>JAJLWF010000002.1:0-679796 GCA_030570555.1 Sugiyamaella valdiviana
CCCCTACCCCTCCCCCTCGCCCCTTTGCCCCACGCAGCCCTTTGCCCTGGGCTGACCCCAGGTATTGTTAATATTGGCGCTAGACATACATACGTCACTGGCATCTGGCTGCACCGGCCCCTTCCGGCACTGCAAGCCAGCCCCTGTTTAGGTGGTGGATTTGCGGGGCCTCCGATCGCCGTTACCGCGTACAGCAAGCGCAGAATTAGCAGCAGACCGGCATGCGAAAATAACCTGCGTGCTAAAAATACCGGTCCAAGCGGAGTGCTTGCTAGAGGATGCTGTGCTGCCAGGCACCCTCTGTCAGGCCCTGACACTTCAAGCCCGGCTAGCGACGGCCGGGTAGCGGTCGGCTGCGGCGGCTACAGGCCAGGCTACAGGCCAGACTACAGGGCTCCCAACGGGCCCTCGCCCCAACGGCCAGCGCTTGAATAGCCGGGGTAAGCAGAGTAGCCCGAGTATGAATAAAAAGTGGGTACAAAAGTGGGTACAAAAGTGGGTAGTGGTGCCCGGATAGTGCCGGATACTATACCCGGAGTAGATACACACCATACCGGATTAACCCCATTCCCCTGCTTGAACCTCGTTTGGGCCCCTTCACACTCGGCCACCCTGCCGGCCAACTTTACCAACTTTATCAACTTTACCAACTTTAACTCTGTAACTCTGACTCTGCAACTGCTTATCCAACTGTGCAGCAACCAAGCGGCGTAGTCACCCAGAGTCACCCGCTAGTCACGCTAGTCACCAGTCCCTGTAATCAGCAGCCTTTGTTCTCCGTTGCAGTCCGTTGTACTCCGTTGTAGCCCGTTCGGCCATAATTTCGCAGCTTTTTCCACCGGGCTGGCCTGCATACACGGGGCAATGCCCGTGCTCAGGAGCGCCAAGGAACTCATGCGCCGGTAGCTTATTTGGGTCATGCGTGGAATGGCGCGGGGCTCCGGTGGCAGCACGGGGCCCAATTGGCAACTTTGACACACGCGGAACCCCGTCCCACTGCAGTCGCGGTGCCGGGCCGTATTCGATCGCCAGCCTCGACTTACGACGGCACTAACGTCAATCCGTCGTAGCACCGCCATTGGCCAGATCGTCGCCCACCAGTGCCAAGCCCAGTTAGCCCAGTTAGCCCAGTTAGCGCACAGCCGCACCCCTGCCCGATCCCAATCTGGCGCGTCTCATGCCCAAGCCGTTTCACAGTGCAGGACGGGAAGTGCAACCAATGCAAACTGAACTAATGACTGTTAAACCAATGACAGTTAAACAACCAACGCCAACTGAACTAATGACAATTGAACAACTAATGACAATTAGCAATGCCAACCAAACAAATGACAATTATACGACTAATGACAATTAGAAGACAATCCCGTAGCAGCACCTATGACATATGCTAACTGAATCGCATTCATGCATTTCATGCCTCTACTTGAGTTCACAGTGTACTTCTATTCATTAAGGCAATGCCTGTGTCTATAGTCTTGTCCACGTCCCGTGATATGGATGCGCTGTGCACATCCGTCAGGCCTCGCGACGTCCTAACAGATGCGGGGCCGTCTCCTTGATCCAGTCCGTCTGCACAGGACTCACCATGCGCGCGTACCCCTTGGTCGTGTACACGTACTCCATGTACATAATGGCCTCGACCTTGCGGCCAAACATCATCGAGCTGGGGTGGATGGTCAGGTACTGGTTGTTGATGACCGTGCGGTAACGCCGGTCCGGCAGCCCTAGCGCCGTGTTGGCCACGTACCCATGCAGAAAGCACCGTACCACGTCCTCGGCAGCATACTTCGTGACAACCTCGGTCTTCACGCCCATGTATCGCTCCAGCTGCTCCCGCACAAGTCCCACATTTCGAGCCGCTCGTGCACTGACGCCAACGCTCTGGCACCACTCGCGCTGCTCGCGCTTCCCGTTGAGGTCACGATACATATCGTACATCTCCTTGAGCATCATCAAATCTCCATGCTCGCGCCCACCGCCAAACAACTCGCGTCTTCTCTCGTTGATCTCGTCTCGCTTGTCTGGTGATGGGTTGACGAGCAGATCCTCGACAGACAGACACGCTACAACATCGAGCACAACCGACAGAAGCTCTACTCCCGCCGTCTTGGCGTGGATAAGTACGGCTGCCAGGTGCGGAGAAACAGGCAGCAGAACCATTTGCTGGCCCAGCGGCGTGATCTTGCCCTCGTCATCGAGAGCCTTGAGTCCGTACAGCTTCACGAGCGCAGATGCAATGGCTTTAGTGCCGGGCGTCTCGACCCACTCGAAATTAAGAATGTCGTCGACGCCAGCCTTTTTCAACAGCAGCACCGTCGATGCAATGTCGGTGCGCAGAATCTCGGGCTCTGTCTGAGCAACAAGATCCTTCGAGTACGTTGCCTCGGTGAAGAGTCGGAAACACTTTCCGGCTGCCTCACGTCCCGCACGACCCATGCGCTGCGCAGCACTGGCCCGCGAAATCGATGTTGTGAACAGCGTGTCAAGGCCCAGCGACGGGCGCCACACACGTACCTTGCGAAGGCCACTGTCAACGACATACCGCACGCCTGGAATTGTCAGCGATGTTTCGGCGATATTAGTCGCGAGAATGACCTTGCGGCGCCGGCTCGGCAGCTTCTCAAACGCCTTCTGTTGCATAGCCGGCGACAGCGCAGCGTATAGCGGGATTGCTACAATGAGCGGAGCTTCCTTGGGCAGATCAGGCGCTATCGTGTTGAGGCGCTCCGTAGACTTGTCGATTTCGTCCTGGCCCGGCAGAAAGACGAGCACGTCTCCAGTGGGCTCAGAGGCATTGATTTGGCAGACGGCCTGCACCACGCCGTCAACCACATCGTCTATGGGCTTTTGCAAGTAGAACCGCTGCACAGGGTACATCTTACCCTCAATAAATAGGATTTCAGCATTGTCGAAAAAGGCGCTGAACTTTTCTGCGTCGAGCGTAGCTGACATAATGACGAGGCGCAGAGGCTTGGATCGAGTCTTGGCCAGACGCTTCAGCAGGCCCATGAGCAGATCCGTCAGCACTGTGCGTTCGTGGGCCTCGTCAAGGATAATGGTCGTGTAGCGAGAGAGCGTCGAGTCGAGCATCAGTTCTCGCAGCAGCATACCATCAGTGAGGTACTTGATGCGTGTATTTTGTGACGTCTTGTTCTGGAATCTCACAGTGTATCCGACGCGGTCACCAAGCGGCACACCAACCTCTTCGCTGACTCGCGATGCTAGGCTGATGGCCGCTACTCGTCTCGGCTGGGTCACGGCAATGCACTCGGTCGGGTCGTTTTCGAGCAGAATCTGTGGGATCTGTGTCGATTTGCCACTTCCTGTTTCGGCGAGCAGGACAGTGACTTTGTTGGCGAGCAGCTGGGCGAGGATTTTGGCTCGGGCCTGGTACACTGGCAGGTCCTCGCGCTCCTTGGCCAGCTTGAGCTGAATTTCCCGGCGCTTGGTCTTGAGGTGGGGTCCCGAGGGCGGTGCCACATCTTCATCCTCTGAGTCGTCATATACAACGACTTTGCCGGTGCCGTTGCCGTTGGGTCTGTTTCGGTCGTCTCGTCCGTCGTCTCTTCGGTCATCTCCTATACTGGCCAAGCTTCCCTGGCTCGAGCTGCGTTCAAAGGAAGGTTCATCACTCGTGTCAACATCGCTGCTGCCCTCGCTTGCAGATATGTAGTCGTTGCTGTCGTAGTCATCGTCGGCCGAGCTGTCCGAGTTGACGCCGGTGCTGGATGTGAAGTGGAGATCACCCTCGGAGAGGTCTGCGAGACGGTCCTGGAAGCCCTTGAGGCGCTCGATGGACAGGGGTCCGGGCACGTCCTCCCGCGGAGCTGGCTCCGTGGCGCCGTTGGCGAACTTTGTGTGTTTTTTGGGCGGCATGGGCCTCGCTGGTGCGGTGCTGTGGACAGTGATTTCAAAATTTCAGGCCGTTATGCACGACGCGCCCTAACCGCACAGGGGGTACGGAACACGAAGCCATGGATCCATGACGTAGGAGCAGGGACGAGTAGGTAAGCACAGGGATCGCACTGGTGATAAGCGCATAGCAAGGTGGACGGTACGAGATTACGCGAGTTGACGTGGGGGTATTATGATGACCGATTGGGGCGTGGTGCGGGGGTTTCACGGCAGGCGAGATTCTCGGGCGAGATTCTCGGACTTTAGCCGTGAGATATAAAATGCAGCTAGCAGCCCAAACTGACAGGAAGACACACAATAGAACTGCAATGTCGGTGTATTTGGTGACCGGAGCGAACCGTGGCATTGGCTTCGGGTTTGTGCGGCAGCTGTCCGAGCTGCCCAATACCGTTGTTATCGCGACGGTGCGGGATCTGGCCAAGTGCGCCGAGTTGTGGCAGTGGGCTAGCACGCACACCAATGTGCGTATCGTGCGGTACGCGGGCACGGCTGACGAGCGCGAAGCAATGGCGCTGGCCGACGAGGTCGCGACGCTGGTCGACGGCATTGACGTTGTGGTGGCCAACGCGGCCATTGGCGATACGTCGTGGGAAGCCTTGCAGTGTCCCGTTGAGAACTGGACCAACCACTACACAACCAACGTGCTGGCGCCGATTCTGCTGCTGCGTGCGCTGTACCCGCAGCTGCTGCGGCGAGTGACGCGCGGAGTGTGCTTTGTGTCGAGCGCAGCAGCGTCCATCACCAAGCCTGTGTGGTTCAAGATGTCGGCGTACGGCCAGAGCAAAGCTGCGCTCAACTACACGGTTCGGGAGCTGGACCTCGAGCTGCGCGGCCAGGGCTTCTCCATTGTTACCGTCAACCCGGGCCCTGTGCTGACCGACATGCTGCGGGGCTCCATAGCAGCGGTGCGTCGTTACGATCCGTCGCACGCCGAGGAGGTCCAGGCGTCTGCAGCCTCGGTCGACACCAGCGTCAAGGGCATGGTCCAGATTGTCACTAACTGCGCCGAGTACACTGGCCGTTTCGTCGACCACACCGGTAAAGACATGCCTTGGTAGGGAGGGCACTGTAATGAGAGCTCGGGTTTACTAAGGAGAACTCAGCCAGTAACTCTCATCCCCATATTAGCTTACCAGCTATCCTACTGGTTTAGTCTACTGGTTTCTCCTACTGGTTTCTCCTACTGGTTCAGTATCGCTGGTTAAGCCTCATTATAAGCTTACACGCCGCGCTTATCGATTGTCAGGGGCACGGCGAATTCAGCCGCCTAATCACGCACTCTTGACCCTCACTGCCCCACTGTACCCCTAACTCCCCCATAACTCCCCTAACTCCCCTAACTGTACCTCTACCATAGCGCCATACAACATAGACGCATTAAATTGCTATACACTGCCCCTGACCATCCCCCGGTGCTGCACCCACTGCCGTGCGCCGCCTGCACTGACACACGCGCCGTACAGCAGCATTCCTCGCCTAATCTATAAATACACGGCTCGTTGCCCTGCCAAACTGATACCACATTTGCGGCTGCAACCAGCAAACAGAACCCGAACGACGAGCCATAAGAAAGGGGTGTAACAGGCATTTGTGACAGGCTCTGTAACAGACTTTGTAACTGCCATTTGTACGACTGGGTGTACGACTGAGTGTACCACTGGGTGTACCACGCCAGCCTAATATAGGCTCCCGCTTCTCGCGCTCGCGCTCAACCAAACATGGCTCCGCGCATCCGCGCTGCTTCGACGCTGTCGGTGATTCTGTTCGTGGCATTTGCGCTCGAGCTCATCACCGTGCTGACGGTGCCAGTGACCAAATCCATCGCGCTGTGTACGTTTGAAGACTACAAATATGGTGTGTTTGGCTACTGCAACATGAAAACGAATGTGTGCACATCTGTCGGCGTCGGCTACTCCATCCCAGAGGGCGACAGCACTTTCAAACTGCCGTCGAGCGCGCGCAAGTCCCTCTCGAATCTGCTCGTTGTCCACGTCGTCGCAACAGGCGTCACCCTTCTGCTCTTCATCTTTTCCGTCATGGCCCACTTCCAGGGCCCCGCGTCCTCGCACCGCTACCTGCTGTGCGTCATGATGCTCGTGCTGCCGGCGTTTGTGCTCTCGCTGCTCACCTTCCTCGTCGACATCCTGCTGTTTGTCTCGCACCTCGACTGGGCCGGCTGGCTGATGCTCGTGTCGACGGTGCTGACCGCCATTGCTGGCGTCGTCCTGTGCATCATGCGCCGGACGCTCTCTTCTCAAAAGGCCATGCGCCGGCGTATGGACGGCCAGTCGGAGCTCCACGACATGGCCTCGTTCAACACGCCTTCGTACGTTGCCCCGACCGGCTCGTCCAAGAACGGGCCGCTCTTCTCGGAGATCAACCTTCACGACACAAACACTACTGTCAATGACTCAACGGACGACATCGTCCCGCTCAACCGTCCCGCAACCTCGAGAACTGCTGACGCCGACTTGTCATACACATCGGGGCCAAATGACTCGGCTACAAACATCTACGGCGACAGAACACCCTCGCCATCCCGCGAATACCGCTACGCCGGTACCAACATGTCGTACCGCGGCGCACGCTCCGACGCCGCCGCTCCTGGCCCGTCAGGCTACATGGCGCCCACAGAGAACTCGCTGTCCAACCAGCTTGAGTTCTCGCCGGCCCCGCCGGCCCCGCAGCCAAATGCCTATGGAAGATCCGCGCAGTCGACGCCTGTGCGACAGCGACCTCCCAAGATCCCTGCTGGAAGCTACATCCCCGGAGTCGAGGGCTCGACCGAGGGATTTGGCCCCAACGTTGTGCCGCTTCCTAAAATCCGTGATCCGGCAGTCCAGGGTACACGACGACCCAGCGGACCGCGACCTCCGCCCCAAAGTGGCCCCGTTGCCATGCCTGAGTTCCCCGCCTCGGACACGCCAGCCGCTGGAACAGCTGCTGTGTCCTCGGCCTATGACCCGAGAGAAGACTTTGAATGGCAGCAGCAGCAGCAGCAGGCTCCGCAGCCACGACAAACGCCTCAACAGCAGGCTTATCTACAGCAGACGCCTCAACAGCAGACGCCTCAACAGCAGCCGCCTCAACAGCAGACTTACCAACCCCAGCAGTCGTACCAGCGACCAGTGTACGATGCGCAGCCTCCTCAGCCTCCTCAGCCTCAGTATAGAACTCCTTCTGGCTCGCGAAGCAATAGCCATCAGCAGCTGAGGAAGTTCTTTGTCGAGGAGGATGGCCAACAAGGCTATGATGAGTCGCCTGCTGTGCCTGCCCACGGTTACGGTAGTTCACCGCCTATTGACACATCACAGGATTACGGCTCTTCGCCCAACGCTTATGGCTCTTCGCCTAGTGGCTACGGTGACGCCGACCCTCCTCTAGCCGGCCACTTTCAACGCGAAATGGGCTACGCTGGCCCATTGTCGCCCGCATCAGACGCCTCGTCACACTATACAAGTGTCAGCCAGCGAACTCCCGATGTCCGCTACATGCCGCCCCGTCGTGGACCTGACCGATCTGATTTCGTGCTGCAGAACAACCCCGACTTCAACCTTGGTGTACCAAACTCACGAAAGAACGGCGGCCGATCCAGCGGCAGTGGCCCCAGCGCGCGTCGCAACCGGCCACCACCTCCTTCTGCCATGGGTGACAGTCCGTACGGAGCGTCTCGAGGCTAACTGAGAACTCTATTCGAGTAATCGAAGCCAATAGGGAACGCTAATCGAGAACGGCTGCTCGAGATACGTATGCATATGATAATGACGGTATGTAGTTAGCAAGATATTACATCACGACAATTCTAGGGATTTACACTTGCACTCCGACAATTCTAGATTTACACTATTACATTACGACAAGTCTAGATTTTTAAAGATCCGTGCATTAACTCAAACAATTGAACAGTAAACTCAAAACAAACAGCTAGACACGCTACCACGTGGCTGGCCCAAACGCTTCCCCAGGCGCCAGAATACGCAATGGGGTGCCGTCCGAGTCAGCATTGCGGAAAGCACCGCCGGTGTATGCACCCCACCAGTTGGGTGCATGAACGCGTGGAGAAAGTGTAACCACGAAGATCATCAACGACCCAAGCGCCAGGCCAAGGTCCAGTCCCGCTGATAACGAGTAGTTGTACTTTGCCCACCAATTGAACCAGTTCCTTTTGATCCAGTAGCCAAACACGTAGCCAACGACGCAGTACGTTGCGTAATTGTAGGGTGTGGCCGGTGGGATGTACCCGATGCCGTTGAAGAAGACGGGCCAGTGGATAAGACGCGCTATTGATCGCGGCCACTTGCGCAACCACAGCCAAGTGATAATCGGCAGAACAGCGCCCAAAATAAAGAAGAACAGCATACCGTGGTACAGCTGGTCGTTGGAAAACTGACGCTGTGGCCCAATAACACCCCAGATGACCGAGGCGTTGAAGAAGACGGTTGCTTGCGGGCAAGTGAACGAGTCTGACTGGTCCTCGGTGCAGATTCCCGGGATGGAAGACTGGCACCAGTTCATGACGAGTAGCTGGATCATGCATCCCCAGATGGTTGCAATAAGCTGGGCGGCGAACAGCAGGCGCGGAGCGATTTTGAGGTAGTGACCGAGCTTCATGTCTTGCAAGAAGCTGACGGCCTGGGCATTGGTAATGTAGCCGTATGTTTTGAACATCATCATGGCAATGGGGCGGCCGGGAACCATGTAGCCGACAATGAACTCAGTCAGCACATTGAGGCCGACCTCGATATTTGTCAAGGCATAGATGAAGGCGACAGGGATAAGGAGACCAAGAGCAATAATGAGGGCCACGACGAGGGCCCACACAGGAAGGCCAGTATCCCAAGCTCGAACACTGACGACAGCTAGGGAGAAAAACATAACAAAACACACGGCGAACCACCAGTCAGGAACCTCTTTGTACCTCTTCATGAGGCGCATATGGATGTCATCGGGTTCATTCCGCGAGTTTCGCCAGTAGTACAAAATGTCTTTGCCGTCAAACAAAAGCATGTGCATGATGGTGGAGGTGACGGCAGCAAAGGACATGCCGTACGAGATGATGTACGTCGACGACAGGAAGATGGGCGAGTAGTTGGCATAAGCTACGTCGTCAAAGACCTTTGTGTTCGGGGTGAGGATGCGCGACACATTGTAGAGGTCTTGGAACCGGTCATAGGTGTTGATGCTTGACATGGGTAGGTACATGCCAAACCAGGCGTTTGAGTACTGTACAATGGGGACGACGATCCAAAAGATGATGACCATGGACGCAAGGATGTTGCCGATAGCAAAAAACGGCGGCACGAGCGGCGAGCCAATGTAGCCTGCAATCTGGTTCCAGTCGACGGTAAAGGGCAACATTCCGAGGCCCTGCTGGACGCCGAAGAGCTGGTTGATGACGACATTGTTGGGCGTCACCCACGAGGCAAACGAAAAGTACGATAGAAACGGCGCAAAGAAGCCGGGCATCCAGGTCCACACCAGCGAGCACACCATGATGGTGAGGAAGAAGCGCAGGCGGGACACGCTCCAGCCGTTTGCAATGTGGTTGACGTTAAGATGGATGTTTGTGAGGAAGGTGGTGGTGACGAGATTCGTGGGCCAGATCATGGATGCTGGGTAGACGAGCACTCGGCGGACGAGGCCGGCAATCGAGTAGCCAATCGTCTGCGACGCAATGATGGCCACGATCTGGAACCCCCAGCCAAACTCCATCTGGTAGAAGTGGCGCATCGTGATGATGACGTCGGTGAGGTAGGCGGCGCCCGAGCCAAACGAGACGTTGGCCATGATGGTGATGAGGGCGTGTTCCTTGATATTGAAGGGACTCGGGTTAAGCGGCAGGCCGAAGATGGTCACGTTGGGCACGATTTTGTCCCACAGGCGGCCCAGGGGCCAAGCGGCAATGGCCGAGACAAACGTCGAGATCTGGAACACGGGGGAGTGCAGTGAAAAGAGCACGTTGAGGCCGCATCCGAGTGTCGTCATGAGGATACCAATTGTCCACATGCGAACGGTGTTGTGCGGGATGGTGGGGTCATCGACGTTGGGCACCGAGGCTCGCACCTCGGGATATGGCGAGTCATCCTCGGGTCTCAGCTCGACGTAGTCGCCGTTTGCGCCATCATCGTCCTCGGGGGCCGATGTACCCTTGGAAGGCCGGAAGCGAGTAGGCAGGCGGCGAGTGGGCTGGTGCAGACTGCTGCTGTCGAGCGTGCTCTGCAGCGCTATGTCGTCCGCACCCAATACTCCATCGTCCGACTCCTCTAGCATCGTTGAGCTGCCATTCTCTCAGGACTGATCGGTACGAGGCAGAGACGGCTTATCAGTAAAAGGCGGAGTACTATGCTTGTAGGCGCCGGGAAGGATGAACTGGGAAGTAGACGGGATGCTTGTAAGCGCTGCAAGCAGCCGACCCTAACTTCAACACAGAAGTGCCCAGCAAGTAAGAAACTTAGCCAAGAGTCAGTGAGGTCAATAAGCAGGTCACTTGGTAGATCTTTAAACAGGTCATTAAACACGCAATAAACAAGCTACAAACAGGCGAGAAACAGGCGAGAAACAGGTCTATGTGCAGATCAGGTCACGAGATCCGCACTGCCTTGAGCCACATCATTACTTGCTATCGTCTCTACCTGCCACTATACTCTCCGGACTCCGTGCTTGACAGGTAAATTGAGTTCGTAACGGGCAGGCACTAGGCCAAACGAAGCGGCCACATACCCAACAGTCACGGCAGCGAGTTTTTCTGCACAACACTCGGTTTTCTTTACCGGATCTGGCGCAGCATTGCATGGCATGGTACGGCTGCCAAGAACACAGGCGGCTAAGCGTGGGGAGCTAGAAACAGGTAACGAGGTAAGCTACAAGGTAAGTAAAAGGTAGCTACAAGGTAAGAAAAAAGGTATGCCACAAAACATTGTTACGGTAGTTCCTACGTGACTCGGAATTAGTATAGATTAAACCATTACAGTGCGACTGGGTCGCTTCATAGCTAGAAAGCTCGCTCACGCGCTCACTAATCGCTTTTGCGGTCGGGGCGCTGAGCACCGGGCAGGAAGATGGCCTTGGGGACAAAGTAGGTGTTCTGGCTTGAGGCAATACCAGCGTACGCGTTGTACCAGGCAATGAATGCGGTGATGATACCGAACCAGCCACCAGCCTTGTTGACGCCAACCTTACCAGTGAAGCTGCCAGCAGCCAGCAGTGCGAACGTAATGTCGAGGAAGAAAAACAGCGACGAAAAAGCAAGGGTGGAGCGGAGGGTGCAGACCCACATAATGAACGTGAAAATGGCCCAGCCAACAAGGAAGAAACCAATACCGTTGTTGAGTCCCTCGGGGTCGTCAGCATAGGCGTCGAGGATACCAAACGACGGGGTCAGAATGGCACCATAGGCCATCCAGAAGCCACCGTACGAGCTCAGCGCCGTCATACCGAACGTGTTCTCAACCACCATCTCCCACATACCAGCCAGCAGCTGGATCGCACCGCCGTAGAAAAACGCGAGGCCAACAACAATGTTGGCGGTGGTGACTCCACGGGCATGGACATTGACGAGCGACAGCACAAAGGTGGTGAGCGCAAACGCAGACAGGCCCAGTGGCGACGGGTTGGCGAACTTGCGCGAGGGCGCCTCGTGCAGGCCGGGGTTCAAAGTACCACCGAAGGCGGCAATGAGCTCGTGACGGTACACCTTTGTGTTGCCAATGTGCACAAACTGGTTGTCGTCGCCCGAGGTGATGATGCGGGCCACCTCGTTGGTCTCGAGGTGGGGGCTCGCCTGGTGCTTGAAATCCTGAGCTTCAATGTCGGGCATGTCGAATGGGTGTTTTGTGTTGAGATGTGTATTGATCCAACAGTGTCTGGGGACAGCTCCGCGGGCGCCCAAGTGTATTTATACTAGACAATGGACCGATCACCCGGGGGCCCGCACCCTCATCAGGGGATCAGTGGCAGTTGCGATCACGCCGCAAAAGCAACGCACGCTAAAAGCAACGCGCCATCAAACAAACGGGTGTTGGGAGCAAACGGGAGACAAACAATCGCAGTGGCCGTAGAGTGGGGCGAATAAGTGGATTGGATGACGTAGAAATTAAAATGGCATGGAAATTACAGTGGCATCGAAATCAACTTGGTAACCCATCATTGTACTATTGTCCTCATCACTACTCCGAAGCTTCCTGCTCTAAGTTTGGTACTGTATGCGCAGGCCCCTCCCCTCGGGCTGCCGGAGCTTCGACCTTAACCTGATCCGGCTGTTTTGGGCTGTGCGTAGCGGCCTGTTCTAGGCCGACTTCTGACCTCGTAGCTCTAGCTCCAGCCTGGATGCCCATCTCGCAACCCCCTTAAACGAACGCTTTTGTACTCGTATCGGCAGATCCGCTCCTCTGCCAACTGCTGCTTAATGCTGCTAACTGCGGGCTTCAGCCTACCCTGCTTCAGCCTACCCTGCTGCTACCCCACCCCGTTCAACTCCGGCGCCTCTTCGCTCCGTGCGGTGGACCGCTTGCTCACCACCTGCTCACCGCCTACCACTCGGAAATAGCTGATCCCGTCTCCGTCATCTGCGTGTTTTTATCGGCCTTCACTGTGCCGATCTTGGCTCCATCCTGCCTGAGGGGGCTGGCTGTAGAGTGCCTGTGATGCTGAGATCGCAGGGCTGGGGATCCCGCTCCCCCGCACCAACAAAATGCGGGGTAGCCTAACGACGCATCACCCGACCGGACCAGCGGAGTTCGTGTGTAGGCGCCCGACTGTCCCGCTCAGTACACGACAAAGTCAGCTGTCGTTGACGGGTTCCTTTTGCACCCTCCACTGCCCGTCCACCGCAGCCCACAGGCCTACAGACCCATCGGGGGTGTTCGGATCACTCGTATGCTGCTGCGATTCGGATAAAAGGGGCTGCCCTATTCAACCGGACCACCAAACGCGCCGTGCCACCGCGTTCTCCGCAACAGCCAAAGCGCAAACGCTCACCAGAACTAGCTCACCAGAACTAGCTCACCAGAACTAGCCCACCAGAACCACCCACCATTGGGCAGAGCCACTCTCTACTATTCTCTACTCTCTACTACCTCCTTCACTGGCAAACCATGACCTCGTCATTAGCTCGTTACTAGCCTCGTACTAATCTCCAGTAACAGTGGTAAACAAAAAAACCACCCACTCTCCCCGGATATTCTTTCTCCCGAGATTCTCTCCCAACCGCTAGTCTCAGGCTCATTCTTACAAGTCCACTCACAACCTAACAACTCCATGGTCTGCCCTTCAATGTTAGTACCCCATTGTCTGGTGCCGTGCATCCAGCCCACCATTCCACGCCGTTGTCCCCTATTCGGTATACAAAAGTCCGCTACGGTAGCTACGGTAAGTCCCGAGCACTTATAGTTCAGCGAATTGCCCAAGTATACCTATAGCAATGCACCAACTGGGTCATTCCCTATACCAATGCACTCGACTGGACTCATTGCCCCTATATACCCACCTGATCAGCTTTACTAAATCACAGTCCGCTCATGTGTAGAAATCACCGGCGTCTCGGGTTCTAATACCGAACTAACAACATACGGCACTGTGCCTTAGTGCACTAACGGTGCATAACCTGTTACTCCTTTGCGTATTGACTGCAGCTGCCGTATGCCATTTATAAGCGGACCAACACGAGAGTCAGAGCAATGGCTAGTGGTTTGCTTAGGCGAATGACAGCCGATGGCATCGGCACTAGCCCGCGTTTCAGGCATTCTAAGCATTTAGGCGCTTTCGGAGGCATATCAGAATGTACCCCAGGTAACCTGTCACTGCCCTGCCTGTCACTACCTGCTCTAGCGGCACTTTACGATAATAAATTCAATTCAACTCAATTCAACTTAATTCTAACAAGCATTGCTAACTAATCTGATGCCTACGCATCATGCTCCTTAGGACGCTGGGCGCCAGGCATGTACAGCGCGGGGACATTGAAGTACGTCACCTCCTTGGAGCACAGCAGGCACAGCGCCATGTACCAGCCCAGGAACGCCGTGGCCAGGTTGAAGCCACCGGTGATCTTGAGTGTGTTGAGGTTGAGCGTATAGTAAGCGATGCAGCTCGTGAGCAGACTCAGCCAAACACATCCCATCATCAGGAACAGCGGCCAGGTGGCCCGTATACAGCACACAAACGCAATGAACGCAAAGATGACCCAGCCCGTGAGGAAGATGCCGACGGCTATCGAGTACTGTCGCGGATCGCTCGCGTAGGCCTCGGCAACACCGAAAAACGGAATGTCAATGCAAACAAAACTCATGTAGAACGCGCCAAACGACGTAAACGTCGTCGCAGCAAATGTGTTGTTGAAGTAGATCTCCCACATGCCTACCACGAACTGGCCCAGTCCACCGTAGAAAAATCCCACCGTGACAATCATGTTGGTGATGGTGATGCCTCCGACGCCGAGATTCAGCATGCCCAGCACAAACGTCGAGAGCGAAAACGCACACAGCCCCAGCACCGACGGGTCGGCCAGCTGCTTGTCGGGTTTCTCGTGGAGCCCGAGGTTCATGCCAAACGCTGTCTGCAGCTCGTGCTTGTAGAAGCTGTGCTCACCCAAGTGCACAACCTCATTCTGGTGACCAGACGTGCGCACGCGCGTAATCGTCGGCATCAGCTCATCGCCAGTACTGCGGCTGTTACTAGTGTAGGTCTCGGGAACGGCCTCAATGTGCTCGGAAACGGCGTTCTTGTACTCCATGGTGCAGAATGATTCGCAGTGGAACTTCGTCGGATCAACAGGGCCTCGAGCCCGCCGTTATATACCCCGCGCAGCTCGGGGATCCGTGGCTGTTGGGTCCTGAGGGGGCGCTGAACACAAGTGGGGTCCAGCGAGGGGTACATACGAAACTGTGAATAGAGCCGAAGCAATCCGCGGCATGACCCCCTCCCCGCATCGAGCCATGCGCGCTAACATGCGCGCCGTTGTCGCAGTCTCCACTGACAGGTCAACAGAAAAGTCACAGGCCTGGCCGCTGTACGGTGATGGGCGCTCCTGCCGCCAATTGGCCGCATTTGTGGCTTTCTTGCACCACTCAACCTTGTTCTCCACCTTCCTCGTGTTCTGTTGTGTGATAGGCTTTAAAGCAGCGCTCGGCAGTGTGGGGAAGCATGGTAAATCGTGGGGTTGCGGGGAGACCATGCGGCTGGCCGCGAAACCCGCCTGGCGTGTCCCTGGCTGCATAAAATGCGGGGAAGTAACGTGGCTGCCCCTGTATTATGCCCCTGGTGCGCTTATTTACGGGCAATTGAGGGCCACGCGCCATACCAGTACATGCACCAGATACGACGGCGTGGCGCATATGTCCGATGGCGCTTACGGAGTTGTAGATCATTTCCGAGATCCGGTGGGGGATAAGCAGCTGCATGATGAGGGGGACACAAAGAGAGCAGCCAGAATAGATTGAGGAGCTCGGATAGAAAGACGCTAAAAGGAAGGAGCTGAACGGAAAGAGCTCAAAGCAGTCAATGAGCGAAGCTCTAAATGGAAGTGCGGAATGGAAGTGCGGAACAAGCCATGGGCGAGCCGAAAATGGGTTAAGCAGCATGCGGTACTGGTTGAGCAGCAATTGATAACTGAAAAATGGTTGAGCAGCAAAGCGGGGGAGCAGTCTTCTGGTACGCACTTGTCTCATTTCTGAAACCACTTGTCTCATTCCTAGAACACTTTCACTTCTCTTATAGCACTAACTCCGCACTGTCTAACTTATACTACGCACTTCGCTATTAGCACCATTAGACTGCCAGTACGCTTACACGCTTACACAAATGATAATCCCCGTTGAAGCTAGCTAATAATAATAAGGCCCAGGTTCATAGTCACTTAGCGGGCCGAGTCGTTGGGAAACGGATCTGGCGCCAAGCAGCCAAGACCCAGGCTGGAGGTGTGGGGGTAGCCACGGCTTACTTCTTAGCCGGGGGTGCAGGCACTGCAGACGGACGCACAGGGCCAGACAGCGCAGTACCACCAACGGTGGATTGCTGCTCCTTGGACGAGTTCTCCTTGAGCGCCGTCAGCTGCTTCTTGCGGAACTCCTCGTAGTGAATGTGCGCCGTCGTCTCAATGAGGTCTTGCAGATGCGTGGACATGAGGAAGCGGCGAAGCGCCAGGAACTCGCAGTGCGTCTCATCCTCTACATTGACCGTGCCCCAGCGGTTCTTGCGCACGCGCACTTCGCGGCCGTTGATGACCTCGGTGCGATCAGAGCCGACAACGGCAAAAGGAATGAGGTTGCGGATGGCCTGGTCCGCCTCGAGATCGTTGGCATCGTACAGTCCATCCTCGGTAGAACGCTCGTACGGGTAGATGTTGAACTTGTGGTACGCAAGCTCGGCTCGGATGGCCTGCTTGAATGCAGCGCGCTCCTGCAGCGTCAGCGAGTCCGACTTGGCAATAACAGGCACCACGTTGGCAATCTCGGTGAGACGCTTGAGCACAATGAGGTCGAGTGGCTTGAGCGAGTGGCCAGTGGGCTGGATGAAGAACAGCACACAGTGAATACGCGCGTCCTCGAGAAATCGGTCACGCGACGCCGTCAGCTCGCGACGCAGGTACAGCGACTGCTGCTCCTTGATGTGCTTCACAATGGGCTCCCAGCACTTTTCGTTGTTGACCTGGTCGCCGTATCCGGGCGTGTCAATGACGGTGAGCTTGAGGTTCACCTCGTTCTCATACAGGTATATAAAGTCGCTTTTAATTTCCGGTGTGCGCTCAATGGGATCGGTTGCCAGCTTGCGACCAAACTGCTTGGCCGCCGACGAAGCAAACAGCGTGTTGATGAGCGTCGACTTGCCGAGTCCCGACTGGCCAACCACCATGAGGTTGAACTGGAACCCGCGCTTGAGCAGGCGCTTCTCAATCTGGCTAGTGATCGAGTCGAATCCGACAGGTCGCGACGGCATCACAGCCTCCTCGCGCGGATGCACCTTGAAGTCGTTGGCTATCGCGGCAGACATGCTGAGATCGTTGTATATTTTGGTGAGTCTGGTGTAAAGGCAGATAGAGGTGAAGAGCGCGTAGCGACCGCGAAACACAGCGTGGGCAGGGGTCTGTCTCAGCCGGCCGTAAGCAGCAATTAAGCTCAGCACTCTATACAAGGGTGTAACCGAGTGTTCACAATATCGTTAGCCACGTACCGCCGAGAAGTACTCTTTGTCACAAGATTATATACAAATTTAATACCCCGCTCGATATGACCACGTAGCTGCTATACGTCCCGCTGCTACTTATGATATGCCCTTTAGGTCCAACCCCTACCCCGACATATCCATAATTTTCATCTCTCTCCAGTGTACTGTCTGCCCTACAAGATGTCCGTGGCACTATTCAGCCTACAACGGCTCAACATCGGAGCCCTCGGCTGGCCCCTGGGCGGACTTGGTCTTCCTGGTCTTCTGCCTCGACTCGGCGGAGCTCTTGGTGGCATTGGCATTCGCCTGAGACTACCCGAGGCCGCTGAGAGCGAACCATCGAAACTCGCCGAGGGAATCCTCAAGGCAGCACCCAAGAAGAAGGTATCATATCGACGACGACGTCAGCGACAGCTGGCCTCGGATAAAAAGGTCAACGAGCTCAACAATCTCAACCGCTGTCCCGCTTGCGGCCACTACAAGCGCGCCCACACCCTGTGCATGAAGTGCGCTGGCGAGATCAAGAAGCTGTGGGCACTCAACGACAAGAAGACAGCAGACGCTGCGCGCGACCCGGCCTCAATCTACAGCGAAGAGGGCCTCAGTGAAACGGATAAAAACATTCTGTACCCTGGCAAGCGTGAGTCCGAGTATGAGCGTAAGCTCAAGGACAAGGCCGAGTACCTCTACAAGCGACCTCTCACGCTACCAGTGCGTCCCCGAAAGAGTTGATCTCGAAGAAGCTGATCCCAGTACCCGAGAGCTGTTCGTTGCGACTGATTGTGACGACCATTGTATATATAGCATTAGCTGAGTCCGAATGACATGCCAGTAAAAGTAGGATATGTTGTATGCCATTCCATGCCTCCTTAGTCCTTTGAGAATGCAATGAAGCGTCTAAGATTTCAGGTGTCTTGTATCGGATAGTATCTGGTATCAGATAACTACCTGTAAATGGTGCTTCTGGTGCTACCGGTATATGGTTTCTCTGATGGCCCTAACCGCTGAAAATATCCCCCCTGAGCTAGTCTTCAACTAACAAACTACAATGCCGGAGCCAAGGCCGACAGAGGCCGCGAGGCCGGCCAAGAAGCGTCGCACGAACCTCGACTCGGTTGTCGCACGGCACCCCCTGGGTGTTCGGCCCAAGGGCAACGCACTCATCCGTGAATCAGCGCCAACTCAGTCGCTAGGTCCGTATCTGGGTCTGTTGCCAGATGACATTCTCATGGCTATCGTGCAAGAGATCGAAGATCCAGTCGACCTGCTGAACCTCGGCCACACCTGCAAAGCACTGTACGCATACGCGTGGTTTGACGAGCTGTGGAAATTCATGCTTTACAGCCACGCTGCCAGCACTCCACCGGCTCACTGGCGTGGCAGCTGGCGACGCACTTTTTGGAATGCCCAACAGGAAGATACAAGCATAGACTGCTCGGGTCTTGTTTTCTCCGACGTGCTCTACCGCCCGTTCCAGTGCTCACAGATCGACTACGAGGCTCTACTGGACAGCAGCGATCTCACCAAGTCGGCTATCCCAGTACTCGACGAAGCAGACATCACACCGGAGACATTTGCAGACTCGCTGCACACAGCACCGTTTATTGCCAATTTGGCCAACGGTCCCATTGCACACTGGACAATGGATGAGCTCGTGGAGAACTACGGCGACTACATCTTCCACCAGGAGTACATGAGCTGGAAGCTAGCCATGTATGCCGAGTACATGGCCGGAAACCTGGACGAATCGTCGCTATATTTATTTGACTGCAAGTCCACGGCGTTGGCCGAACTTGACTATCGCACTCCACTCGAACATATTTTCGGCTCCAAGACAGACTTTTTTGAACTGCTTGGCAGCAGGCGGCCTGACCACCGGTGGATCATTATCGGCCCTGAGCGCAGTGGTTCCGGATTCCACAAGGATCCAAATGGCACGAGTGCGTGGAATGCACCAGTTCACGGCACAAAGTACTGGATCATGTTCCCTCCTGACAGTCCTCCACCAGGAGTCATGACGGACGGAGCGCTCGAGAGCGAGGTGACTGCGCCAGTATCGGTTGCCGAGTGGTTTCTCAGCGGTTTCTACGAGCAGGCCAAGCGCCAGGAGGGCTTTCAGCATGGCATCTGTGGACCTGGGCAGGCAGTCTACGTTCCATCGGGGTGGTGGCACCTCGTTGTCAACCTCACTGAATCTATCGCTATGACGGGCAATTTCGTGCCCCGTCCCAAGCTACCGCTCGTGTTTGACTTCTTCAAGAACAAGCCCGAGCAGATCAGTGGGTTCAAAGATGACGAGCTCGACTGCCGGGAGATCTACGATCTGTTCACCGACCTCGTGCGCGGTAAAGACGAAGAGACTGCAGAGTGGGCTACAGAGCAGATGCAGCGCATCATCGACTCGCGATCTGGCAAAACCAAATGGACCCGACTCATCGAGGATACATCCTTTTCGTTTGGATTTGGCGAGGAGTAACTAGTAGACGATACTACGAGGACGATACTAAGAGGACGATACTACGAGGATGATACTCGAGTCGATACTACGAGTACACGATACTACGACTAGACGACGACATGGCCTACAGGTCGATGCATATTTAAGAAAACGTTAATAGATATAGAGTTCAGCTTTATAAGGCATATACCAGTCTATCGTACAATGCATTTGGGTGACATTTGGAGCAGAAATTAAGCTCCAGCCTGGACCCTTACATGATAATACAGCACTTTGAAGACGACTTCTCGGCAGGGGCCGTGGTAGCCGACTTGAGGCGCGAGTCAGCAGCGGCAGTGGTGGCCTCGGCCTTTGAAACGGCAGCAGCAGGAGCAGGAGCAGCGGCAGCAGCGGCGGCCGGGGCAGCAGCAGGGGCAGCAGCAGCCTCCTTGGTGCTCGAACCACCGTGGGCCTTAATCAGATGGCCGGCAAACTCGCGTCCCTGGATGGTAGCGATCTCCTTCTCGAGAGTCGAGGGCTGGCGCTGGCCGTCACCACCGGCAAAAGTGCCTGCACCCCAGGGCGAACCTCCACGGGGCTCGTCGAGATTGCTGAGCTGGGCAAACGTCTCCTTGTAACCAAGGGGAACGTAGATGAGTCCGTGGTGTACAAACGACGAGAGAGTGTTGCGGGTAATAACCTCCTGACCTCCTCCGGGAGTGCCAGATGACACAAACAGACCCACGTACTTGCCGTGGAGGGAGCCCTGGGCCCACAGGCCGCCGGTCGAGTCCCAAAAGGTCTTGAACTGTGCCGGGTAGGTACCGTAGCGCGACGGGATACCGAAGAGGAAGGCATCAAAGGTCGGCAGCAGGTCGACTGTAATGATGGGGTAGTCGGGCTTTGCGGGAGCGTGCATTGCGGTCAGCACTTCCTCGGGCAGCGTCTCGGGGAACTGGTAGATGGAAGCCTCAATGCCCTCGACCGACTGGAGGCCCTTAAGCTCCTCCTCGGCGAGCTGGGCCACATGGCCGTACATCGAGTAGATGATGATCTGAGTTAGTCAAGGGATCAATTGCACGAACACTACACTTACAGCAACTTTGACAACCATTGTAGATGTGGAGATGACGGAAATGTTCAATCGGGGGGGACGGGGCGGAGATATATAATCGGGTAGCCGCGCTAGGCAGATACAGCGTATTCCCCCATTTGTAATATGAACAAGGTTTTAGTCAGTACGGCAATTACCAATACCTGACAAAAAAAAGAACGGGTTGCCCGGGAGTGTCACGAGAGTGCAACGGTAGAACGGGAGTCAAACGGCCGAGCAAATATCGTAGGCGGGATCCTACTTTGTATAGCGGCCAAGAACGGCCTCTGCTTCGGCCTTGTCTGCCTTGTCTGCCTCGGGCTGCCGCTCCCCGCTAACACCGCCGGCTTTAACTGGCCAGACGACTACCCCCAGGTAGCGCCGGACCCTACAGCCCCATCCAGCTAGTGGGCCCTAGCCTCATCGGCCAGATAAGCGGCACGGCTGTGGGGTCAGCCAAATTAAGCTTGGCGTCGTGCGGGGCCAGCAAACGTCTCTGTATGGCTGTGGGTGTCTGTGTTCCGGGGCCAATCGCTATATAAGGGCTTCAGTTTCACGGTTGGTGCCCAGTTCCTTGTCTGCCAGTTGTCTGCCAATTGTCTGCCAACTGTCCACCAGTTGAATTCACCAGTCCAATTCACCACTCACTATGGCCCCTAAACTAGCCATTGTCTACTACTCCACCTACGGCCATGTGCGCCAGATGGCACTGTCCGTCAAAGCCGGCGTTGAGTCGGCGGGCGGAAAGGCCGACCTGTTCCAGGTCCCTGAGACGCTGTCTCCCGAGATCCTCGCCAAGATGCACGCTCCGGCCAAGTCGGAGGACCCCGTCATCACCGTTCCTGACCTGACCAAGTACGATGCGTTCCTGTTCGGTCTGTCGACGCGCTTTGGTAACTTCCCGGCCCAGTGGAAGACGTTCTGGGACGCGACCGGCGGTCTGTGGGCCCAGGGTGCTCTGTACGGCAAGTTTGCCGGCGTATTCGTGTCGACAGGCACCCCCGGTGGAGGCCAGGAGGCCAGTATCATGAACTCGCTGTCGACGCTCACGCACCACGGCATTATCTTCGTGCCACTCGGCTACAAGAACACGTTTGCCGAGCTGAGCTCGTTCGATGAGGTGCATGGCAGCAGTCCGTGGGGTGCAGGTACCTTTGCAGGTGCAGACGGCTCACGACAGCCCACTAATCTCGAGAAGAGCATCGCGACTGCCCAGGGAAAGGCTTTCTGGGAGTCCGTCTCTCGGGCTTTCCCTTAGCCATTCAAGCTGTAGGCAAGCCAGCTGAACCTAGTCAGACTGACCTCCAAGCTATACTGATGCCTACATATCTTCTCCCCACTTCATAGTTCAATTGACTCCATCTTTCAAGCTCAATTAGTCCAGTCTATCCAGTGTATCAGTGTATCAATGTATCAATGTATCAATGTATCAATGTATCAATGTATCAATGTATCAATGTATCAGTGGACCTCTTATCTGTAACTCCTTGATTATTACCCACCTCACGGTTATGGCTCCTCCTGGTACATTCTCGCTGGCAGTCTGCCCAATTCGGCGCGACCGTTCCTCTAACAGCTAGCTGCATGTACGACGTATCCCCAAATAGGCAACAAGTTGCAACCGACGATAGCCGCCGTGTAAAAAAATGTCACGTGCCGCGTGAAATTTGAGATGAGCTTTCTAGCGCCCACACCTCTAAGCGCTGTCTACATCCTTCCATCTACTCCCTTTTTCTCATGCTCGCTGTCTCATGAAGTCACGCATCATTCTGCTCTCCTCGGCACGCCCGGCCTCGTACCAGCGGCCGTGGCGTGGTGCCAAGCAGCTGTCAAGCTCGTCAAAGCGCGATATAGGCGTCTCCGACAGTCGTAGTGACGCTCACGCTGCGCGCTATCCCATCGATTCCACCGAGTATGAAATACTTGAGTCACTACTGTTACCCCGCGAACAGTCGCGCGAGTATTCGCTGCCTTTTGTCCGCCAGATCAAGCGATTACGACTGCTCGAAGAACGCAAGCGACCTCTAAGTAACCGTCTTCGTTCCGACACGCTGCTCACTGTGCAACACCCTATGTCGGCGACGGCTGCTCTGTCTGAGTGGGGCCGAAATCACTCGAAATTCGGTGAACAGCAGCTGCTCACGGAACTCTCACCAGAAATGCTCAACAAAATCGACGTTCTCGTCTCGAAGCGAACGCTACTCACATCGGACATAGACAGCTGGCTCAAAATTCACATCACTGCTTCGGACAGCCTCGCCGTTCGCAAGCATCTGCTTGTCCAGGCACTCGACCGCATGATCTCGCACTGCTCGCCGACCTCTATCTACCCGCTCCTCGACTTCCTCGCTTCGATGTGGACGAGAGGCTTTGAGTCGGCCATCACTGTCCCAGCCAAGGTAGCTCGTGCGCAAGTCGTTGCTGTACTTAACCGTGCTCTACATGTCTTCCCCGCCACTGAGTACTCCATCGACCACAATGATATCGTTGCTCAGGTCGGCATCGAAAACATGGACCTGTTCAATCAGCTTGTGGAGAAGTTCACCAAGAAGTTTGGCCCCGAGCAAGACCCTGTTGTCGAGGACCTGTTGTTCCAGCTTGTGTCAAAATGTGGAACGATTGAGGCTGCTGAGAACATTGTCACCAACAAGTACCTCACTGCTGGCCAGCTACCCTCATTTGCTGGCATCGACGCGTTTAGCAAAACGCTCTCCAAGCACATTAGCCTCCAGCGAGTCCTGTTTTCAGGCACAGAGACCGAATTCAACCTCAAGGTCAAACATGACGTGGCCGGGTACCGCGATCTGCTGGTTTCAGATCGCGTCACTCCTGCCGTCGTCGAGTTCTTACTCGTCTGGGTATCCGACCTTCGCGAGGTATACAGCATTTTGGAGCTGGTATCCAATGCCAACCACGCCGACTACATTTTGTCAAGAGTGCAAGTACCCATCATCAACACTGTCGTGAAGTGCTCCGTTGCGGATTCGCTGCGTGAAGCCACCGAGCAGCAGGCCCAAGAGGACGCCTCGCAAACCGCTGTGGCCAACCCGCGTGTATTTACTCCATACCACACACGCGCCATGGCGCACATGTTTGGTGTGCTGAACCGCTTTTCCAAATGCTCCGCGGGCATCACTGCCGAGGCCCTGGATCAATGTCTACTGTTGTCGGCACAGAACGGTAACTCGGCTGGTATGTACCGTGCATTGGCGATGCGCCTTGATCTGCTCAAGAAAAGCGAGGTTGAGGTACCTCCTATCAAACCCGAGATTCTAGGGGCTGTCTTTGATAGCTTTCCGATTGCTAGCGGAGCAATGGCTCAGGAGAAAAAGGCATCCAAGTCAATGTGGGCTGTCAAGGACGCAATTATTGCTGACCCAGCTCGTGACCAGGCCATTCTGTACCACCTGCGCACAACCATTGACCCGTCCCATTTCAAGATTGTATTTGAAAAGTACCTCGGTGCTCTGGGCCGCTGCAGTCGCTCGGACCGGCTGTACTGGGAGTGGACGGAGTTTCTCGACTCCAAGCTTGATTGGTCTGCATCTCCCGACCTCGTATTGAGCTTCATCTCTGCTTTTAAGACTGCTGGTGCAGTTGAACAAGGTCTCAGTGTACTCGGCTATGTTTTGGAGGAGTCGGACCGTCGCAACGATGTCTACTACAACACGGCAGTCGGCATTCTAAAGCAGGTCTTCCGCTACGAAATCCTACCACTCAGCGCATCGATGGGTTTCGTCGCCGATTGGTTCATCCGCAACAAGCAGAACACCAAATGGTCGGGCAGTGATATCGAGCAGTCGTTTAATGAGATTGGCGGCCCCCACTCGATCTCATCATTGTCGCCCGACGAGGTGCGAGCTGCATCTTACATTGGAAAAGAAATCACCCGGACAATTCTAGAGGTCCGTGGTGGTCTCGATGTGGACCAATCGCTGGCGAGTCTGCATGCTCTACTACAAAGGCATTCGGGCTCACCCCTCTCCGTATAGACAACTGGCATAAGTCAGTATAAAAATGCATTAATAGACAATCATTACGAACCTCGAAGGAGGATACGCAGGACGGGAGTGGGATGGAATCAGGGGATGCAATTAAGGGCCGTCGTGATGTATCAGTCTTGTTGATCAAAAATTGGCGCCGTCAAAGTCGTCGAGGGACGGCAGAGGGTCGGAGGTATCCGGGCTCCCTTGGTCAAGTGATGGAGGAACTGGTCTCTCAGGTACATCATCCACGGGTGGAGATACTGGCGGAGCCGGGTTCTGCGGTGCAGAGTCATGGTGCTTTGGTTTCAGAATCAGCACAATAGCAAGACCGATAACCACCAGGGTCAAAAATAGGATGATCTTGCACTTTTGCGTACGTTTTTGGTAGTGAGTGGCTTTGATGAGCTCCTTGTCGGCCGACTTGACGTTGGTGTACATAGTCTCGACATTGTAGTCAATACGGTCGAGAAGAGTACCCTGGTCAATAACCATCGTTTGTAGATCCTTGAAGATATCTGCCAGCTCCAGGATACCTTGAGCAATCTTTGTGATTTCCTGCTCGCGTTGCCGAATGTCCATATCTTCAGAAGCTGCCAGCATACTCGACTGCTGCAGGGTATTTCGTGACATGGCCACATCCATATCGTCGTCAGCCACGGGGTCGTAGTTTCCGGCCATGAGTGGTGAGCTGGCTCTGTCGACCGGGAACGACGACTCTTTCTTGAGAGACCGCAAGTAATTTGACTGCATCTTGCGGAACGACGACGAGACCTCCTGGATCTTTGTAGCAAGCGAAACCTTCATATTGGCGCTCATTTTAATCTCTGCGGGCGATGTCTCGTTCTTGGTCATGTTGTCGAAACGCTTGACAAGCCCCTGGCACGAGTGGAGATGTGACGTGATGTCGTAGGTGAGGCGTTCAATCTGCTCTTCTTCATGGCTGCGATCATTGAAGCCAGGCAAAGCGTTCTTACGATGTAAAGACTCGAGCTGCGTCATCTTCTGCCGGATCTCGGCCAGTAGCTCGTCGACTTCGTATGAAATGTCGACCCATGACGGCGGCAAAATGTCCATTTCGATGCCAATTGCCTCAACCTGCTCTCCGCCAATCAGCTCCTGCTGCTCCTCAGGGATCTCGCTGTACCCCGTAGTAGTCGCAGCATGGTGCGGATACGACTTCCTGTACGAGATGTACAGGTTTGTCCTGTCTCTAAACATCATCGTTGCGAGTGTGGGGGAATGGAGATGGAGCTACGTCAGTAACGGCCGCGGTATATATGGCGCATATAAGCATATTCATTTACAATGGGGCTAGAGCTATGCAGGCATCAGTACTTGAGGGAGTCGGTGAGGATGGAGCGGAGCGAGTCGGCAACGATGCCGTCGTCGGCACCGTGGACTGACGGGGCCAGGGAGAGAACACGTTTCTGAGGAAGGGCGCCTTTGACGAGTGCCTCGATGTCGGCCGAGCCAAAACCGAGCGCGCTGATTCCGCGCGGCTGATCTCCAAGCTTATTGTAGAGAAAGTCCTGGAGAGCCTCGCTGAGCACTTCACCAGCCGACTCGAGCTTGACATTCGTGGTGTCGACACCAAATATGCGTGCAGCTTCCAAGTGGCGCTCGGGGTTCGAAGCAGCGGTGAACTTGAAGACTGAGGGTGCGGTCACTGCCACGCTGACTCCGTGAGGGATGATCTTGTGGTCGACATTGTAGCCATAGTGCTTGTACTCCTTGTTCTGACTTGACAGGGGGTATGACAGGCCGTGGCACAGGTGCACACCTGCATTACCAAACCCGACACCGGCAAGCGTTGCAGCCAGCAGCGTCTGCTCCTGGGCAACCGAGTCCTCGGGGTCCTTGAACGAGCGCGGCAGGTACTCGACAATCATTCGCAGCGCAGCTAGAGAGAAGATATCTGAGATGGGGTTGGCACCCTGGTAAGCTGGTCGTAGCAGCGGGTCAGTTGGCCGGGGAGTCCGCTGGTTGTAGGGGATGGCCGTGTACGACTCGAGGGAGTGGCAGAGCACGTCGAGGCCCGAGCTGGCCTTGACCGAGGAAGGCATTGTCTCGGTGTTGTCGGGGTCGACAATCCCGAGAGTAGGTTTGAGCGCACGCGTCGAGATACCCGTCTTGGCCTTGTGGCTGACGAGATCAAAAATGGCCGTTCCCGTCGTCTCGGAGCCCGTTCCGGCCGTAGTCGGAATTGCAATCAATGGGTTGAGCTTGCGCTCGACAGGCAGGCCCTTGCCTATAGGAGCATTGACGAAGTCGAGCAGGTCAGCCTCGGGATATGCCTGGAACAGATTGGCGATCTTGGCGGTGTCCATGACGGAGCCTCCGCCGACAGCCAAGTAGGCGTCGGGCTGGGCCTTGCGGGCCCATGCAATGGCGTCGCGCACACCGTAGTCCTTGGGCTCGACAATAACGTCTGAGTAGATCTCGTAGGTGATGCCCTGGCTCTCGAGAGCGGCAATTGTGTTTCTGGCCGCGGGGAGATGCAGAACGTTGGCGTCGGTGAAGAGAGCCACTTTTTTGGCGCCGAGGTGCTTGAGGTCCATGCCCACTTCGCTCGTGCATCCGCGGCCGTAGCGGATGTTGCTAGCCGCCATTTCAAAGGCGTAGTCTGGCTCCACGGCTTTCGGTGCATTGCCGAAGGCACGCTGTTTGAGGATCCCCGCGGCCTGGAGGGCAGAGGCGGGAGCATGGCTTGACGTGCAAGCATGGCACGGGCACGCCGACGGGTGCGCCTGGACGTGACGCAGCAGCTGCGTGGCCACCTGTTTTTGGGATCGGATGGTTTTGACGAGCATTGAGGAAGAGAGAAATGGCGGAGGTCGAGTTTATATAGATACCCCACAGTTGGCATCAGCCGTTCTCGGCATGCCCGACATGACGAGATGTGAGGGGTAGCAGTAGACCGGCGGCACGCCGCCCCGGATATTACCAATCGTGTTGTAATTGGCAGTTCCGGCTATTGGAAGTTGTGTAGTTTTGGCAGTTGTGTAGTTTTGGCGGTTGCGTAGTTTGGCAGTTGTGTAGTTTCCGCTTCATTACACTATGGCCGCTGATTCGCTTATGAAGCGGAACTGCTGTTTCGAGGCGGAACTTCCATTGGGAGGACCCGGGCGGAACCCGGGCTGCAACTCGGCTGCAAACAGGCTGCTCGGGCCCGTTGCTCCCACCCATAGTGGCCAGCCTCACAACCTGCCAAAATTAACCGTGGTGTGCGTCAGGCAGTTGGCGATCAAGGCGACTGTTGAGGCTTTTAGATGCGTCTTTGGATGCAGTGTTTTTGGTAGGTCGTTTGTAACAACGAATAAACTGGTTTCGAGCTGTTGGCTATGTCTGATTGGAAACGACGTCACTGGGTTTTGGTCTCGGCGCGGTAATCAATGGCAATCGGGGGAAAGGGCATGTGCCAACTAAAAAATCCAACATAAAAAAAGTTGCATTAGCAGCAAACTAAGCTTGTTATAAAAGTCGAGGTCCCCCAGAGTCTCAATCCAAAACGACAATGGCTGCTGAATTGTCCCACTCCACTATCAAGGATGGCTGGTTCCGAGAGATCTCGGACACCATGTGGCCCGGCCAGGCCATGACGCTGCGGTGTAGCCAGATCCTCCACGTCGAGAAGTCAAAGTACCAGGACGTGCTGGTGTTTGAGAGCAGCGACTACGGCAACGTGCTCGTGCTCGACGGCGTCATCCAGGCCACGGAGCGCGACGAGTTCGCCTACCAGGAGATGATCACCCACCTGGCCATGAACTCGCACCCGAACCCGAAGAAGGTGCTTGTCATTGGCGGTGGTGACGGCGGTGTGCTGCGTGAGGTTGTCAAGCACGCATCCGTCGAGGAGGCAGTGCTGTGCGACATTGACGAGGCCGTCATCCGCGTGTCGAAGAAGTACCTGCCCTCGATGTCAGTTGGCTTCCAGCACCCCAAGGTGCGCGTGCACATTGGCGACGGCTTCAAGTTCCTCGAGGAGTACAAGAACTCGTTTGACGTCATCATCACCGACTCGTCCGACCCCGAGGGCCCTGCTGAGTCGCTCTTCCAGAAGCCCTACTTTGAGCTGCTGCGCGATGCTCTCACCGACAAGGGTGTCATCACCACCCAGGCCGAGAACATCTGGCTGCACATGAACATCATCAAGAACCTCAAGGCCGACTGCAAGCAGGTGTTCCCCACTGTCGAGTACGCCTACACCACCATCCCCACCTACCCGTCGGGCCAGATTGGCTTCATGGTCTGCAGCAAGGATGCCTCTGCCAACCTCAAGGAGCCCCTCCGCTCATGGTCCCAGGAGGAGGAGACCGAGCTCAACCGCTACTACAACAAGGAGATCCACCGCGCCTCGTTCGTCCTGCCCAACTTTGCCCGCAGCGTCCTCAACTAATGTAATCGAGGATTAACGTAATCGAGGATCGCATATACATACACACGTACAATACACTGGTGTCAGGTCCAATTACGTGACTTTACATCTGAGTACTAGCCTGTCATTAGCTTACCAGTTGCTAGCTTGCCAGTATCCTGTGGTGCAAGATACTGTGGTAGCCAGTACCCTGTGTGACCTGCTATATCCTTCACGTTATCGTGGTCTCATGTTAGCCGTGCTCTCAGGGGTATAGTTTGGAAAGTTGATATGTAGACGGAAGGAATATGTGAAGTTGGGCCTTGTGAAGCTGGACCTTGGGCATCTATAATTCCTTCCCAGGAGCACCCGTATCCATGCACACCAGACGACTGCACCTTTCTTGTCGCCGACTGAAACAGTCCTAAACAGTCCTGTTCAGATAATATTGGCAGTATACTCGAAGTGGTCCACAAGCATTCACAACAACGTACAGTCAATTGCACATATCGAGTCCAGATGTATCATACGACTGTACTACCTCTCCACATACTGGCCACTAGACAATAGCCTTGTCGAGGATAGCAACGACTTCGTTGCTGAAACATATGTTTCCACAGTTGATCACGTGATCTGGACCCCCACGTTGTCGATGTCGTCAATTGCACACGACACTCACCAAGTCACTTGCCTACGACTATCTGTATAACTGTCTGTAGCATTTATAGGCGAATCTTACTCCTATTTACCGGCCTGTCTTGAAAATTGCCATCCCACGTATGACGTTTGCAGGGCAGCTATAATCCGGGGTCGGGGGACCTTGCCCTGATAAGTATAGTGCAGTCGCGCAGTCCACGTTTCAGCACAACGATGTCGTCGGGGTCGTTTTCGAGTTTCCTCAAGGATAGTAAAGAGAGAATCAATGAAGCGTCTGTTAAAGGACGCCAGAAGTATGATTCAGGTGACTGGAAAAAGAGGCCTACTTTTGGTGGCAGATTTGGCGCCCCTGATGCCAAGGAGGACGAACCGACAGTAGTGGCTCCGCCGTTGACGGCGCTCAAGAACCCAAACTCGTTCCCTGCTCCTCCACGACACCACACAGCTGGTGGTGCACCTCCTCCTGCGCAACAGCCGCCTCAACAGCAGTACGCGCAGCCAGGACCGGCTCAGGGGTATCCAGCAGCGCAACAGGGGTATACTCCGCCTCCTCAGGCCTACGGACAACAGCCTGCTCAACCCGGCTACGGACAGCCACAGCAGCCAGCTCAGCCAGTTTATGGGCAGCAGCAACCTCCTCAGCCTGCCTATGGCCAGCAACCAGCTCAGCCTGCTCAGCCTGCTTACGGTCAGCCTGCTCAACCGTCCTACGGTCAACTGCCTGCTCAACAGTCGGGCCAACAGGCTGCTCAACCGGCGTATGGTCAGCCCTCTCAACCGGCATATGGCCAGCCTGCTCAGCAGCCCGCTCAACCTTCTTACGGACAACAGCCCGCTCAACCCACGTATGGACAGCCCGCTCAACCTGCGTATGGACAGCCCGCTCAACCTGCGTATGGACAGCCTGCTCCGACTACCCCATCTCCGGCTTCGGGATATGGCCAATTGCCAGCGTACCCACCTCAGCCAGCTCAGCCCACTCCTCCGCCTCAGTCGCAGCCACAGTACCAGTACCCTCAGCAACCGCAGACAGCACAGCCGGCGTATCCTCCCCAGCCGGCGTATGCTGAGGCTGCACCAGCCCAGCAGGCCTACTATCAGCCTCCCCAGCCGACTCCTCCTGCTCAGACCGGATATCAGGCAGCCCCCCCTCAGCCTGCGTATCCCGCACAGCCAGCCCAGCCTCAGTATGGCGCACCCGCTGGATACCCACAGCCTACTCCTACTGAGGGTCCTCCTTCCTACACACCCGTCAGCACTCAGCCCCCTCCTCCGCTGCCTGGTGGGCGGCCTATGCCACCGAATCCACAGGGTGCTCCTGGGCCAACAGAGCCAGCTCCTCCGCCTAAGCCTCCTTTGCCTGATCCTGCCAGTTTTCCAAAGCCCCCCGTATTTGGTGTGCCTTCTTCTGCCCAGCTAACGCCGGGCGGTTCGCCGGCCGGCTCAGGGCCCGAGGAAGCCGCTGCACCTGTAAAGGCACCGCTGCCGGACCCCACGTCGTTCGCACCGCCGCCCGTATTTGGAGGAGCTAGTAGACCAGCATCTGCACGCCCGCAGCGCCCTGGAGCTCCTTCTGCAACTCCTCCTGCGGCGGCCTCGCCTGCTCCAGCGGCTGCGCCGTCTGACAGCAGCTCGTTTCCACCACCTCCCGTTTATGGACGCTCATCTTCTGCGCTCCCACCTAAACCGGCGCGACCAGAGGTGACTGAAGCTCCACCGAAGCCCGTACGACCAACTGAGGCCCCAGCTCCGGCTCAGCCTGCGCGACCAAATCCACCACCGAAGCCGACGCGCCCGACTACTCAGCTTCAACATCGCGCTTCCGTGCCTGAGAGCACGCCTGCCAGCATTGAGGAGGTTTCTAGTGGCCTTTCTGCGATTGACGTGAACAGTCAGAACGAGGCACCAGCCCCTGTCCAGCCTGGCCTGCCGAACTTTGCTGCCGAGATTGCGGCTCGCAAGCAGCGTCTCGCAGACTCGTCAGGTTCTCCAGCTGGTTTCAAACCTTCACCGGCTCCCAGACCGGGATTTAGACCAACCCCTGTAGCTGAGACGGCTTCACCAGCACCTGCTGTTGCCCCTAAGCCCACTACTTCCGCCATTGGTAAGAAGGCTCCTCCACCTCCGCCTAAAAAGAAGCCCGGACTCTCTGAGAGAACAACACCCCAGCACACTGGAGGTCCTCACACACCCCCTCCTGTTTCCCACACTACACGAAACCATCATGCTGACCCCTCTGCTCCCCCTCCTATCCCGCATTCGACACGGCCCTCTATTTCGGGCCCGTCTGCTCCTCAGGCTGCAACTCTCCCTGCACCGCGGCGCTTTGACTTTGCCCTGACCACGCTATGGTTCACGGCACCACTCAACCAGATTAAGCTACCCAAGGATTTTGAAGGCTTGGAGTACGTGGTGAGCGGTTCCTGGTCAGGTGACAATCACACGCTCAAAGTCGCTGTGCGTATCCCTGAGGATCTGACCATGGCCAAGTTCACCATGACGTGGAACTCGTCGAACCCCCTCGGCACGATCCAAGTTGCTCGAAAGGATGTCCCATCTCCGCCTGCTCTGTCCGTGCCTGAGCTCGTCGCAGCTCAGGCACAGTTTGGCAATGCCGTTGCGTCGTGGGCAGAGTCTAAGATGAGCCAGCAGGTTGGTAACGGTGAGTGCTGGACCCTTGCCAAAGAAGCCATTGAGTATGGCACAGGCGGTCAAGCCATGACGCCAAAGAGCTACACCCATGGATCCCTCATTTACCATGCAGTTGCCGGTGCTCCTCCGCTGGTCAAAGTTGATGAGGTTCGTCGTGGAGATATTGTGCAGTTCACCGAAGCCAAATTCGAGCAGCGTGATGCGCGAGGTAATGTAACAAAATGGACAACGGCTGGTATGCCCAACCACACGTCCGTCGTCACCTCTTTGTCTGGCCGCACCGTTCACGTTGTCCACCAGAACATTGGTGGAGTCCGTCGCGTCGCGCCTGGTAGCTACGAGCTCGATGATCTTGTATCTGGCGATCTGAAGGTCTTTCGAGTGGTGTGGAAGGAGTGGGCAGGAGATCTCAAAGTCGACTAGGCCTATCAGGTCATATGCAGTATAAATATACCACGAGCTGGTACAAGATAGGATGGTCGGCGCGTCTATAGTGAATACATCTTATCTGAAGCTGACTGTAATCTCGTTAGAAGCTGTATGTAACTGGTTAATGCCACAGGTGAACTAGATGCGACAGTTACTGGAAGGTTCAGATCCTACGGTGTGACTACACACGGTTGCCACCACAAATGGGTCTGTCTACCAATATATAACATTCAGATACCTTACTTGGTATTTTGCTGCGTTAGTACATGGATGCGATTTCAGGCCACATCCGGACAATTACCGGATGAGAGCCCAAAGGGCGATGAACCTACCAGAAGATCGACAAACTCATTGTAGTTGATCTGGCCGTCGCCGTCACCGTCCGCCTCACGGATCATCTCGTCGACCTCCTCCTCGGTGAGCTTCTCGCCAATCGAGGTCATGACGTGTCGCAGCTCGGCAGCCGAGATGAACCCGTTGCCGTCGCGGTCAAACACCTTGAACGCCTCGCGGATCTCCTCTTCGGTATCCGTGTCCTTCATTTTGCGCGCCATCATCGTCAAAAACTCGGGAAAATCAATCGTGCCGTCGTTATCGACATCCACCTCGTTGATCATGTCGGCGAGCTCGCTCTCGGACGGGTTCTGGCCCAACGAGCGCATGACGGTGCCAAGCTCCTTGGTGGTGATTTGGCCTGGCGTTAGTCGGGCTCTGGTTAGATAGGGGGTGCTCACCATCGTTGTCCTTGTCAAATAGGGAGAACGCCTCCTTAAAGGCCGAGATCTGCTGTTCTGTGAGCTGGTCAGCCTGCGTTAGCCTGTACTCCTCCCACGACGCGTCATCCCTACCATATTGTACGTGTCGACGGTGAAAAGTGGGAATCAACAACTGCGGCAATGGCGCGAAGATGATATATTTAGGCTTGCGCCAAGGGGGCCGTTTTAGTTCCAGGTTTACCCGGGGAGGAAGGGCTGTGCTGAGGCGCGCGGCAGAAACCCGGTCCAGCGTATATATTTGGCTGATGCAGTAGAACAGTTGGTGAAGCAACCTGTATTTTCGCAGCAACTTGTACTGTTCGATACAATTGCGTGAACACTGACTGCTCTCTGACCTACATCGCACGGGATGTCCGTCACTACGTGGGGTTTGTGGATCCTGGCTGGGGTTTACGTCATTATCCCCATTGTACTGTGGTACTTGTCGCCTCGCCGGTTGACCCAGGATGACCTTAACCGGCGGAAACGCGCTATTGTGCTGGTTCTCGGCGACTTGGGCCGCTCGCCGCGTATGAACTACCATGCTCTGAGCATTGCCAATTGTGGCTACGACGTTGACCTGTGCGGATACACTGAGTCGCCGCTCATCAAAGAGGTCGAACAGCACGAGCGGATCAGTGTGCACTCGATTGCGTCCATCACCAACAGTCGCAACTGGCCGTTTGTCGTGTTTGCCGTCTACAAAGTGCTCCAGCAGCATCTTCAGCTGTTCAAGCTGCTTAAGAGCCTCAAGGACGCCGAATATCTGCTTGTACAGAATCCTCCATCGATCCCGGTATTGGGCGTATCGCGGTGGTACTGCCTTGTCACGTCACCGCGAACAAAGCTCATCATTGACTGGCACAACCTGGGATACTCGATTCTAGCCCTCAAGCTCGGCTATACGCACCCGTATGTCCGCCTCTACAAGTGGTACGAGTCGTGGTTCGGCTTTCGGGCGTTTGTGCATCTCACCGTGACCGTCAGCCTCGGCGCCGAGCTGCGCGACGATTTCAAGATGAAGGGCCGACGCATCATCCCCCTCTACGACAGGCCCGCATCGCAGTTTATGCCACTATCAGATTCGGCTAAGCATGCCATTGTCAAAAAGTACCCGGACGTTTTTGACGGGTACAACCCCAAAACAGACAAGCTCGTGATTACAGCGACTTCGTATACCCCTGACGAGAATCTCTACACGCTGCTGAAAGCACTGGAAACCTACGCTGGCTCGTCTAAAACGCTCCCGCGCCTCCGCGTCGTCATCACCGGCAAGGGACCTATGCTCGAGGAGATGAAGGACGAGATTGCCAAATTGGCACCCAGTATTAAGGACAAGGTGCAGATCCGAACTGTGTGGCTGCCATATGAGGACTATCCACGGATAGTAGGAGCGGCAGACCTAGGTGTATCGCTCCACGAGTCAAGTTCTGGTTTTGATCTGCCTATGAAAGTGCTCGACATGTTTGGCTGTGGAGTGCCGGCCGTTTCTGTCAACTTTCCTGCTATACCAGAATTGGTCAAGGACGGTGACAACGGACTTATTGTCGACTCGGCAGACGAAATGGCAGAAGCATTTGAGCGTGTCTTCACAGACGACAAGCTGCTGGCTAAGCTCACAGCTGGTGCTGCGCGTGAGGCCCGGGTCAAGTGGGACACTAACTGGACGACGAAGCTGGGACCTCTGTTTGGCGTCGGTGCTTACCGACGATTGGCCCCTGATGAGCTCGACGAATCGAGCTCTTCTGACGATGAGTGACCCACGACTTCTACGATTATAACTGTGGACTCTTTAGCATATGTACAGTCAAACGCCTACGAATGATCTTGGCCATAGTTTTATGGCTCCACTGTGAAGTGTATGGTATGGCTTCTATCGAGCGTATGGCTTCCATTAATGATTCTGTCTAATTGAGCTCACTGCTCCGTTGAGCCAGATACTAGGGTACATTCGCATGTCGATTCTCTAGCCACCAGGGAGCTGTAGACGATCTGTGGCACTTAAGTGAATGTACAGGCCTTGTATCAGTATTTCTCCTCGATTATCAGTGTTTCCTCTTGAATACCCCGAATCCCTCACGTCTATGTGAATCCTCAACATCTCAATAGACAACCTCGGCATCTGCGCGCGTCGGCGCTTCTTGCATACAGGGTTAGGCACCTAACTTTAATATGCAGCCGTGCCTTCAGCCCCGCAAAGCGTTGGGGCTCTAGTCCGAGGCCCGCAGCCAAAACTGGCTTTTTGACCTCTCCATCCTAGCAACCTCCACACCACCATGGCACCCAATCTTGAGGAGGGCGCATCACGGACGACAGCGTTCATACTTCGGTTCTTTGTGTCGCCGAAGGAGTACCAGCTGCTCGTCAACAAGTATGCTGCCAGCTACAAGAACCTGCTGCTGACCCCGCAGACGCTCGTCCAGTCTGCTGAGCGACGCGGAGACGCTCTTCACGGCATTGTGCGGTCGCAGGCGCGTGTCTACGTTGTATCGTATGGGCTTGTTGCTGCTCTAAATGCGCTCATTCTCAAGCGCAGGGGCAAACAGATCGCTGCTGCCCGCCTAGCTGCCTCCATCACGAGCATCTCGGCCATCTACAAGATCCTGTACAAAGTGCTCGACACCATCGTGCACCGGCTCCAGCAGGCGATTCTGCGTGAGAAGAGTGCTGCGGAGTCTCGCCCTGCTACGTCGGAGAGTGCAAATGGCAAGCTTGTATCGACCCTGTCGAAGCTGTCCAAGACGACGTTCAAGCGCGCAACGACCGTGCTCGTGCCTGTTCTCAGCGGTCTCGTGGCCGGCTCAGCCTTCTCGCTATTCCCCGCGTCGTCTCGTGGCTACATCAGTCTGTACGTGTGCACACGCACTGCCGAGTTCGTCTACAACTACCTCGATGACCTCGGCTACCTGGCGTTCAAGCCGCGAGTTCTCGGCAGCTGGGCGCTGTTCCCATTCGCCTTCAGCCAGCTCTTCTACACATGGATCTTCCACCCCGAATCATGCCCGGACATCTTCAAGAACATCATGCTGAAGCTGTCGACGGGCTACCTGCCTGGTCGGCCCACGGGCTACCCCATTGACCTGCCATGGCCCTCCACCGACCAGGTCCTCGACGGCATTGCTACTGTGTCTCGGGCCCGATACCCCAAGTTCATCTCTCCCATCCTGTTTCCCAAACTTGCCGATTTGCCTCAAGGCCTTGAGATGGCAAACCCCGTTGTTTCCATGGCCCATCCCGCTATCAACACAATTACTGGCGCTCTAACCCACCCAAGTGAGCCTTCGGAGTTCCGCAACTACATGGAGCTCGTGCTCAACGACTACTCGTGGGTGAGCAAGTACGTTTTTTTGGGCTATGGTGCTGTTGCTGTTCTGCGCAGCCGCTTCAACACTGACTCGACGCCGTCGCTGCTGCTCTCAACGGTGCTCAACACCGCGCGTACCTCTACCTTTGCTGTCATGACTGCAGCTTCCGCGTGGTACGGTATAGGACTGTCCCAGCAGCTCCTAAACAACAAGTTTATCCCGGTGATGCGATACCGTGTCATTGGTTTCCTGGCTGGTCTGTGGGCTGTCGCTGATCCTGTGTCGGGCCGCGCCCGCTACTTGTACGCTGTGCGCCTGGCTCTCATGGCACACTGGAACATCCTCACTAAGCAGCATGGCGGCCGTCCTGTTATCAAGCACGGTGACGTGCTGCTGTTTGCGGCGTCGTTTGCTGCCCTCATGACGGTCTTTGACGTCTCTCCCCAGTCGATCCCGGGCACCACTCTCCGCAAGATCCTGCAGTGGGTCAAGACCAACAAGTTCGTTGATCCCGCGCCCACAAGTGACACGGTCTCAAAGATCTCTAAGGACGAGTAGTTTGGGAGATTTTGTCATTGAACATCTCTATAACATTAAGCAGATCGTTACTTTGACTAGTATGTAGATTAATGACCAGATGCAGGTTTGGTGGAGAGCGGAACTCCTGTTTAGAAAGCTGAGGATGTAGGAAGACGAATAGAGAGACCCATGTCTTCTCTGTGTAACTACTATAACCCCGCCTCAGCATCGACAATGTCCGCAAATTTTGACGAGTTGCCCTCTGGCAGATGCGTGAACTGAAATCGCGCTGCTTTTTCAACCGCCGCCGCTAGGCCAGCAGGCGTACTCACAAGGAGATGTCCCTGTTTGCTCAGCTCATTGGCAATCTCTGCTTGATGGTTATCCATTAGATCGGCATTAGCCACCACTATGAGGTTCTTATGCGCACGGAGCGCGTCGAGAATAGAGCCCGTGCCGGCGTGAGAGATGATGAGATCGGCTTTGGCGATGTATGATGCGATGTCTGTCGAGAAGTCGAAGCCAGATATGGAGATTCTGGGGCTCGCAGGCTTAGCCTCCTCGTAGATGACACTCCCGCCGCCATACTGGACCGTTAGGCTTGAGTACCCCGTGTCGTGAAGCGCCATGATCGTTGTAGAGTCAAGCACAGCTCGCAGCAGCTTCTCGAACGGCACCGTGGCCCCCGACGTGACCAGCACGTTCATCTCAGGGGGGAATGTGGAGAAGTGCGGCAGTCACTCCCGAATGCGCGAACAGACAGCCAACAACGAGGTACTCTGTACTACAGACGTACGATAGGCCGGGGATAAGATAGAGGGGGAGGGGATAGAGCAGTTGCTCAATTGCTCAAACGGCAGATGTCAAGGAATTTGAATGAATGCGTGTGATACAGAAGTTCGATATGCAGGTAAAGATATACGCTCTAAACGGCAAACATAAGTATACTAATCTACGCAATTGCATCGGACGAATCATAGGAACAGCAATAAGTGGATATATGAAATAGCATGCCATATTACACAGTCGTGAATCTACCACCGTGGGATTTACGTGGTATACAGAGCCGTTGGTCATGGTGGTATCTACGTTGTTTACAAGTTTGTTGGTCATGGATACATTCTACATGAACGACCGGAACGCCGGCTTTAACGTCTACTTCGGACTCTAGTAGCCACCTGCACCGGGAGCATCGACGTCGCCCTTGAGTGAAACAAGGATCTCCTTGAAGCGAGACTTATCGCGACCCTTGGCCGTAGCATGCGAATCAGAGGTGTCGATGAGCTTGACAATACGATCCCAGGTGGTGCCGCCAGCAACAGCATTGTCGCGATCTTCGACAAACTGCTCGGCCTCGCGCTTGCTCTGAGACAACGACGCATCCTTCTTAGTGTTGTAGTTCTCGTAAAAGTCGTCAATGGCCTTGTGCGCCTTTTCCTGCGTCTCCTTCTTCTTGGCATCGCTGACCTCGTCGCGGCGCTGGATCTCCAGCTCTCGGCGCGCCTTCCACTCCTTGATAGGCTCAGAGTCATCCAGCGAGAGCTTCTTCGTCTCGCTCTCTAGTCCTCCAGCCGTGGGCTGGCCAGGCAGATACGGAGCTGCCGGCTCTGCAATAACGCCGGAGCGGTTGAGGTTCGTCTATGTTAGCTATGCACGCAACTGTGGAGTCGTTCACGGTCAATCGCCAATAAATGGCCTTTCCGCTCGCGTCTGTATCCTCTACTTACCTCAACAGGTGGGAATGAGGTCTCAAAGGCAGCTTCCTCGCTGTCTCCGCCCTGGAACGCCTCAGCGTCGTCGCCGAGAACGGCCTTTTCACGGGCCAGAAAGTCGTCATTGGCGAAGTCGGGAGCATCGGCACTGCCACCCGACACCAATTCGCCGTCAAAGTCTTCGATAGGAGGAAAGCTGCTCATTGTGCTGCGTAGGTACTTCCTGTGGAGACGGCTAAGCCCACACTAGAGATGTCGTGAACTGTCCAAATGCCGATTACCCGGCCATCTCCAGCCGTAGTCATTGCCGTGCCCAAACGAAGCCAACGAAGGTTTCCGTCTAGCGATCCGACCATGTCCTATTCACAGGATACGCTGCTGCTTAAGTTCGGTCAGCTGGACGAACTACCACAATCCATCGTCAGCATCTCACAGTGGGTGCTCTTCCATCGCAGCCATGCCGAGAAGACGGCCCAGGCTTGGGCAAAGTTCATTGCCAATGGTGTGTTTGATACCGTTACGGTAACGCTGTGCGCCCCTTCTAACTCAGCACCCAGCTCAAAGAAACTCAGCATAATATACCTGGCCAATGAAGTTGTGCAACAGGCTCGTGCCAAGAAGAAGCTCGAGTTCATTGACGCTTTTGGCAAGGTGTGTATTCCCCGCGGCCCCTCTCTGCATCGCTAACTCAGGTCCTACCAAAAGCCATTGGAGAGGTCTATCCACAGCTACGTCCTGATACTCAGGCCCGCGTCAAGCGCGTTGTCGAGATCTGGACCGAGCGTCGCATTTTCTCCCCTGCGATCATCACGGCCCTCGAGCTCAAGGTCTCTGATACGGATCTGGCCAGCTCTAAAAAACCTCCACCCAGCTCAGTGACAATTCCTCCTGCGTTGCTGACACTCTCATCTCTGCATAAAGCTGAGTCGGACGCTTCGACAACGACCCGGTCTCAGGTCTCACACTTCCAGGCCGATTTCGACCGCCTCTTTGATAGCGACACATTACCGTCCCCAGCACTTTACGCGGCCAAGCTCAGTGCGCTTCAAACATCCCATGAAAGCGTGACGTCTTCCTTGAAGAGCCTCGTCACGACTCGTCGTAGTCTTGTAGACGAGCTACGTCGCATGTTGAGTGCCGCAGAATCAAACCTCGCGGCTGCTGAAACCCAAGTTTCCGATCTTGAATCTAAGCGAGAGCGCATAACCGAGACGAAGGAGGAGGTTGATGCTATGCTAGGAGAGACTAAGAAAGCATCAGGTTCCAAGAAAACCGTTCGATTCGCCGACGAGCCCTTGGGTCCCACGGCTCAGGCGCAAGCAGAGGTGGGGGTAGTTCCGGCAGCTGAAGACATTGATGACTACGTCGCACCACCATCTCAAGACATTGACGAATATGCCGCTCCAACATACAGCCCTTTGAGCTCTGACGAAGACGAGCCAACCCCCAAGAAGGCCAAGACTGAAGAACCAGCTCCGAAAGTCGAAGAACCCACTGCTAAAAGTGAACAAGAGGCTGACTCGAAGACAGACGAAGCTGCTGCTGGTGTTCCCGCTGTCGAGGGCCTAGACCCCTCGGTGGCTGCATTTCTATCCAGCCTAATTCAAAACAAATAACCTGGAGAAGCTATGTGATACCTGTATTATATCTCAGACAGGCGGTGAACCAGCGTGACTATACTCAGCATTTGTACTACAAGCTATGGTGGTCTGGAAGTCTTCCTGTATTTTTGTGCGTCCTTACGAATCGAGAGTTCATTGACTTTCTGCCATATATGACTGCAGTCAAAATTAATTGGCCATGGCTTCGAGCTCGGCTGCTAGTCGCAATAAATAAAACCTCCGTATGTCATCGCGTAGTCCCTCAAAGTTAGACGCGAGCTTTGTGAGCGCCGCCCGCCCGGTTTCGTAGGGCTGCAGATCTCGGTTGCCATAGACGTCCTTGCCAGCAGCATATTTGACGGGGTCCAAGTCCTTCCAAAAGAAGTTGAGCGAAATGGAACTTGTCTCTGGGCGTGTGGCGTGCAGCCACATAGCAGGAATGAACAAAACATCACCGGGGTCCATGACAACCTCAACGGGATGGACGCCGGAGATATCTGTCTCAAAGATATTCTCGATTGTCGACGAAGAGCTGCCAGCAGGGAACGATAGATGTACAACATCTTCTGGTGGATACAGGCGCACAACCTTTCGTCCCACAATCTGACATAGGATGTTGGCGGTTACATCATAGTGTAGCCACATGCTTGTATTAGCAGAGGACATGCGTAGCGGAGATGAAAACTGCTGTTTTTCAATGTCGGCGAAGTAGGGAGGTAAACAAAAATCCTCCGACAGCATCGGAAAGTCTGTCCTGAACACTGCTGGCAGATCCCGGGGCTTGTCACTCGATAGTGCTCGTAGATACACGCTCGAGTTCTTGGCAAACATTTTTTTGGTGAAGTCTGCAAACCCCATGTTCTTGTATTCAAAGTTCTTGGCCTGGAAGTTGAGATTCGATGCATCCGAGACATGGACCACCACCTTGGTATCCGCACCAATGGTATCGATGAGATATTGTGGATCAGTCCATTTGGAGACGCATGTACCGAGATCGACGCCACGGAATATGTGTGGATGACCTGTACGGTAGACAGTTGGAAAAAGACCAGTCACGCCTCCTACAGGAATACTGGTCAAGAAATTCCTTGATTTATCGGCAGGAGCAGCGATTGGTTCTGAAATCTTGAAAGTGAGTTTGTTGCACTCCTCTCCCACTTTAGCAACGAGCAAGTCGACCCAAGTGGGACCAAATGAGAAACAAACGCATCCTCCTCCATAGATCACCAAATGATCATCAACAACGTCCAGGTTAGATCCGACGAGCAAAGGAAGTAAGGCACTATCCACGGGGACGCTAGAAACATCCGCACTCACAAGGTTTAGGCTTATGAATGTGTCACTCTCGTCCAAGAGCTTGTGAGAGGATACTCCTCCGGCTATCAGCAGAGTTTTTTCATCAAGAAATGTGGAGTTGGCTCCATACCGACTCAGAAGGGGCGATACGGTCATGCACTCCGCGGTAATCTCATTCCGAATAGGATTCAGCTTCAACTCATATGCATCCTCATGTATATGGCCAGAACTCATGCCACCAACAAGGACACCCACACCCCGAGAAGAGTCCCAAGACAAGGCAGAGGAGAATCGGCTAGCGACGACGCTATCGCTGAGATACCGCCATGTACCCTCTCGAGTCCACATCAGCCAAGGAGATTGTTCGTCAGTAGTGCAACCTCCAAATATAAGGGCCTCGTTATTTCCAACGCTCACGGCACTGTGTCTGTACCTAGGATGAGGAAGACTCGCAACCTGGGTCCAAATCCCACCTGACAATAGCCAGCAGTCATCCAATGGCTGTGACGGGCTGCGACGACCTCCAACCAGGAGAATATCACCTCCAGTCAACTTCACCATACTATGACACATACGACCAGTTGAGGGGAACTTGGCTTGTTGCGGCACCCCAGATGCGGTTGTTGCAACAATAGATACCTGTTCTCGACTAGTAGTCAACCCACCCTGAATTAACACAGAGCTTTGGTCCAATAAAGCTCCAGCAGAGAACTTGCGTCTCATAGCCGGAGATTCAACTGGTTGAATGCTAATACGATGACCGACACGAGAGGGCCTCAACTTATGCCCCCATGTAGATGAAGCCTTATCGGCCCAATTCGAGGCATGGAGAATGAAGTAATGCTGACAAAATAGAATGAACTCTTCCCACTCGTCAAAGTCTTCAACTGCATCTACCTTGTGTTTGTCAGTTTCAGCAATCTCATTTTTCCAGAATCCATAGAGATCTTGCACCTGTACGCTTTTCCAGTTACGGGACAGAAATCTGTTGCGCTGATGCCTGATAGTCGGATACTTGGCGATGCTGTTGAGGGGTGTCTTGAGGTCTGTGAAGTGACGCAGCATAGTGGAAGCAAACGGATGTTGTGGTCCAGATGGCATTATCTGCTCGAGAAGAGCGAATTCCGATCGAGGTAGATGAGCTGCCCACTGAATGAGAGCATCAGCCGACACTTGAGTCATGTATGTGAGTGAGACTTCGGCAGTGAACAGGAAAGCGGTACTTTCCAAATCAAAGAGTGATGAAAGGAGCGCAGTGAACTCTTCCAGCTTTCTTAGATCGCATCCAGCAGCGACGTACGACTCGGTGCGAAGAAGTACAGACTCATGAGCCTTTCCTCCTAAAGCCGAACCAATGATCTGCTTGAGATTCTCTGCCGACATTACAATCTTCACCTTGTTGTTGATAAGAGCTGTGTAGTCAACATCTAAGAAGACAACGTTCTCGAGCTTGTCACGAGATGCCAGGTACTGAAAAGGATAGGGATCGTAGCCACAGCCGAGGTTGACGACGACCTTGGTACCACTGAAATCAGACTTGACAAATTTCGAAATAATGCTCTTCATGGCCTCCATACGTGTCCAATATCCTCGGTTAATAATAGGTGATCTCCGTTGAAACTTCTTGACAAAGTGTCGGAAAAACTCGACGCCTTTTCCGTTTGCATGCTGAGTTCCCTGAGAGTTCCAGTAGAGTTTTTCGACAGATCTCTTCGACACGATCGACGAGTCGTTGGTTCCCTGGATTGATTCATCAATGAGAACCGCCTTCTTCTTCACCAGGCGCCCTGGCTTGGCAGGCTTTGCTGGCTTCGAGCCAGATGTATCAGACTCAGGCATGTCTGATTTAGCAAGATAAAAACTCCCCTGAAACCCCTGAAATTCTGTATAAATTACAGCCGCACACTCAGCCGTGCTATCATCAAACCGCGCTTCTCCACATCCGCGATAACAAACGTCCCTACCATTCGTCTGTCATGGACGGCGACGCCGAACTGCTGGTAGCAGCAGACATTGCTGACGTAACATTTCCAATTGTTACGACGAACTATGAAGAGGCCAGTGTACAGAGTGCACCAATTGGCATGGAACACAGCGTAGAGAGCCAAAGCTTTAATGATACACCTGGGAGCGAGGCGGCTAACCGTGCCGCAGAGCTGGCTGTGTCGCTAGGACCCAAGTTCCTGCTGACAAAGTTCACGCTTTATGAGACAAGATCGACAATGTACGTTGTGGGCTCAAACGCGCGCGAGTCTCGGTTCCGCATGCTCGAGATCGACCTTACAGCACCAAAGGACAAGCTCATATGCAAGGAGACACGGCCACCGAGAACGCGCTCTGAAATCATGCAAGTTCTAGCGGATCTCGAAGAGCAGAACAAGTCGGATGGTGGACTGTCCAAGAGATTGACTGCCTGGGGCATCCTCGGCTTCGTGCGCTTCACCGAGGGTTACTACATGTCTGTGGTGACGAAGCGGAGCCTTGTGGCTCTTCTGGGTGGCCATTTTATTTATCATATCGACGGCACAGAATTAGTGCCGCTGGTACACTCAAGTCTGTACCGCAAACCAGACCGTCGCTCCGAGGAGGTGCGTTATATCTCGACGTTTCTAGGATTGGACTTGAGTCGAACTTTTTATTTTAGTCACAGCTACGACATCACCCATACGCTCCAGTACAACCTATCTCGTGAGAAGCAGGTGGTGATGGGGCTATCTAATAAGGACTCAGGGTTGAGTAGGTATGAGGAACGATTCCTGTGGAACGCTCGCCTCCTCGAGCCCATCCGGTCAAGCTTTGACAGAGCATCCGACTGGTGCACAGCAATCATCCACGGCTTTATTGATCAAGCCAAGATTTCTGTCAGTGGGCGTAGTCTTCTTGTTACAATAATTGGGCGACGATCCCATTATTTCGCGGGCGCGCGATTCTTCAAGCGAGGTGTCAATGACAAGGGCAACGTTGCCAATGAGGTAGAGACGGAACAGATCCTGTGTGATCATTTGCTGACGTCTTTCCACGATCCAAAGGATGGTATCTTCAACAGCCCCCGGTTCACCTCCTATGTACAACACCGAGGAAGTATACCTCTATACTGGTCGCAGGACGTGAGCAACATGTCGCCTAAACCACCGATCGAGCTCAATGCTGTTGATCCGTTTTTCTCTGCCGCTGCGCTGCACTTCGACGACATGTTCAAACGGTATGGGTCGCCTTTACTTATCCTCAATCTCATCAAGATTCGTGAACGAATCCCGCGCGAGTCAAAGCTACTCTACGAGTTTGAGCAGTGCATTGACTACCTTAACCAGTTTCTTCCAGAGGGGTCAAAGATGAGATACACTTCGTGGGATATGAGTAGAGCCTCAAAGAGCCGTGATCAAGAGGTGATCGAATTTCTCGAGAACTACGCCGACGCCACGATACAGGCTACTGGGTTCTTTCATAATGGTAAAAACCTGGCATGGACGAAGATCCAGGACGGTGTATGCCGGACAAATTGCATCGACTGCCTCGATAGAACGAATGCGGCGCAGTTTGTTATCGGCAAACGGGCACTGGGATATCAGCTGTTCGCGCTGGGCATCACAGAGTCTGTTAACATCGAGTACGACTCTGATGTAGTCAATCTTCTTACTGAGATGTACCATGACCATGGTGACACCATCGCACTGCAGTATGGAGGGTCGCATCTGGTGAACACAATGGAAACCTATCGACAAATTAATCAATGGTCCAGTCACTCGCGTGACATGATTGAAAGTATTCGGCGGTTCTACAGCAATTCTTTTGTGGATTCGCAACGACAGGATGCCATCAATCTTTTCCTTGGAAATTTTGTATGGGAAGAGGGCAAACCGATGTTGTGGGAGTTGACTACTGACTACTTCCTTCACAACAGCCCCTTTACCAGTCGCAAGACACGTCGAAGCTATACCAAATGGTGGGTTCCAGCCCATCTGCTGTCGAAGCGTTCGAGACAGAGGAGGCTTATTGAGGAAGTTGACATTCCACGTGAGGAGTATGAGCCACTGGTGCCATACCAGGGCTTTTTCGACAATTACTGGAATGAATATTACAAGCCACGACTACTTACGACGCTGCACACGACGTTTGCTTACAACATGAACTCAACGTTGCGATATCTACCAGTTGGAAAGCTCCACGAGAAGGACTTTCAACTGAGCCCGTTTGTTTCCAGAAAGGCTTCACTTGATGCACGCCGTAACGCCCGCGAGGTCGAAGGCTCGCAGCGTCGACCAAAGCTACTCGACCGACCCACCTCCATTAGAGAACAAGCCATGAAGCGTGCATCAATGATCTACCAGGCTCCAGTGATACCGAAGATCATTAGCGACAAGGTATTCCCCGCGCGTATCAAGGCCCAGGTTGAGACTGTGGAAACACCGGAAGGCGACTTGTCGCTTCAGTCTTCACAGATTCTACTCCAGACTCTCGACGAGAAGGTAATTGACGATGATCTGCAGACTCAAGTTGAGGACTTGCTCGATCCTGTTGTGCCTAGTGAAACTTTGAAGTCATATCAGGATTACGTTGACTATGGCGATAAGTCAAGCGAAACAAACTCTGTGCACCCTGAATATGAGCGATACACAGATTTCTTTGAATCTGCGGACCAGATTGTCGCCAGCCAGGAAATCCCTAATGGCGACTACGAAACATACCGGTACTATGTGGATCTATCTCGGTCATCTACCAAGGTGGTAGCTACAAGTCAGACCGAAGCATACAACCATGACTTTTACGATGCCTGGCTAGCAACGACCGCATGAAGTGATGAGCAAAGCATGATTATAGGAATAAATAAAGCGGCGGAGCCGCGTGATGACCAGCTGTTTGCATGCAAGAAGCCGCGACAGGGCATTCGAATGTTCACCTGCGCAGTAGGCTCAGGGAGAACTACTTGGATGCCAGCTGTTTAGACACCTGCTTGACAGCATCTGCAGGAGGTAGGTTCTCGGCGTCGCGAATGACACCAGCAATCTTCAGAAGCGTTAGTGGATCAGGGCCCTCTATCCACACTTTGCCGTTCATGCCAATAGCAATTTCAAATGGAATAAGTTCGCCAATGGCTGCAAGGACTGGGCCACCCTCAAACAACAGGTAGCGCGCGTAACCCAGCGAAACATCAAAAACGTAGCCATTCTTGAGCTCTCCAAAGCCCGAAGCCTTGCCTGTAGCTGAATCAACGCACTCCATCTCCCCCTCAATGTCCTTATCCGCCATTGAGATGCGGCCATACACAAGAGTACCATTGGGTAGATTAGGCCTGTTCTTCTTCGTAGCATTCTCAAACGCAAACTGGCCTAGACGAACAACCTGTGAATGATCCTGTAGAAGCACCCGAAACCCCTCGGTCTGCTTGCCAACAACAATGCCGACAACATGGTCCCGTACTGCTGGGACGTATCGCTTGGCATTTGATTCGACGTATAACACTGGTGGTCTCTTGTTTGATTTCTGCAGGAAGCCGGCCTTGACGGGCACAGCATCCGATCCGGGAAACTGGTGGATACCGGGCCCAGCAGTGAACTGCTCGTCAGCGCTGTCGAGCGTATCTCCTGGCAGAACTAGCTCTGGCATTATGAAGTAGGGACGAATGAATGTTCTGTGAGATCCTGAAAAATATTCCAGCCGCGCTGCTCGATGAGAGATGCAGGCATACACGAGTGGAACGAGCCTTGAAGAGCGGGTTACAGATGAAGAGTTCAGAATGGCAGCTTGCAGACAAAGATCGAGAATTTATGTCTGAGAGCTTATATGCTTCAACGATCTGCCTGGGATAGCCGCCAGCAGCAACGACGATGACATGACAAGTAGCGGGTAGCTTCTGGGTAAGGAGCCTGGCAACCTGGGTAGGGGATGCGGGGTTTGGCTGGAGCCGTGCGTCGACCGTTCTCGGCAGCCTGTAAACAAATAAATCACCCCTGGCTGCATATCCAACGTCTAAATAACCATCCACTTCACCGCTCCTTTACCAGCATACTTGTCGCCCGCCTCTCCAATGGCTCCATCGGAGGAGTTTGAGCTGCTCGAGGTCATAGGCCGCGGCTCGTTCGGGCAGATCCGTAAGGTTCGCCGAAAGGCCGACGGCGAGATCCTTGCTCGCAAAGAAATCTCGTACAAATCCATGAACCAGCGGGAGAAGGCCCAGTTGATTGCTGAGTTCCGCATTCTCAAGTCTCTCGTGCACCCCAACATTGTCCAGTACTTCTACCATGAGCACTTGCCCGAAGAGCACGTCGTGCACCTGTACATGGAGTACTGTGGAGGCGGCGACCTGGCGGGCCTGATTCGCCAGTGCCAGGCCGCTGGCTCCCGCGTGCCCGAAAACGTGGTCTGGAGCATCTTCACACAGCTCATCTTGGCCCTCTATCGCTGCCATCACAACGCCGACCCACCTCCCTCGGGTGATTTGTTTTGCTCCGACTCCGACACACCACCGCCAAACCCGGCCACCGTCATTCTGCACCGCGACATCAAGCCTGACAACATCTTCCTCGACGAGCACCATTCTTTGCGCCTCGGCGACTTTGGGTTGGCCAAGATGCTCGACCAAGAGCATTTGTTTGCGCGAACGTATGTTGGCACGCCGTATTACATGAGCCCCGAAGTGCTGCTCGATCAACCATCTACCACGCAGAGCGATATATGGTCGATGGGATGTGTTATCTACGAGTTATGTGCGCTGCATCCACCATTCCAGGCCAAAACACACCTACAGCTGTCAGAGCGCATTCGCGAGGGTGTCTTCCCAGCCATTCCAAGCTGCTACTCGAGTACTCTGGCTAAAACGATCACTGCATGCCTCAATACCAACCCGTTACAGCGACCAACTACAGCGACTTTATTGCGCCTCGACGTCATCAAGCTGTGCCGCAAAGAGCGCGACCTCATTAATCGCGAGCTAGCGCTACGGCGGATCGAGGAGAAACTCAAGGCTTCAGAGCAAGTACTCGTGGAGCGCGAGTATCGACTGTCGCATGAGATTGATCACCAGCGCCACCAACTCGAGCAGGAGATTTACAACCAGCTCGAACAGAAACTTGCGGCTGCAATTGAGGCAGAGGTCGACAGGAGAGTGGAAACAGCGTTGAAGGATCGCTTCACTAGCCAAACAACCTCGACCTCTCCACCGCCGAACATGGCCGGATTCTCCAGTGGGTCATTGTTTCCTGATTCTCCACTGGATACTTCAATGGCGATACCGTCTTCACCGATCGCCAATCGTAATGTTCGTGGGCCTCGGTCGATCAGAGACAACATCATCTCGCCGTTACGTGACATGTCGAACTCGCAGTATAACCGGACCACGAGTGCCTCTTCAGCAGACTCACTGTCATCCACTAGCACCGGGTCAAGTGTGAGCTCTGCTGCAGCAGACCCTACTGCTAATTGGATGACTACGAAGAAGGAATCTCAGAGAGCAGGTCCCCACTACCAAGCAATGCTCCAGAGTCCTCAGGGGATTGGTGCTGCTGCTGCCAAAGCCCGGGTGATGGGGGTCAAAGGATCGCTAGGCCGGGCTGCCGTCCAGATCCAGCGCGAAAACAACCAGGATTCGAAGATCTGGGACGAAGACCTCCACGGCGACAGCATGCCGAGCCCATTTCTACGCCGCTGGGAGCGGCAATCGCAATAGTGGAGCTCAAGGCGAGTCATCTCAAACGAAGTTACGAATAAAACTGCATTATATTTAAGAGTCACTTAGCAAACGGACAAGAGGGATATTAGACGCGAAGAATACACTTAGTCGACCCAGGTCTTGCCAGTAATGGCTTCGTACGCTTCAACATACTTGTCGTGCGTGCGCTTGACAATATCTTCGGGGATCTTGACACCCTCGACACCCTTGAGCTTGTGGTCCGTAAGCCAGTTGCGGAGGAACTGCTTGTCGTAGCTATCCTGACCTTGGCCTACAGCGTAGGCATCTGCGCGCCAGAAGCGTGACGAGTCAGGCGTCAGAACCTCATCAAGCAGCACAATGTTGCCCTGCTCGTCGGCACCAAACTCGAACTTGGTGTCGGCGATAATGACGCCCTTGGTGCGGGCGTAGTCGCGAGCCTTGGTGTAGAGCTCAATTGCTAGCTTCTCCAGCTTAGCAGCAACATCAGCACCCACGATCTCAGCAGCACGCTCAGGATGGATGTTCTCGTCATGCTCGCCCTGTTCAGCCTTGGTGCTGGGGGTGTAGAGCGGCTTTTCAAACTCCTCGCTCTCTTTCATGCCCTGAGGGACCTTGATGCCATGCACAGTTCCGTGCTTCTGGTACTCAGACCACGCAGACCCAGTGATGTATCCACGTACAATGACCTCCAGAGGAAACACCTTGTACTTGTGCACGAGCATGCTGCGGCCTGTCAGCTGGGCCTTGATCTCTGGGTCCTCCGCAATAGAAGCGGGCAGGGCTTCAAAGAGGCTTACTCCAGGAACAAGATGGTTCGGGATGACGTCGCCAAGTAGCGAGAACCAGAATTCAGACAGAGCTGTCAGCAGCTTTCCTTTCGACGGAATGCCGTTGGTGAGCACAACATCGTACGCCGAGATGCGGTCAGTTGCGACAAAAAGAAGCTTGTCAGCTGACACTTCATACAGCTCGCGGACCTTGCCGCGAGCAATCAGCGGAAGGTGTCCCTTGAGATTGGTCGTAACGAGAGCCATAGTAGATGACGATTCAGTCATAAAATCGCAGCGATTCAATATCGAAAAATTTCAGCCGTTCCGAAGCCATGCACGTGAGATACGCGACCTAATATTGACATCTTGACATCTTGATATTTTGGCATTTTGGGGTTCACTACCAGTAATATAACCAGTGGACAGACAATGTCAACTGATCCATAGATTACAGTCGATAAGCGAGATGGAGGACCTCGATGACTTCTTCTTTAATGCCACTTTGACGGTGCACTCGGCAACACACCTGCACGGTTTCGATCCCGCCAAAGGCGACAGTTACGAGCCAATACTGGGCCACCTCCTTGACAAGGCCATCTCCGAGGACGACACAGACGAGCGTCTTACAGGTATCACATGGGAAACGGACTCGGCGAGTGCCGCAAGATCGTGGGCGTCAGACGAACTTCGCGGCAAGACGGCTATTCACGACGTTTCCCGAAGTTTTATATTTATTCAGGGCCGAGCGATTTTGCACCGCGTGTGTATCGTGACTTGGTCCCAGCATCCCGGTGCGCTGGTCTTCACAAACTGCTCGCCGCGCGTCGTCCTCTACGTTCTTGACTGGATCCGCAAGAGCTTTGACAGCGTTGTGTCGATCCTCAACATACCCGACCGCTTTGTACGCTACGAGTACGAGAAGTTCGTCCGCCGCCGAGCTGCCCGGCGTGTCGCTGTGGGAGTATCTCAAATCATCTTTATCCCCCCCAAGGTCTCTCCCGAACTGAAACGACTTACCATTGCAATCAATAGCGAAGACATGCTTGCCATGTATAACGAGTCGGTAACAGAGCGCGCACCAGTGCTGACAAGGCTACAAGACTACATCGCTCACTACTCGGCTATCGACCTGAGCAAATGTGCTCTGGACCGCATCAACTGCGCCAACTTTGTGTGCACCACGAACGGCCGGCTCAAGCTGTTTCAGCGGACCGTGCCAGTTGCCCATGCTCGTGAGTTCGTCTGTGGTCTCGCTGAGGCGTGCCATCAGTATCTTACCAGCTTAGAGGGACCTACTTGAGCATTTGCTGCTCGACAATTTTCGGACTGGCTTCTCGAAAGCTCTTCTTGAAAGCTCATATTCGGAGCGAGTGAACACCACTCAATATTTATGTACACTATTGGTTAAGACCACATTCTCATTACTTGTCCACGGCAGAGAAGTCAAATGCAAAGCTAGAGCCACAGCCACAACTTGACGAGGCGTAGGGACTGTCGACGACCTTGAACTGACTTCCAATGAGCTCTGTCGTATAGTCGACTGTAGAGTCGCGTAGGATGTTGAGCGACGACTCGTCAATGACGACCCGCGCCCCGTCGCGCTCAAATATGCTATCGTTGGCCTTGTCGATATCGTCGCTACCCTTCAGCGAGAAAATGTACTGGAACCCGTGACATCCGCCGCTCTCGACTCCTACCCGGAGGATCAGGTCAGAGTTGGCGTCCTGGACCTTGATGTCATTCAGTTTCTGCGTTAGCTTGGGCGGACGGAAGTTTCAAATGTAAATACACACCTTGGCCGCGTTCTGCGAGACAAGCACTTGAAGGACCGAGCCATCTTTGGCCCTGACGGGATTAGTGATCTTTGTACCGGCACTAGGTCCCAAAGTAGGCGTGGAGATAAAGCGTAGAGAAAGCTTTGGAGCCGAACGGGGTATCCGCACTAAGCTGCTACTGAGTAGAGCCCTCGGGGGAGCTGTGGTGGAGCCCAATCTGCCCAGTCGGAAGACACTTGAGCGGAACATTGCTGACTAGAGAGTAAAGCGTCAAGTTTGAGTCGCATTTCTAATACACAGGGCTAGGGCTGGAGATAGAGGCTAGGGCAGACCGATAGCAGCCTTTAGCTTGGCGATGTACTCAGGGGTATTCTCATCGAGCATTCTCCGCTGATGGTCGTCGACCTGGAATAGACAGGCGTCGTCAAGATACTCGGGGCTGAACTCGTGATCAGGAACGTCCGTCCAGCCCTTACGCCTCGAGTCTTGCAGCACTGCTGCCGTGCTCATAGCCCAGCACCTGGCCGTGTCGTAGGTATGGTATCCGCCTCCTCCAAGAAGTAATAGAGGGAGGTTCCAATCAACAATAGAGGTGAGAACGTCGTCAAATGCACTAATGCTCAAGTTCCACTCGCCATGCTCATCCCGAGCGAGTCCATCAGCTCCACACGTCACGACCACCGCATCAGGCCCGAACTTATCCTTCTGCGGTACAATGATCTCTCTGAAGATGCGTAGGAACGAGTCATTACTGAGTCCACGCTTGGTAGGGATATTGGTGACCCTTTTTGAAGCCGTCGACTTGGCAGACTTGATTGACCCTGTCCCGGGGAAAAACCCTCTGCCGTATCTGTGCACGGAGAGACAGTGTACCTTTGACGAATATGCAAATGCTTCCTCAACACCATCTCCATGATGGAGATCCAGATCAACGTAGAGGATTTTACTGAACTTTGTGCGCAACAGTTGAATCCCTAGCACGACATCATTGATGTAGCAAAACCCCGAGGCCTTGGCCCGTTTGGCGTGGTGTCTTCCGCCGGTCCAGTTGATAGCAACATGCCTTCCCGGCACGTCGGCCGTTAGATACTCGGCACAAGCTAGCGTAGCTCCTGCTACAAGTCTTATGTAGTCGGAAAGTCCTTCAAACGCGTAGCAGTCGTACTGCAGTCCATACTTTGCTGATTTCGACGTAGCCAGCTCCCCGTCACTATCCACATCGCTGGCATCTTCAGAATTGTCCGTGTCGTTGACGTCGTCTTGAATGGATTCGTCGTACGTGTCCGAAAGCACAAAATCTATAAAGCCCTCATCGTGGTACTTGGTGAGATCAGCTTTGGTGCAGGGATGCACATCAAGAACCTCGCAGCGCTCCACGAGCTGGAAGCCTTCAATCAATGCATGAACACGCGAAGCACGTCCTTTGTTTGATGGCAGAAGATCAGCCAGCCGAATTAGCTCCGGTGAGTACGCATAGCCAACATTGCCCGAGGACATCAGACATTTAGCTGTATATGGGCCTTCTGCAGTCAAAACGGTAGAAGCTGGCGTTCTGCATAATTATAGTAAACTCCCAACTTCACATTCTACCAAAATGGTCTACACAGCGTGAGTTTGACGGTATAAGCAACAGTTGAAAGCTAACGCAGTGTCCTGGTGAACGCCAGCTCCAATATATCGACAATTTCGAAGCTGAATGATCAGATCTCGAACTCGCTGGCGACGCGTCTAGGCAAATGGGTGTTTGAGTACAAGCTGTTCAGAGAGAACCCCGCATCACAGCCAGCACAGCCAGCGCCCTCGTCTGGAGGACCGTCGTTTCTGTGTACTTTGAGCCTGTCGTACCACCCTGGTGTGCTATTCTCGCTCAACAATGGCACTGGTACAGTCCTGGACGGTGACTTTGATGCTATGCTCACAACCAAGCTCCAGAGCCTATGGACACTGCGCCAAGTGATCCGCGGAGAGGGCTACACTTACGAGCTTACCCAAGGGCCGTTTGTGTTGCGGTTGGCAAACATGTTCCTTCAGGGTGGCTTCAAGGGCCTCTTGGTGGAGGTCGAGTACAATGGTGAGGGCTCTGTTGAAGAGAGCATACAAAAGATCAACGAGTTCTTGAAACCTTACGATTTCGAATACAAGGGAACAACGCTGGCCTCTACAAGAATAGAGGGAGCCTGGCAATACGTGGAGGCTCTACTGAGGTAGCGAAGCTTCGTGAAGTGCACACTAAGGTACGCATACTCTATCGAGCACTTCGACTCATGCATTTAAGTATTTATATTATCCCAGAACCCACACCAAGACAAATGATAGCAGGGAGCCTGTAGCCAAACCCATGGACAAGCCCATGGTCATGAATCCACCGGCGGCCTCTTTCTCGTCGTCCTCGACGTAGGACGGGGTTGCAATAAGCGCGCTCGTCACAAGGTGACCATTGGTAATGCCGAATGCGAGATGAAGCAGAAGGTATATGGTATCGCTCTTTATAACACCACTACCGTGGATGTTGCAGAGGAAGAAAGCGGGGATAAAGAGTAGACGAGCAGCTGCGTAGCATACCATGGCACGGTTGTCCGTGATGAGCAAGCGCGAATGTCCACAGAGCAGACGGCCCGAAAGGTCTCCCGTGTTCCAGAAAAGGTACACAAGTGGGATAAATATGGCCCTCGACAAGCCGCTGGACGACTCGGTGACGTTGGCGAAGACTGGATAGGCCAGCGAAATGGCAAACGTGACAAACACGGCCGATGTGGGCACGAGGAGCTTCGACAGGAGCACACGCAGCGGAATATGACGCTTCTTGGACGCAGACGAGGACCACGATTCTCTAGTCGCAGTCGACAAAGCTGTCTGGAATTTGGTGTTCTCGGCTGAGCCAGCGTGGAACAAGTAGTAGGCCGCAATGCCGATGGCGGTGGCAGTCAAGAAATATAGGGCTGTTCCAGTGGCAGACTCAGATTCGAATTCACCATCTTCGGATCCCGTACTGCCGTATGCCGACGCCATGGAAATCAAAGGCGGCACTACGCCACTGATAGCCTGGCCAACGGTGATGGCCTGGGTGTGATGCGAGGTGAGTGTGTTGCCAATGGCATACGAGCCGTTCTGAGCAAGACCCGTTCCGAGACTCGACAGAAGCACAAGGAACTGTACGAATATAAAGTACAGGATGGGCGGCAGAGACACGGCACACGACATGGCTAGGAGTAGGAACACGGCCGAGATTACGAACTCGCCGAACCGCACGCGGAACGCATAGCTGGCATTCTGGCGTTCAGCCAGTACCATTGAAAAGACAGTACCAGTCACAGTGGTGATGGACATGACGAAGCTCGAGTAGTTGTCCTGCAGAAACTTGTATCCTTCGAATCGATCCGTGAAGTACGGGGTGGCTGACAGCAGACAGTTCCACGGCCACAGGTACGAGGCGCCAATCATCGCGAATGTCAACGCGTCATAGCGGGAGATCTGAGCTTCGCCTTCGTCCCGATGTGCTGTCGTATGGCCCTCATCGAGCAAGCCTTCTCCTTCAGACGACATTGCCTAAGGATTGGCTTCACGACAAGAGGAATTCGCGAGGCACATTATCCCCCTTACCCTCGATTACCCCTGAGTGACAGCAGCAACTAACCTTAAGCGGCAGATAATGAAATGAGCAGAATAGGCACAGTGGACTGCAAATAAGAAGCACCGATTGTAACTAAAAAAAATCCTACAACCAGTAACAGATTTTATTATATTACTAATGATTGATGCTTGAAAGGCTCCTAAAGACTAGGTTGACTAGTACTCGGACAGATACTCGTTGAGCTCGTCACGCTTCTCGATGTTCTCAAACTTGAACGAAGCAGCCATCTCGTCGAGCTCTTCAAACGAAAGATCGCGGAAGTACTCAGCAAACTCGTAGCTGAGGTACTGTGAGAGCAGGTTCTCACGCAACACGCGGTCCACGTACTGGTCGATCTTCCACGTAAAGGGGTAGAGCACATTGTGGAACTTCTCGGGGATGACCTCTCTGAAGTGCGCCTTGACAACATCGTAGACCTTTTCGTCAATCTCGGGGTCAGTATCGCGGCCCCACTTGTCGAGTCCAAGACTCTTCTTCTTCTGCAACCACTCGCCCAGAACCTGGAACCACTTGGACTTGGGCGACACGTAGGTAAGCCCCTGATAGCCAATGTCCTTGTAGAGCCAGATAGACCACGAAATGGGAGACCCGTCACCACTGGGGTCACCCTTCTTGTAGTTTGCGAGCTGCGCCCTAAGAAGCTTGTAGCGAGCACGGTTCGTCTCCTCGACATTGTCGTCTTGACGCACATCGCTTGCGTACACGGGTCCAAACTCTCCATTCCACACGGGGACTCCAAGATCTTTCATGTACTTGACCTTACGATCGTACTGGGCCTTGATCTTGTCGAGCTGTTCGGCGCTGCCGTTGAACTGCTCACGCTTGGGGAACCCGTAGGTGGCATAGTCATGGATGGCATAGACCGTGTTGGGGTACGGCTTCGAGGGGAAGTCGGTGAACTCCATGGCATAGGTGTTGCCGTCAATGAACAGAATGTGGTTGGAATCGACCTTGCGGATGGCCTTCTCGACGCGCGTGTAGAAGTCGACGAGACGGTGGTGCTTCGAGTCAGCCGGCTCGTTGAGCGGGTTGTATCCAGCGACCCAAGGATTGCCCTTGTAGTGCTCGGCAATGGCGACCCACAGGTCAATGGTGCGGTCCTGGAACTCGCGGAACTGCCAGAACATAGCCTTGTGAGTCTCGTTATCCGAGTGCCATCCCTGGTTCTGGCCGCCGGGGGTTGCGTGCAGGTCGAGGATCGTGTAGATGCCGTGTTTGGCACAGCTGTCGACGATTCTGTCCAGCAGCTCGAATCCCTTGGGCTTGATGGTGTGCAGGTCATTGTCGTCGAGGAAGTGACGGTAGTTGAAGGGAATTCGCAGGCAGTTGAGGTTGAGCGACTTGAAGAACTGCGAGTCCTTGTCGGTCCAGAAGTACTCATAGAACTTGTCAAAGAAGAAGTCAAACTTCTCCTGGCCTAGCACTTTGAGCAGCGCCTCCTTGTGCTCCGTCTCGTGGCCGGGGTAGCCTGTGATGAAGTTCTCCATGTTGAGCTGACCGCCATTAGCAGCGCCCTTGAGCACGATGTGCGTGCCCTTGGCATCGACGATTTTGGTGCCGTCCACGCGCAGAAAGCCTGTAGACATTGTGACGGTTGCAATTGCAGCCTGGCCGGCCTGCTTGCCGGCACATTAAATATCGGATGCCGGTATATTTCACCGGAGATATAACGCGGGGAATCCGCGGGGAACCCGCATGGCTGCAGCATTTTAGCCGGTCAGACGCACTATCGCGCTAGAGAAGCAGCTCCCGTTAGTAAGCCGGGGAAATAAACGAAAGTGATTGAAATGAGTCGTTCAAATAGCGGGCCTTCAATGAGTGAATTGAGTCAATTAAATCAATCGAGTCAATTGACGGCTGTGTGGTGGATACACAGACAGCTTGGGCTCATTGTAGCCGTCTGGTCATTCGACTGAGTGATATTGGGGAATCTCCGCCGTATTCCCCGCCGGATCTCCACAGACGCGTGGGGGGATCTAACGACCCACAGCGCGGGGTAACGCGGCAGGTGGGCCTGGCCCTCATATAGAACTCGGTGCAGGGTCCCGGTCCGCTGGCCGCAATTGCCTCGACACAAAGCACGCGGCTAGACTTTTAATGGACCACTTTATCTGGAGTGCAGTGTGGCTGTCAAGTTTGACCACGTCAGACGCGGCTGGGCAATGAGATGAGGGGTTCAGTTTGGAGAAGCAGGAGCCCTGTCAAACCATACGCTGGAGAAAAGAGAATCCAACAAAAATTGAAAAAAGCGTATCTGCTCTGGATGTGTCAATTTATTGGAATAACACGAGCACTCGAAACGTCTATAAACACACCAACCAACTCCTCCCTTCTACACTCCTCCTGCCAAGAAGTTTCAGCCATGCATCTTGGACGTCCTCGGCCTCTAGGGTAACTGCCCAGGGCGTCGCGCGCAGACAAGCAGGGTTAATTATAACAAGTCATCGTTTTATTGTTCGAGATCAAACCCGTACTAATCTCTCACCAAGGCGAGATTTCGGGCATTGACCACGTCTTTTCAGCAGCACTAGGCCTGATTTGATTTCTGCAACAATGTCCGCTTCCGCGTCTGGTGTTCACCGCGAGTCTGCACGCAAGCGAGGACCGCGTTCCGAGCCGGCCAAAGTGCCACTTGTCGAACCCGAGGTCAAGAAGGTCCAGAAGGTCCAGATCGAAGATGGCTCTGTAAGTATTGAGCTCGAATGGGCATGTCAGCATCGTGTACTCTGTCTTCGCGTTCCTTAAACGCGTTTAGAACACTGCCCATTGTTGCTGCCGATGCTCTCGCGTACACCTCTAACCCAGCTCATCAAGGGCCTGTCGACCCTCGAGTCCATTCTCGCGCCCATTCTCTTTACCTTCTTGGCCCTTGTCACTCGAGTCGCGCGTATCAGTGACTCAAAGGTCGTTGTGTGGGACGAGGCTCACTTTGGTAAGTTTGGCTCGCACTACCTCAAGCGCGAGTACTACTTTGACGTGCACCCTCCCCTGGGAAAGATGCTCGTGGGACTCTCGGGCTACGTTGCCGGCTACAATGGCAGCTTTGCCTTTGAGAGTGGTAGCGAATACCCCGAGACCGTCAATTACACGACGATGCGCGTCTTCAACGCCATGTTCAATGTCGCGTGCGTGCCTTTCGTGTACTGGACTGCCAAGCAGCTCAAGCTGTCGCTGCCTGCCGTCTACCTCGTCACCATCATGATGCTTTTGGAGCTGTCGTACATTGTCCTCGGCAAGTTCATTCTGCTCGACTCGATGCTCTGCCTGTTCACTATCACCACCGTCTACGCGCTGTCCAAGTTCCACAACCAGCAGCGAAAGGAATTCTCCTACTCTTGGTGGAAATGGCTGCTGCTGACTGGTGTATCGATTGGCTGCGTATGCAGTGTCAAGATGGTGGGTCTTTTCGTTACCGGCGTCGTTGGAATCTACACTGTCATTGACCTGTGGATCAAGTTTGGCGACCTGAAAATGCCCATCAAGATCTATGCTGCTCACTGGGCCTCGCGTATCTTCTCGCTCATTGTCCTGCCCTGCCTCATCTTTCTGCTCTGCTTCAAGATTCACTTCATGATCCTGACCAACTCCGGCCCGGGTGATTCCAACATGTCGTCTCTATTCCAGGCCAACCTCAAAGGATCCGACATTGTCGGAGGTCCCCTTGACCTCGCTTATGGATCTAAGGTCACTATCAAGAATCAAGGTCTCAACGGTGGCTTGCTTCACTCGCATGTGCAGACATACCCCGAGGGTTCTGAGCAGCAACAGGTGACTACATACCACCACAAGGACTGGAACAACGAGTGGATCATTGAGTACCCCCGTTTCCAGGAATTCTACAATGAAGAGAAGCCGGTGCAGCTGGTAAAGGACGGTGACGTTGTGCGATTTCTGCACCCCTCCACTGGCCGCAACCTCCACTCTCACAACGTTGAGGCTCCTGTCACCAAGTCTAAGTGGGAGGTGTCGTCCTACGGCAACCAGACCATTGGTGATGAGAAGGATAACTGGATTGTGGAGATTGTTGAGACCATTGGTGAGGAGGACAAGGATCTTGTGCACCCTCTTAGTACTGCGTTCCGCCTCAAGCACCAGGAGCTCGGCTGCTACCTGTCGGGTGAAGGCAACAACCTTCCCCCCTGGGGTTTCCGCCAGGGTGAGGTGACTTGCAACCCCAAGTCTGCGACCCGCGACAAGAAGACGTGGTGGAACATTGAGAACCACTGGAACGAGCGCTTGGATCCTGCCACTGACCGTGTGCTGCCAAAGACATCATTCCTCCGCGACTTTATCCAGGTAAACGTGGCTATGATGGCATCGAACAATGCTCTTCTGCCTGACCCTGACAAGCAGGACGACCTCGCCTCGCGCGCTTGGGAGTGGCCCACTCTGCACGTCGGTCTACGTCTCTGTGGCTGGTCTCCCAGCCAGGCCAAGTACTTCCTGCTCGGCCATCCCACCAACACGTGGATGAGCTCTGTTGGTATGATCTTGTTCTTCTTGATGACATTTGTGTATGTTATCCGCTGGCAGCGACACTTCCGTGACTTCACGGCCGATGAAGTTGAGCACTACGCTGTGGCTGGTCTGATTCCTGCTCTCAGTTGGTTCCTGCACTACCTGCCATTTGTTGTCATGGCGCGTGTTACATATGTGCACCACTACCTGCCGGCGCTCTACTTCGCTGTGCTTACGTTTGGATTTTTGATCGACCATGCCACTCAGCGGTGGTTCAACAAGTACCTACGCCTCGTCGTCTTCCTGGCCCTGTATGCCTTGACATTGGTGATCTTCATCATCTTCAGCCCAATCGCCTTCGGTATGAAGGGTGATCCTGCTAACTACAACCGTCTCAACTGGTTGTCCAGCTGGAGAATCGGCAACAACTAAGCGCGGCAAAAGTGCCCCGCTATTAGCGAAATCCGCTATTTAACATAGTAGACCGAAAAGTGTGCTTACAATACACCATATTATATTGTAAACGGAGCTGGCGAGGGACTCCGCAAGCGAGAGAACCGTAGTTCTAGTAGCTTGATTCATCTGCAACTTCTTCACAGCTCCGGTCCTTACACACAAGAACTGCAACGGGGCGGTCCTTATAGGTTTCGTAAATCTCCCGATATGTCATATTGTCAAAGGAACTCAGAAAAGACAGGGAATCTTCGTTGAGCTTAACGATTGTGGTGAGTGGGTTCTCTTTGAGACGCTGCTTGTATAAAGCGGCCTCAATTGCGCTCTCATCGTTTCCAGTCACAACTATCGACTCCATGCCAGACTTCATATGTGCAATAACAGAGCCTATCATGCTGCAGTAGCCAAATGGCTGGGCTTTGAGGTCTTCTCCGTAGCATTGTACCGTCTTTAAGGATTTGAGCTCGTAATCCGTTTCACCCAACATGCTGAACAGACGGAGTAGGTTGTAAGCCGAAACGCCATTAGCAGAAGGTTCTGCAGAGTCAAATCCAACTTTGGGGCGGAAGAAGAGTTTCCCTTGGTCATGAACAGAGTAAAATCCACCGTGTTCTTTGTCCCAGAACAGTTGAATCTGTATCTCTTGAAGACTTTTGGCCCACCTTAGATATTTGATCTCGAGCGTGGCTTCGTACAGATCTAGCAATCCGCTGATGAGGTTCGCATAGTCGTCGTTCATACCATCAACATTTGAGCCTGCTGTTCGCTTGAGAGTCTTAGTCTCAGAATTGAATGAGTTATCGAGGATAAACGTAGCAGCCTTCTCAGCAGCATGGGTAGCCCTCTGAATTCCGAGAATACTGCCAGCTCGAGCCAAAGCACTGATTGCAAGTCCATTCCAGCTCGTTACAACCTTATTGTCAACCTCGGGGGGCTCTCTAGTAGCGGCACGGTAATGTGACAACTGCTCACGGCACGACTCAATGATTCCTCGAACCTGGTCTGGTGTCTTTCCAAAGGCTTTAGCCACCTCGTCAATGGTTTTCTGCTGAGACAGCACGTTTTGATTCTGTAGTTCCTTTTGAATATCAAACTGCGGGTCAACATTGCCGTAGTCCTGAACATTCCAGTACATGGCGCAAATGTCAGCTTCAAGAGGGCCGCGATGCTTGAGAGCTTCAAAAAACTCATGAGCTGTCCACACGTAGTATGCTCCCTCTGAGTGTTCCCCCTCACTGTTGAGTGAGTCAGCGTCTTGTGCTGAGAAGAATCCACCTGACGGATTTGACAGGCTGCCGTCAACGAGAAACTCAACGATGTCCGTCGCATTGCTGACAGCAAACTCAGGCTTGTTACCGTAAACCCAGCTGTCGACATAAGCTGACAAAAGAAGAGCCTGGTCATAGAGCATTTTCTCGAAATGCGGCAGGTTCCAGTCATGAGTGACTGAGTAACGTGCAAATCCATGTCCAATGTGGTCCTTGATACCACCCTTACCGATCATGTCCAATGTGAATAGTGCTTTCGCTGACAAGCTCTCTTCGTCAGCAGAAACCTTGTCAAGGTCTTTGTGAAACTTCAGAAGAGTGGACAGGTTGTGGGGAATGGGGAACTTTGGTTCGTGCGAGAACCCACCGAATTGGGGATCGAAGTGCGATGTGAAATGCGCACGCATGTCGTCAGTGATGAGATCAACAGAAAAGCCAGTTGCATCCGAAGAGTTACCACTCTGTAGCCTGACAATCTCAGTAAGCTTAGAGGCCGTTTCTCGAGCCGATGTCTTGCATTTTTCAGGCTCTGTCTCCCACACATTGACTACTCCGTTTAGGATGTCCTCGAACTTCTGAGCTCGGGGCCCTGCATCCACACCGGGTCCCGCCCAGTATGTCCCTCCATAAAATGGTTCCAGGCTTCCAGGAACAAGAAACACGTTCAATGGCCACCCTCCTTGACCAAGCGTAGCCTGAAGGTACATCATGTACACCGAATCGACATCGGGTCGTTCTTCACGGTCCACTTTGATGGGCACGAAATGCTCGTTCAACAACTTGGCTATAGATTCGTTCGCAAAGGATTCCCGGTTCATCACATGGCACCCTGAGTTAGCGTGATTATGTATTACCGCTGGGTTGTTTTCACCTACAATGGCATGTGTGGTAGCCAATTGACAGGAACACTGGCTTGTTATGCTTGACGGCATAGTTGAGTGATTCGTCGGACCATTCCTGCCAAGCCACCGGGTTCTGCTTATGACTCCGCAAGTACAGGTTTGTGGACCTGCCCAATTGATTGGACAGGGCCCTTTGCAGTCTAGGAAGCGTCCGGAACATAACCGCTAGGTACCGCTGTCGTTGAATCAGATCAAATCGACAGGGCAGGGTGGTGTGTTATAAATGCCATACCCCACAAACCCAGTTCCACCGATCTGATCGACGCAACGAAAGCAAATACTCGACTATCCTAAGCTTTACCAAGGTCATTGAGTTAGAAAATGCATTGTATTATGTTCTACGTAACGAAGATCTCGGGTTCACTAGACTACAGATCATAGAGGCGCAACGAGAAGTCGTCACTGGCGACTGCAAACTGATCCTGACCTGGTCTTAGTGATATCCGGTTGATGCGCCTCCAGGGGTTCAGGTGCTCATTGACTTGCTCTACAAGCTCTATTTTTTCACCTGAAAGACGGTAGACATACAATGAACCGTCCTCAAGGCCAGCAACAAGCACACCCCGTTCGTTCATGTCGACAGCTGTCACTGGTACGGCAAGTGTAATCTTGGAGACCTCCTGCCACGACTCACCACTCTGCTTCCACAGCTTGATTGATTTGTCACGAGAGGCAGTGACAAAACCAGTGCCATCAGGCAACCAGCAGCAGTCCCAGATAATTCGACTATGGCCCTTCGGGTTTGATGCTGCGAGGGAAAACGTCCCGTCGTCACTTCGCTCCCAAAGTGCCCATTGACGGTCACGAGAAACTGTGAGCAGACACTTGCCATTCGGCGAGAATCTTAATCTCGTGATAGTGAGGTTGTGAAACGCGAGCGGATCCGGAAGCTGGAGCCATGTTGTTGTGTCATACAATCGAACCACAGCATGAGTTTCTGTGTTCGCCTTGCAGCAGGTTGCCAGGATCTTTCTGTCATGGCTAATGTCTATAGACGAGACCTCGTAACCATGACCATAAAGTTTCTCCAACTCGGGCCACAAAGTCTGGCGCTGTAGGTGCTCCTCCTTTGGCGGTTCATCCAGTGACGACAGTACTGAACGAATACTCTGTGAAGGCAGTTCATCTTCATCTTCATCGGCGTCAGCTGGGGTCTCATCCTTAATCTCCTCCTGCTTATTGGAGAGCCCGAGCGCAGGAACAATTGCCGACTCGGGTAGGGTGTCAACATCCCCGATAGACGTACCGCAGATGCTGTTCAATAAATATGCAATACCCTTGGGCTGCTCGAAGACGCGGAGAGTCTTTTCGTCCCCTCCACTAACGAATACTTCCGGGCTGAGCGATTTCACAGTCACCATGTCATACCCATGGATCTGTGGCCGTGAAATCTCGTGCCACTGGGAGTCTTTCTTCCATGTACTGAATAGCCGAGTAGTCTGATCCAACGAGGTTGACAACAGGTAGCGGCCCGTATCTACTTCCCATGCAACGTCAGTAACCTCGCGGACATGTCCAGAAATCCCCAATTGAGCAATCCACTCACCACTATCACTTTGACGACTCCACACTCGCCACGAGCCAGTTTTACCCACTGTAGCTACTTTATTGCCGCCATCAAGCCACAGCGAAGACCAGAATCCACCGGAAGCGCCAGTAGCGGTACTAGCGCCTTTAATGCTGACATCACCGAGACGACTTGAGCATAGCCAGACGCCGGAAGACTCATCAGGGCTCCAGAACATAAGAGTTGTATCTGCCGACGCTGAAAGAAGTTCCACTTTAGAGGGATGCCAGGAAATAGTGAAAATCCAATCGTCGTGGCCCATCAGCAGGGCCTCAAAGGTGATACAAAAAGTACCCCTAGCCACCTCATAGACCTTGTTCGATAGCAGCTTCTCGTCCGAGTAGTCTGTATCTGCAAACGTTGTAGTTCGTTCACCAATCGAGTCCTCAGTACCCTTGTGTACTCGCCAGAGGCGGATATACCTATCTTGGCCGGCGCTGGCCAGCAGCATATCACCGCCCGGCATATCTTTGAAACTCATGCTCCGCACCCAATTTTCATGGCCGGCCAAGCGGGCGTCTAGAGTCATGGTTGTCTCGTTTCCGCTCGGAACTGTGCTGGAGTAAACGTAGATGTCGTTGGAGGTTCCACCCACGGCCAGGACAATCGAGTCCTGGAGGCGCTTGAGAGCTCCACACAGAGGATAGAATCCTTTCTTAGGCTCAATTCGAGAAACTGAGCGCAGTTGCTGTGTCTGCTCGTCGAAGATCCAAAGGATAACAGCACCATCGACACTGCCTGTAGCTACCAAGTTGTAATCGTCGTCGCGGTAAGTCGAAATGAAGGTGATGGACTTGGTGTGATCTGTAAGCGTTTGTTCGCAGGATTCGGTTTTCAAGTTCCACAGTCGTAGAGAGCTATCTAAAGATCCCGATATAACGAACTCATCTTTGATGAACTTGGTGGCTGTGACGGAATCAGTATGACCCTTCATGGTGGCTCTGATGGTGGAGGATGGATCCCATATGCACACAAGCTGAGAGGCTCCAAATGTGACAAGATTCTGTTTGGGACTCCAATCAGACGCATGCGGTTGGCAATTGCCTCCGATGGAGATGAATGCGCTGGTGACCATACTTCAGTGTAGTGTTAGATGTGTAGCACGGATCCAAATTTTTATATATAACGCGGCTGCAACTTCACCACAGATTCCACCACCAGCTACACTAGAATATTTCACAGTACAATTCCTATGCTAAACTGCAAACAAACTTTTATGGACCTTTAAATGTCAATGAATAAATGGCATGTACCCCTTGGGGGTAAAACATGTCTGTGACGGTCCAGGACACTTTACTTAAAACTTGTCGGTGACACAGCCGTCGCTGGCGTTCGACACCAGCTGGGCGTACTTGGCGAGGGTTCCTCGGTTGTAGCGAGGGGCCGGGGCAACCCACTTCTCGCGACGCTGCTTTATCGTCTCTTCTGGAACGAGCAGATCAATGATGTTCTTGTCAGCATCAATGAGAATCTCATCGCCATCCTGGGCAAGAGCAATAGGGCCACCCTCGGCTGCCTCAGGGACAATGTGGCCAATGAGGAAACCGTGAGATCCACCGCTGAAACGGCCGTCAGTCAACAGAGCAACGTCTTTGCCAAGTCCGTATCCCATGAGAGCACTCGAGGGCTTCAACATCTCTGGCATTCCAGGACCACCCTTGGGACCCTCGTATCGGATAATGACAACCGTCTTTTCTCCCTTCTTAATCTCGCCATTCTCCAGAGCAGTGATAAAGGCATCCTCCTCATCAAAGCATCGAGCCTTGCCCTTGAAAACGGTTCCCTCCTTTCCGGTGATCTTACCCACAGATCCACCAGGGGCCAGAGATCCACGCAGGATCTGAAGATGGCCACTGGGCTTCAAAGGCTTCGAGGGTGCAGAGAAGATGGGCTGTGTTTTAGGCAGAGGCTTGACGTCAGCAAGCGTGTCCTTCATCGTCTTGCCCATGACGGTGAGGGTCTCACCGTCGAGCATGCCGTATTCAAGCATCGTCTTCATGACAGCAGGAGTACCACCGTACTGGTGCAGGTCAGCCATAACGAACTTGCCCGAGGGCTTGAAGTCGGCAAGCAGCGGCGTGTTGTCGCTGATACGCTGGAAATCGTCAATGGTGAGCTCGACACCAGCCGAGTGTGCAATGGCAATGAGGTGGAGAACGGCGTTCGTTGAGCCACCCGAAACGATGATGTAGGCAATAGCATTCTCAAAGGCCTGCTTGGTCATGATATCGCGGGGCTTTAGGTTGAGCTTGAGCAGGTTCTTCATGACATCACCAACCTCATCGCACTCCTTGAGCTTGGCCGGCGAGTCGGCGGGCGCCGAGGAGGAGCCGGGAATCGACATACCAAGGACCTCAGCGGCAGAGGCCATTGTGTTAGCAGTGTACATACCACCGCAAGCACCAGATCCGGGGCAGGCATGGCGGATGATGTCGGCACGAGTCTTCTCGTCGATGGTGCCTCCAATGTACTGGCCGTAGGCCTGGAAGGCAGACACGACGTCAATGTCCTCGGAACCAGTGCAGGCTGAACGGCCAGGCTGGATGGTTCCTCCGTACACCATGATGGAGGGACGGTTGAAACGAGCCATGGCCATGAGAACACCAGGCATGTTCTTGTCGCATCCAGGAATAGAGATATTCGCATCGTAGTGCTGGCCCATAGTCATGGTCTCGACAGAGTCGGCAATGATCTCACGAGACTGCAGAGAGTAGCGCATACCCTTGGTACCCATTGAAATACCGTCGCTGACACCAATGGTGTTGAACTGCATGGCCTTAAGGCCCGACTTCTCGACGCTCTCGGCAATGCGGAAGTTGAAGTTTAGCAGATGGTTGTTGCACGGGTTTCCCGACCACCACACACTCGACACACCGACCTGGGCCTTGGCCAGATCCGTTTCGGTGAAGCCAGTGGCATACAGCATGGCCTGCGATGCACCCTGCGACTTGGGCTGGGTGATGTGCTTACTGAATCGGTTGATCTCGTCATTCTGAGCGCATCGCGACGTGGACAGAGAACGTGCGTATGGCCTCGAAAGGCGCGAAGCTCGTTTTATCTGTAGCATTGGGCCTAGTGAAGTGAAGTGAAGATGAGATCCGACTTCGGTGAGTCAATGATCCAGGGTCAGGGATGTCAGCGATATCGGGGTCGGATGATTGGCTTGCTCAGCCGCTCGCTCAGGGGAACTGAAGAGATGAGGTAGAAGAATTACCGTATTCGATTTGATCTCGAGACGAGCAGATAGGTCGGAGCTGGAGATGTACCAGAGAGAGTGTGGTTAATCTGTCATTGGCTGGGAAGCAGCTTTTGTGAGAGATCGGTGATCTGCTAGATCAGCGAGCAACTAAGAGAGCAACTGTGTGTGACGAATCGAGTATTCTAAAGCGCAAGACTTTGTCAGTATTGCCATTCTCTATACAAATGTCGTTCCCCAATCCAAACTGAAGATTCACTTCATTCCTGAACAACTGGTACTGGTCAAGGTGCTGGCGCTGCAGGGCAGGTGCAGCGCAGTCCATTTCAGGGTAACATGAATATTTAAGGTGCAAATTTCTCGACTCAAACGTTACGCACTATATGTAAGTACAGTGAAACTGGACGCTGAGATGATGAGAGAAATCTTTCAAATTCAACTAGAAGCTGTTTCCGACTACATTGCTGGGGAAACATAGAACCGCTACTCTGATCTTTTGTCCATTATATGAGACTTGTCTAACAAACAGCTGAAGGTAGAATGCAATATAGTCAATAGTGATTACGTGAGATCTAGAAGGTGTAGATTAGTAGAACCGGGTGGAGATGCATCATTCCTCGTTGATCTGTTCTTGGGTGTTCATTGCGTGGTTGCTCTTGTGGTTGTTGTGGGATAGAAATGCGTTCCATGTCGTGGAGACGATGTTGACGGCCATAAACCTCCACTCTGGCGGAATGAACATGAAGTTGACAAATTGAAACGCGGGCCAGACAGACCAATTGGCAAACAGCGTTGGGAAGTAGTTGCGAATAAGTGACTGTTTAACTTCAGCAAACGATTTGCCCTCCATAGTGCCCATACATGTGTAGTAGAGGGGTACGCTGAAGACGGGAGCAAAGATCAGTTGATCCATTGCCATGCGTTTGAGTGCTGTCAAGAAAGCCGTAGAGCCATGGACGCGGTTGAGCAGCGGATACCACCACTTTGAGATGAGCGGCGAAAACACGACGCCTCCATACGTACAGGCACGCGCAGTACGACGCCAATCGTGGGACGAGTCGCTGGTAGCGACAGCTTGCTGGGCCAGCACGTCTCCCAGCCCAAACAGCATCGTTGCTGAGACGGAATTAGTGATCAGGGGCCGTGTTTTGAGCTGTACATTGTACCAGCGAAGAAACGAGGCCATTGCGGTAAGAGGGCAAGTTGCCCGCAATAGAACACGAAGAGTAGACGGAATTGCCGTATTAATCTCGCTGATTGGGGTTTGGAAGTTGAGATAGGCCGAACTGAGAGCAATGGCAACTACGAGAGTACTGGCGCTGAAAATCACTAAAAAGCAGTTTAACCACTCGGAATGAAGAGGAAATGCGCTCCAGGGTTTGAGGTAGAAGTACTGATGTGAGGGGGTAAGATCATGGGAGTGATATGCTGCCGTAAGGTTTGCGGAATATGACGACAGGATCTACACAACAGAAGTCTTGCTTATCAGTATAATATTCTTGCCAATTGCACTTATACTGTCAATTCCACTTGATATTGATATTCGCTGGTATTCCTTATAAAACTGATCTGTTGTTTCAACAGGGGTGGACGTGTATGGCTCTGAGCTTTGCTTACAGCTGCTTGTGTGACATGACTGCGAGGTACGATTCAAGATACTGCGCTTAAACTGCAGCTCCGGCAAAATCGACAGCTAATCCACTCAGTGCCTCTGGTATGATACGAACTCGTCACGTCTGCCTACCTTCGTGTAGAGAAGCTGCGCGCGATGGTTGAATTGCTGAGTATGCCAGTAGACCTTTTTGATGCCTTTCTTGTCAGCATCGGCATACACAAACTCAATGAGCTTGCGACCAGTGCCCTTGAGACGGACGTCCTCGGCAACGAAGAGATCGTGAAGGTAGATCACGTCGGTAAAGTGCCATGTCGAGCGGTGGTAGACCCAGGTCACGAATCCCACGAGGGTTGACGGCTTCTCGTCGTCGTAAGCCACAGCAGCAAACACGGGCTCGGCAGAATCGAAGAACCGCTCCCAAGTCTTATCAAGAGTCTGCTGAGGAAGCTCAGATTTGTAGAACTTGAGATAAGCAGCGAATAGCTCCGAGAACTGTTCCTTGTCGGTTTGTTCGATAGGGCGGACTGCGGCGGGCATTGAAGGAGATGGACGACAACTGATGGTGCGCTAGACGGTTGACACTACTGTGGTCTATACCAAAAGACAGGAAGAGACGGTATAGCAAGAGAATCTCGGATTGCAGGCCGTTAAGTGCCCCCGCAATAGCCGCGCGCTTATCGCGCGTTACTCATCGCGCATGCATGTTAAGCCTGTTTGAACCATTTTATATATGCCCAACCCTGGAGAAACCCCCTGAGTTCAGCCCTATCCGCGCTATTGCCCATGTATTCGCCATAGCGGCTAAAGTATCACAATTACTTGATCATGAGCTAAGTAGGTGACCTCATTCTAAAGAAAGCTAGGTTGATCGTGCAGTTGTAAGCCGATCTTCGTGAATACACCTTAGCTAAACGGGGCCATAGAGCCCATGCGCCACATGGTTAGACTTCCACTATTAGTTACCGTCCTCCAACCGTGAATAATTACCGCCAACGTTGATTTTATCATCACCATTGTTATTCATAACGTTAAAGGCATAGAACTCTAATGACGCGAGTTCTACCACTTACCTTGAACCCACAGTTAACTTCGAGCAAAGCAAGTTTTAATCTGAGCGGCGAAGCTTGATTCCAGGCTTCCATGCTGAAGTAACTCGGACGAAGTTGTGTATCTCACAAAGTAGCTGTGCAAGATTGCTCCACTGATTGAATAGAGACTTCTCTAAGACTTCCCTAAGACTGCAGGTCTGACATCAAAGGAACTTGGTCAGTAATGATGATGATTTGATCTGCTGGAAGAAGCTCATTCCAATAAACCTGGAACTTGACGCTGATATCGAGTCTAAGTGCTTCGAAGTCTCAACGGGTGTCACGTGCAGTATATGGCTGCGTATACTGAGAAGGGCGAAGCACTGTCAGACGCTGTGATTCAGACCGGAACGACATAGCTCAACTGCAGGCACAGACATTGGCAGAAGACCCAGATCGGAGTACCAATGCAACGGCTGTGTGGTGTGAAAGCGAGTGGCAAGCAGATCTACGTGACATCGATGTCGGTTACTGTATTACCAACCTGCCAATAGCGCCGTCAATACCGGGCTCAACTGATAGACAATGTCTGGGTCTAAGATTATTCAGCTCAGCATCAATTTCATTGACACATGTAGTCAATGAGACTAGCGTGTGGCTCTATTGTGCTTCCTGCACCCCGTGACTGATGTGCACAAAGCTGTACAATGCCAATCAGTGGATAGCCGAGGGTCGCTCAAGTGGGTCGCTCAAGTGGGTCGCTCAAGTGCCCGAAGCGCGCGTGCTGTGAAGATCGACACCATTGCCAGAGGCCAATGCTCTGGTTGCCTCGATTTCCTCGATTGCTTCGATTGCCTTGGCTGCCTGGAATCAGCTTGTGTCAGCTTGTGTCTTGAGCCACCCAAAGGTCGCCATGGTCGCCTTCGGACGCCGCCTAGTGCTGTGCAGCCCCGTACGGGTTTGCCGCGCAGGACATGCGTGGTACAGGACATGCGCCAGTTTTTGACTGCCGCCGGCGGTCGGCTGCAATTTGACGTCATTGGGCGGTAGTGCGTTTAGCGCGGCAGCGAACCGCAGCGAAGCTGGGGAAGCGAGGCATAATGACCCTTTGCTGTAGCAAGTGTATAATTACAAGTGCACTTGTAGTCACATGGCAATCAGATAAACTTTCAGGGATACAGTCAATGCGTCATAAGCGTCGATGGTCATTTCAGCTGTAGGCGCAGTCGGCACTAGGCACTGTATGCTGTAGTCTGTAGTCATTAGACCGTGGTCGTTAGGCACGTAGCCTCGGCTGTAGGCTTGGCGTGTGGGTTTCAAATAAGGTCAGTGGCATTGACCGGGAGCTTCTAGATAGGGAGATTCATTGATAGGTGGTTCATTGATAGTTCATTGCCGAGCCCATCAATGATGCTCTTCAAAGACTGGTGGTGCCAGCCTCGCGGCTACACATGGGCAGCCGGCGGGAGCGTCAGGGACAAGCCCTTGAGTCCCTTGGAGGGCCTAGCGGGCTGTATCAAGGCGCGTGCCGCCTGCTCGGATTATTGGCGCCTTGGGCGAGATAACCGGAGTTTGCCAGATGGTCAGGCACCGTCCTTGTTCCGGATGCGGAACTGGCAGCCAGCCACGCCCCGGGTAAGGGCGGGCGCCCCCCCTCTGGCTCTGCCACATGCGGGTGGGAGGAAGCACTTGTTTACCGATTGCCCATTGCAGCGTAGGCCGCCAGGCTAGGCCTGCACTAATCTAACCCAGCAACCATTTCCCGATTGGGCCGGGAGCCAATCAGCGGCGCGGCGGGCGGGCAGGAAACCGCAGTGCAGCAGCCCAGCCTAGGCCTGGCAGCCAAGGGCGCTCCGAGCAAGGGGGTGCTGTTGCCCCTAGATTGGGCATGCCGACTGACAGGGTAAAGCAGCAAAGCCATGCAACCTAATTGAGCGGGGGTTCCCCTCTCTTGTTGGCCAGCTGCTTCGCTCCATCCAATGGTGTATTCCCCTACTCTCACCAGGATATGCCAATCTGCACAGTTGCGGTGCTGGCCTGACGTTGCTGCTCACCCGCGCGGCAGCTTGCTTTTTTGCTCCGGACATGTCGCAATCCTAATCAACTGGCAAAGAAACCCACATATAACCTCAACTCGTGTCGTCGCCCTCAACCCACCCACCTGCATTCGTTGCTTTTTTTCTGGGGCCTCTTGTCATGATCCCTGGGGCACCACCACCCGCATTTATATAAGTATATAAGGCCGTGCTCAGCAGCCGGCACTTGCGCCGTTTAGACTTCTTCCTGTGCTGTTGTTAGTTATCCGTGTGTGTCAATTGCCTGTGAATCTCTCGAATTCATTGACTTAGCGCCTTCACTACTACTCCTACTACTACTACTACTACTACTACCCCACTTGTCTCTTGTACTACCCGTTTGACACAAAGGAAAAATGCACAGAACTTACTCGCTCCGCCAGTCGCGCGCTCCCACAGCTGCTCAATTGCAGTCGCCGCCTCCCCCCACCTCGACCACCAAGAGTGGCCGTTTCTTTGGCCGCGGCTCCATTGCCCACACGTTCCGTCGCTCTGCTGCCGGCTCGTTCGGCCCCGAGCTTGCCCGCAAGCTTGCTTCGCTCGTCAAGATGGAGAAGAACGTGATGCGATCCATTGAGCTTGTTGCCCGCGAACGCCGCGAGGTTGCCAAGCAGCTGTCCATTTGGGGAGAGGAGGGTGACGACGACGTGTCTGACGTTACTGACCGTCTCGGAGTCCTTATCTACGAGATTGGTGAGCTCGAGGACCAGTTCATTGACAAGTACGACCAGTACCGCATCACCCTCAAGTCTGTCCGCAACATTGAGGCCTCTGTCCAGCCTTCGCGTGACCGCAAGCAGAAGATTACTGACCAGATTGCCCACCTCAAGTACAAGGAGCCCAACTCGCCCAAGATTATTGTTCTTGAGCAGGAGCTGGTGCGCGCTGAGGCCGAGTCGCTGGTTGCCGAGGCCCAGCTGTCCAACATTACTCGTGAGAAGCTCAAGGCTGCGTTCAACTACCAGTTTGACGCCATTCGCGAGCACTCTGAGAAGCTGGCCCTGATTGCCGGATACGGTAAGGCTCTGCTCGAGCTGCTCGACGACTCGCCCGTCACTCCTGGTGAGACTCGCCCTGCCTACGACGGCTACGAGGCCTCGAAGCAGATTATCATTGATGCCGAGAACGCCCTTGCCACCTGGACCCTGGACCAGGCCACTGTCAAGCCCACTCTGTCCATTCGCCGCTCCACCACGGAGCAGTACCTCGAGGACGAGGGCGGTGAGTGGGACGAGTCTAAGGAGGGCGAGCAGCACGAGGAGGCCGAGGCCATTGCTGCCTAAGTCGCCTTGATTGGCAGCCCCACCTAAGTTGATGAGACAAGCGACGGCGCTTCAAAAAGTGGCCTTGGTGGGGAAGAGTGTGTTTCTTCTTCTTGCCAATAGTAATAATGATTTGTATTCTATGTAGCCTACTACAAGCGGCAAACGTCAGTTTTGCAGTTTGCAAGTTTGAAAGTATCTACCTGTATTGCTCCATCTGTATCGTATGTCCCTATTGTACTGTAGCTCTACCTCTTCCACCTATCTCTTGCCTCTACCTCTTCCACCTCTATCTATTCTATCTTCTACCTCTATCTCTCTGTTACACTGCACCATCTTAACCCCGGCTATCGCCCTGCCTATCTGGGACACCAGTTTGGGACGCCTGCATGGCCTGCAGCATGAAATCACGGTGGCTGGTCGAGTGCCGTGGAAGCACGCAGGCCATTGACAGGCCTGGCGTGTGCTGTTCGTGTCGGTTGTTGCTATGCTGGAGTTGCTGTGATGAATTCCGCACGACTCTAAATGCGCACATTGCCCCTTTATCCGCCCCTTTATCCGCCCCCGAGCCTCCTCGAAAGCTTAACCGCGAGCTTGCCCTCCGTGAGTTTCCCGGCTCGCTCAGGGCGGGGAACGGTCTTGGCCACGATCGGCGCCCCACCTGTAGGCGCCCCTCCACCCCCTGCCGACACCGAACGCGTGGGGTGAGTCTGCAGCCTTCAATTAGTGGTGCGTCTTTTGTGGTGCGTATTTGTGGTGCGTCTTTTGCCTGTCCGCTGCGTCCTTTGCCCACCTACCCGTTCCATGGCCCCAGTGTATGTGTACCCCGTGTAGTACCCCCACCCGAGATTAACCCAGCCGGAAATACGTGCGCCTGTCGCCGGCGCTCGTCGTGCCGGTACGCGTGTTTATCGGCAAAGCCGTCAGCGAGCGCGACATTGACCCGGTGCTGCTCGAGGTGGCGCCACTACTGCGCAGCGTGTTTGACGGCGCTCCGCGCCCGCCCGCGGCCGATACGCCGTTCCTCGTCGAAGTCGACAATTCGGTGCACATGTATCAGTACGCCGTGACCGGGTTCGCGGTGACGGCATTTGTCAATCCGCTCGCGCTGCCCGACGACTCGGCCGAGCAGGTGCTCGATAAGCTGTTGGATGTGCAGATTGCCGAGCCCGACGACGCGCCTGCCGATGTCGCTGCCAAGAAACAGCTTGCCGCCTCGTACTTCAAGCTGCACACCTCCGCCAAATGCAGTCTCTACATCGAGAGGCCTGTATAAAAGAACTAATGAATCATGAATGGAATGACGGTAGAGATTTGAGGAGACGCAATGAAATGTAGAGCCATGACGGTTACAACCAATTGATCTTTTGAAACAACGGAGCCGTTGACTGCAATTGAGCTGTTAACACCAGTTGACGTAAAGCCATGTCAGTAGCGGTCTCTTCTTACATCTAGCACTGTAAGTGACTACATTAACTATGTCATGTCGATGTTCCGACATGACCGTTCAGTAATTATAGCGTAACCTACTGACAGTGACATCCTCGCGGACTTGTCAATAGAATCTCTACTATGTACATCCAGGCATTGCTACAAGCTCCGTCTTACCTCTACACATCCAACTCGGAGTGAGCACGCTTCTTGCCCTTGGCATCGCCAAACATCACCTTGTCCTTGATCCGGTAGTAGTCCTCGATCAACCGCTCGTACGTCTCATGCAGCTTGCTCTGGCGCTCATCCAGCTCCATGTCGTTGAGAGCATCGCGGTTACGCAGGTACAGGCGCTCCTTGACCAGCAGCCTGTACTGCCTGTTGGGCTTCCCGGCACCAAACTTGTCGAGAAGCGCCATCTCGAGACATCGGTCATACTGCCGCGGTGCCATCTTTTGCGCGTGCCGGAACTTCTGGGCCCATTCGCGGTCGAGCGGCAGCTTCAGCTGGGACCAGAACCCTTGCGCATGCAGTCGCTCCAAATCGCACCGGTCGCGAAGGTCGTCAAAAGCCTCGCTCGGGTCCTCAACTGTGATCTCCTTGATGACCTTGTCAGCTAGAAACTCCTCCACAAGACAGCCATACAAACGGGCTCCAAGCCCAGTTCCCTGGAATGGCGGCAAAATGACAAACTGCGATATCCGCTTGCGAATGTATTCGGGGCCATGCTCCTCCTCATGCTCAGCAGCGTTCTGGTACCAAAAGTACCGGTACACCGTTGAGAACCCCACAAATAGCTGCTGCGTATCATTGTACAGCACGTACAGCTCCCATTTGTCGTCGTCAGCATCAATGTACGAACCAGCCTCAATAAATAGTAGCACAAACAGCTGCATCCGCAGGTGTAGCTGCCGGGCATCCCTCAAGTTGCACTTGTACAGCTTGTACTCGTCCTTCTTCCCTGGCAGCTTGAACGTCTTGACAACCTCCCCTGGAACCTTGAACTTGCCGTCCTCGCCAATCTCCGTTTTGCGCCGGTCCTCCCACTCGTCCTCATCTGTGGTCGTGTCCTCGCCGTCCATAAACTCGAGCAGCTTGGCCACAGGACCCGGTGAGTCGGCATTAGGCAACTTGCTCGTGTAGGATGCCTGTACCAATGGCACTAGACTAGCAGCATCAAAGTCGACCTTCAGCTCTAACTCCTTGTACCCGTAAATGAGTTCCTTGTCGCCGTAAATGGGGTACGTGAACGCGGGCTCAAACTCGAGCCGCTTGCCCTTGGCCCTCACGAGCGCCAGCTTGACGGCCTCAGTCGATTGAGCTGCCCAGGGATCGTCCGGCTCCATTTGACCTGAAATGTACTGTAACACGGGATTATCGTGGTCGTGTGTGGAGTTAGAGAAGTTGCATCGAGTTGGCTCCTAGGCGTCTCAAGACGCGATATTTCAGCCGTGCTTTAACTTAGCCGTGCCTCCAAGCCCTAGACATCTGATCTCTTCGCATCCTCCATCGTCAATGCCAAATGTTCAAGAATCAGAGGTTTGTATCGTCACGAGAGAAGCAGGCATATGACCACTCCTTTAGGGGCTGGTACATGCGTACCATGAAGAAGCACTCATTCATCATGTTTGGTCTTCCGTTCATGACGATGCTCTTTGGTGCTACCTACATGCTCTCGTTCTTCACTCAGGTCCGCTACGAGCGCCACGACGCCCATGTCACGGCCATGACCGAAGAGGAGGGCCTTAAACTAGCCCGGGGCCGTCGCAAGGTTAACCTGAAAGATGAATACTACGTAAGTGATGCTTTAACCCGCCCTCTCCGTTCGATCCGTCTAACGCAGCGCCTGCAAAACCTCGACATCGACAACTGGGAGCAAAAGCGGCCAGAGCGCAAGGATGGCGCCGAGGAGCCGAAGTGGAGTCGCACCTGGTAGCACCTATTTATTCTAGTCACTGTCCCCTGGATCGTCATGTACATAGATTCATTAATTTTGGTCTGCGTCTAATGTCTAGGCCCGCGATGCGTCGGCAAGAGCAGCCGTGATGCCAAACGTCGAGATCGTCTTGAGCTTCTTGGATACCCACGCTTGAGTCACCTTTCCACGCTGCTTCTCAGATAGCCTCGAGCGCGGGAACTCGCCCTTGGCCACAAAAGACACAATATTCACAACAAAGTGGTGCTCTTCCAAAATGGCATTGACCACGAGCGGCACAATCGCAGCTAGGCTTCCCCGACTGTGCGTCGCTACCTCAACAACAATGACCGCAAGCCCACCAGCTTGGAAAATTGCCGAACCACCCTTCTGGATAGATTGGTGGCTACGCTCAACACTCTGCTCAATATCAAGAGGGAAGTGGTTGAGCCCGTGCACTTCAAAAGTCTCGCCAATACTTCCCAGCACAAACAGCGTCTGCATCTCAATCGTCTGCCCACTGCCAGCCGGTCCGACGTTCTTGGTGATGGTGTGTAGGAATCCGAGGTCTCCAGTCCGCACGTACTGGACGTTACTGTTACCGTCCTCGATCTTGCCGTGCACCCGGTCATTCATAAACTGATCCTTGCACTTGAAGAAGCCGCTTGTGTTTCCCTCAGAGTAGACCCAAATCTCACCAAACTCTCCTACTCGGCAGAGTCTTCGCGTTTCGGGATTGACAACTGCTACCTGCGTACTGACAGGAACCATGCCTGAATCCTGCAGATGGAGAGCATTGTGGCAATTCTCAGGATTCACCACCGACACATATCCTTGTCGTAGCGCTAGCGGATCCAGCCAAAGATCAATTGGCTCAATGGACATGTACGAACGAGTCGTGACAAGAGGATTTAGCACGTGCGAGTATCCGAGGTTGATAGATGTCGTCTCAAGACCGGTACTGGCAAATACCATTCGCATCTCCTTCACAATATCTGTCCGAACTCGGCTATCCATTGTAATCATCAGATTCTTCGTCTCCGTCAGGCTGAATCCCTTGGGCTTCATAATACGGCTCGCGTGATCCAGCATCTGGGGCGTGCAGTAAGTGTCCTTCACCTTGTTTCGTGACAGCGTCAAGAAAAACGTAGCAGGGTTGTTGGCGTAGTCGATTGGAGATATGAGTAGCGTCGAGGCACCCAAGTAGACTCCAATAAAGCAAGTATGCAGAAATCCAATACCAGTCACGCTTCGAACGCATCCAATAATTGGCTTGGTGCTGGACATCTGGCACGTTTCCTTCTGCACTTTGCACATTCCCATGATAGCCTGGTGACTAAGCTGGACCGCCGTGTAACGGTGGTCAGGAGTAAAGTATACCCAGACCATGGCCGCAAAGTCCTTCGTCAACCATTTTGGATTGAGTGGGTAGTCTTTAGACGAGGCCGACGGCGCCACCTTTACCTTCGAAGTGTTGTGAAAAGCTGGCACAGTAATGTGTAGTGTAGCGGCGGTCTGCTTCATTTGTTGTGTGACGAGCTTGTTTTTGAAAATTCCTTCAGTCTCACCATGTACCAGTACGCCTCGTACACCATACTCCTTGATTAGACCCAGCAAAGCCGGCACATCTTCAGTCAGCCGACCAGCATCAATAGGTGCGAAAGGGATCGCAGTAATTCCAAGTATTATACACGCATACACTGCGACAACAAAGTCCTCCGAGTGGGTGTATATCAGCACGACAGCATCCCCAGCCGACATTCGCAACTTTGATTTGATCATGCTGGCCACAGATGCAACCTTTTGATCAAACTTTTTCCAAGTCTGAGCTCTTCCTTCTTTGCCTCTGCTATCAATTGTGCTGTAGGCCAGTACTTCACCTTGGTGTTGCACTCGCCATTGCAGAATATGGATAATGGAGCTGAAGTCGGATAGGGGGACTGCTGTTCTATCGTCAATCACCACATCGCGGAAATCGACTCCTGAATATTGCTTGTCAGCATCTGCCAAACTCTCATTGCGCATGAGCGACATAGCAGGTGACCAAATGCCGCCCACAATGTCCTGGCCAGCAGGTAGATCGCGGATAGCTCGATGAGCACCAAATTTGACAAAGACCGCCGGCAGAGCACCGAGATCGAATCGGCGCTTGCACAACATGTTTCCAATCTCTGAGCGCCCGCTGCGAACAATACGAGGCAGACTGTTTGCTGGAGACACCAAGATACAGTAAGCGCTGAGCTTGTGTACCCTGAACAGCAACTCAATGCACTTGTCGCACAACTCGTTGAGTACAGTCATATTCTTCGACGCCTGCACGGCAACAGCCGATGTAGTAGAAGTTGACGCAGAGGCTATTGTGATAGGAGGAACAGCTAAGCTGCTCTCCAGTACAACGACAGGGAGATGCTCGCCGTTGATGAATATGTCGAATGCCGAACAATCAAACACACGGGGTTGCATGATCCGTGTGATAGTCTCGACAATGTGCGATGTGTAATGGTATCGGTAGCCGTCATCAAAAAGACTATTGGCTGTGAGAGATCCAGACATGTGGAGCGATTCAGCAGACTCGCCCTCGCCGTCAGATATCTCACGTACAGCGTGTCGCTGTCTCAGTCGGTCCTCGTAGAGTCCCAGCACGTAGATTCGACCATTGTAGACAAAGCCCAGTAGTCCTGTTCGCAAAAACTCCATATCAATGGGACCATCCTCGTTGAAACAGGTTGCATGGAAGATACCATCTGTCTCTCTAGAGAGGCCCCAGAATCCCCCACTCAGAGACGGGCTGTCGATCCAGATCTCGCCAACAACCATCTCGGGGGCGAGTACTGCAGTTTCAGGGTTCACAACAGCCAACGTAGCGTCCGGCAATGGAAATCCAAAGGCACCCACCGGAATGTGCTTCTTGCTGTCGTGACTAGGAGTTCCTTTGCTACTGGTGAAAGACTCGATCCGAATGACATTTGATGAGAGAGACTCAGCATCAAGTGATACTTCGGCCCAGTCGTAGTTTCCACGTGCCGCCTCCACCTCCTCGTCAATATGAACACCCAGCTTCTCCTGACCCTCAAGCCAATCGCGCATAGAGATAACCATACCACCGTGCTCACTGAGCGTCAGCATGGGTGCTACGACGTCACGCCCGCTCTTGTTTCCGAGCGGAGTCAGCCAGCGGTCAGCCAAGATCTGGTTGAATTCTGTATCAACGGTGAGTGCATCTATGAGACACCAGTTCACAGACGATAGGTCGACAGGTTGCTTTCGTGAGTACTCGAGTGTTGACCGAGGGACAACCTGATAATTGTACACAACCCCTTTCAGGGCAGGATAGTCTGAAAGAAGGATATTTGGGCGATACCGGCTGATGATGTTGGCGTAGAGTCCGTCGGTCTTGAGAGCAGCTTGGGATACCCAGATAGATGTGTTACCCGAGTAGACTGTCAGTAGAATACCAATAATAAGGCCGATGGACTGCCGCAGGTCCACATTTGAGAGCACTGTAGTCACTGCGCCTGGCCTGAACGGCTTCTTCCCCTTGATCTTCTCTTTGCTGTGAAGTACAGAGCTGAGACATGTCATCTGGTGGAGGATAGTGCGGTGAGACATGACGACACCACGGAGCTCGCCAAGCGGAGACCGAGCAAACTCGATATATGCCAGATCTGGCACTTGCAAAGCAGGTAGCTCCATCTTTTTCGATGGATGATATGAGCCAAAGTCGTTTGTTTTCCACCACTCGACATTACGAGGCCATGTCAGCTTCTGAACAGAAATTGTTCGCTGGAGTGTTTTGTAGCTGGCCTCGGTGGTAAGTGCCAAGTGCGACTGCGTATTGGTCAGAATATAGTCGATATCCCTGAATCTTGCATTCGTGCTAACAGGCACAGCGACAACACCGGCCACGAAGCAGCCAAGCAGGGAAATGGCAAAATCAATGACTTCTGCCTCCTGATATACAAGTGTCACTCTGTCTCCTCGGTACAGTCCTGACTTGTCACGGATCATCTGGGCTACCTTCTCTGCGCGCGATGCCAGCTTATCCCATGTGATTGAAGCGACTTCTTTGCCTTTGCCATCGAGGACGACGAATGCATTATTCCGTGACACTGACTTGCCTCTATGTCGCAGAATCGAGGGCAAGTTGTCAAAGTTTCCAGCAGGCCCAGACTGGCCAGTCGGGTCGGGTAGATCGCGGGGTTCGAGAGGCTTTTGCAGAACGACGCCTTGGAGGTCAAGAGGTACAACTCCCAGTTGTTGCGCTGGCGTCGCTGTGCTACGGTAGGTGGTTGTTTGAACGCCAGTTTCAGGTATTGAGCCGGCCACAATCACGGGATCGTAGCTCATATCGTCATCAGGCATGACTACAGACTCTCCATCGTACAGCGAGGCGTTATGTTGCGACTTCTCCGACCACTCGTCGGCGACCGAGGACTGGTAAGTAGCATCCTCATACCCGTACTCCTGGAACTGTGTTAGTACGTGTGACAAAAAGACGACGGTGGGACAACCCCGATACCCTGAGGAAGACTTACCTGTACACCTGACGTTGACACCGAGTCGGTAGTCGGAGAATCAATGTAGTTCGAAGCGGACGCGAGGATCAGAGATCGGTGTTTGTTGTAGCCCTTTTCGGTGATGTCGCCTTCCTGGGGTTAGTTGAGCGCGTCTTGGAGCCAATTGCACGCACATTGTATTCTTCTATTAGCTGAGCAAGCTTGGAGGTAACCTCCTCCGGCAGGTTGTCGGGAATCGAAAAGTCCATAGCATTCACGGCACGACTGGCAAAGATGCAAACTCAGACGGATGCAACACACGGCAGTCGAGGCGGGTTTGTACTAGGGCCCACGGGGGCAGTATCAGTGCACAATACAGTCAGGAACAATGACAGGTCCAGCTCGACACGGTACTAGCTGTTGAACAAAGGCGTTCGGGACGGAGTAAGATCGTTTCGGACCGTTAAGGGGTTAATGGATGCTGGTATCGGTAGGGTATGGTTCGCGAATATGCCATGCATGCGCAGGTCCAGCTGGATATATATCATCTCTTCAGATGAGGCAAGCACGGCCTAGAATTTGTTACAGTAGAAGCCATGAGGTGGAAAAAGTCATGAAATTATATGAGTGCACGTACATAGATGGACATAGTTGAGAAACCAGCTGAGCTCTAATAGCTCGGTCTAATTGAGCTCGGTAGTGATGCAAAGCGGCTGGTGGCATGCTCAAGCGGGGATCTCGGCGTTTTCAGAAGCAGGCACGGGTGCCGACGATGTGCTTGCAGAATTGACCTCCTTCGCGTCCAGCTTGGGGGATGCCTCTGTATCCTTTGGTTTCGTACTTTTCTTCGCAACGGGAATGCGCTTATTGGTGAAAAACAAGCTGAAGATGGTTGTACAAACCATACAAGCCATTGCAAAGAACATGACTTTCTGGAACCCAGACACAAATGCCTTGATGGCAATAGGCTGCACGTCCAGTGGCAGCTGGCGAATCTGCGAAGGCTCATTGATAAGCTGTACAAAGTCGACATCAGCAGGCAGCTGGTCGCGGTGCTTCTCGAGCTGAGAACGGAACACAACGCTCTGGAGCGTCTGTCCCAAGGATGACCCTACAGCACCACCTGTGGCACGGAACAATGCGACCATCGCAGTAGCAATGAGCACACCACCGTTCTCCTTGGGCGCCGCGAGCTGACAGTTGATCATCATAGATTGTAAGGTCAGGCCGGTTCCAAAACCAGGGAGGATGAGGTAACCAATTCGCTTCGCTGGAGGACTGTTCTCATCGAGCATTGTGCACAGCCCATATCCAATAGCTCCACAAACGCCACCAAAAGTAGCAAGCGGTTTGGTGTAACCGTAACGAGTGATGATTAGACCGCCTCCTATAGAGCAGCAGACGACTGGGATGATGAGGGGTAATAGCTCGAGACCTGAGCCCATGGGGCTAGAGTTCCTCACAACCTGGAAAAATGTCGCGAGGTACAGGAACGAGCTTATGAATGAGGCAAACATTGTGAAGAAAGCAGCACAGACACAGAGAACCTGCACGACTCGGGCCACAGCCCACGGAATGAGTGGATTTTTGGATATGAAGAAGTTGTAGCCACAGAATGCAATGAGTGAAACTCCACCGACCACGAAGAAGCTGATAACAAGGCCCGAGTTCCAAGGAGTCGAAACACTACCAAATGTGAGAGCAAGAAGCAGGAGTGTTAAGCCAGTGGCCAGCAATGCCGTGCCGATGTAGTCGATCATGAGCAGCTTCTGTCGAAGCGTTCCACGAGGCAAGGGGGGGTTGAAGAACCAGAAAATACATGCAAACGCAACACCACCAATGGGAAGGTTAATGTAGAAACACCATCTCCATGAGGCATGTTGCGTCAACACACCTCCCACAAGCGGAGCCACGACGGAAGAGATTCCGTAAGCCATGCCCACGAGACCCTGGGCGATTCCGCGCTTCTCAATGGTGACGATCTCAGTCAGAATGACAAACACCATAACCTGGACACCACCTCCGCCAATGCCAGCAATAACACGACCGCCGATAAGCATGTTCATTGAGTTGGCGAGGGCGCAAATGAGACTGCCAATCTCAAACAGGCCAATACTGACAAGCATCGTGTACTTGCGGCCAAAAATGAGAGAGATCTTTCCCCAGCTCATGGCCAGCACTGAAGTGGGCAGCAGGAATCCTGACGAGATCCACGACACTTTTCCAAAATCGCCAAACTTGTTGCCGACGGTTGACAGAATTGTTGCAATGATGGTTTGGTCGAGGGCGACTAGAAACATGGATAGCAGCAGTGACAGGCCGCACAATAACAGCGGCACTCCATGGAGGATCTGGTCGCCTGCCCGCGTTCCATCACCGGAGTCTCCATTCGATTGAGGAGCGCTGGCCTTCTCGGTGGCTGTATGGTTGTGCTTCTCGAGTTGTGAACCCGTATCCACATCATCAAGTGACATTGGTTCGAGGCTTGAATGTTCAGAGTCGGTCATTTATCTCCACTATGGCCGACGGAGATGCGACAAGGTGAAATGCAGTATACGAGGGTTGGCGACCAAGCTGTGGCAGACGCATACCCATCGGGGGCTCTTTATACCATTTTCAAACGATACGCCGGTTTACGAGTCGCCAGGCAAAGCGCGTGCGTCGACCTTGCATATTGATTTTTACCCTAAGCCAGGCCCAAAGTCCGATGCTGGAGGCAGTGACTAACGAGATGATGACAAATTGCCGACGACATGGCAGGTCAGATCTCCGGCGCTAAGTAGACGAGCTGCTGAAGCTAATCGCTGAGCTGTAACGAAGAATGTTCGGATGTTCCCGCCGGGCTGGAACAGAGTTCCCTATGACAGGTACGATACGGCTGCAACACAGGGGTGAGGGGGGAACTGAGCTCTTTTCAGAGAACCACTCAGGCCCAATTCAAAGTGAACTCACACAGCAACAAAACAAACAACTATCCTCGTTTATGGCTCAAGACATTACAGTAATCTTTAGAAGAGAAAGGTAAGTTGGACACTCCTAGCCGGGGTTGCTCCTTACCCTAACATTTGATCTGCCACGCAGGGCCCTGCCGCATTGGGCCTACAGCTACTCGCTAGTCTTGTGAGTGGGGGCCGCAAGAACACATGGATTCGCGGGGTATATGGCACCTGTGCGGGTCGGCATACCCGACGACCAGTCACAGAGCGTCGTGCGCAAAGGAGATCACATGGGCCAACTCGTGTAGGCGGCTGTTTACGGCGAGTGAGTGCAGACAGTTCAATGTTGTACATGTATATAAATATGATCGTCTCGTATACAGACAGCTAACGACGAAGACGGCGCCGGAGCGGGGCAATCTTCCGCCCCGGAATCGTCGAGCTCGCTGCTTGTTGACCCGGCGGCATTCCCGCTGCAAACATATTGCCCGCGTTAGCAGCGGCTCCAGCTGGCGGCCCAAACGAAAACGCGCCGTTCGTGTTAGGCGTAGTAGCGCCAAACGAGCCACCAAAACCACCAGGTTGCGACTGCGGGTTGGGCTGCGACTGGGCGCCAAACATGAACGTTCCTGCGGCCTGGGGCTGACTGGGAGCAAACTGGAACGATGCTGGCGCGCCGAAATTGATCTTAGCCGACTCACCCGCGTTCAGTGTGTTGCTGGCCGCAAGGCCTGGAGTTGCGGGAGCTGGTGTCGCATTAGCGCCAAAAGAAAATGGCGTGCTTGATGTCGTTGGAGCAACTGCGGCCCCGCCCGCTTGGCCAAACGGCAGCGAACTGCTCGACGCAGTCGTGCCAAAGCCGAACGATTTGGGTGTCTCAGCAGGTTTGCCAAATGAAAAGCTGCTGCTGCTTTCAGGCTTGTTGTTCTCGCTCGGCTTGCCGAAACCAAATCCACCGGCGATCTCTGCTTTTCCATCAGCAGACTTGCCAAACGCAAAACCACCAACATTAATGCCGCCAGTAGGCTTGGTTGAGCCTAGCGCAAAACCGTTGACAGCTGCGCTAGGTTCTGCAGACTTTGGCGTACCAAAGGGAAGCGCGCTACTAGTAGTCGATGACTCAGCAGGCTTACCAAACAATGGGGCAGCCGAGGAACTAGCAGCGGGAGCAAACAGGGGTGCAGAAGTTGGGGGTCCAGTAGATTCCTTGGGTTCCGAGTTGCCCTTTGAGGCTCCAAATCCGGTGCTACCGAATCCGAAGCTCAGCTTCGGAGGATCTGCTGGCGTCGCTGCTCCCAATGCTGGTGTGGTAGATCCAAATAGAGGAGCGGGCGCAGCGACCTTGGTAGCATCATCTCCCTCAGTTGCCTTTGTACCCTGTCCGAACTTAAACGAAGAAATGCTGTCGACCGATGCCTCGTCAGACGATCCCTTGCGCTTATTACTCGATCCAAACAGCGCCGTAACTTCAGTAGAGCTCTGAGCGCTGGGAGTCGAGCCAGATAGGCCGGTAGATGCTGACGAGCTGCTCGCTGACTCGCTGGGTTTCGGACCCGAGGCTGGAGCCCCAAAGCTAAACGCAGGTGCCTTTGTCGCGTCACTGCCCGCATCCGACTTCTTAGTATCCGTTTCTTTACCACTCGTATCTGCTCCAAACCCACCAAACGAGAAACTAGGCGTGGAGGCCTGTGTTGGAGCAATGCCCGCAGCAGGAATGCCGTTCTCGGCTGGCTTACCGAACGTGAAGTTCTTGAATGGCACACCATCAGGCTTTGGCGTATCAGAGCCTGCATCACTACCTATGCTCGGAGCTGTAGAAGTGAACGCAGTCGACAGCGGACCATCTGCCTTGTTAGCAGCAGCCGACGGCTTGTTCTGTTCTGTGCCAAACGGGCTCTCAGACACAAGAGCACTCGCTTTAGTTGACCCGAAAGCAGGAGCATCAGTGCCCTTGACAGTTGGAGGTTCAAACGCGAAGGGTGACTTTCCACTCCCGTTGCTGAAAAGAGTTTCGGCTTTATCTGCATTGGAAGCTGCCTCTTGTGATTTTCCACACGAGAATGCGGGCGGCGAGCTTGACTCAGCTGGCTCAGGCAGGGCGAACAGTGGGATAGCAGCAGTATCTGTGGTGCCGGCTGATTTCGAAGTTTGGCTGGGGCCAAGCGAGAACGGTAGGGGCTTCTCAACCTCAGTTGGAGACTTTTTGCCATCCATTTTCGGGGCCGGTGTAGTCGTCTTTGCAGTCTTATCCTCCTGAGCTGCTGCTGCCTCCTCCTCAAGTTGTTTTCTGCGTGCAACAACCTCCAAGTCAACATCTGGTGGACGCCGGAAGAGTGTGCCATTAGGAGCAGGACGAAGCTTGGGTACGAAAGCAGCCGGCTCTGGTTCCTCATCGTCGCTGTAGTCCAAGTCAACGGTGATGTACCCAGGCTTCTTAGCACGTGCGGCCGGAATATCATCAATGTTTACCACAGGTCGGACACGAAGTTCGATATGCGGGATCTCGCGGATCTCCTCGTCCTCGACGTCATTCTCCGTGGGGGCCGTGCCTCTTCGGCTCTGCTTTCCTCGACCGTCAGCGGCAGTTGATGCATCAACTCGGGGACGCTTTGGGTCAGAAGGAGCAGGATTATCGCTTGAGTCCGAAAGTCTTCTCTTTGTGTTCTCCTCAGCGTCAACTGACTTTGATGCACCGTCAGCATCGAGGTTCTCCTTCGCGTCTGTCACATCATCAGCAGGCTTCACTGCCGCCTCGCCTGATGACTCTACAGAGTGGTCACCATCAGCTATAACAACGTTAGAGTCCTCAGAGGACTTTGCGACGTCAGAGTCCGTACCAGGCTCTAGAGGTCGCGTGAAATTGTCCGTTTGACGGGACAATGCCTCTTTATATGCTTCAATGATGGATAGCGGGTTCGAGGGATCCCAGGTTCGGGTCGTGGGACGGAATGCAGTTTCGGAATGCTGTTGGCTGGGAGCTTTGACCTGAAACGTTGGCGCAGGCTCACTGTTGTTCCAGTGAACAGATCGCGACTGGCGCAGTCGAGATGACGACTTAATTCTGATGTTAGTGCATGCTAGAGACAATTAGTAAACAACGTACGGAGATTCACCAACATAGTGTGGGGCCGGAAGATACGCCTCCTCGGTGCTTCGATTTTCTGCCGAGATAGTCGTGGCGCGTCTACGGAGTGTCGAGGGGCGAGAATGGGCATTGGCACTGGACTGGCGACCGGTAAAGGGAAGCCATTCGCCAATAACACGCGTGAGGGAGCCAGTAATGGACGACAGACTGAGGCCGCGGGAATTCGTGGGTTCAGGTGTTTGATCACCAGGCAGTTGACTCTCGGTGCCGAGACGGGAACGCCCAATTGGTGGTCGCGTGTAGGGATGGCTGAGTCCGTGGCGGTGAACAGGTGCTCGGATCAATCCAGCTCGGCCAGTGGGTCTGGGAGGGCGAAAGTTGCGGACCGGGCCCGACCCTCGTGGTCTAGTGGGTCGTTCGTCTGACATGGCAGAATGCAGGCCCTCTGCAGGCAAATCAGCGGAAAAGACCAGCTTAGACGTTGAAGTAGACCTCAAGTTTGGAAAATTGTGGTAACCACAATTTCTTGGGCGGTCCCGTACCCTGGATCATAATCAGGGGAAAAATATTTGTGGATCTATTGTGGTTTATTTCTGTTCACTTGATCCCCTCTGCGATCATTATATTTATTTAAAATATGGTTAGCTTCTCGTGTGAAGTCTGCAACGACACTATTGTGAAGAAGAAGCTGACGGGACATTTTCGCCAGTGCCCCAACGCCTACTTCACATGCATCGACTGCTCAACGACATTTCAGGGTGAGTAGGCAACGCTCAACGATACAAAGCGGATCTAACCATAGGCGATGAGTTCCTGGGGCACACTAGCTGCATCTCCGAGGCTGAGAAGTACCAGAAGGCTTTATACAAGGGAAAGAAGGCGGCTCCGCCAAAGAGCCAGCCCACCCAGCAGCCTACACCCGACGCGAAACCATTAAAAGCCAACACCGACTCGGCCAAAGTGAGCAAGCCCACCAAGGAGACCAAGGAGGCTAAGCCCATTAAGGAGACCAAGACCACTAAGGAGAAGCACACGGAGTCAGGGCTCGCCAGTCTTGTTAAGGATGGCAAGTCTGTCGATCTCGCCAAAATCCTCAAGAAGCTCCAGGGTGAGTCTAAAAAAGACAAGAAGGAGCTGCTCAAGGAACTGGTGGTACGCAAGAATGCTGCTGGAGAGCTTGTGTTGTCACTTGGCGCTTAGACTATTTGCGATTAAGGGCCTGGGCGATCTTCCAATAGAACTGAGGAGCCTTGGGTTAGCATGAAACGATATACTGTACAATACACTTACGGCTTCACGGGTAAATGACAGTGGTTCGGTGAAGTAGTTGGGCAATAGTGACGAAATGAGTTCGTCCGTCTCTGTATCAAGTAGAGGTGTAAAAGTGACGTCTGGTGACTGGTCCGTCTCGACATGCGATACTGCCAAGTCATAGCGGAAAGCTCCATTTCTTCCGCTCTGCAGACACTGGTATGTAGTGGCTTCGTCACTACCGACGACGTCCATCACCACGAGTCCAGTCATGTGGCTCACGAGGCTCAGTGCCTGGCTGCTTGTCTCTGTGGACTCCTTCTCCTTGGACTCGAGCTGCGCTCGCAGAATGCGAATCTCCTCTGCTGCAGCCTCAACATCTCCCGTTAAGCTTGACACCGCCTGGGCCAACTGCTCGTTGACAGTCGCGTACTTTGCTGCTTCAGTCTCACTCAGCGCACTGATGAGTTCGTCGGCAGCAGCAAAACGCTTTTCGGCCTGCTCTTTGTACTCGGCTAACAGCTGCTCAGCCTGGGTCTCCTGGAGATCCTGGAGTCGAGTGGCAGATGTGGACATCTGCGTCGCAGTTTTTACAGTCGTCTTAGCAGACCCGTTTAGAGTGCCGTTGGTAGCAGATGGACCACGTACGGCCCAAGGCTTGGACAGAGGCCGTGACTCGGGCTTTACAGACGCAGGGAGCACCGTCTTCCGTCGAGCAGTAGGCGTCTCAGCCACCTTTCGACGAGCAGTCGGCGTTTCGGCCACGGCCGGCGTCAGTGTCTCCATCTCGACGCGCCGGCGTTTGCGGGCATTTGTGTTTGGTGTTGAAGTGTTTGGAATGTCGTCTCGTGGCGTTCCCAGATCAAAGGCGGAAGTCTTGGACTTGGGTTTCGATCTGCTGTTCTCCGTGGACGCACTGTGGCCGTTTGCAACAGGGCTATCCTCGGCAGGCTCGTCTGAGTTAGCATTTAGAGGGTCTCGTTTTGAGGGTACTCGCGTGGGAACAACGCACCAGGAATTGGCGACGTCTCCGGAAGAGGCTCGGCTACACGTGGCCGGCCGCGCGTTCTTCGCGTCGTGGCAGGCGTCTCGGGCTCAGCAGTCTTCTTTTTTCGGGCCATCACTGTAATATTGACGAGTCGAAGACATGGATCTCGACTCGCGACGCGGTAGACCCATAGGTCGTGATGCGGGTAAGGGTGACAGCCGTGCCATGGAAAATGCCCTTGGAGCTAGTTTGACTGATGCACTTCTATAGCACCTACGCTTCATCATGTCCCGCAGTCAGGCGTTGGCAGCTTACAGGAGACTATGGAGGGCCACAGGTATTGCATTCAAGGGTGATCTCTTGGCTCTGAACGCTTCTCGGCAACAAATACGCCTAGGATTCGATGCGGATCGTGGCTCGGTATCGGATTTTGATGAAAAGATCAAGTATGCCGAGGATGTAGCTGTCTTGCTTCGCACCAACGTCGTCCAGGCCGGCCTCAAGGACAAGGACGAGAACCGATATGGTGAGTGTCAGATCGAGGCTGAACTAGCTTCAAACTAACGCAGTGGTGAACCTTCACAAGGACGTGGAGCTTGGCGACAACGACACAGTCAAGCATGGCAAGCGCAAGCGCAACACATTAACAGGCGAGGTCCGCTCATGATGTCACATGTGGTTCTAAGACAATGATCGGGTCATGATGTGGATCTACTGAAATGCTCGGATATCAGAGGTCTACGATAATGCTAATGCCAAGTGGATAATTATCTTAGGAGATGATTCAATGAATAATGCATGTGTAGATGATGGTAAATGGGTTTGCCCGCTTGAGCGACCTGGTCGGCTGCGCTACCCAGCACTAATGCAAAACTGTTGACAGGTTGGTCATTTCTTGTCCTTAACTGGTGACTTCTTGTCCCTCCCTGGTTCCTTCTTGTCCTTCTCCATATACTTCTCCTTGAAGATCCAGCTGTTGCCGACAATATTGGCTCCACGCTCGCCCGCTTCGCGAAACAGCCTCGCTGCCTTCATGAGGTCTTTCTTGCGACCCTTGGGTCCATTGTGCATGTAGAGATTAGCTGCCTCACACAGTGCATCGGCATCGCCGAGTTGGCCCGCCAGTTCAAACGATTTCAAAGCCATGCTCTCGTCCTTGTCAGTCCCCCACGAGTGCAAGTACGACATACCCAGCTCGTAGAGCGCAAGCCCAATGTGGGCACGCTTGAGCTTATCCTCCTGGTTCGACTTGTCCACAGAACCCAGCATTGTGCTGCGACGGTAGCCCTCAACAAGAACGCCCTCGCTGAGCGAGTTCTCCATGGCCCGACGCAGCCACTGTACGGCTTCGGTGGGGTTCTGGCGCACTCCCCATCCGTGTCGCAGAGCTAGACCGTAGAGCAGCATCGCAGTGTGGTTGCCTTTGAGAGCAGCGTGCTGCCAGTGGTACGAGGCCTCGCGCAGGTCGCCAGTCTCGTGGAATGCAATGCCTTTTGCGACGTGCTCCTCAAGCGTCATGTCGGCCAGTCGTTTGGGCTCTGTATTGTCCTGCGAGTTTCGGAGGACGGGAGGCACCAGCAGGCCATTGTGACCACCAACCGTCTGTCGGTCTCGTTGTCGATCCCGCTGCCGGTCCCGCTGTGGAGACGAGCCGAGGTCGGCCGACTGTCTTGCGACGTTTTGCACGGGGAAGTAGTATCCCGGTTTCTTTGACTGTGACTCGGGACTCTGCCAGCTGTGGGCGGCTCCAGGCACGAATTGGTTGAGCGGGGGGCGAGCTCTTGGTGGTGAGGTTCCAGCCATGGGGCCCTGGGGAGCGGGTAGTTTTGGGGGCGAGCCTTGAGAGACATGCGAAGCTACAGAGTAGTAGGAGGAGGTACTGCTGGCGTTTTTGCGGTGCGAGGGGTCAAACTGTTCGACAACTGGCGGTGGTTGTCGTGGCTCGGCTCGTTCCTCGGCAAACGTCACCGATGGCTTTTGAGACAGCTGCTGTTTGGGCGGCGACGCGCGTCGCGGCGTGCGGTCCAAGATCGTGTCTCTGTGGGCCAGTCGCGTGCGCGATGCAGGTTCAGGGGTCGCGAGCCTCGGTTCAGGCTCTGCCGATTCGCGAATGCTCATTGGACGGATCGAGCTGGCAATGCTCATGGCGTCGTCATTGTCGTAGACACCAGCAGGCAGTGTCGAGAGCCGGAAGCTGTCGAGAATGCCGCCAGTGGCTCCACTGGCTAGACTTGAAAACGACTCGCGTGAACGCGGTTTCCATTCCATCAGCGAGTCGTCGTCGCCTAGGGGGACAGCTACCGGCTGAGCCGGCTGTCGCGGGATCTCACCCGTCGATGCATCTGCCGAGGCTGCACTCGGGGCATCGGAAAGGCGGTTGGCCAGCTGCCGGCTCTGCTGCTCGAGCAAATCGAGCGGCGATTTGTGGTGGGCAAACGAGCCCTGGACCGCGTTGGGCGACATCCAAGAGAGGCGCCCGTGATATGGGGTTCTGAATGCCTAAAAAGTGATATGTTCAATGATCTGGTCGCGTCGTTTCGCGTTTGCGAAGTTGTGGTTAGCCCCTGGATGTAACGTGGTGAACTGTTGATGTGTACCTTGACTGGGCAGCGTGGGTAGGGGCATAATGTGGGGAGAACTTAATTGGCAGGGGGGCAAGGGCAACGAAAGCACTAGGGCGAACTGGGCCTAGGGGAACTGGGGAAGCATGGGGGGTCGGATAAAACATGCATCCGAGGATAGTGAGGGAGTTTGATATGAGGGAATAGTCGATTTTGGGGGTCAGCTGGCATCTGGCAAACGCAATTGACTTGTCGGGCCACACGACTATTCCCTTGGACAACTGACACATTCACCAATGGCACGGCACTTCACGACTTGTCGGGTCGTCACGGAGATGCCGGATTCTCCGCGGACGAGGCTCAAATGACTCGTATCGGCGTACACGCATGGGGTATTTTTCCCGCTCCAAGCATTAGCTCGCTGCCGGGGAACGTTGGCTGCCTTAGAGCCATATGCCCGGCATATGCCCCTACCCTCGATGTTACTGCTCTTGACATTTTGGATAACGTTGGACGGACTTGCCCTCTTATCTTTCTTTCTGCCTCCTGTATTATACGGCATTGCCATGCACCATGAACGAGGACCAGACCTCCGAACCACCCGATGGACCTGACGCGGCCTCGGGCTCGTCGTCTCCCTCGACAGGACACCTCGTCTCAGGCATTGTCGTCAATGTCGATGCATCCCCCGGAGCTGGTGTCACCCAATCGATCCGCGGCAAGCTCAATTTCCTCGACGACTCCAAATGGCGCCGGTTCTCGGCCCGCCGACTTGAGCTCATTGATAGCCTCAGTCTCAGCTCCAAAAAGGCCTCGGAACAGGATAAAGAGATCAGCTTCGTTGCAAACAGCCTTCGTCAGGAGTACGGCTTCCCGTCAGACACGCTGCCGGACTTTGACAAGCTTGTACGAGCCGGCATCCAGTCGGTGCGTCGCAACCGCAAACGATCGCGCTTAAAGTATGACTTGGCATCGACCCCGTCGCGCAGTCCTATAGCGAGCCATGATACCTTCAGGGTGGCCCCACCGTCGCCAACCGTCGAAATGCGGCCTACGGTGCGCCCGCTGGCAGATGCAAAAGACCGCATCTCAATCACAGCGCTGCTGGCTCCAACAGATACGCCATTGCATCCAATGGTGCCGCCCGTCCTCAGTGACGCCGAACGTGAGAGAACCACATCGCTACCACCCATGTCCCAACTATCACTCGGCTCCAACTTCCACGACGAGCATTTCCTCTCGGCTGTCGACCGCCTCTACAGCATGGTCTACAAAGCAATGCCGCTTGTAGCTGGGTTCTCACATACCTCCAACTGCGAGTTCCTCGGCTCGTCGCTTCTGGCCGTCGCTGCAGCTCACGCCGTCGAAAGACGCCTACCCCATAGCCCTTCTGCCGAGACGGTACGTACCTTCATCATGTCTGTGACGGTGTTGTCTGCAGTCGTACGCTCAATGGGCGTCGTGTCACTGAGTAATCTTCACCTCGCTCTTGCCGCATGCTGTCGTGAGTTTGGCTTCGACCCCGTCGTTCTAGCCATCTCCAACCTCTACTACGAACTTCTCACCTTTGACACATCACTCGACCTGAGCCTTGCATCCTCGTATGAAACTCTGGCCACTCGCTTCCCGTCACGGACAGCATCTTCGTCCTCGGGCCCCGCAATTGGCAATTATTATGGCCTCCCGTCGGCTCCCTCATCTACAGTGTCGTCGCTCTCTGCAGACGGACCCTCAATACGACCGGTGACGCTACGGTTTGGTGAGCAGAAATTCGAGTTCACCTTCTCTCCGCGCTCATCATCACCGCCCACTGTCGCCGAAGTCATCGACAACGGCCGTAATGCATTCTCCATCAATGAGTCGCAGCAGCTGCATATTCGCAATCTCAACAAGCAGGGCCGCGTGCTGGCCACGGACGCAGATGTGGCAGAAACGTTCGGGACCGAACCTCGCATTGACATTGAACTTGCCGTTGTACGGCCGGACCGTCTCCGCACAACGGCGTCAGGCACCCCAAAATTCCAGCAGCTCATCTGAGTTTCTGTATAACCGGGCTGTTACTACAAGCAACCTCTGCTCTCCATTCGGCCATCTGGTCTCTATTTATAGAGTTTATGAATTATGACGCTATCCATTATGTCTACATAGTCAATGGACCCCACATTTACAGACGTCATATCGTTTAGACACTCGCACGGCTAAACACGCGTTATGTGATCACGTGATACGCCCATATGTAAACACAGTCTGCCATTCTCGCCAATCCACACAAGATGACTGAGGGCGATATTTCAAGTGAGTGCGCTACTCAGCCCTCAGGGCCCGCTAACGCAGTTCTGTCGGTGGATTCCGACAACTGGGACACAGATTTCACCGGCGAGCTCGACATTCCGGTCAGCTACTCGCAAGTTCACACCCGCCTCAACGAGCATCTCGAGAGGGTCAAGACGTTTTCAGCGAGCAGCAAACAGCTTGAGCAGCTGCTACTGTCGATTCCTGATGCGCACGTTACACGCGAGATCTTTGACAATGGGATCATCACCCAGTGTCTTCACATTGTAGCGCTCTCCCACGACGACACCGACGCAGCCTTCTTCAGATCCAAAATTGGCGCCGAGTACCTTCGGTTTACGAATGGTCGTCCCGATGAGCTTGTCGAGGTAAATGAAGACGTTTTAACCGAGCTGTCGCAACAGTCAGAGAGGCTGGTGCCAGAGCTCACGACGCGAGTCGCACTTCTAACCTGAATGGTGAAGGTCGGGAGCCTGACCTGGTGAACAGTCGAGGCTTCGCTGAAACGCCTAGGACTCTACAGGTGTACGGCAGTACAGGCATTTCATTGTCTATTCAACGTCCTCGTCCTCATCCTCATCCTCGTCGTCTTCGTCATCTTCGTCGTCGTCGCTGTCGTCTGAGTCGGAGTCGTCACTGCCACTCTCGCTACCACTGCCGGATTCCTCGCCGGAACCGCCGTTGTAGTCTTCATCCTGCTCTTCGTCTGACTCGTTGGGCTGGCCGGTAGCACCGTCGGGTCCGGCCTCTGTCGTTGACGGGGTTCCCAGCAAGCCCGACAGCTCGCTCGAGTACTCGGGTTTGACTGTCGATACCTTGGCCTTGCGAGCCTCGCTCATGCTCTGGTTATCAAGGCCATTGGCTGCCACGTACTGGTTAATCGCATCGAAGTCGCTGTGGTCGATCATGGAAAACTCAAAGCTCGTGGCACCGTTGACGGGCTGGCTCAACCGAATGTCTAGATTGAATGTGAGTCTTGTGATGGAAGAGTAAGAAATAGACTCAATCACGCCCACAGGGAATAGCAGCATAGGCTTCTTGAATCCGTAGAACAGGCAGTCGTCGAGGAGGTATAGTAGACCCTCCTGGGAGCCTCGATGAGCAGCAACGCAGAGACCCTCCTCGGACTCGACAACACGCGCAAATGAAGAAGCCACCAGCTCAAGTAGAACTCGACGCAGCTTCTTTCCCTTGTATTTGGCGGGCGGGTTGTCGAGGAACGGATCCACTAGAGCGTCCTGGATGGTGACTTGCGCAAACGGCTCGGCGACCTTGACGAGCTGGCCGTCGGGACCAACTTCTCCGTTGGTGCAGAAGGTGAGGTTCCACTGTGGTTTGGCCTTGTCGGGCACATGAAGGCACAGCACAGTACCAATGCGAGCCTTTGGCACGCTGATGAAGGCCTCAGACACAGGCCCAGTGGCATATGACGCCCCGACAGCCGATTCGGACAGCAGCAGGTTGACCTTCTTCCTCTCGGGCAGGATCATCGAGATGTTATGAAACGCAAACGCACCATCTGCTCCGAACGAGTTTGCAGTCGCCTCTGCCGCGATCTTGCGTTTTTTGTGGCCCTCTGAGTGCCATTCGTGAAGCTCGGCAAAAACCTCAAGCGCTGGCGGGAATTGTTCTAAGGTTAGCCCAGTCTTTGGAGCGACGCAATCCACTCACGGACGACAGCCTGCACTCGGGCCCGTAGTTCTTCGGGTAGCTGTGCCAGCAGGTCCATTATTGTACAGATTTAAATAATATAATACAAGGCAACGGCACGACAAATGCGATGTGGACGGCAGTTAGCGGTGTAATGTGGAGGTGGAGCCGCGGCTGAATGCAACGGGAAATTTCACTTCTCACGGTGCTGTGAATGACACAATCTCCTATCGCCATGAAGCTCGATTTACGGGATGGGGCGACGCTGAAACTCGACGAGCAGGATCTCGAGGCCTCGGCATCGCGGGCCTCGGGTGTCTCGCTTGTTCCGGTAGCCGTCGTGGCCCGCGCAAGTACCCGTTTGGTTGCTGCCAGTGGGGTACTAGTGGCCTTTACATCCTCGAAGCCAGGCGTACTACGGGTCGTCAACCGAAGCTCAGGTGTCAATGTCAAGTTAACATTGCCTGAACCTCGCCTTGACTTTACTGGTCTGTCTGTGGAGGCTCAAAATGACGACCAGTTTGCTATTGTCGCCTGTACTGCAGCTCTCATTTACAAGTATACGCTGCCTGCCACGTTTGAGTCCAACGACGAGTTCGAGCCTATCTCGAGCACCCTCAACGACGGTCCAGATGGACGCCTCGCTGCCTTTGACAGTCTCAAGGCAGTCACCGTCGTTACTACTGCTGATATTGCTGGATCAACAGCTGCGCTATGGGATTGTACGAAATCTCCTGCCAAGGCCAGCAAAGTTCATCTGAACCAAGGTGTCAGCTCGGCTGTCATTGTCGACAACCACATCCCCACCTGTATGCTTGTGTCCAACTCGGGCGATGTCTACACCTGGGAACTCGAGTCCATGGCTGCCGCTTCATGGGGAGAACGAAAGCTCAAGATCGCCCTAGAGCCTGGCCTCCCCGTATCCACGCATTGTATCACTAGTGGGTCTAACAGCCAAGTCATTGCGGTTGTGCAGAATCGTAGCGTGCAGTTTGTTGACTATACACGCCATATAGTGTACAAGCTGGAGCTGCCCTCCTCTGTTGTCGCCTCGGCGTGTTGGAAAAATACTCTGTTCGTTGCTGACAGTGCACAGCGCCTTGTGGCAGTCAACTACGCTCGCAAAACAGTCCAGGCGATTAAAATTGGTGTTGATGTGCGGTCTATGGTCGTCTGCGACGCTGTCGGCCAGCTCCGCGAGAATCACCCAGATGTGTTTCTCTACCACGAGAGCGGTGTCGACATCCTCCCCCTAACATGCGAAGAGCTGGACGGTTCTCTTACTCCTTTCTCTGTGAAACCCAAGACAAATTCGCGGGCACCTGTCCCTGCTGGCCCTGCTGCCGACAACCAGTCGGCCAATCTCACTGAGTCGTACGACCGCAGTGCCATTCGTGAGAAGACATACTCCCTTCAAGATCTCCTCCGCTCGGGTCAGTTTGTAACGAAGCATGCGATGGACGAGATGGCTGCCCAGCACCGGGCTGACATTCGACGTCTGGAACAGAGAATCGATGGTCTAGTCGAGCGCCTCAAGCGCGATACCATCAAAGACCGTGCTGAGGTCGAGTATACGCGAGCCGCTGAGTCGCCGCGACGCAGTCGACCAGCCAATGGAACTGCCAAGAAGCAGCCACCGCGCAAGCCACGAGCTCAGAAACCAAAAGATGAAGCTGAGAGATCTCCAAGCAATACACCATCTAGCGAAGCCGACCAAACGCAGCCTGAGCAAGAAACCAGCTTTCCATCTGAAGGCTCGGGAAAAACAGAAGAGTCTTCTTCCACCGCTCTTCAGCCAGAGCCATTACAAGAGGTTCAGAGTGTGCAGGAGGTCAAGGCTGCGGGGCCTTCTGTGGCCACTAGCGAGGCCGAATCCGTGAATGTGGTTGAAGAACCCCATGATCTATTTGATCAGTTTAAAACAGCTGTGTACGATGCTGCGCAGAGTGCTGGTGACAAGGACGTATTCCAGTCCAAGCTGGCCGAACTCATTACCCGTTTTGACTACTCGAGTGGACCACTCGATGGAGTCGAAGGCGACTACAACAAGCAGGTGATTATCCTTGTCGCCATTTCTCTTATTTCTCTGGCCGTTTCTGGAGTTGACGATCCCACAGATTACTCTATGTGGCTTGTGGCCCTGGCTGGCCACATTCAGCCGTCGTTGCCCGAGTTCCATGCCAATCCCTCGTTGCTCGAGTCGGTTCTCACCCAGGCACAGACGAACCTCAAGCAATGTGGATCGAACCTGTGGATCAATGGAGCCATCATGCAGCTGAAAATGGTTCAGGAAGAGATGACTGCGTCGTGATTGACAGTACGGAGGAGATTGCTACTACAAGCGGGTGTATGGCCTATTGTGGCCTGCAGAAGTAACGAGCACTGATGCCTCGTATGCCAGTCTGCTGGATATCACTGTTTGGAGGACCCAGACAGTTTGGCATTGCGTACACGTCAGTGGTACCGCACTGTAGACGCACGCTGCTACCAGTTGAGCACTCTAGGTACTCGGGTTTGACCGAAACTTTGTTGCCCAGTAGCAGCAAACAGCCTAGGCCTGTGACAATAATAATACTTTGCTTAATTGATACTAACTTGCTGCGATTCCTGCATGTCCGCGATAGATGACAGGGCAATAGACAGCGGGGGGCCAATAACGGACCAGGGCAAAGTAGGTCTTCAGAGGAAGAGTGCTCAGTACGTGGTGAATCCACGAGACTGGAGGCCGCGGGTTGCGACTACTAACTGCCCGGAAACAAGACGCGCTGGGGACCTATTTGGCAGGGCGCTTTTGCTTGCGAGGCGGGGTGACGGGACGCCCGCTGCCATAGACGTACTTCTTTTTCTTCTCCGAGGGTTTGAGGATCTGAAACGAGCATAGTAGACTCTCGTCGACGCTCATCATGGCACCGGCATTGTCAAACTCACCGCAGTAGTTGGGGGCCGAAAAGAGGGTGACAAGCTGGCGCTTGGAGAAGAACTCGTATCCGTCCTCGACAACTTGATGGGCGCGGCAAATGAGGTCCATGTCATGGCGCGTGAGGAACCGGCTGACGACGTCAGGACCAAAAGTGAACGAGACACCGCGGTCATTTTCACTCCAGCCGGTGATGTCCTTGTCAGGATCTGACCACAGCAAGTCGCACAGCAGACCAATGTCGGGTATGTCAGTGGGGCGCATGACACGGCGGATCTGCTCCATGCTGTTGAGGTCCGGCGACAGACCGCCGTGCATGGTGAAGATCTTCTCGTCAATAATGGCGGCTATAGGTAGGCAGTTGAAGCAGTCTGTAAAGGTCTTCCATAGCTTGATGTTGTAGCGACGCTTGCACTCGTCGTAAAAGCCGTAGATGCGGTTGATGCATGCGGACTCGTGGTTGCCACGCAGAATGAAGAAGTTCTCAGGGTACTTGATCTTGTAAGCAAGCAGCAAGCAAATGGTCTCGAGCGACTGCTTGCCACGGTCGACATAATCGCCCAAAAAGAGGTAGTTGGCCTCGGGAGGGAAGCCGCCGTACTCAAACAGTCGGAGCAGATCGTAGTATTGGCCGTGAATGTCTCCACAGATCTGGTGTTAGCGGGCTCAGAAGACAGCAAGGAAAAAAAGCCACGACACAAGCAAGAAGCACGACTCGACGGGAGAAAACAACAGAATTCTGCTTGACACAACTATTCGCGTACAGCTACACGGGGTACTCACCTTTATGGGGGCCTCAAGCTCGAGCAGAATGGGTTGCTGGATGAAAATCTCGCGTGCCTTGGTGCACAGATATCTGATTTCGTGTTCGTGGAGTTGGACCTGTTTGCCAGGGCGCGAGCCGCGGACCTCGAGCAGGCGGTCGACAATGGAGTCGAGGTCGGCCTCGGGCAGGTCGGTCATGGTGTGGGATAAACTGGGGGGGTCTAGAAAGAGGTCTAGAGGTCTACACAACAAAAGGGGCACGGGGATCCTTGGGGGCGCAGTGGAGGACTAGGACGGGGAGAGCGGGAGCCCGACTTGGTTCACAAACGGGCGAGAGGACCGTGAGAAGGCAGCGGGAGGGACGGGCCAGGCAAATTGAAGATTGCGGGGGCGTCACGGCCGGGGGTTTGTGGGAAAAGGAACAAGTCGGAACGGCGGAAAAAAAACACTATGAGGTGGGCAATGGCGCAAAACGACGTTTGGGAGGTTGTGGTAAGGCAACTGAGGGGGCCAGGGATTAGTCAAGCCGCGATGAGCTGATGATAACGGGATTAGCAGCAACGCGGGGTAGCCACGGCCTGAATGGCGGGGGCACTGCTTTTTATACAAGTGTATGTATACTGTGCGCGACGGATGAATGTTGTCCGGTAGGTTCGTGACAGCTCCCGTGCCTGATTGTTTGTCATCGTGCTATCAGGGGGGTTAGGTCCACAGGAGTCCGTTCCCACCGGGTAAGTCGGAACCGCGATGTGGCCGGCTTGATGCGGCCGACGCGTGACAGTAGATCAGGGACAATGGAGTGCGGGGAGGGGGTAGTGTGCCAACACGCAGGAACAATCTATTACCACAGGCACCTTACAAATGCCCCATACTCGCTAGTATCTCCATTGTCGCTAAATACTATCTCCATTACAGCTTTACCCCACGGCGCTCTGGTGCTCCCAAGGACCCCGCACGGCATCATCGATGACTCAGGCCGTGACAAAGGACGCAACAGCTGATAAGCGCCAAGGCGGAGTGCAGCAGTCGGCAGTCAGCGCTGTGAGGTTACGAGATTCGACATGGGCCGTTTTGGGGCCCTTTTGGAAGCCCGTTCCAATGCCCTATTTGAGGCCCTTTTACGCCCTCGGAGCCATGCGCATGCGCGACGCGGCCCCCCTGGCACGGCGAGCTGCCCTTATCTGCGCTTACCCTGGATGACGAATTTTAGGACCATGATGCATCGACCTAAAACCTGACATCTTTGTCGTGCATTCCCACTTAGACCCTCTAGACAAAAGGGCAACAGCCAAGCGCGCGGGTCGCCATTGCTTGTCCCTGTCATGACCGACATGTCCTTTTCGTCCAGCACTGCGCCCAATGGCGCTGTGTCTGTTGCTGGCACTCTGCCGGGCTCGGTGCCTGGCTCAGCTCGCAAACAGCAGCGCGGCCGCTTTCAGGTCAGCGGAATGCCGTTTGACTCTCCGCTTGCCGCCCGAACGCGGCCCTCATCGGAAATCTTCCTCCAGACTCCACTGGCTCAGTTTGGCTCGTCGGTGACACTGCCCAACACAAGCCACGGCCTGTCGGATGGTACCTTTTTGGACGCGGCCACCGAGAAGTGGATGGCCGATCTCGAGCTCTACCAGCGCACCCTCGAGGAGATGGCCGAGGTAGGCCTTGACAAGAACTTCAAGGACGAGCTCAGCGACATTGAGAAGTGGTTCCAGGTGTTGAGTGTTGGTGAGCGCACTACGGCTCTGTATGCGCTGCTGCAGCACACTACACCGGTGCAGAACCGCTTCTTCGTGACTGTTTTGCAACGGTTTGCCAGCCAGGGCCAAGAGCCCGTTCCCTCGGTGCTGTCCCCCACTGCAGCGGACCGTGAGATGTTTTTACGGCAGCAGCAGCAGCAGCAGCAGCAGCAGCAGTACCAATCCCCCCAGCCCGGCCAGGCGCCAGGCACCGCCGGTCCAAAACACAAGCTTCACCAGCCCCAGCCCCAGGGAATCCCCTCTGCATTTGCCGGCCTCCACAGTCACACGCCCTTCACCCCGTCGCCAAAGCATGACCTCTACTCCAACTCCCTTCTCGGCTTCTCCAAGGGCATGGCCCCGCCAGTGAGTCCCTGGGCCCAGGAGATCTCGCGTCCCAAGTCTGCCGACGCACCCCTCTTCTCCACCTCGGCCCAGTCCCATGCCCACTCGTCGTCGCTGACGGGAATTGGCTCGGGTCTCGGCGGCTTGCCCAGCGCCCAGAAACCCGGCGTCCCGCCGTTCAAGACGCACAATGCCCACAACAAGTCCATGTCGGTGCTCGACGACTCGGCCGGATCGTACCACCTCGACGAGTCCTTCACATCGTACCTACCAGATAGCAATGCCAATTGGGCCAGCATTGTCAACACTCCGGTCAGCCAGCGCGGCGGCAGCACCCCGCAGGGCAAGATCAATGCCGAGATTGCCAACTCCACGGCCATGAAGCTGGCGGCGCTGAGCACTGTCAACAATCGCGTTGTGCTTGACTCTGATGTTAAAAAGTACCGCCGTCGCGGCTCGTTTGTGTCGTCGGAGGACCAGCAGTACATTGAGCGTGAGATTGGAAACCTCCACCTGCAGGCCCAGGCTGCCACGACGGCTAGCTCGTCTGCAATTGGACAGGGCCAGCAGTGGGCTCTCGCATCGCCCATTGGCTCGCCGACCATGGCCGCGCCCAAGGGTCAGTCGCCGCAGGAACGCAAGTCGGGACTATCCAAGGTCTCGTATGGCATGGAGTCGCCGATGCGCGACGGACCCGGCTCTCCCATCCCGGGTAGCACGACGCCGCCCAAGAAGGACAACTATCTTGACCCTGAGCTGTTGCAGGACATTGGTGCGTGGCTGCGAAGCCTCCGCCTACACAAATACACGGAAAACCTGATTGGACTAGACTGGAAAGATCTCATCAATCTGACGGACGAGGATCTCGAGGCGCGTGGTGTTAATGCCCTCGGGGCTCGCCGCAAGATGCTCAAGGTCTTTGAGCAGGTCAAGGAGCAGCAGAATGCTTAGATGCACAGCTCGTTTTTTGCAATAATTCACTGTGTCCCGTTCCAGGCGAACCGGTGGCCAGGTGAAGTACATACATTGGCTTTTATTGAAGCTCGAGACTAAATCGCTTGATTTGGGCTTAAAATCAGACTAGATGCCCTTAAGGGCTTGAGACTAAGACCCTTGACTTGGGTATAGCAATGCATTCACGTCTAAACTTGCAAGACCTAATAAATAACTGTGAGCATAATATCATCAATCGTGTGGGACTCTTCAGTGCCCACTAGATCCACGGCGTGGTGCATCCACGCTCATGGAATGCCTCAACTGCACTTGTCCCACTCCGCCATGTTGATGCGAATCTGCTTTGTAGCAAACAGCATTGGCGGCAGTAGCTTTGTCACGGCCTCGAATAGCGGCAGGCCATATGTCTTAATGAAGAAGATCTGGCCGTCGCGCAGCAGCTTGAGCTCGAGGCCCTTGCCGCCATCAAATGCAGGCGCTTGTGGAGACGGCGGCTTTTTGAAGCCCATCTCCACCTCGAGAGCCGCTAGGCCGCCGAACTCGTCCACGAGCATGCGGCCCCACTGGGACGAGATGTCGAGGCGGCGCGAGACGTTGCTGATGTCAGCGCACTTGAGCAGCAGGCATCCGAGCAGGGTGTGGTATGAGGGCAGAGACTTGTCAATCTTGGGGTCCGTGGCCCGTTTCATAAAGTCAAAGTGCACGGCCATGTCCGTGGCAAGCACAGTCTGGGTGACCATTTCCTTGATGGCGTCGTTGGCAATTACCTGTGGCCAGTACTCCTTAAGGATCTGGTTGAAGGCGGCCGAGTGGTACGACTCGAGAACGCTGTGGCCATTGTAAATCTTGGCCAACGGGGCGTTGCTCGTGACGAGGAATGCGTTGGTCACGCCTGGGTGGCCCACGTCGTGGCCGAGCGCAGCAACAAGCACTGACAGGCCCTCTTCGGGAGACAGGGGCGGTGAGGGGCTCGACGAGTGCACGTCGTTGAACGGGTTGAACACGCCGAGCTCGAGGAGGAAGTAAAAAGTGGCCTGGACTACGTCCACGGCATGCCGGAAGTTGTGATAGGGGTTTTTGGCATGGTAGCAGTTGCGCACAATGAGGAGCATCGAGATGAGGCGTGATTCGGGAATGTGGTATTGCTCGAGGCCTCGTGTCTGGAGGGCATGCAGAATCATATAGTACGAGGCAGCGAGCAGCTCGTCGTAGCTGAGATCGTGGGCGTAAAAGTCCCACGATCCAATGAGGCTCTTGATGTGGTCTGCGCGCGAGGGGCTGACTATGGAGTCGAGGGAGATGCGAAAGTCCTCGAGGACATGCTTTGAGGAGAAGGTGAAGCGCGACAGGATGTTGGGCGACGATTCGGGCTGGAGGGCCAGCACGGCCTTGAGGTGCCTAGTGGGCGAGCCAATGAGGTTGTTGTAATCTCGACGGATACGGTCAACGAGATGGTCCCATTCGGCGAGGGGGCCGAGGTTGGCGGGCACCACATCATAGGCGCCCAACCGCACATAGTGGGCCGACGAGTCGTGGTCGTCGTTGAGCACGACAAACAGGCCTGGGATGTGGGCAAACTGGGTGGCTATAAACTGGATGAGCGAGTCCTGGTCTGGGTCAGTGGCTGCGGGAGCCTGGTAAAAGAGCGTCACAAATTGCGACTCCTTGTATGCAAACAGGTGCGACATGAGAGTCTGCACGCACTGGAGGGTGCGGACCGTGTCAAAGGCCGCGACGATGCGGGAGATGTTGGAGCGGGCCGGTTCGGGTTCCGAGGCGGGCGACGGGCTGGCGAGGGTGCGGTCATAGGTCGTTTCGGCCGTCGCGACGCTGGGGTCCCAGTACAGCACCATGCCACCCGACGGCGATGGAATGGTGCCGTCGACGAGACCCAGCAGAGGCGACGAGCGGGTGCTAGGCATGGGCGGTAGGAGCACGAGTCGAGCCGAGCAGAGCACGAAACAGCGCCAAGCAGAGCCGGATAAAGGCTTAGAGTGGTGCCTAGAATGAGCCTAGAGTTGTGTAGATTAACCTGACAAGAGGATTCGCAATCACAAGGATGCAACGTCCCGATTATTAGGGTCGGGACCAAGATTACGAAGGAGTAAAGTAGGGTGCAGGTGAAGTAGGCAGGACGAGGCAAGGATGGGAGGAGGAAGGGAATATAAGCAGTTTGAGGAGTGGTGAAATGCAGAAGGAAGAAGAGATCGCTTGGCAAGGCCACACACCCGGTATAAGAATTAGGTTTGGTGAGAGGGGCAAGCGGGCCCCCTCTTTGGCGCTGCTGCAAGTGGGGGCCGGTGGGACAACCGGCGGTTGCTTTTGTGGGCGATGGATGCACATTTGGTGCCTGTGGCCGTTTTGTGTCGGTTGTTTTATTTTTGCACACCACAACGCTCCCTAAACTGGAGTGAAAAGCAAAGGCGTTGGATGCCCGGATTGGCAACTGCACAAATGAACGGGCGGAGGGCCGAGGGTAGCGGTGGTGGACCCACCATTAATGTTCCATGCTGCCGCCAAACTTTATTGGGTGGCAGGGAACCAGGCAGCGGGGGGCAACGGGCAAAACCGTTACGGGCCGTATCTGCCGACAGTCTAAGTGGTGGGCTACTGGGTTGGTCCCGGCCCGACTGCTACACTCCGGCCTGCCCGACTGGCTAGTGGCTAATGGCGCATAGGCACCGAGGCAGTGGGCTAGCCTGTGTCACTGCGAGTCTACGACGCACCTGCCCCTCCTGTCTAGCTGCTGCCGAGCGCCGTTGCCATGTCGAGGCGCTGCCGCTCAGGCGCAGTTTTTTTTTGTTCCGTGCAGACTTACATTCTGAAACTTACGCCTGCCACCGGCTTAAGCATCGGCCTGCAGGAGGCCAACGGTCGTACATTTTCGCAGTGATCGGCTACATCCATTGGGCTAGCACAATGCATCCGGCCCACAACGGCCAATTATTATTTCCCCGCCGCCTCCTGCCGCGTTACGCTCGGGACAGATCCCAAACCCGTCGGGTTTTGGCGCATTTTCCGGCGCACATCTGCGCCCATCGGGCGCATTTCTCCGGCAGCACAAAAAAACGGCGCCCCTGGCACAAGACCTGCCCACCGTTCGCCGTTATCGACACCGTGTAAATGAAGCGATGGCCATCTAGCACTTTATCAGGCACCGTCATCAAGCACCTTTACGGTCATACATAGATTCATACTACCTCACGCTACAGCCCGTACTGCCATTTTCTGCCCCTTAACCCCTTAATACTTTGACAGTTGCGGCTATTATGGCTACGGCGCAAATCACCCCGCCAACTGCCCACTCACTGCCTTTTTTCCCTGCCTTTTCTCCCTGCCTTTTCTCCCCTGCCATGCCCGTTAGCACCGTGTAACCTGCCTCGGACTGCCGACCTTGCTTTTCTCTTACTTTTGTCGTGCTTTTCTCGGTCCGGGTTAACTGCCCCACGTGGGGTACTTGCTACAACAGGCACCTCGAACAGTCTGCTGGCGGGGGTATTAGCCGGAACCCCGCTGGGAACCCCACTGGGTATTCGTACACTTGATTGAACTGCGTAACTTTTCGTTCCCGTTGATTTGCCTTTGCCATATAGCCACTCCCACCACTGCGCTTGGGTGCATCCCTAGCCTCGCGCCCTGCACTAGATAAACCTTCGAGGCTGCGCTCCGCCAACTGACCTGTGGTACCGGGCCCAACGCTCAACAGCTTGGCACTGCATATAGCCCAATCGGCTGGTGCAGGCTGAGTTTATTTTGGGCCGTGTCTTTACCCGCGGCCCCTGCCGACCGCGTCTGCTCGGCTGTTGGCCCAAATGAGACCTGGGTGAAAAAAACAGCCATGCATTAGCTTGCCCTAAGCAAAATATATGCATGCTAATTATGTACCAGATTGGGATCAGCCCAGGCCAAAGGCACTGGTAGGCCTACCGACAAGACCAAAGCCTACACAGCCTGGTGGCTACCATGGCCATGCCGGCTACAGTATCCTGGTTCAACGGTAGGTTCCACGTGCTCCATTGGCGTCGTTGGTAGAGTTGTATTTGCGGTCCCCAGCACCCGTGGTACTACCCTGGAACTCGCCCGTCTTGAGAATGCGCTCAATGACGTCTTCACTTTTCGACGTGCCAAACTCGTTCTGCGTTAGTAAACCAATAACCAGTACATCAGTAACCAGTAACCAGTAAATCAGTAACCAGTAAACCAGTAACCAGTAAATCAATAACCAGTAAAACCAGCCAACCATTAATAAAACCAGTAATAAAACCAGCAGCAACTGAACTAAACCAGTAACCCCAAAATCGGTAACCCCAATAACCCAAAACCAATAACCCGTACTCACCTCGAGATCTTGCTTCGATGCCTCGTCGTAGAGGCCCTGGGCGCCGCGAGTGCGCGTGCCATACACCTTGTAGACAGAAACTACGTCGACAAGCCCAACGTCACCCTTGCGGAACTTCTCGAATGCATCGCTCGAGTCAACGTAGACGGCAAAGTCCTCGTTCTCACCCTTGAAGAACACCTTGGGCTGCATTAGCTACCATCCAATTTGTCTGCAACCATGTACCCACGTTTTCCTTGTCAATAGCCATCTTGGATTTGAATGTGTAAACGTGTAATTGAGATATAATTCAGCGTTCGGGAGTCACTAAATATCACAAGCGATCGTTTGCAAGGGCCAACGTTCGCCCTTTATACTCCCTTTGCTAACTCAAATCTGGGGTAGGTTGCGGCGCCGCGCCTGCTCATGCATCCATGACGTTGACCTGCCTATGCCCTTCAGTGGCCGGGTTTCGTTGTGACAGCAAACTACCACCCGCAAACGCCACAATGACTCAACATCACCCAATGCCCCGGGTTTCTCCGACAACTCGCTGTAATCCTGCTGATTGGCCGCAAACCCCTCCTCCATCGTTGCTGAGCTATGGGTAGGGTCGATGAAGTCGCGTGATGCTGGCTACAGGGTTGCACAATGCTTGCACGGGCATGGCACGGGATAGTCCCCTGTTGCGAATATTACGATGTATACGAGTTCTAGCGGCCCAACACGCAAACGAGCGCCAAACGACCCCAACACTGCCAGACGAGCGTATATTACTAACTGGCTGCGGCTGGGCATCTACAATACCACTAGCTACGTTGCTGAGCTCATACCGCTAGCTACATCGCCAACCTGACATGTGCAGTGCAATCCGTCTAAGCCCGAATAGTCCCAGCAATGACTTCCACTACATTCCTACTTCCACACTACCCCTTCTTGATATCATCATAACTTCATAGAGTATATACAGAATACACAGTCGTGGACACAGTCGCAATCTATTCGCCAAAGTATCCCGACTCAATGAACCGGATCATGTAGTCATCCACATGACCAACGTCGTCCTCTTCCTCCTCCTCCTCCTCCTCCTCCTCGTTTTCAGCCAATTGACCCGGCTCGTCTACAGACACAGTAGACTGCTCCCGGTCAACGACCCTAGACTCCTCGACCCTAGACTCCTCGCGCTCAACGACACTAGGCTCCTCTCCCGGGGCGATGCTAGACCGTTCACCAGGCGTCACCGACGCCTCTCCAGGAGTCGTGCCCTCGCCCGGTGTGCCCTCGGTAGCAGGAGTCTGGCGCGCTGTACTTGAACCTGCCCGGTCAACAAAGTCGTCCGCATCCAGGTTCGTCTCGCGCAGCGCGACACTAGCAGCAGCTGCGTCGTCGGCATCCTCGGCCATAGCAAGCGCCCTTTCAACGTTCTTGCCGTCGGCCGGTAGCTCATCGGCCAGTGATCGGTCACTGGCAACATTGGCGACATCACCCACCAGATCTCGCACCGACAGCTTGTAAAAGTAGTCGGTCGTGAAGTCACCATCCTGGATAACAACATTGTCAAGAATCTGCTTCTGAGTGGCCTTGCGCAGGATGTTCGACTCAATCGTAAACTCAGACACAAACCGGTAGATGTGCACGTCACGAGTCTGGCCAATACGGTGACAACGGTCCTGGCACTGCTTGTCCATGCTGGGATTCCAATCAGAGTCATAGAAAATGACCGTGTCAGCTCCAGTGAGGTTGATTCCTAGACCACCCGATCGCGTAGACAAAATAAACACCGGGATCTTGGGATCCGTATTGAAACGTTCCGTCAGAACCTGCCGCTGCTCCACCTTCGTGGCTCCATCCAGACGCATGTACCGCCAGCCGTGGATATTCAGGAACTGCTCCAGAATGTCCAGCACTCGTGTCATCTGCGTGAAAATGAGCGCACGGTGGCCATTGTCAATGAGATCTCGCATCAGCACCGCCAGTCGTTGTAGCTTTCCACAATCATACTGCAGCAGTCGCTTGTCTGGGAATGCAATCGACAAACGTACCTGTGCTTCATGGAAAGTTTGCTGCGCACGAAGCTCTTCAATCTCTGGCCGATATCGGTCCGAGCAAAGTGGGCCCAGCGTGAGACTCGGCATATTGAGACACACAACACTTGGGGTAACAAATGCATACCTCTTAAGGATGCCGTCCATCTGTTCACACCGGTCGTCATAGGACAGCGTGATGTTCTTCAACGCATGCATGTGACTCCAATCGAACCCACGCCTCTTGGGCTTCTTTTGCACCGTACAAAGAGCCACCAGATCTTCGCCGTAAAGAGGTTTGCGAGCACACCGGAACATGTTAAGGTATAGCAGATGCTCGAGCTTGTCGGCGCGTTCACGCACATCGAGATACTCGCGGTATTTGGCATGTCGCTCAATGGAGACGTAGTCAGGTCCAGCAGGTTCAACACTGCGGAGCTTGTTAAGCTCTTGAATGAGATGTGCCGAGGCCCGGCGACCTTGTGCGGATTGATTGTGAACAACTGACATGCGCTCATTTGCAATGGGCAGCAGGTTCAACGCCCCCAGACTCACCACGCGGTTCTCCTCATCTGCAAGCAATCGCTTGCGAATGAGCACGTCCATTGGTTCGAATTTGGTTACCACCGACTGGTTGATAGCCAACGAAGTGAGGATGGGTCGTACCTCAAACAAATCTGGATGGTTACACACCTTACGCAGCTGCATCAGGCAGTTGATGATTGACAGGAAGTTTCCAGAGGCTAGAGTCTCCTTAGTCTGCGCACGCGACATAAAGTCATCGTAGAGGTAACGCTGTCGCTTGGACAAACGGCAGTAGACAATGTGCTCGTACTTTGCCGGCATCTGCTTCTCGACATCCGCCTTGAGGCGGCGCAACAAATAAGGACGGAGAATCTGATGTAGCTTGGTAACGGTAGCACGTGTCTCCTCATCAGCTTCTTCACCACCCTCCACAAGCTTATCAACAGGCCGTGCAAACCATTCCTGAAAGTCTTGTAGATTGGCAAAACCATCGGGCATCATTTTTGAGCCCTTTGAAGACGGCATGAGGAAGTACAAGAGCGACCACAGCTCCATGAGATTATTCTGGAGTGGGGTACCCGTCAGCAGCAACCGGCGCTCAGAGTTGAAATTAAGTAGAGCTTGCCATCGCTGCGACCGGAAATTTTTGATGTTGTGAGCCTCGTCGAGAATCATGTAGCACCAACGTTTGCGTCGAAATGCATTCTGATCCTGGAGAACAAGCTGATAAGACGTAATGCATACATGCCAAGTATCCTCATTATTCCAGCCCTTGCGTTTTTCTTTACGCTGGGCCGGGTTGCCGTAGTACGTCAGTACCTTGAATCCAGGAGCAAACCGCTTGAACTCCATCTCCCAATTGAGCATGACACTGGTCGGCACAACAATGAGGTGTGGACCCCATATATGCTTCTCACATGCTAGGTACGACAACAAAGAGATAGTCTGGATTGTCTTTCCGAGACCCATCTCGTCGGCAAGAATGCCGTTCGTTTCAGTGTTGTACAAGCCAGCAAGCCAGTCAAGGCCGCCCTTCTGATACACACGAAGAGTGCCACGAAGCAGGAATGGTATGGGAATCTTGCTCGAGTCTCCCTCAGGAGTCGAGATAGGAGTCTCTTGATCAACTTTGGAAGGCTCGTCAACAACATCACCATCCACAGATACGTCAGAGTCAGCGGACTCATCCTGAGCAGTCTCGGAGGGAACGGGGCCCAATAATTGAGCGAGACTACCAGAGTTCTCGTCACTCACTTCATCAGACTCCGCTTCAGACTCGTCGTCACTGTCCATCTCGCTATCCATCATGATACTTTCATCCGATGACTTGACGTTGTCTGCCTCCTCCGCATACAGAGCGAGAGCCCGCTCTTCGGGTTCTGCGACCTCGGCCTCAGAGTCATCATCTGCTGCACTTGCGTCGACATCGCTATGTATCTCCGAGTCACTAGCACCCACGGTAGGCATGTTGCTGAGAGCTGAGTACTTCGCTTTAAGTTCGTCAACAGTGAGATTCTCGTCTTGGGAGCCTTCTTCCTCCTCTGGGTCAGAATCAGAAGATGACATCACTTCCGAATCACCAGTATCGTCGTCACCATCGGCGTCTGAACTGTCATCTAGGACGTCGCTACTCGATGCATCGAGAGGGTCAGAGTCATGTTCAGAAACATGCCCGTTCATGGTCTCAGTGCGGGCCTCGAGAAGCTGTGCAGAATGTTCAAGGATCTGGTTAAGCTGGATCTTGCCCTGCTGCCGTTGCTGTTCCTCGAGGGCATGCTGCCTGCGTTGTAGCACGACTTTCTCAGCAAGCTTCCACTTTTTATAAACTTCAACTGCTGTGCGACGGGCTAACTGGCGCATGTTGCGCTCAAACATCTTCCGCTCTTTTTCCTCAGCACCTGAAAGGCGCTTGAAGTGTAGATCGACCATGTTGGAGATTCGGCGCGCGCGCGAGTGGTGTTGTTTGCGCTCCTCCGCCATGAGCCGTGCAAAGTAAACGGCGTGCGATACAAGGTGATCACGGTGTGTCACCGACGAGAACGGGTCGACAAACTTCTGTAGACTGGGACCGTCGTCAGATCCACTACGGTCCTGTAGCAGTCCGCTCTCTCTGGCACGTGAGATTCGATTCCGGATATCGGCCTGATCTGCAACATATTTCAACTGCTCGTCACGCGTCATTTCCTCGTCGAGCAACACAAAAGACTCGAGAAACTCGTCGAGCGAGCCATTATGTACAGGTTTGACGACATGCGAAGGATGGGTGATGGTCTGGGCCGGAACATTGTAGTTGAATTTTAGCCGTGGCACGATCTCGTCTTCGTCAGCCGAGCTCAGATCGTCGGTGTCGAAGTCTGAGTACGACTCAATGTGAGGCTCGAGGTAAGCTTCGTAGTCGGTTGATTCGTCATCCGAGTCGTAAACGGGTTCGACACTTCTCTTTGCCTTTTTGGGTTGTGTTCTGTTGGTCTTGGCCTGCGATTTGCGTACTGTAGGCGTCACGACTTCTCGAGCTCCCCTCACCGGGCGAGTAGACGCACGAGGAGTTGAATTAGTTGGTTTTGCTTGGGCTGCTTTTGATGGTGTCGAGGTTGAGCGTGAAGTCACCCTTGTTGATGTCGGCTTGGCAGTAGTTGCGGCAGACCGCGTACGACTTTCCCTCGAAGACTCGTGAAGAGAGCCATTAGATCCATTTGCAGACGCGCTCGACTCAGCTTCAGTGTGTTTCGGGGCAGCGGGAGCAGCAATGGCCCGTAATTGCTTACGAGTGTGGCGGACAGACCCGCGGTCGCCGACAGCGGCGACCTTGTCCCATAGGTCGTATGACTGGCGATACTCCTCGAAAACATTGCTATGATCTTCCTTGGCGGCGTGTGGGTCGTAGTGGACAAGAGACACGAACTTTTCGAGGTGGAACAGCAGACGGACGTGGTCGTCGTGTCGGTCGAGGATGCCGGCGAGCCTGTTGTGATAGTCGCTGACCGAGGCGGAATCAGGGGGGTCGGTTTCGGTTTTTAACCGCTTTACCGAGCCATTCTGAACGCCAGCTTCAGGGCCTGGAGAGTTAGAGGTGACGGAACCATTTGAGAGCGTCATCAGGGACGTACCATCTGCAGAGGACCGCCTGCGGAGGCGGGCTGACGGCGCCATTGGCGGGGAAAGTGGCTCTAGAGCGCACTGGGTAGGTCAGATAGGGCTTTAAAGGGCATCAACAGAAAGCGCGGATAGAGAGCATTCCACACGCGCAGTGGCGAGTGCTGATCGATAAGGCAACGCAAGTTATCGGCCGTAGTAGTAGCGTGGCCAGTGTTGTTAGGACAAATCGTCTTAGGGCGAAAAACTCAATGTGGCTTTATAAGGCCCCGCGCGCTGTCGCCAGTTGCCCGTACCCGTGGACCAGGGTATGGGCTTCAAAAGCCTACAGAAAATTGTCCAACCACAGCTGCTGAAATTCACAAGTTCCACACAGACACAAGCAAACGACAATGCTGCGATCAGGGCTACAACCGGCCCGCACGGTGTTTGCGCGTCCGAGCCTGAGTCTGGCATCGCGTATTGCTGTGCGTGCCAACTCGACCAACTCTGCCAAGAATGACGACCGTCTGGTGCGTAGTTTCCCGAAACATGATAGCTAGAAATTCGATCCACTAACACAGATTGGAGACTACCCCGACGTCAAGTTCGAGTACTACCAGCATCGTGACCCCAAGGTCAAATACTTTGACCAGCAGAACAAGCGAGCCTACGATGAGCCCCTGCATTACCAGCATGACCTCCTCGACGTGTGGTCGCCCGACCGCTTCGACCTCGTGTCCAACTCGACTGCGCTGCGATGGCAATTGTACTTTGTCGCTGGTGTGCTCTCCTTCTCGGGATTCATCTACTACTTTTTCTACCCCGAGCCACCGGCCGTGAAACGCAACTACCCACACGGAGGCCTCTACAAGGCTCTAGGCGGCACCGAGGCCGACAAGGAGATCTACCAGGCATCGGTCGACAAGGAGGCTTAATGGTCTTTCACGTTTGAGGCCAGTCATATTGAGTCTAGATAGTAATGACGAAACGAGGCAGCAATGCCACATCGAATTGATCTACCAGCAGGCTGGAAGACGTAGGAACTAGAGGATACAGTAAATCACTCAGAGGAGCATAGATATTATGAACGGCCTGTAGATGTTCAGAAACTCCTGTCTCGTCAGATACTACGGGAACTACGGGTCACTACGAGCTCCTACAATGACCTGCAGAATAATATATTAGACGCTAGAGAATGCTGCGTCAATAAGCAACGAACGGAAAGAACAAACATCATGAAGCACTCAAAATCATCTCCGAATCAAGCAAACACAAAAACATGACGCGCAGCGGGCTGCGTTTTAACTGTGCAATACAGCGGCGGGTCAGAGACCCGCATGGGGCGCGATGGCTACTTACTGGGCGTAAACGCCATGGTAACCCCGGCCATCCGACTCCATACGGTCGAGGCGGCCGTCGCGAGCAGCAAGATACAGCTCGTTGAGGCGTGCCACGGGGACGGGTTCGGTCGGGTCTTGACCCAACGGCAACAGAGTATCCGGCTGCTGTTGGCCAGGGATTTGAGCAACAGGCGCCTGGGCCTGGGGTTGACCAGGAACAGCCTGGAACTGGGCAACAGCGCCATCAGCACCGGCACCGACACCAGCGACCGAATGCTGGTTCGGGTGAATGTGGCCGGCGTGAGCGCTGAGCGGGCCATAGGGGCCATATTGGGGCTGTCCTGCCATTCCCATCTGCGGGTAAACATTGGGAGGAGGGGCAGCTGCGCGGTAGGCTCCTGAGATGGCTCCATTGGCGGCTCCGCTTTGCGAGCGACCCCACGAAAGGCGAACACGCGAGTTGCCTATCGGGTAGCCCTGCATCTGGGTGATTGCCGTCTCAGCGGCATGGCGCTGGACAAACTGTACAAATCCACACCCCTTTCCTGGTGGGATGCGAACATAGGTGATGTCGCCAAATCCGGCGAAGTAGCGGCGGAGCTCGTCCTCGTTGACGTGGCTCGACAATCCACCCACAAACACAGTAGTATTGTTAGGGTCCGTAAACTGGCTGAGGGCCTGAGGAGTGCCGTAGTAGCCCACCGCAGGGCCCATGCTCATCTGGTACATGCCAGGAGCGCCGACACCGGCACCTGCCATGCCCATGGAGCCCATCTTAGTCTTGGGAGTGGCCGTCGAAATGCGGATAGGACGGTTTCCTAGAAAGTACCCCTGCATCTCTGCCAGAGCACGCTGCATGTGGCTGTCGTCGCTGAATCGCACGAATCCATATCCTCGCGACGCGTTCGTCGTGGGGTCGGTCATGATCTTCGCCGACTTGCACGACGCATAGCGCGACTGGAACAGCTGCAAAAGACTGAACTCCGTCACCTCGGGGCTCAGGTCACCGACAAAGATGGAGAACTCGGGGCCGCGGTCGTCCCGTCTGTCGACGAGGCCACCGCCCGAAGCCCAGTTGAGGCGAAACACACGCTGCGTGTTGGGAATGGGCATGCCATTGAAGGTGAGGGCCTTGGCGGCCGAGGCGGGAGTGCCAAAGTCGACAAAGCAGTAGCCGGCATTGACACCCGTGAACTTGTCACGAATGAGCTTGACGGTCACGTTCTGTTCACCCATGTCGTGCCAAATCTGGCGAATCTGGTTCTCGTCGTACCACGGTTCCAGCTCACCCATCCACAGCGTGCTTTTGCTATCGGCAGCAGCACCACCAGTGACAGGTCCAGCAGGGACGCCGGGCTGGTCGGCAGCAGCAGCAGGAGCTGTGACGGCCGCGGGCGCAGTAGGCGCGGGGGCCGAAGGATCGGAATAGTCATAAGCAAACGACATTGGCGAAATGGTCAATCAACAAACAAACAGGAATTCAAGTATAACAAGCAAACAAACGCGCGATCCAGTAAACTTCAAAGGAGGATATGTACACGGAGCTCCTCAGTACCTTATAGATGACGAGGTTCCGACAAACGACACAAGAACAAACAAACCGAGGCACGCCAGAAACTTAACAATCCGTCCAAACAACGCTAGCTACCAATACGACAACAAGCAATCAAGGCACAAATGGTTCCAACCAGACGTGGGCAACAACAAAAAAACGACAACAAAAAACGTGGATGGTAGGAGGAGGTGTAACTGTAAAGTAAAGTTCCGTTGCCTGCAGATTCACTGGTTGCAAAAATATGCGGTGCCTCCGAGGGGCGCGGGCACGTGACTTGCACCGCAAACCAGCGTCAGGGCGCGTCCGGGCGGACGGAGCAGCCGGGAGGCTGCACGGAGCCGCGGGGCGGGCGGGTCGAAGTGCGCCTTGTGTTTGGAGTCCCCTTGGCCGCAATGAGTGCTACCCGAAATGCCCTTTGATTCGCGCCGAAACCGGCTTTGTTGGTTCGATGCCGATTCCCCTGTCGACCACTTGCCAAGGGCTAGGAGATAGGCACTGTGCTATCTATAGAACGTGACTCAGTGGCAAACAGGCTCGTGACTTTCCGCGAGTTCTTCGGGGTTGAGGACGGGCACGACGGAGCTCGTGATGTGCTGCGGGATGCTTGCGGTTAAAGCGGGGCTCGGAACGCGCGTGTTTCCGCTAGCCAACCCGGTTCTGCAGGGCCACTAAGTGACAGCTTCCGAGGCCAGCGACGTCCAAAGCCGATGGAACCTAACCCGCCGAGGCGTAGCAAGCAGGCACAGCCTGAGACAACAAGGGCGAACGCCGTGCGTAGCGGAGACGCGAATGGCATGCTTTAAAGTCGTGTATACAGCTGTAACTGGGCTGCTGTACCAGTAGTATCCATGCATATCAGATTCCCTACCCCTCATCACCTAAAACGACGCAGGGCTAGTGACACAGCGCTGAAGCCCGATTCGCTGCTGACAGGCCTATCCCAATCGGGACGCTCATCGCGGGCCCTGACATGGCACGGCTACCAGGGCGGGGTTGCTTTTTGCTCACTGCGCATTATAACACAAACCGCTTCAATTCAAACTACCATATAACGACTAACTAAACATCGAATAACTGACGACTAAACTGACGACTAACTGAGCATCGAGACCCTCAATCCAAGGCACTTTAAGCCTTCTTCAAGACCTCGAAGGTTCTCAAGCCTCGTCAAGGTGCTCCCACTCGTCAAAGGAACCAAGCTGGTACTTGGCAAACTGGCGGGCGGGAACCTTCTTGGCGAACAGCAGGTCGAGCTCTTCATAGGTTCGGCCACGCGACTCGGTCAGCCTGAAATAAATCCACACCGTGGCGATGAACGTGGAACCCGACCAGAAGAATCCTGTCTTACCCTTCCAATCCCAGTCGGTGGGGTTGATCATGTAGGGCTCAATCACACCAGCAATGATACTGGTGATGTAGTAGGCATTGCGAGCAAGGCAAATGGTCTTCTGGCGCAAACGCGTTGACGAGGTCTCACTGGGAATGGCCCAACCAAGCTGGCCAGCAGTGGCCTGGAAAGTGACCTGCCAGCACAGCACAAATGCTACCTGACCCCAGGCTGCCGAATGGTGCTTAGCAGCAGGAAAGTCAAGGCATCCAATGAGTAGCAGCAAAATCGTCATAATCACGAAACCGGTTAGGTAGATCTTACGACGGCCAAAATAAGGCATGAGGAAGAACCACGAGCACACGGTAGACACGAGCCCCAGTGCCGTCTGTCCGACATTGATCTTATACGCCTGATCAGGTGACAAGCCAGCCTGTTCAAAGAAGTAGGTGGCACCGTTGGCAAACGCAGAACCGCACATATTCTGACATGCAAAGGTGACACAGCAAATCTCGGTACGACGCAGATCGACACCCTTGAAGCAGTCAAGGTACGTTGTACCCTCGTTGAGCTCAATCTCTAGATTATTGGTGTGGATCATGAGAGCGAGCGTGTTCTCAAGATCCTCCTCGGGGAAGTCCTTCGACGTCAGTCGCTTGAGCGACTTGCGAGCGTCCTCTAGTCTCCCCTTGCGAACAAGCCACCACGGTGAGTCAGGGGCGAACCTGAGTTAGACAGACCTTGCGACAAAACGGCGGTTCTTACATGATTCCAATAAACAGAGGAACTGGCCATGCCCACTGCACTGCAAATGGAATGCGATACGCGGTCTTGTTGTCGTCATTGACAAAGGCCTCGAAAACACCGGCAGAGATGAGCTGACCAATGACAAACGACATGTTGGTAAAACTGGTCATGTACACACGCAGGCTTGTGGGCAGAAACTCGGCAGCACAGTTGGGTGCTACAGTAGCAAACACTCCCCAAGGGAAACCGACTGTGTTAGTATGGGACATAACTGTCAAAATGTTTACTTACCTAATATCTCACCGGCCAGAAGAACACCCTTGTTGGGGGCGAAGAAGGTGATGAAAATAAATCCGGCCATGAAAACGAGAGATACAAGCAGAATCTTGCGATGTCCGTATCGCTCCGTCAGCCATCCATTGGCGAAAACACCAAAGAAAGAGCCTATTCCGGACGCATCGCTAAGAGCAATCTGCCAAGGACCCGTGAGTTGGAAACCAACGCCAGGGAAAAAGGTGCCATACTTGTGCTGGAAGCTGGGGAAACCTGCGGTTAGCGGATCTTTGAGGAGACGCAAAAAACTCACCATAAGAGGCCGAGATGAGGGACATATCAAAACCTTCCATAATAACACACATGGCAACGAGAAGCGACCATCCAATGGCCTTCTTGTACATCTTGGTAGCCTCCCAAGTTCCAAGGTTGTGCTCTAGGTGGTTACCGGCCTTGGCCGATTCGTGAAGAGCCTTGCTCGACGTCATCAGCGCGTCAGCATCAGGAGACACCTGCTCCACATACTCCACGTCTGTAGTCTTTTCCTGAACCATCTTGATAAAAGTATGGCATGGATTGAAGCAACACACCTGTATATAAGCTGATCGGAGTCCAGAGCGGGGCTAAGCGGATCACGGAGAAACGTTGCTTCTCCGGGATGACCGATATAATGCTACAGGACTTGCCGTTTGCTAGCTGCTCAGTGGTGTCTGATAACAGCAGCCGATCTGTGGGGTAAAGTCCGCGTGTCTCGAGTGTAATGCGGGGAAACGACTCGATCCACAAACGGGATCTCCTGTTTCGTAGCGGCGAAGTGAGGTAAATTCGGACGATCTGCCAAGCGATGGTGCGATCAGCTGAGGTGTTGAGCCCGTTACACTGCGTCTGTTGCGGTCGGCTGAAATCCGTGATGTGCAGTCTAAAACTCCGTCTGCACCCCAGATTTTGCATTAGCGCATCTCCAGAACTCCGTAGCGGGGTAATCGAGATCGGCACGGCTGGGTTGCCAAGGAGTTATCGGCGCGATACGTACCCCTGCGTGCTGACTGGAATCCCACCCCACGTTCTCCACCGCGGAACTTCCCTAATCAAGACCGGGCAATCTCGGATAGTACAATCAAGCTTCCGACAACATACAGGAGCACGCATACAGTGCAGTATTGCCGAGAATTGGTCCGCCGCTAGACCTGATTCTCGTATAGCGAGGCTGTTGTGGCTTTATATGAGAAAACGCCTGTCCCATAATCGTTTAGACCTTCGTTTTAGTGTGCTTGACACGTTTAGAGCCCTCGTGCCCACCACAATTGAGCTTACGAGACTACTTTCTTTCCCTCCCGTCGATTGAAACTGCCCGTACGCCATCTGTTGATTGTTGGTACTCTACGCGACATACTCCTGAGTGATATCTCTATACAACAAGAAGCTCCATTTCACCCCTGAGTGAAACCCCACAATGTGGCTCATCACCCTGGCACTCGCGATTGCCGGAGTACGAGCTCTAGACAATGGCCTCGCGCTCACGCCCCAAATGGGCTGGAACACCTGGAATACCTTTGTGTGCGACGTGAGCGAAGAGCTGCTGCTCTCGACGGCACAGTCGCTTGTCGACCTGGGTCTTCGTGATCTCGGCTACGAGTACGTGGTGCTCGACGACTGTTGGTCGCTGAAGCAGCGCAACGAAACGGGCCACCTTGTCGCTGACCCTGAGCGGTTCCCCAACGGAATGAACCACGTTGCCGACCAAATCCACGATCTGGGCCTCAAGTACGGCATGTATGGCAGTGCCGGTGTCATGACTTGTGCTAGATACCCTGGCCAGCTGTACAACGAGGAGATAGACGCCAACACGTTTGCCTCGTGGGACATCGACTACCTTAAGTACGACAACTGCTACTGTGAGGGCCTCGAGGGCGATCCTCGGACGTCGTTTGAGCGGTTCAACAAGATGTCGGTGGCCCTCAACAACACGGGCCGTCCGATTCTCTACTCAATGTGTAATTGGGGAATTGACGGGCCGTGGCACTTTGCCCAGACTATTGCCAACTCGTGGCGTATGAGTGGAGATATCGAGGACTACTTTGACAAGGAAGATCCCCGATGCCCCTGTGAGGCCGAGGGCAGCCAACTTGATTGCAAGTTTGCTGGAAACCACTGCTCTATGATGAAGATTCTTGATTTCGTGGCTCCCTACTCGCACAATGGACGTCCTGGCCGCTGGAACGACCTCGATATGCTAGAGGTCGGTCGTGGCGGCATGACATACGAGGAGTACGTCACGCACTTTTCTATGTGGGCCATGGTCAAGTCACCGCTCATTCTAGGAAACGATATCCGTGAAATGACTCCCGAGACCTACTCAATTGTAGCCAATCCGGCCGTGATTGCCATATCTCAGGATCCAGAAGGTCGCCCTGCTGAGCGCCGCTACAAGCGCAAGACAGCCACCGGCAATGTACAGCTGTGGGTTGCTGAACTTTCCGATGACTCTTACGCGGTGGCTATTATCAACCACTCGCCCCGTTCTCGCAGTATCTCAGTCACGTTTGAGGACATATTCGACCTCAACTTCACGGCCGCTGCGTTTGAATGGGAGATTCGCGACCTGTGGGCCGGGCCCAACATGACGATTCCTGAGCCAGGATCAATCCCCAAGGATGCATCTCAAAGTACCTATGGAGATGTTCTACAGAGTGAGCGTGCTTTAGGTGTCAATATTGGTCGCTTTTCCAAAGTTCTGACGGCCAGCGTCAAGAGCCATAGCACGCGGCTGTTCCGCCTACGCAAGCCCACTCAGCTCGCCGAGTCAGCCCTACACGAGCAGCCTGTCTGGAAGAGCTGGCTCAACAACATGTTCTATTAAGTGTACAAAAAGGCAGATAAAGTCGTTACAAGATCCCCGGTTCTTTGCTGACTCTGCTCAGCTTCTATAGTGTACGGCTGCTATATCAAGGTTAGGGTCTATATTCTGATATATCTTATGCAATAATCAACTGAAAGTCGCCCGCTTCTCATCCAGTTGTCTGCATCTTCCTAGTTGTATACTCGCATTCTATTTATTAGCAGAGCGCCATGGCGGTCATCAACCAACCCTCAGGCTTTATCAAGCTGACAAATGTGTCGCTTGTACGCATGAAGAAGGGCAAGAAACGCTTTGAGATCGCATGCTACCAGAACAAAGTACAGGACTGGCGCAAAGGGGTTGAAAAGGATCTCGACAATGTGCTACAGATTCCCCAGGTGTTTATCCATGTGTCAAAGGGCCAGGTTGCTGGAAACGACGACCTCAAAACGGCATTCGGCACCACGAACCATGACGAGATCATCCTCGAGATTCTAAAGAAGGGCGAGCTCCAGGTTGGTGGCAAGGAGCGCCAGGCCCAGGCCAGTCAGATGCATGCTGAGATTCTTCAGCTTATTGTGGCGCGATGCGTCAACCCAACGACGAAACGACCCTATCCGACGTCCATCATTGAAAAGGCTCTCAACGAGGTGTCATTTAACATGTCACCCACAAAAGCCGTTAAGACGCAGGCACTTGAAGCGATCAAGCTGCTCATCAGTAGCAAAATCATTCCTATCGTGCGCGCTCGCATGAAGATCTTTGTGTCTGTTGAGAACGCCAAGGATGCCAAGAAGTTTGCTGACAAGGTCAAGTCTCTATGTGCCGAGGTCATCGACGAGGACTGGGCTAACCACTGGGAGCTCGGCGCACTTGTCGACCCAGGCAACTTCCGTGCCATTGATGAGCTTGTTAAGAACGAGTCCAAAGGCAAGGGCCGCGTCGAAGTCGTCGACACCGCTGTTGTACGTGAAGGCGATGAGGATCTGTAAATGAAAATGGTGAATGACCATCGTATCTATCCACCGTATGCTATCCATCGTATGCTATCCAATCGAGCTGGTCATTCCGATTGATGGATCAGATCAATGTGTGCGGATCAAATAGATAATCAATCGAGTGACTACCATACGCGGCAGTTTTGCACTAGGCGGATGGTCTCGGAGAGCAATTTGCGGTCTTCAGACGTAATATCTTCAGTCATGCGTGTCACCTGCGGAGAGAGCCCAATGACAATCGTGCGTTGTTCGTGCGGGGCTTGGCGCGACACGAGGGATGCAATCATTCCAGCGTACAGCCGACCTTTTACGTCCTCATCACTGGAGCCGCCTAGTAGCGACATAGGCGTCAGATGTGGCAATGGTAGCAAATCTATCTCTTCAGTGTAGTCCTTCTCAAGCTCTGCTTGCGTAGTAAGGTGTGCCACGGATGATGCTGTCAGCGGCACGTAGTACATTTTACCGACCTTGCCGTCAACATGCACATTCACCGAAATCTTGTCCGCGAAGCCAATGACGACAACATCCAGATCTCTTTCGCCAACCTTCGCCGTAGCCTGTGCAGAACTCGTTTCCATGACTGCGAGTGATAATATACACGTAGTAGATGGATGTTAAAAGACTGTGTAGCTCGTGCCTGAAATATCTACTTCCCCTGAAATATGTACCCTAGCCCGTGATTGCCTTCGCCCTTTAAATGAGCCAGCTATGCCTGATTGCGTCTGTTAGTGCCACCGTAGTCCCTTCAACTTGTTTCAATGGCTTCACGGTACTCTGGACAAGTGCACCAGCGGGATAACCGCACGCAACTGTTCTCGAACGTCAACTCGTACAATCCGCAGCAGGTGCTCTACAACTCTGGCCAGAACTCGTCGGAGTCTTCGTCGCGTACCGGCACGCCATTTCGACAAGCAACGCCGAATTCCAAAGGCCAATATTCGGACCAGACACTGTCGGACCTCGAATCGCAGAATGATGAGCAGATCGAGGGGCTTTCTGCCAAAGTGAAGCTTCTCAAGGACGTGCGTACCTATGAATCTACTTTCCCCAACGCGCTAACTCCAGATCACTGTCCGCATTGGCGACGAAGTGCGCGACTCCAACAAACTACTGAACAATATGGTACGTCACCTCTATGAACTTTGGGTTACGAGCATTTGTACTCTGTACTTCATCCAATCCACGCTTGCAGTGCTAACGACAGGAAGAGAACTTTGAAAACGCTCGCGTTCGCCTGCGAGGAACCTTTACACGCATGATGCGCATGGCAGAGCGGTCTGGTGTAGGCTGGCGTGCTTGGGTCGGTCTTTTTGCATTCATCTTTCTTATATTTTTTTACGTCTGGTGGAGGTGACCTCTTCGTGACCAGAGCTTCTCTTCGTGACCAGAACCTCTACCAGGTGCAGTATTCGTCGAGCTTTTGGGCAACGAGCTCAAGGTTGCGCTGGTCAACCTCGTCAAAGCCTTCGAGGGCCTCACAGTCAATATCAAGCACACCGCGAACATGGCCCGTGCTGTCTATTATAGGTACCACAATCTCGCTCTTTGTATCGCCATCACACGCGATGTGCCCTGGGAACTCTTCGACATTCTTGACAAGCTGCGTCTCCTTAGTCGAGGCAGCTGTTCCGCACACACCGCGCCCAATCTTAATAATCTGGCATGCTACTTTTCCCTGGAAAGGTCCTAGAATGAGCTGGCTCGCATCCTTGGGGTCCACCACGTAGAAGCCGGCCCAGTTAACTTGCTGTAGAGGGCCCTCAACAGACTTGAACATATGCCACAGCAGCGACGCGACGTTGGCAGTATTGGCCACCCAGTTGGTCTGATCGGCGAGTAGTCCATCCAGGGACACCAACACCTGGTCGTAGGCTTCCTGTTTGGATGCGACGGTGAAGTTGGCAAGATCAGCGTGGGCCTATTCGTTAGAGGTTATCCAGTTGACATAAACAGGTGCAAACCGAATAATGGGGTCTTCATTCTATATTCCTGCTCTTGACTATATTACATATTTGTATACTCACCATTGTGTACAGTTGACGAGAAAGCTGATTAAGGCCTTGAAATTCGTCATAATTTACGCACGGCTACTCAGCGATCGAGATGACCAGTGAAGTTTCCAGTGCGGTAGCTGCGTTAGCGACGGTTATGGTTACGGGAATAAACTCACTCTAAGTGGACAAAAGCCCGCTCAACAATAGGAAGAGTCTCGAGTGCGTACTGAAGCGACTCGGCAATATCGTGGCAGTCACGCATGTTGAACTTTTCATCAAGCACAATATCAACCTCGACGGTAAGGCGGTCACCTGCATGGTAGGCATTAAGCGCCGTTATGTACTTGATAGATTCAGTGAATCGCATGCAAAGGTACAAAATAACCTGACGATCTTCGGGCAAACAAGCCGAACCAGTGAGGTTGTCAATGTGCTCAAGAGCAATTGCGCTCCACGAGTAGACAATGTAGCAGGACAGTAACAGCGCGCCCAACGGGTCAAGCCACCAGATATCGGCCGCATGTCCAACAATAGGAAACAGCATAGAGAAGGAGCTGGGTTAGTAAGAGGCTAGGCAATGTGGTCATAAACGTACTTGAACACCACATCCGTTTGGGCATCCTGGGCAAGTGCCTGGATAGCGCTAGAGTCAATTGTCCGGCACCATAGCCAGAGAAACACCTTGACGAAAATAGTCAGCGACATAATGATAATGGAAGGTATGCCAATGTTGACAGCAACTTCAGCTTCGCCAAACAGCTTCTCAATGGCCTCGTCGCCCACCTTCAGAAACGACACAATCATCAGCACGGAGAACACGAGCACACCAATTGGCTCGAGTCTGCTACGGCCCACGGGGAACAGCTGCTTCGTCTTCCAGTCGCGCTGCTCAACGAGCCGCGTGCTGAACCATATAATAAATGTAGACAGGAAGTCGAGAATCGAGTCAACAAGCGAGGCGACAACCGACAGCGAGTTGGTGAGCAGCGCCACAGCGGCTTTACCCACAAGTAGAAAGAAGTTGATGACAAAGTTGACGTAGATGGCGAACATTATAACACCCGACTTCTCGGCTCGTGACCCACCACCGAGCAATGGCGACACCTCGACGTCGATATTGGCAGGAACTCCTTGCCGCGTGTCGTTTCGCTGTTGGCTGTGACGGTCCTGGTGCAAGTCGCTTCCATACACGCGCAGCATCGAAGCCGGGATTCCCGAGTCCAACAAACGATCAATGGCCTTGAAGCGTTCGATAAGCTCGTTCTGCTCCTCGTAGAACTCACGAAGCTCACTGTTCTTAATGGACTGAAGCGCTTCGTCGGATACAATCAGCTTTGACCAATCTTTAAGGGGCACCGACTTGCCGATAAGCCTCTGGGGGCGCATTTCGTGCAGGTTCTCGATTCGAGTCATGGCCGGCTCCAACTCAGTGCTCAGCGACATGAGGGAGCCATGGCGTGGCAGTGCCTGGAACATGCTCTGTCGACGGTACGAGGACGGGAGGGACACGGGAGGACCGACAATGCTCGATTTGCGGCCATTGCGGTACGACGTGCTTAAAGCATCGGGCAGAGTAACGCCCTGATCAAACCCAGTATCTTCGGCCGAGCCGTATTTGAACCCATCACCACGGCCATTGTACACCGAGTGGCCCGATTCATCTCTGTCGTGAGCCACGGACTGCACCTGGCCCGTCGTCCATGACCGGTGAAGCTCGGCCTTCTTATCCATGGCGGCATTGGTACCATAAAACGGCACCGGCTCCTGGATCAAGCTAGCCTGGCCGTTGGGCAGTTCCGAATTCGGTGAGGCCATTTCGAGACAACCGGATGGGCGCACACGACTTGAGATTGAGCGTTGAGGAAAGGAGTCAGGTAGGGCCTATCGGCTCGGCTCAGAATAAACTCCAAGAAATTACCTGAATCCAAAATTCAACTTTATATCCGTCGCCTGCATGTACAAAGACAAATATGGTGCGGCTGGGAAAATGTGTGCATCGGATGTTAGGGCTAATGCACGACTGCTTGGCTTGCAGCAATCGACACTCATCCTTCCTATTGGCAGGCGAAAATGGTCCAGTAGTGTCTTCAGAGTCTAGGTTGTAGAGTTACGACAAGTGCAGTGCTATAATTCTTAATATGACATAACTGTGTAGCTACTCCATAATTATTCATTAGCTCATTAGTTGTTGGTTTCATTACTGCTAGTTCATTTGAGTGTCTGCCAGTTTCAGACAGCCCAGGGGGGGCCGCCTAAATTCCTCCAAACTGGCGGTCTGCTTCAACACAGTGTCCTCCTTTGCCGCTGTGGTTGTCCAGTGCGAAGGACACAAACAGTGCGTCCACAATCATGCTCAGTGTACCCTCGGTAGCCCCGAGAATGACCCAGCCAATGAACCCGGCTAGGAGGCCCACAATATAGCCGTAGAGACTTCCACCGTTCGTGTAGCGCGCTGCGTGTACCCAGGCGCCGACCCCGAGGCCAAGTGCTGTCATCATGCGGCATGCGACAAGGAGTAGCTTCGCGAGGCGATATGGAACTTGTGAGCGCTGGATTCGAGTGTTGGAGGCGGCTGCGATAAAATCCGTAGACGACAGTGTCGCTGAGATGGTGCTGCATGAGTCCATGAAGCTCTGACCATTGATGACAGCGTTGGTAACGACAAGCGGAGACGTCAGCATGAGAGCCGAGACGCGAGACACCACAAGGTAGATCAGAGACATGACCCGCTTGGGAAGCAGGAGGAGCGGTAGGCGGACAAGCAGGGCCAACAACGAAGATAGACACACGGTTCCAAACTGCGTGGTAAGGCAGTACTGCAGACCTGCCCTGACAATAGTCGACGGGCTAGCCTGCGGGAACTCATGGCGGTGGAAGTACCACTGAGAAACCGTCACAGAAATGGCACCACGCTGAATACCCGAGATGACACCCCATGTCCAGAGGTACATGAGGATAAAGGCTGCACCGAGCGCCCAGGAGCTGGGATCGAGCACCCAGCTTGACTTTCCGTGATCGATGAGTGTGTGCCCCTGGAGGAAGAGTCGAGCAAACATGGCGATCCACACAGTTGAGACTAGCGCAAAGACGCCAATGATACCGGTACTGAGGATCAGTAGAGGCGAGTTCGAGGTCAGCACAGTGCACGCCAGCTTGATGATGCCGAGGCTCTGGGCCAGCGAGCGGCGACCCTTATACAGAATGGTAACCCATGCAATCGCGAGACCCAGGGGCGCGAAGCTGCTCCATCGCATCGCTATGTCCTGGCTTGTGTTTCCGCCCCAAGCCGACTTGTAAGACATGACGAGGGGATAGATCGTCAGAATCACAAGGCCCACTGGCACGCCTGCGACAAGTGCGTACACCGACAGAGACGCGTAGTTATTCATGAAGTGTACCCAGGCTAGCGATATAGCCAGTGCGATGAATGTGTACGACACGAGCAGCCAACCTGACGCGCGTAGAACTGTGTAGACCGTATCTCCTAACGGACTGGAGCGCGGAACCGAAGTCGACAGCCACACCATGAGGGCCGTGGCGAAGACCATCGACACAAATGCTAAATAAATATTTCCCCACAGGGCGTCGAACCGGTGTCCCGAGTCGGGGCCGAGGTGAGTCTCTGGCGGAACGAAATCGGACCGGACGCTGGGATCGTAGTCGGCGGCACCGGCGTCGGGCTGTCCGGGGAGAAACTCGGGCGGAACAAACGGACGCATTCCCATGTGTGAGGCATGCGGGCTGTCCTCAAAGAGTCCTGGGCTCTCGATCGCTACGTCCAGGGGAGGTTCGTGATCGTCGTCAAATCGGTGAGACTCGTGAAGCCCAATCGTCTGGAGCATGTGTGGGTTGAGAGACGACTGTGAATCGTCTGACTGGTGTGTTTGGTGAAAGTCCGGATCATATGCGTTTGGTCCGCCTGAGTGATGCGTCTGAAATGCTCCGTCCTCGTCGCCCTCGTCCTCATCGTCCGAGTTGCCCCGGCTCGAGACGCCGAGTCCATATGAAGGCGATGAGCTCACGGCCTGGCTTGCTTTGATGTAGCGCGTACCGAAGGATGATGTCCAGTTACGCGTGGATCCATAGAGTGAAGGGCCGGGTCCAGCAGCTTCATCCTCACCCGCGTCCGCCACAGAGTAGAATAGCGGAGCGTCGTTAGACGGGCTTCTGGACTCGTCCAGATTCGCCTTTGACTGCGACAGAAACTTGGATGTGTCTGGGTTAGTTAGCAACACGGGAAATCAAACACGAGCTGCCTGCTGGCCGTACGTGTCACCGCAGAATCATCACTTACAGACCGAGAACATGTCGATGAGATGACGAAGGCAAGATAATGCGAGTACAAGATAAGGGCGCGGCACGTGACCGTGACCAGTGCGCCTCAGTTTTGGATCCAACATCATCGTTAAGGTCAGCCACACATTAGGACCGCCAGCCATGTCGCGGACGTGGGATTTCATAGCAAAGATAGGTATGTATGAGAGTGGATGATGAAGAGGGGGTGGAAGTTACTTCCGGGTTGGACAGTAGAACCCTGATGATTCTTGTTAAAGTGCTAACGCAGTGATAATAGGGGACTCGTACGTTTACTGATAGATACCGGTACTGGCTAACGCAGGGGATGCGGGAAGTCGTCCCTGACGATCCGACTCACGGACGACCGGTTCTCTGAGATCCACGATGTCACAATAGCCGCTGAAATAGGGTCCAAAATCCTGCCTGTTGGCGATGCGGGGGAACACATGAAGCTCCAGTTGTGGGACACAGCGGGCCAGGAACACTTCCGGTCCATCACTCGGTCGTACTTTCGCAATGCCGCCGGGTGTATTCTAGTATACGATGTGACGAGAAAGCAGACTTTTGAGGATATTAAGATGTGGCTGGGCGACATTCGGGAGCAGGCTCAGCCAGATATCTGCCTGTGTCTTGTAGGCAACAAGTGTGATCTTGAAGAGCGTCGGCAGGTGTCGACTGAAGAGGCCCAGGCGTTTGCCGACGCCAATGACATTCCGCTATTTGTAGAGACATCGGCCAAGACGGGCCAAAAGGTGGTCGAGGCCTACTCGAGCTTATCGCAACTCATACACTCCAAGATTGTGTCTGGGAGGTATAACGTCAACGACAAGAGCCACGGGGTCAAGGCACATTCCAACAATGCTGGACTCATCAATCTCAGTGTGGACGCCTCTGCACCAGATTCATCTTGTGCTTGTTGAGTATTGTGCCTGTCGAGTATTGACGGCGGCTATTGGCTTCGCGATCACGGGTTTAGATGCATGTACATTAATGTAATTATCATTATTACCATTATTTCACACCCCGCCTTAACCCAATGGTTTCGACAAGGACAACGCGGTCCAAGCGGGCCGTTGAGGAGACTCAAAAGGAGGGAGTACCTTCGTCTAAGCCTAAGAAACCCAAAACAGAGGCACAATTACCTGAGACGACGAAGTCGAAAGCAACGATAGGCAAACCAGCCAAACCTGTCAAACCAGTCAAACCAAAGGCCCCAAAGGCCCCAAAGGTAGAGCCAACTGAGGGCGCTGAATCTACAGATCCACAAGAACGGCACTGGTTACTAAAAGCAGAGCCTGAGACGCGGCTCGTGGATGGACACGACGTCAAGTTCAGCATCGACGATCTCAAGGACATGAAAGTCTCACCATGGGACGGCGTGCGCAACTACGAAGCGCGCAACAACATGAAAGCCATGAAGAAGGGCGAACTAGCTTTCTTCTATCACTCGAACTGCAAAGCACCCGGAATTGTGGGGATCATGCGCATTGTTAAGGAGGCCTATGTCGATTGTACGTGACGTATCACTCTCCGCATTCTTGCTAACTCAGATACAGCGTTTGACAAGAAGCACCCCTATTACGACCCAAAGAGCTCGCCAGACAATCCGAAATGGTTCATGGTGGACGTCGAGTACGTGGAGCACCTTCCCCGCTTGGTGGGGTTGAGAGAGCTCAGGTCGTATGCCACGACGGATCTGGCTGAAACGCCTCTCGTGAAGAAGAGCAGGCTTTCGGTCAGCCCAATTGGGCCCAAAGACTGGGACTTTATCCTGAAGCTTGCGAACCAGAAACCAAGAGAATGATAAGGATATACGTTGGCTATGAGTTGTATAACATGTACAGTACTATAAAGCATCGGGTTGGTACAGTGCACGAGGAAGCGTGAAAGTACAGTGTGATTCGCGTACACCAAGGCAAGGGGCTTTCCTCTCTTCCTCGTTGCTTAATCTTTGACGATGAGCGACTCTGGGGCGCGAATGGCCCATTCACTGTGTTAGTAGAGTTGTTTGGCAGGGCCTTTACTTACGTCCAACTGCCGTCGTAGACCTGGATCGGCTGTGTGAAGCCAGTCTGGCGCAGTGCCGTCTCTACGACACATGCCGTCACACCTGTACCACACATGACGATGATGGGCTTGTCATTGTCGACCCCACGCGACTTGAGGACGCTGCCGATGTCGGCATCAGCGGCGAACTGGCCGTCCTTGACGAGGGCGTTAAACGGAACCGACACAGCACCGGGAGCATGTCCAGACGAGATGCCAGGACGGGGCTCGGGATCAGCACCCGAGAAGCGTCCAGCAGGGCGTGCATCGAGAATATGGTACTTTTGCAGCTCAGCAGGGTTCTCCACAATGTCCTTGAGCTGTTCGTACGACAGCACTGCTTCGGCGTTGAGGCCGGGAGACTCGTAGGTCGTGGGAACCGGCTCGGAGGGAGCGCCAGTTTCCAATTGACCGCTTAGCTGCTTGTACAGCGGGAAACTGTTGAGCAGCAGCGAGTTGGAGTGGTTGAACGCGCGCAGCATCCAGTATGCCCGTGGAGCAGAGAAGTTGCCTTGCTTGTCGTAAACGACGAGCACGTCGTCTCTGCTGAGGCCCAGCAGGCCCATGTGCCGGTTGAAAGTCGACTTGTCCGGCATCATGTGTGGATATGGCGAGGACTCATCTTTGACAGCGTCAATGTCGAGGAACACAGCGCCGGGGATGCGCTCTTGGTTGTATTCGTCTCTGCCATTGCGGCCAGCGTTGGGCAAGTACCAAGTCGAGTCGACGGGGACAATACGCGACCCACTTGGCTTTGCCAGCAGATTCACAAACGTCGCCGCCGACAGGACCTTGCCGCTCTCAATCAACGACTTGATTCGTAACATGATGGAATAACGACAAGTTTGTCGTGATCTGGCTGCATACGGCGTATATGCAGGGTCTACACTCGAGGTACAGCGATTAGGTCTACACTGGAGTATTACGATTAGACTGATGGTATCAGCCAGTCTTAAAAAATGCTACATTACTGGATAAATACGTTTTGAGGGCGGCCACAGCCATGCAAACACAAAAGGTATAAATAATTACAGTGCCTCGGCGTGCACCTCGGTGGAAGCCTCGCTGAGAGCTGGTAGGTGCTGGGCGTCCATATCCGAAGGCACATCGCCTACCACAGCCTGAGTAGACGGACCAGGGCCTGCTTCCGCCTGCTGAGTCTCAGGCCTGCCTAGACCATTGGCGAGGTTTCCGCTCCGCGTGCTGACCACCACGTCTTTGATGAACTGCACAAACCGATCACCGTACTCGGTGGCAGGGACGGCGGAGATGGACGGGCGCGCGTTGGAAAGACTCTTAAAGAAGGTCTCCACACGCTTTGCAAATGTGTACGGCGTCAGGCAGTCAATGACACCAAGATAATAGATATCTGTCAGCGGCCGGTCGTGGTCGTCAGTCGATTGGAAACCACCGCTGTCGGCATAAAACACAAAATCGTCGCGCTCATACTCGTACAGGTCTAGCTCAGCAAGGGCTTGGGGACTTGCCGAGGCAAGCGCCCTACGCAACTCGGCCAATTTCGACTTCGGCATTCCTGGCGCCTCGGGCTCAAAAACCTGCAGCGTACGATCGCGGATGTTCTCCGTGTTGCCCTTTGTCAGATCATGGATACCAACCAGTAGCGAGTAGTCCATGATGTTGAGGCGTCTGAGAAGCTGGACGTCTATTTCGAGCTGTTCCAAAAACTGCCGTCGCTTCTTAGGACCGAGGTAGAGATGCTGGTTGTCGTCGATCCAATTGAGATCTTTGTACACGGGAGACCGCTTTATGGGGTAGTCCACGCCCTCGACCAATCGCCGTCCTAGAGTCGAGCCCTTGAGGTCGTATGTGCGATGGATATCACGGTGAGGCGGGAACAGGTTGTTCATAACAATAAAGTGGATCTTGCGACCAAACGGCAGCTTGACACGATGGAGACCGTAGAACTGCGACATAAGAGTGTTGGGATGGCTCTTGACATGGTTGTAGTAGTCCTTGAGGATCTTGCGCAGCATCTTGTGTTCCGAATGGTGAATCGTCTTGATGATGAACCGGTAGTCACGCGAAAAGTAGAAGAACGAGCCAGACTTTCCGGGCGATCCTAGTTCCGACACGATATACTTTGACGTGAGCGACATGAGATAATCGGCTGGGTCGAGCTTGAACAAGTCACGCAAATGTCGGAACACCCATGGCGCGTAGTCCTTGAACTTGAAGTCGTACTTTGCCGAGGGGGTCAGTTCGTTACCCGATATGTCAAATGCAAGCTTGTTACAGGCTGTGAAGTCTGCGTCGCATAGTTCGCGGTTCACCTTTGCGTTACAGCGCGATACAGACACACGGAGACCAGTCAGCATGTTGTATGCGGTGACAAAGTTGACATGTCCTTCAGACACCTTGGTACCCACGAGGACTCTCTCGTCTTCTAGGAACTCACGGCGGCGGCGTTTTGACTCGCGCTGAGCGATGATGGCGTTGCGTAGTCGGTCAATCTCCTGCATTGTGGACTCCTCGACTTGAGCGTTTGGGACCGAGGGTCCTGCGGCCGTGTTGCGTCGGCGCGAGAACGAGAACGACGAGCGGTGTCCGTAGGCCGAAAGCGAGAAGCGCCGGTCGCCAGTGGTCGAGGAGGTCGCGGAGCGCTGTGACGACACAGAGTTGCGGTTAGGAGCCACAGCTGGGGACGTAGGTAGAAGCACCTGTGAGTTTGAGCGGGCAGATATTGTCGGGGCAATGGGGCTAGATGCTGACATCGACATGCGGGGGACGACAGAAGACGAGACGGACCGCTGGCCCACGGTTGGCATCGACGAGGTTGACGACGAGGACCAGCGCGAGGTATTTGCGGCTGGCTGTTTAAACGGCTTGCTGAAGCTGCCGTTGGGCGTTCCATTAGGCGTCTTGTCGTCGGTGAGGCCCTCGGGGCTCGAGTTAGCGCGGAGCGTGATGTGCTGGGGAGTCGGGTCTGGGCCCTTTGGTGGTATTGTGGCCGTGGCTATTGACGACTTTGAGGAGATGCTATGGGCGGACATGGATGCGCGGTTGTTGTAGTCCGAGGACGAGGTTGAGGTCGTCTTTGGGGCGACCGAGACGGACATGAAGCCGTTGGCGTCGGTGTCGGTTGTATCGCTCGGGTCATGGCTGGCGTGGCCGTTGGCTTCCAGAGGATCGGGGTCTAGCGCTGGGGGGGCGGTGTCGTCGGCGGTTGTAGAATCGGCAGCCACCTTGAGGCCCGTATAGGTCAGAATGCTAATGGGCCTTGACGCGAGCGACTTGGCAAAAGATGTGGGGGAATCGGCGCCGGCATCGGCCTCGTCCTTGAGCCCATGGCCATTGGCGATCTCTACCGAGTCGACAGTGGTAGCCAGGGACGACATGGATCGCGCCGACAGCGAGTTGTGCGACTGGCACGGGTCGTCGAGGTCGTCGGGTCCGGGCAGACGGGAGGTCGAGGCGCCGGGGCGTTCAAACGACGGTAACGGCGACAGCTGGGGCCCGGCAGTGTGGGCGAGCATTGGCGCGGAACAACACGCCTTTGGGGATGGGGGGCCAAAAGGGGGGGAGGCCGCTCCTGGCGGGGGCGGCAGCGACGGCAGCAGCAATGGACAGACGCTAGAGGCCTGGTGGAGCGCGACTTCGATTCTCGTTGGCTAGAGGGTCGTAGTCGAAGCAACGGCTGCCACGAGGGGGGGAACGGCGGTCCGGTAAGCGGCCACAGCTGGCGATAGCAGAGCGGTTTTTAAATGAGCAAAAATACCACCGGCAGGGAGAGCAGCTAACAGTTGTCAAGTAGCTGCAGGGCCAATGAATTAGTAGCCGATGGAACCTCGATTACGCGGTGGAGGTCTGGCAGCGAGCCCGGTGAAGTTAAAAATGCCAAGGTCAAACTAATCAAAGAGGGAACAAGCCGTAAAAGGCGTGGTGGGTGCAGGGCGGGACGGCTGTGAGCAGCCAGGGTTCAGTGCGGGTAGCTGGCAAGGCTGTTTTTGCTTTTGAGGCTGAGCCGGCTGCACCGAGAGCCAGGCGGCGTGCCCGAGACTACGCCCATAAGTGAAAGCAGGGGCCAGGTCTAGTCACATTATCCGTTACTGTACTACCACTATACTTCCTTTACCTTCTTTCTTAATCTATTCGTAATCTTGTCTCTATCTCCTTTTCTACCTGCTTTTCTCCTGCTTCTCCCGCCGTACGCTACTGGTCTCATTACATGCGGCCAAATTGCCTGATATGAGGAATTGTCCCACTGCATTTCATCACACTACCCTGGAATCAACACGCCATGGAGTAATTCGAGCCATGACATATCCGATATTCCTGTTAAATTCGATAGACTCGATACATTCGATAGAGCTGCAACCGGATAGAATCCATTTAGAGCCCACTTCATAGAGCCTGGCTAGTCTGCGTCTATGATCTGCGTCTATGATCTGCTATCGTCTGCTATCATCTGTTATGACCTTTGGGGCTCCGCGGCCGCAGAAACAAGCTGTGCACCACGACTATAAAATACCCCGTAGCAGCCATGTAGAAAACAAACTCGGGCTTCCACTTGACCGTCTTGGCGTAGATGGCCATGCCCAGCGACGTGAACGCCAGCTTGGCCAGCCCGTCAAGAACTCCCTTGGCTCCAAGAAACCCGCCTACCTCTGCTGCAGGCACCAGGTTCATCAGTGATGACTGCACTGTCGGCTTGGCCATAACACCTGTCGTCGACACAAAGTATGCTGCCGCGTACTGCGATCCATTGGCTGCAAACGCGTATCCACAGTAGCCGATAGTCTCGAGGAGGTTGCCAATGCCAATAATGCTGATCTGCGTGCGCGAAATGCCGTAGCTGTGACCTCTACCGCTCTCGGCCTCTTCCTCATCTGTCTTCACTATGCTGTCGCTCGAAAATAGCCTCAGGCCAAGAGGCACCAACACTAGCAGCAGCACGATCCTCCACACCGCTGTTGCCGACTGCACGTAACCGATTTCAATTGCAGTCCAGCCGAATTTCATCTTTGTTAGATGACCCTGCGTATTCCTGTAGACTTACCTCGGGATACAGAATAGCAATGCCTGCGCGACTCGCAATAATCATCTCGTATAGCAGGTCAATCACCACCAGGATGAGAATATTGCGTCGTGCTGAACCGGCCTGTTTGGCTATCTTCCACACAGTCGCTAGCGGCGCCAGCAGATTGAGCTTCCACACAAACTCGTTCCATCCCGACCGCTGCACAGGCTCCTCGGACTCGTCCTCTCGAGCGCTTCGTGACTCGGGCATGAACATGAGGTAGGCCAGAGCAAGTGCGTCAAACCCAAGGGCCGTCAGACATGTCCAATAGAGCGTCTGGTCAGTGAGAACAAGGATCCGGCTCGTCAGAAACGGTCCCAGCGCCTTCCCTATCATGACACAGGCCATCACTGAGCTCATTGCGGCTGTACGATGCCATGGCTTGGTGCAGTCGGTGACATACGCAGATACCAAGACGGAGATCAGTGTTTCAGACCCAAACAAGCCCTGAATGACGGGCGGCACAATGAGCCACCTATAACTGACATCCACCCACTTGAGAAGTGTGACAATCATAAAAGTCAGTGCCAGCTGCGTTAGTCTCTAGTAGTGCTCAATCTTCCACTACGCTACGTAGTCTCTTGTACCGCTCAGTCTTGACTCACCATGTCGCCAATGACAAAGACGCGGAATATGGGACGTCGGCCCTTGCGGTCAGCCAGATTGGAGTAATAAGACAGAAAGTATAGCCCTTTGTTAGTAAACTCGTATCGAACTGACTAGCACTCACCTATCACATTTCCGATAAGCGCACAGAACGCAGCGTAATGCGACACCGCTTCTTGTACACCAGCGCTCTGGCACCTTGGGTCGTTGTACTTGAGGTCCTCAGGGTAAAAGCCTCTGCATGCAATTGTAGTGGCCCAGTTCAGTTTCACAGGGACCATCCTGTAAGTTAGCAGGATCAAACCACCAGAAAGGACCTACATGTATGTAGCCACTGCCACTAGGGACTGGACAGGCAGCACTGCTGACAACTGGATTAGACACTACTGGACACGAGGACAAAACTAACCGTAGCCCCAGACGCCTTTGGGAGCTCGGGGTCTTCACGACCCCCTGAGGGCTCCAGCAGCGGTTGTGTTTCCGTCATGTACAGATCAAGAAGTAATCTCGGCTGGGAAGATCCGCACCGTAATCGGGTTTAGCTAGCCGCACGGCTGTACACCGGCTATTTTCCCCGGATTCGCCCAAACAGGCCACCCGCCGGCACAAACGCACGAGCCCTTTAAGCAGAAGCCGCCGGCTCAATTTCATTATGTAAGAGTACATTGTCCCGTCAGGGTGTTTTTAGTCCAATCACGCGTGGCGCATGTCCATATTCGATCCCGTCGCGGCTGACTGGTTACGGGGAGCTGCAGGTCCACAGTGCGTGCAGCGTCAACTCGCCCGCGGATTATCGGGGACACTCCTGGAGGTAGTAGTTGCGGCCAGAAAATCCATAAACCTAAGTGTATGACCGTACTGGAGATATGAAGCCCATCGATACTCATTTTGCTTAAAATTCCAGTGTCAATTCGGCCGCGAAGCAGTATTCGAAAAAGCAACTGTGCATTCAAAGGTAAATCCCGCCCTATTCGCCGCCATGCATTGCGGGGCCCCAGGTTGTGGGTATAAATACCCGTGGGGGTTCCTGAAAAACTGACACTTGTACTTTGCAACTGTGTTGATTCCAATGACTTTCACTACACAGGAAACGACACTGGCCAATTGGTCGTTCAAGAAGGCCGGCGCCGACAAGTGGCTGCCCTCCAAGCACGGACGTCCTACAACCGAGATCCACGTGGACCTCCTCGATCACGGCGAGATCCCGGATCCGTTCCTTGATCTCAATGAGAAGGCGATCCAGTGGGTTGCCGAGGAGGAATGGGAGTACCAGACGACCATTGAGATCTCCAAGGCCCGTCTGGCTTCGGGACTCAAGACGGAGCTCGTCTACGAGGGCCTCGACACTGTTGCGACGGTGTACGTCAACGAGACCGAGGTCGTCAAGACCGACAACATGTTCCAATTGGGTCGTGTCGACATCACCAAAGTCATCAAGGAGGGCACCAACACCATTCGTATCTTCTTTGCCAATGTGCTGGACTATGCTCGTGCGCTCGAGAAGAAACATGGCAAGAAGCACCTCTGGAACGCCGAGAGCTGCCGTGTGCACATCCGCAAGTCACAGTATCACTTTGGTTGGGACTGGGGCCCAGTGATGATCACCTGTGGTCCTTACCGCCCAGTTAAGATTGTCACCTACTCGGCGGTCATCAAGGACGTGTTTGTGGACCCCGTCGTCGACGACTCCCTCGATGCCAAGGTTAGTGTCAGCACTGATCTCACCATCTCCGACGCTGTCTCGGTTGAGGTGACCATCCACTCAGGCACAGACAAGTCGGAAGTACTGGCTACTAAGACTGTCGAGGCCAAGGAATCGGGTGTGGCCAAGGTCTCGTTCGACTTGGTGAAGCCCAAGCTCTGGTACCCTGCCAACTACGGCAGCCAGGACCTCCACGCGGTACAGGTGCAGATCAAAGATGCTGCTTCAGGCAAGGTCTTGCAAACTATTGAAAAGACTGTAGGCTTCCGCCGTGTCCGCCTTGTCCAGCGCCCGCTATTGGAGCAGGAAGGAACCAGTTTCTTCTTTGAGGTCAATGGCGTGCCCGTCTACTGTGCTGGAAGCTGCTGGATTCCTGCGCACTCGCTGACGACTCTCCTCACCGAGAAAGATTATCGGGAGTGGGTCGAGCTCATGGTCAATGGACATCAGAACATGGTTCGTGTCTGGGGTGGAGGTATCTACGAGGACGAGCTCTTCTACCAGGAGTGTGATCGCCAGGGTCTGATGGTCTGGCAAGACTTTATGTTTGCTTGCGGCCAGTACCCCGCATATCCCGAGTTCTTGGAGTCGGTTACCAAGGAGGTAGAGGATCAGCTTGTTCGTCTGCGTAACTTCTGCAGCATTGTGTTGTGGTGTGGAAACAACGAGGACTACCAGGTTGCTGAGAGTTTCGATGACATGGAGTACAACCCCGAGGACACCACTAGCGACTTCACCAAAACTACCTTCCCGGCCCGTCACATCTACGAGGTGACTCTGCCGCCGCTCGTGGAGAAGTACTGCCCCGCTGTTCCGTACCACTACGGTTCTCCGTGGGGTGGAAAGGACACAAAGGACCCTACTGTTGGTGATATCCACCAGTGGAACGTGTGGCACGGTAGCCAAGAAAAGTACCAGGACTGGTACAAGCTTGGTGGTCGTTTCGTGAGTGAGTTTGGTATGGAGGCACTACCCGACCGTAAGACTGTCGACGCCTTCATCACTGAGGAGTCTGAGAAGTACCCGCAGAGTACCACCATGGACCTTCACAACAAATCGGACGGCTTTGAAAGACGCTTGGCCTTGTACGTCATGGAGAACCTGAAGGTTGAGGGCATGGATCTGGACTCTTGGATCTATGCGACACAGCTGATGCAGTCCGAGTGCCTTGCCTACGCTTACCGATGCTGGAGACGCCAGTGGAAGGGCCCTGGTCGAGAGTACATTGCCGGAGCACTGGTATGGCAGATCAACGACTGTTGGCCCGTGACAAGTTGGGCTATCGTTGACTTCTACCGCCGACCCAAGCTGTCTTACTATGCGATCAAGCGCGAGTCCAAGCCCGTATGGATTGGAATGTATCGTAATGAGCGTTACCTGAATGCAGACGAGGAGCGACGAGCAAAGGAGGCGCCCACCTTTGACTACTTCAAGCGCGAGCATTTTGAAGACATCTGGGGAGTCAACAACACTGTGCACGACAAGAAGGTCATCCTACATGTTGAGATCTTTGAGGCCACGTCGGGAGAGCTCGTTGAGACTCTGGCGCCTCGCCCCATCGTTCTCAAGGCTAACCAGTCGACTGAAATCACTGCTGATCATCCCGTTGACTCTAAGACTCCCCACATTGTGTACTGCCGTCTTGTAGATGCCGAGACTGGAGCAGTTATTGCCCGTGGTGGAGACTGGCCTCAGCCCCTGAAGTACCTCAAGATGCCTAACCGCAAGGTAACGGTGAAGGTTGAAGAAAACAAGATCCACTTGTCTACCAACAAGCCTGTCAAGGGAGTTGCGATCACCATTCATGACCGCGACCTATTTTTGGAGGACAACGGAGTCGACTTGTTCCCCGGTGATGATCAGACCATCGCTGTCCCTGGTCTCACTGCCTCGGACAAGGTGTCGATTCGTCATTACTAGGGCACCCACCAACTGAACAATTCATACATGATACAGTCTAGCTTCCATCAGTAATTGTCATCATTCCAGTGAAGAATGCTACTTAACGTTTATCTATAAATAATCTAGGACATGAGGTGCTGTAGTGACATAGATCGCACGTCACGGAAAATCCAGTACAATGCAGCGCCATCTTCGTCACTCGCGGCCCAGTTAATGTCACCAAGAAGCTCCTGTATCTCCTCGTACAGCTTGGGGTCGCTCTCGGCATCCTGAAAAAACGCCAGAGCCACTTTGCAGTTGTCAAAATCTGTAAGTCGATGAAGCTCGAGAATAAGGCGAGCCGATAGTACTATGCAGTCGCGCACGAGAGGCCATTTGTGGATCATCTCTGGGCGACACTTGAAGGAGCTCGCCGCCATACCGCAGAGAAACTGCAATAGGCCAGGCACCGGGAAAATCGACAGCATACGACCATATACCGGCTTACGTCGAATTGCCATACAGTAGTAGGAGATTAGAATCGTGTTATGCAGCACGTGAAGGATGATAGCACCGGGTGTGGCAATTAGTTCATCCTTTACAACAGTCAATAGCTTTGGAAGCTTGACCGGCCATAGAAGCATCTCGGATTCAAGTTTGATCAGATCCCGGCGCTGCTGCCTCCACTCATCGTCATCTGCTGAAGGAGAGCCTCCTTCGCAAGCCTCTTCTATTTGCCGCGTCAAAGTCAGAAACCGACTCAGCAAAGTAGACACCAGCATGAAGTGGCACGCAAACATTTGATCATCTATGTCCACCATGGTACGGTTCAATGCCTCAGTGACATTTACGGGTGGTGCGCGAAAATCATTTGCTCCCGAGAAGAAAGCGTTCCATGCGTAAGCACAGCTGGCACCAAAAGCGAGGTGTGGGTTATCCTCACAAGGATTCGAAGACTTGGACGCAAGGGTGTGATACGCCTCGAGTGCCTACGTTAGTACAATTACTCAAAGATAATTCAGGAGAAGGTCTGCGACTCGAAGTCCTCGCCAACTTTGTAAAACTCACCCTTGAAACTTTGCCTGGGTCTAGGCGACACCGAACTACGACGCAAAATACAGCTGAGAGTGTGAAGTCATTCCAGGCTGTCTCCTGAAGCATGAGTTGATCCACGAGATCGTAGAGCATTCCAATAGAAGCCAGTGGCATGACGCTATCTGGTGACGAGCACGAGGCGAGACTAATACAGCAACGCGCGAGACTTGAGATATCTGCTGGCGGTACCGTGGTCGCAAAAAATGGCGTGAACGGTCGAATGAGAAGCGAACATACGTCCTCAACCGACTGTTTGGTAGATTTCCTCGCCGAGTTCCTCGCCTCGACGTCGAGGGCCAGTGTTCCTTGTGTCGATACTTCTGGAGAAAGCGCGCTGTCTGGGCTACTGTCCGAGGTCTGGGGTAGTTGTAACTCTGGTGGAACGCGGCCCTGTTCGTAGGGATACGTTGCCAGTAGTTTAGTCAGCTGCTGTCCTGAAGAAACCTCGGTGCTGCCTGCTGTGGCGAGGAACGAAGAGGACGGGACTGTCGTGTAGGTCCAACCAGCAGGGCCCATGCCAGTTGTGATCTGGGGCACTAGATTTTCCCTCCGTCTGACCCGCTCGCGCTCTTGTATTGAGGCTGCCAGCTGTGCAGAGCGCATCTTCCGCTTGACGCTCGGCAGCTTGCGACTGAAGATACACTCGACATCACAGATCTTGCAGTGCTCGCACGCCTTGAATCCCTGATTGCGAACGCATTTGACTTTACGATGCCGGCAGTAGTCACACGACTTGTGAATCTTATAGCCTCGTTTTCCACGCGCTTCCTCGACGCTGTCTTTTGGTTCCTCTGTTGATAGGGCGTCGGGGATTGTTACGGGTGTCGTTTGCGAGTCACCGGACCGATGACTGTCGTCGCTCACGTTGCCTGCCGGTGACGGGCTCGGGTTGAGAAGGATGTCGAGGTTGACGGATGTGAAGCGCGCCGAGGAAGTGCGATCCGTGGCCGTCTTGGTCCGCGCTTCTATTGTATCTAATCTTGGGGCTGTCGTCATCATACCTTGCACGAGCTGCGACCGCTGTCCCAGAATGTGTCGGTAGGTGCACACCTGGGCTTGGAACTGTCGATTTCGAGTTCGTGCGCTTGCCTACAAGCTTCAGGTGCTGGTCCTTGTGTACAGAAAACTGTTCCAAGTGTCCAACGACTATGGTATCAAAGGATCTGTGGATCAGGAAATTTGCGCTCAACTACCAAGCCCAGTTCCCCGCGTTTCCCTACTCGGCGGGGTACAGTTGGGGGCAGGGGTTGTTGTCGCCAATGGCGTGTCGGCATGCCTCGAAGCAGTTAAATGGCAAAGATCCACGAACAGAGTCGGTGCATTGGCGGGATGGGGCTTTATATTTGAAGAATGGCAGTACAAAGTTATATTTCAGCAGTCATTTGAGTTGTGTGTTATATTTGTCAGTATCGAGGTATAATCGTGCCATTGCTGAAGCGGATAAACCGTATGCCCGGTAGGAACTACGCAACAGGCAATTCCGAATGGGTGAAATCATATCGGTCCTTCTCCTCGTTGTAATTGTGGGCAGCGACGACAGGTCTAGCCTCAATGTGCGCTGGAGCCAATTTAGCCGCGAATAGGTCCGCCACTGCCTGATCGGGCACCTTGAAATACGTCTTGTTGCGGTACCACTTGGCGCCAAAGCCAAACGCCATCATACACCTCGTGTGCGGGCTCGGGTTGGGCCTGCCCCGGTGCCACAGCGCCAGGTCACGAAGTATGATGGATCCCTTGGGCACCGTCGGCTGGAGAGGTGGCACGTGCGCTCGTCGTGCCTCGACCTGGTCCAACCGTACTTGCGCTCCTTCTCCCTTGTCGTCAATGTAATCTTCGCTGCGTAGAACATGCGTACCAGGCCACACCTCGGTAGCACCCGTCTCGACGCTGCTCGTGATCAGTGGGATGTTGGCGACAAGGTAATAGGTGGCCTGCTTGATGTGTGAAGCACGCAGATCACTGTGTACGGGCTGGCTACGAGTCGTCTCAGCAAGCGCTGTGTTGCCGCTGATGAAGTCGAGCTTACACTGCGGACCCAATACTTGCGCCACGGCCTCCAGCAGCAACGCATTGAAGAACACATCGTCGTACAGCATGTCAGCAAACTGCAACGGCGGCGACTGCTGGATGTTGCCTGTGCCGAAGTTTCGCCGCTCGTACTTGGCAATCCGCTGAGCGTCCTGGACCATGAACTCATTGAGCTGGTCCAGATGTTCAGGGTCAATGAGCCCGTGCAACACGACAATTCCGTCTGTGCGTATGCCATCGACTATCGCCCTCAGCTTGCCCGGAAGCCATTCCCCTCCAGCACGCTCCGCATCGCTGGCAGTCACCTCGACGAGTGTGCTAGCAGTCATTGTGAAGATTCGGCCGCTTGTTGAAATCCAGCTTGCTTGATTGAAACGATAACATCTCCCAACGATAAGATATATCGGCGGGGGTCCTTGCTGCAGCTATCTGCAGCGGGGATGCACCTCCGTGCGCTTAACCTAAAACCCAACCTTTGTGTAACATGGGCAGTTACCAAGTGATACCACGACCAAATTAGTTCGAAAGAAGTGATATCCACGACCAATTAGTCGAAAGAAGTGAAATACCTTTGACGTCATACGGACGCAGCAAATTATACCGTCTACCATACATCTTGCTCTTTGACTAATGTAGAGACTGATAGTCCAATTGTACTTACTATCATTGTAAGATAGCTGTTTCTTTATATGGTGCTTTTGAATGACTCTCTCAAAAGTGCTTGAAATGTTCTATTACGACTATGCCTCTCCTTACATGCTCTTACGAATGTCCGTAATTCATTGAATAATAAAATATACACCTATGCTAACACTATGCTCATGGACTCCTCCTCCATCTCCTCATGACCTCGATGCGGCCGCGTCGCGCATCAGGCTGCTGAACCCGGAGTTGCGCTTCTTCTTACGCTTGGCATCAGCAAGCTTCGACTGCGGAATTCCTCCAGTTTCCTCGTCCCCGGACGACTTGTCAGAGTCGGATTCTGAATCGGTCGAATCCTCGTCCTGCTCTTCTTCAGAGGTCGTTTCCTGACGCGCAACCACTGGCTTCCTAGAGGGCGTGGCCACGTGTGTTCGCTCCTTCACCGATGGGATCTCTTTGGTGGCCAAAGAACTCAAGAGGCGCAAACCCTTGGGCTCACCTAATGACGACGGGCTACTGTTGACGACAGTTGATGGCTGCTCCACAGATCGATCCACCACCGTTGCCAGCTTGGCAGTCACTGGCGGAGCACGAGCTTCTGCCAAAATGGGAGCGACCACCTTGGCGGGGGCACGTACGACTCGGGGTCTTTTTGACGGCTCAGGGCTATCAGAAAGTTCACTGTCAGAGTCAGACAGTGCTTCACTCGAGTCGGAGTCTGATTCGCCCGATGTATCATCAACCTTAAAATGCTTGCGGATGTGGGAGATACCATTCACCCCAGCCTTGATAGGGCCTTTTGCATGTTGGTTCGTAGGTTGGATATCGCCGTACGGATGCCTCCCGTCCTGGCCCCTCCGAGCGTCAGTCTGCGAAGGAGCGGCATCCTTTTGTGTTTCTGCATCCTCTGCTACAGCCTTGGAGATCACTGCTGGCTTAGGGGGGTTCCTTGGCTCTTCTTGAGTGGCCATGGCAGCATCTTGCTTGGCCTTTTCACGCGCAATGCGCGCATCATGAGCCCTCTGCTGGCGCTTCGTCAAAGGTTTGGTGGGGCTCTGGGTTGGCAGATCGCGTGCCACACCAGGCAATGTCGGAGACGTAGCATCCACCTGAGTGGAAGTACCCTCACTCGAATTCGATGATGTCATAGTAGCAGTCTTAACTGGGTCCGGCTGGGGACTGCTTTCCTGAGACTGCGCTGCCTCCGCACGGAGACGCTCATTCTCCTTTCCAAGAGCCAAAAGCTCCGCGAGCTTGGCCTTACGCATCTCTTCTTGTTGTTGTTTCGTCTTAGCCATTTCCATCATGCGTTTTTTAGACTCCTCAACCTTCTTCTGCTTCTCCGCATCCTTTTCAGCCGCCTTCTGTGCTTTCAGAGTCTCCCTCTCTCGATTCCTCTGTTCTTTTGCCTCCTCACGTTCCTTAGCTTTTTGTTCCTTCAACTCCCTGGCCACGCGATCCGCCTCGGCCTTTTCTTCAGCACTACGACGTTGGCGCTTACGGCCAGATTTCCCCGGAGTTGCATCGCCATTCATCTCTTCGGGTGCCTTTAGGGCTTCGGCGGTCTCTGCAGGCAGCTGAGAGATCGTTGGCCTACCCTTGACAGGCGAGGATCCCGGGGTGAAGCCAGTACCAGAATCGCTTTTGCTCTTATCCTCAGGTGACACTTTGCCAGGAGCTCTAGGCTGAGATCGTGCTGAGTCCTCTTGCGATGCCGGAATCTGCAGTACTGGCGGGTTGCCAATTGGCTTGCTGGGACCGGAGTCTGAGACAACTCTGCTCTTGACGGGAACACTAGGCGAAGCTCCCTGACGTCTGGGTGGCGCCAGATTGATTCTATCGCTTGACATGTTGAGAAGCGGCGACACAGCAGTCGCAGAACTCGGCGACGGTGCCTTCTGGGGGTCCGAAAAGTCGTGGAGGCGTGAGGAGATTGCATTTTGGTTCTGGTCCATGTCCTCGTCGTCTGACGCTACAGAACTGGCCACTTCGGGACCAGTACGAGGCTCGGTTCTCTGAGAACCAATAAGATCAACTGAGGATGATCGGGGGAGATTCTCTTGAGGTCCTGATTTCGTCAGGGCTCTGCCTCGCTCGAGCAACTCGACAGGAGCATCTGGTTGACGAGGCGTCAGCGAAGTCCAAATGGAGCTCTTGCGCTTAGTATTTTTACGTGGTCGCGCAGAGGACTCAGCAGGGTTCTCTTCGCCGGCCTTGCGCTTTGCCACGCCGGGTCGTTTCCTAATTGGCTCCTGTAGTAGTACCAGAAGTGTGCTGTAATCCTGAAACACATCAGCCACTGCGTAGTCCGGGTCGAGGTCGAGTTGGTTTCCGTCCTGCAGGCGGTCTATCACAGGAACCGTTTCGTCGGGGTAGAGCTTTGCAAACCGAATAAGAACGGAATTGCAGACATCACTCAGAAGCTGGTTAGGGAGTGCAAGATGAAGAAACTTGTACGCTTCGTCGATGGCCTTGGGCGTTGCTGGTGCCGACGCGCTGCTGGACTCAACATATGCCGCGACCTGCTGTGGCAACAGCAGAACGACCTGTAGCTTGAGCATTGAGTGCCGTCGATCAGAGTCTCAGCTCGCTGGAGAACTGATCTTGCAAAAAAATGGCTATAATTTCAGACTTCACTGCAGGATGCATGAAGACGGGTAATTACATATCCTCGACGAGATGAAGATGTGTCTCAGGTTGAAACAGGGTAAACACTAGTAGAAGCAGTTTCTAGCCAGAGGGTAATCATTTACTATGAGTTCCGCACGACTGGAGGAGGGTAAGTATTTACATGCCAGGCTACTGAAGAGCGCTCCAAGCGTCGGCAACTGTCTCGGTTTCGGCTTCTTCAGGCAGAAGATTCAGCTCTTTCTGAGGCTTCCAGCAGCTTATTACTCCATCCAATGATCCCGAGTAGTACTCTGGCTTGTGATTGCCTCGAGGAATAATACATGTCATTCTCGGTAGGGAACTCTGTGGAGGTCTGTTCAATCTCTTGATGAGCTTACCATCCGCGGCCCTCAGCATGAGTATCTCACCATTATCGGATGGGAATAATAAATAGGGGTATTTGAGTCGCTTGCTATCGGTCAAGCATGGAAACAGCGTCTGAGTATGGCGGTTTCGAATCAGCGGCCCAAAATTTACAAGCAGATTTTGACCACCTTCTGGATATAACGACCATAACCGTATCTTCTCGTCGTTACCGGCAGTTATCACATAGTCACCCGTTGGGTACCATAGTACGGCATTAACTCCACTGCGGTGCGCCCGTCGAAGGTCTCGCGGTGTACTCGACATCGTCTCCTCAACCTGCTGCATATCAAAATCACAGACACACGCATTACTCCGTCGAATGTCCCAAATCTTGACTCGCCCATCGGACCCGCCAGTCATGAGAATATTAGAGTCAACAGGAGACCATTTACACGACAGAACTTTGCCATTGTGGCCCGAGAGTGTATGTGTTGACGAGGTCGTGCGTAGATCCAGTAGGCGGATGAGCGGGTGGTCAGAAGCAGTGGCAAGTAAAGTGTGGTCGCCTACTTTCGACACATCAATTGAGTAGACACGCGTATCCATATTAAACGAATAGGCTTCGGAGAGCTCGTTGGTATCCCATATCTTCACCTCGCCGTCAAAAGAGGATGTCGCAAACAGCCCGTTGTCAAATGGCCACCATACAATGGACGACACACCAAACTTGTGCCCGCTCTTGCGAGGGATCGTACCAGCATTCTCAATCTGCGAAAGTGATCCTGCCTGTTCAACAACTGACTCGCAATCCCATATTTGTATACTTGAGTCAGCACCAGCAGACAGAAGGAACTGATGATGTACATTGTCGATCGCAAGAGCATTAACTGCACCAACGTGGGTTTTGCGAAATATAGGAGCCTCTTGACGATCTATGCTACTATACAAAGTCTCTTCTTCGTATATATCTTCAGATATCCCCGCTTCATGTAGATGCCTATGCCGCCTCCGTGCCATTTTGGCAGACGGGAAGTTAATCTGGGGTGCATACCATTATCCAATGCATGATCCACTGTAGGGTAATCAGTAACGCGGAAAGTCTCGACGACCCACATCGCTCAGGATTCACGAAACTCTCATTAATCATTAACTATGTAGTCATTACTCGTTTTTATAGAACCGTCATTCACGCGCAATTGCATCTAGTCATGGGCAACTGAGACTCCGTGACGCTCAATAAATACTCGATACGCTTTGTCCTTAGCCCTCCTCCTCAAGATCCTTATACTCCTTCACGACGGAACGAACAACTTCACGCGATTCATCAAACTCCTCAAGGCCGTTCTCAAACATAGGTTCCTTCTTATACTGGTCAATAAACGCGTGACGGCGCATGAGCCTATCATACTGATCGAGCGTACGCAAGAACAGTGATGTGATAGCTGTATGATTGGCAAGCATGAGCCCAGATATGCGTGACGATGACACTGGAAGGTAGGGCGAACGTCTTGAGAGCGACATCTGCACCGATGCCGGCGCCGAAGGCAAGAAATTGGCCAGGTTGCGCTCCCGGATTCGCAGAAGCGACTTGTGTATATCAGTAGGGTCGACTTCACCTTGGATAATGTTCAAAATTGAAATGTAACAGCTGGACGCGGGCTGCGTGGTACTGACCATACGATTCTTGGGTTGGAGCAGACGGCGCATGATATCGAGGACCGTTGTCTTGCGCACAAGCTTGGCCTGGTGGACAGTGTCATTGGTGAAGGGTGTGTACGCAGTCATGAGGAAGTGTGACTTGGGAAACGGGATCAGCGAGGCTAGGATGCTCGACAGATCATTGTGAAGGTATCCGGGGTAGCGAAGAGTTGAAGTGCTGGCCGACATAACAGTCGATACGAGCTGGTTGGTCTGCGCAAAAGTCGGTGACTGTACGTTGAGGGTATCGGCAGCAATTCTCGTCAAAGCAGCATTGTCAATAACGACGACAGAATCGGCATAGAGGGCAAGTCGTTTCAGTGTTAGGACACTGTTATATGGCTGGACAACGACGTCTGATACCTGGCTGCTATCTGGGAACACCGAGTACGTCTGTATAAGCTTCTTTGGGAACCGGTCATTGAGTCGCTCGAGCATGAATGAGCCGAGGCCAGAGCCAGTTCCACCAGCAATGGAGTGAAGCAGTAGAAAGCCCTCTAGAGAGTCGCTTCCGTCTGCTTCACGGTCGAGCATATCCATCACCTCATCGGCAATGCGCTCACCCGCCGAGTATCCTGCAGCCCAGTTGTTTCCAGCACCGCTTCCTTGCGGAGAAATGTAGATATTCTCTGGGTTGTATAGCTTTGCGTGTGTCGATGATACAATTGAGTTGATGACGCGGGGTTCGAGATCAATCAAAATAGAACGTGGAATATAACGCGTGTCATCTGATTGGTAGAAAAAGACGTCCTTGCGGTCACCACCTGCGCCCTCAGTCGCAAATGGCTCCAGCGTACCGTCCTTCGAGATTCCATGTTCAAGACAGAGCTGTTGCCAGAACTGATCTCCCACCTGGTTACCGCACTGGCCTGCCTGGATCGTGATGAGTTCGCTGTGTTAGAGTATATATCGGACATTTCATTCGCAGCCGTTGCGAATCCAAGTTTTTACTTACCGAGGCATGGATGGTTGAGTGTTTGGCAGGTGGAGTTTGTACGCGGTTTAGACGCGAACTTCAATGCTCTGAGGGTAAGGGTGACACAAACGGGAGCACCCGTAAACTCGAGCCAGAACGTGACTAGGAGATAAGCTGGGAAACGGGAAAGGGCAAACCAGGTAGCGCGGTCGTATCAATTACTCGGGAGTCAAAAAGAAGAGTGAGATTGCATCTAAAATCAGCAAAAAGTATGCCTCCTGTCGGAGTCGAACCGACGATCGCCTCATTACTAGTGAGGTGCCTTACCAACTTGGCCAAAGAGGCAGATTTACTTTTTAGTTTTCTTCGTGGTTCCACAGATCGTATTCTTCTAGGGTAAGGATACCAAGCTCCACAGCAGAGATGCACCCAATACGATGGTATGTAAACGGGCCGGTAAAAAGTGCGAACCGACTGAGACTCAATCCATCAAGACAATGCAACGAAAAGTCAATTCAGACTTTTGAGTCGCTGAGGTATACAAAAAGAACCACAAAAAGTTATGCCCCCTGTCGGAGTCGAACCGACGATCGCCTCATAACGAATAACTTACGAGTGAGGTGCCTTACCAACTTGGCCAAAGAGGCTGATTTGTTTCTTATGCGGCCGGCGCAGTATTTAACGGCTGTCCAGAACCGCTCGACCTACCATGTTTGGAGACGTGGAATACACGAGGTTTCCAGCTCAGCACTGGAGATAAATAAGACATCTCAATATCAGGTGGTCGTTGTGGTTCATATGATTCGGTGCCTTCGTTTATACTGGCGCCATGTATCGTAATGTTGCGAGTTCTCTTCAGTAACATCACAGGAACGTCATGTAGTGTATTAGTGTATTATACCAAAAGATTAACGTACAGAGAGCAAGGCAATAAGCCAGAATTAGTAGTAGACAACACCGGAAACAAATGCTAGGAATCAAACAGATAGTGTAATCGCGACGGGCGAATGTGTTGGCCAAGGAGCTCGCCAATTGCTGGCTCGTAGGACGAAGCCAAAACAGCGTCGGCAAGGTTGTCGAGCAGCGTGATGAGCGGACATATCGACATGCGTGCTGTTGAACTGGTTAACAGCACCCAGAGGCCGATCGGCTGGTGGACGTCTGCTGACGGCCAAATAAACCTGCCAGCGGGTAGTTCGAGCGAGCAGAGCGTGGTAGAGTGTTATCCCATCTGGGGACGTCGCCGTATTGGACGCCCGAGTCGACTTCTTCCAGGTCAATGATGCCGAGCTCGACCTTTGTAAGGATCATAGACGTGATACGCGAAAAGGCTTCGTCGATGTTGTGCCCTGTGCGAGCAGAGGTATAAATAAGGGGGATGTTGCCGTTTCGCGCACAGAAGTCGAGAACGTCGGCTGTCGGCACAATAACATTCGGGTCTGTGTCATCCTGGAGGTCGACTTTGTTGGCGACGACTATTATTGATGTTGTTGGCGATGTGAGGGCGCGCACGTCGGCGAGAAACTCGCCGAGCTGGTCAAACGAGGCCTGGTTGGTGACGTCGTACACTAGCAGCACGCCCGCTGAGCCCCTGTAGTATCCTCGCGTCAAGGACCGGAATCGTTCCTGGCCTGCTGTGTCCCATAGCTGTGTTAGATGTGCCACGAAACTGGACGAGTATAAGTACCTGTAGTTTTAAGCTACGCCGGTTCTCGTCCTGGCCGACTTTGACTATCTTTGACGAGAACTCGACACCAATCGTCTGTGCTGCGAGTACACGCCCTGGGTTAGAAGATGCAATCATGATGGAGTGTTGTACGTACAGTCGCCCTTAACGAAGCGGTGGAGAATACACGATTTCCCGCACCCGCTGGGGCCTAGGATGATGATTTTGGCCAGGAAGTCGTACACCTCAAAGGTGTGTAGTTCCTGAGTTAGCACGTATCGCAGCGGAGCACAGTACTCACCTGGATCGATTCGACGCCAGAGGACTTGCCCGAGTCGGATGACAGCGCGCGTCTTCGCATCCTTGGTGTGCGGGAGGAGGAGCGGAATCCGTGAAGCGATAGGGGGAGGGCAGGGGGGAGCGGAGAGACCCACTAAGCGCGGGGGGCAGTGAGACGGGAAAACAAAAAGACAGCAAAATGGCACTCGCAGAGCCTGTTTAAAGGGTGTTATTGAAGTCGACTGAGGCACTTGCCTGGCACTTTCCTGGCACTTATTTGTCGTACCGTGTTGTATATTGCATAAAGTGAACTGTAGGGTACCGTAAGTGTGGGGTACAGCTGGAGAATACGTAGGGAAGAATAAGTACGGAAGAATAGATACCCAGTGCGATTAGCTCGACTGTGGATTTAAAGACCTCCAGTTTATAGTTTCTAAATAGATAGAATTGTGTAGATAGAGTTAGCAGTTGGACGGGTGTAGTCGGCCGTCGATAAGCACTGCGAGCAGTGAGATTCCAGGTATTCCAAGAACCAAGAGTTCGAGGTGGATTGAAACGACCAACCAGAGCTCACCCAAATGAGGGCATCTAATCTATCCGATGGTGTGCTCGTTCGGTGTATTCGTCTGCCCTTGTAGTTTGTCGGCTTAAACATCCGAGAACTTGGCAGTCTTGGCTACATCGTCGTAGACGTCGAAGCGGCGCTGCGAAGTGACGGGTATGCTGGCGCGAGCAGCAGCAATGGGCTCTGGCTCGAGCTCGGCGTAGACTATCTCCTCGCTCTCGCCAGCCTCGGCAACAACGGCGCCCCAGGGGTCAATGACCTGCGAGTGGCCGTAGGCATGGTACGACGCCGAGAGGTCGCGGGCCGGCGAAGCACACAAAACGTAGACCTGGTTGTCGACTGCACGCGCACGCGCCAGCAGTAGCCAGTGCAGAGGTCCTGTAGTCGTGTTGAAGGCACCCGGGTAGATCATCGCAAAGGCGCCCTTGCGGGTCGCAACAGACGCGAGCTCGGGGAAGCGGATATCGTAGCAGATGCCCAGGCCAACAGTGCCGTAGCCTTCAATGTCGAAAACAGTGGCCTTGGAGCCACCGGTGAGGATGTCGCTCTCGACAAACCGGATCTTGCCCGGCACGTCGATGTCAAACAGGTGCACCTTGCGATGCTTAGCAATGATCTTGCCAAACGGGTCAAACGAGACGTTTGTGTTGTAGTACTTGCCCTCGGCCAGCTCTGGGATCGAGCCGCCAATCAAGTACACATTCGACTTCTTGGCCAACGCCGACAGAAACTGCGTCGTCTCGCCGCTGGGGATGGGCTCGGCGTAGTTGCTGAACTGCTGGACCGAGTATGGCGAGTTGAAGCACTCGGGCAGCACAATGAGCTTGGCTCCAGCGCTGGCTGCCTCTGTAACCTTCTCCTTGACCTTGGCCAGATTGGCCGCTTTATCTGCGCCGGCAGCAAACTGCAGCAGAGCCACCTTCAGCTTCTGAGCAAGTGACATGGTGATGATGAGGTGATGATGAGTCGAGCACGGCTGCCAAATCTCCGTATGGGCTGCATAACCCTGCATCAGCCAGATACCTCGAGCCACGATTGAAGCTCATTTGGACTCTAATGGGTGCAATCTACAGGCTAATAAAAGTGAGGTTAGAGTTGATGATTTCATCGATTTGCTTCGATGGCGAATGCGCAAAACAGTGCCCTTCGTCTAAGCCGTCTATGCATCTCATTAGTTCACCAAAACGACATCACCTATCCAGCTGGGCCCAAGGTAATTACATTAATGGCGTGTATCTGGAGATTGGCAAGAACAGAAAGAAATAACCGGATTATGGATAGCTCTATTGTATTAATATTTGTCATTTTACTGTTCATTTGGAATGACCTGTCACTTTGTCCCAGAAGCATGTAGTTTCAAAAGCCAGTTTTAGCGAGAAGCCCTCTCGTGGCACGAACCCGGGCGAACGAATTCACGTTTGACGGGTCTCAGACACTTGGTGAATCCGTTATCACCAGTTACCCAGAAGACATCGTTCGGATCTCCTCCCCACTTGAATGAGTAGTGGTTCTGGCCTCCATGGAAACAGAGGGCATCAGAAACGTGACTAATTCCAACCGTACCGACGATGACCCGTACGCATGACCCACACTTCCCAATTACGGCATAGTGGGTGCGGGATACGTTGAGGGAAATTTCCCGGCAGACGAACAGGTCAGAACCAGTATCGCCTAGGTACGTGCTTCTCCTTTTAACAGTGAGTGACCCTTCGAGAGCATAATACACAAGGCAGGCTGGAACGTGCTCCTCAACCAGGGTGACACACAGCTTCTTTTCCATCTTGACGAGTTTGATGTCTGCCGGGATTGATAGCAGTTCTGTAGACGCAACCTGCTCCAGTGACTTACCAGAACAGCGAAATACTCTCATAACTCGGTCGACACCAACCGAGACAACATGGCCAGCCCAGGCATCCAATGCTCGGACAGGCCCTTTGTGTGAAAAAAATGTATTGAAGTTTCCGTTCTTCACCGTTAACACAGTGAGGGAACCGTCACAGTCTCCAATGATGGTGGTTGTGGCATCCAGGGCGCAGACAAGCGCGGGGTGCGAGTGTCCTAGGTCAGGATTAATGAATTTGAGGTGACCACATTTCTCTGGAGCATTTCCGGAGCCATAAACTCCCTGTTCGTCAGCAGCTGGTTCACTGGGCCCGCAACGTAGGTTATTGGACTGACGCTTGTGTCTTGTTAGTTGTGAATCAGGCGCGACCACGGTTCATTCTGGGGCTGTACTTACGATTCCCTCAAAGCGGTGTATCCTACTGGCCGTAAACGCATCACGATGAAAGGCACCAAATCAAAGGAGTGTGTGCGAGGTCTTGGTTGCAGTGGGAAGGAATGTGGTAGAGCAGGAGACAGCACTTGGCTCCACATTGACCACCAAATTATGGATCATAAACAGCCGCCGCCGGTTACTGGCTTTCCATCCATGACAGACCCTAAAGAAAGTCTAATATGTCCCCTGTTGTGGATCGTATTCCGGATGAGCATAGACTCAGCTGTCAATCGATGTCAAGGAACAATACTAGTGTTCCATGATGCGGGCTGTTTATCTGAGACTACATGACATCTCATATTGTCGGCTTGTTCAGTTTGTTCAATCTGTTCCCAGTCTCTGTTCTCAGTGTGTTCTCAGTGTGTTCTCAGTGTGTTCTCAGTCTCATGTCTGTCGTCACCCAATTAAACCGTTAACTCGTCTGGGGTATTGTGTCCCACTTGCTAATGAGTACGGCGCCCAGGTACCCCGCGCTATAGGGTTGGGTGTTCTACAGCACCCCGCTTTGGCTGCAGGATTTTTCCCGTTGGAGAAATCAGGGGTAAACCAGGCGGGGTAGCTGTTTAGCCTGATCCCGCCCTATCCAATAGGCTGTACGGATGAGTAGCGGTGCGAAACCTTTGGCGCGCCCACTGACGCTCCTTCTACAGAGTTCTTATCAGAATAGTAGTTTGATCCATTTCGTAGTTCCAACTCCTGTCGTCTTCTGATAAATCTAAGCTGTGATCTTGACACACTCTAGTCTTGACACTCTAGTCTTAGCTAACGCTTCTTTATTTTTTTAGTCTTCCATCTAATCACACATTCATTTACACAGCTAGCGATTTAGAAAATGGGCAGAGGAGTGGGCCAGTCGTTGGGGTCGTTGAAGCGCAGGCCAATGTTGAGGCTGTGGATGGCCTTGATCTGCTCCTCAGTGAGCTCAAAGTCAGTCGACTTGAGGTTCTGCTCAAGACGGTTCTGGTTGTTGGACTTGGGGATGACAGCAATGTTGCGCTGAGTGGCCCAGCGCAGAATGACCTGAGCGGGGGTGCGGTTGTGGGCAGAGGCAATCTTGGTGACAGTCTCGTGCTCAAGGACCTTGGCCGTGGCGTGGGCACCGGCGTGGTTCATCTCGAGGAACGACTGGGGGCCGAAGGTCGAGTAGGCAGTGATGGCAATGCCCTCAGACTGGATGTAGTCAATCAGAGCGGTCTGGGTCAGGTAGGGGTGGTGCTCAATCTGCAGCACGGCCGGGGGAACCTTGGCGTACGACAGCAGGTCGCGGACAAGAGCAGCGTTGAAGTTGGAGATACCAATGTCCTTGGTGAGGCCAAGGGCCTGAACCTCCTCCATGGCGGCCCAGGTCTCAGCAATGGGCGTCTTCTGGATCTTGGTGATGTTCTTGGCAACGTCGGTGGCCAGGCCGGGGGGGTAGCGCTCGGCAGGGTCAACGTACTCAAAGGCCAGGGGGAAGTGGATGAGGAACAGGTCAAAGTACTCAAGACCCCACTCCTTGAGGGAGTAGTTGATCATCTTGTGGACGTGCTCCTTGGCGTGGAAGTTGTTCCACAGCTTGGTGGTGATGAAAATGTCCTCACGCTTGATGAGGCCGTCGGCGATGGCACGACGAACACCCTCACCGCACTCCTTCTCGTTGCCGTAGTCCTGGGCACAGTCAATCAGACGGTATCCGGCCTTGATGGCGTTGTAGATGGTGTCGGCGCAAGAGTCCTTGGGCACCTTCCAGGCGCCGAAGCCGACGAGGGGCATCTTGTTGCCGGTAGGCTTAAGAGTGACATAGGGGGTTGACGAGGCAGTCATGATTGATCTTTTGAGGATGTTGTTGAGACGAAGAATTGTGAATATTTAACAATAGACGAGTCTATTATTTTCAACAGCAAGCGTAAAAAACCTGGAGCAGGAGGGAGACAGCAGCCTTATTTATAGTGTGGCAGATGCAGCACAATTGCCGTCGGAGTTTTCCTATTTCCCCAGATTAGCAGCGGGGAGGTTTTAGCCCCGAGCGCTGGCGCGGCAAATTAGCCAATTTATCCGTGTGGGTTAGGCGGGTTTCGGGGGAACACAACGGGGGGGAGGAGGGGGCCGAGGCGAGTCTACCGTGTAGTGCCACGGTCACCAATTGCCCACCCTGTACCTCTGTTAGTGCCGTGGCCCATTCCAGCGCACTCGGTTTTACCACCGGGCCGCTTAGTCGAGCGGAACTACCAAAATGGCGCCGGGCCGCTACAAGATGCTGCATGCATGCATGCTCCAGGCTACGCTGGCCGGGCTTAAGGGGATTGGGCGCTGTCACCGCCGGGAGGCACAACCGCCGTTGGTGCGCAGATCGACGTGGGCCAGATGGCCGGCCCCAGAGGTACACTGAACAGGTGTCCACAGGTTGTTTCCAGAACAGGTGTCACAGGCTGTTTCCAGAACAGGCTGATTCCATGAAGGCTGATTCCATAAAGGCTGATCCATAAAGGCTGATTCCATAAAGGCTGATTACGGGTATTAGCAAGCGGCAGGGCGAGCGTAGTGTAACGGAGACTGCAGTTTAGCCCCGCACCGTAGATGGCATAAATAGAGGTACTGCGACATGACCTCAGGATAGCCATGTGTTTACCCGTGAGGCAATAGCAATGAGTAGGGGCGGAATAATAAGCCAGTTACTGTCAAATCGTGCCCAGATCTAAATCCACATCTTCAATCTCACTCCAAAGGTAATCTAGTGCCCAGCTTCTTCACAGTACCCCACTATGCTCTTCCTCACTATACCCCACTAATGCCCTTCCCCCACTAGCCCGCTGCACTTTACCCAACTCGCTGTAGCTCAACCCAAACTTTACAACTAGAACTTTAACCACCATGTCTCACTGCCCAAAACCTGTCTCAAAACCTTGCTTAGCGTAGCTGCGATGCACCCATGCTGCTGTTGCTGCTCTGCTGCTGTTGCTGCTCTGCTGCTTGTGCCGCCGCTCGTGCTGCTGCCGATGCTGCCGCTGCTACTCTGCTACTCTGCTACTCTACCCCGCTGCCCCGCTCTGCTATTGGGACGACCCAACAACTCCCCGGCCATGCAACCCCCACCCTGGTCTCAGCCACACGGCTACTTTGTGCCCTGCCCTGTGCCTCTGCCCTCTGCCTCTGCCCCTCGGCCACGCATGCGTCGTACTCCCCCTGGCTTACCCCCGCGGCTGGAGCCGTGCCCCGCGGCCATACCCAGCACTGGCTCCCTCGTGTTGGCAGCCGGCCATAACACTAGTCCAGTGAGCTCCACCAGCCAACAGCCCAATTCTATCTTTCCCCTAGCCTGCTCCGTAGTTCCATATCCCTGTACATGTTATATTATCCGCCGTCTGAATCTCGCTTACTCCCACTTGGCTTCCTCCTTACCTTGTCGCATTTTTTTTCGTTTTCCTGAACCCTTGGCTCTGCACCCTACTGCCCATGCCAGTGTAATTTCCTAGCAACTTGTGATCCAACTCTTCATCCCTCCTCGGCGCCATTGCCAGTCGCACCAGCCCCCAACCCGGCCCTGCTATTGGTTCCTGCAGTACTTCACCATCCCCACCCGTCTAGAGTCCTGCTACTGCCATCCGTTTGTCCGGCCCCCGCTTGTTTGCCCGCTCCTCCTGGCCTCGTACTTGATGGCCCTTTGACCTGCTAGGCCTTCCTTCCAGGCCCCTCTGCTTCCATGCGCCGCTCGGGCTCAGATATCACGGCGCCCGACGCCGAGCCGGCCGCCGACGTCGCCACCGCCAAGCGCCATTCCTCGCACTTCTCGCTGCGGCCCCACCGCCATCGCAAGAGCTCTGACACGGCCCCCGACGATGTGTCCAATGTGCAACCCGACTCTGCCAGCACCATCTACGATTCGTCTCCAGCAGCCTCAAACTCGCGCCTCGATGCCATTGATCCTAAAAAGTCAAAACCTTCGTATGTATAGCCTACAGACCTCGGCATCTAGCCGGTCAGCCTCTAGTTTGGTCATCTCCAGCGGGTCATCTCCAGCAGGTCATCTCCAGCAGGTCATCTCCAACAGGTCATCTCCTTCCGGACTCGCTAACTCAGCTCGCTGTTCAATATCAACTTCGTCCCTACTACTACGCACCCCATGCCAGGATCCCAGGACCACCAATCCGACCAGCCTAGGGTCTCGGTAGACAGCGCCTGGCGCTCCCTAGATGCCGCGCACGTCGACGACGAAGACCCCCGCTCGGGCCACCCGCCAGGCCTCGATCTCGATGCCTACGGCTCTCCCATCGCAAGCGCCCGATCCTCGGCGTCCGATAAAAAGCGCACCTTCTCGGCCCTCCCGCGCATCCGCAATGCCCTGTCACATGCCCATCTACCGACTCTCAGCCGACCGCCCTCGTACGACTCGACCCAGTCAAGCCCTCGCCACAACTCACAGACCCGCCTCCGCACTGGCTCCGAGGATGCTCTGTTTGCGCTAGACCCGTCCTCAAACTCGGGATCACGGCGACCGTCGTACGCATCCATCAATACTCGCTCCTCGACGGGCTCCCGCGTATCGCGACACCGCTCTGAAGACGACCCCGACGCCGTTCCTCCAGGTCTCGTACTCGCTGGCTCGCCATATTCGTCTGCAAAGGCGGATTGCTACCCCACCAATGGACCCATCTCGTTCCCTGACCCGGAACAAGTCTTCAATGCAAAGCAGTACGCCGACCAGGCTGGCGCTCTCTCTAAGTACACCGACATCGGCAGCTCCCACAGCAAGCAGAGCAGCCGGTCGGGCTCAATAGCGTCAACCTCGTCAGATACTCGTCAGGCGCCTGTCAAGCGACGCACCTTCCTCGGTAAGCTCATCTCACGACGCGAGTCAAACGACCAGACTGTCGAGAAAAAGCGCCGCAACAAGAGTGATCAGGCTATCAAGACTCGCTACTCAACGAGCAGCCTCAGTAAGGAATCCACCTCTAAGAGCCGCCCACGCGAGTCATCACGAGGCTTCCTACACAGTCGTGGTTCCCAGGCATCCATTTCTCCAACTTCCGGCCCGCTTCAGCGAAACCGTGAGATGTCTGGCACATCTCTATCAAACCTCGTTCTCGATGCTGACGAGCACAAACCGGTGATTCAACTCGATACTAATCTCGAGAAGATGTCCGGCATCGTCAAAGACCGCGATCCACTCGCAGCCGCCGATGATGCAATTATGTGGAAAGCTCCCGAAAGTTGGGGCATCCATCATGAGATGCCCCTGACCGAGGACGCCTTGTGGTCTCCAAGTTCAACTTCGCCTCAGACGGATAAGAAACGTATCTATTTTCTGAGAGTCTTCCGTGACGAGAACACATTCGGTACCGTGGCTTGTCCGCTGTATGCAACCGTTGCCGAGGTCCTACAAATCCTGGGCCGCAAGTTCTTCCTACCGTCTGTCTCTGGTTTCCAGCTGTCACTTCAAACTGCTGGCCTTACCCGAGTTCTACGTCAGAATGAACGGCCCGTGCTGCTGCAAAAAATCCTTCTCGAGTTTATGGGTTACACAGAGAAGGATCGCCTTCCTGATCTTGGCAGAGATGACTTAAGATACCTCTGTCGTTTTGAGCTCTCCGAGTCGCCGATCAAATCGCAGCAGACTCTGGACCAGCGATTGGTCGTCAACGACTACGCGCACGTGTACCTGCGCAACGCTTCACTGCAAACAATTCCCATTCCCTTCTTCCAGCGTGCATCGGAGATAGAGTCCCTGGATGTCAGTGAGAATCCGTCGCTATCCATTCCTCTCGACTTCATTCAGGCCTGTGTGAAACTCCGTGAGGTTCGGTATATCAACAACAGGTGTTTGCAGTTCCCTTCAAACATCGGTAAGATTGCCAACCTCACACACCTCGATCTGTCTGGTAACCTCCTGGTGACATTGGACAATGTGAAGTTCACAGCGTTGTCGCGCCTGGTAAACCTCAATGTTCAGGGAAATCGTCTTGATGAATTGCCTGACAGTATGAGCGAACTCAAATCACTCAAGGTATTGAACTTGGCTTCAAACAATGTCAGAACATTCCCATCGGCGCTATGTGAGATTAAAACGCTCACAGATGTGGACTTTTCTTTCAACCGGATTGAAGTGCTCCCCGACGAGATCGGTAACCTTACTTCGCTTGAACGCCTGGGCATGACGAACAATGTGCTGTCCAAGGCACTTCCAAAGACTTTTGAAAAACTGGTTTCACTCGTGGAGCTCGATATACGCTACAACAAACTGCAAAACATCGACATCCTCGCCAGCTTGCCAAAGCTCAGCTTGCTCTATTCCTCCAAGAACTCGGTGTCCCTCTTTGAGAAAAGCTTCCAGAACATTAGCATGTTCTTTTTCGATCGTAACCCAATTACGCGAATCCGCTTTAGCGAACCGCTATTGGGGCTCACTGTACTAAACTTGTCCAAAGCAAAACTAACAGTGCTCGGCGAGCAGTTCGTCCTGAAGATTCCCAATGTTGAGAAACTCATCCTCGACCGAAATCATTTGGCAACCCTTCCTCCGGCTATTGGCACACTCAAACGCTTGCAGCATTTAAGTATTGTCGGAAACCAGCTCAAAGATATTCCTCCGGATATTGGCCAGCTGCGGGAGCTGCGCACCTTGGACCTCCACTGTAACAACCTCAAGACACTCCCCGCTGAAGTTTGGAATCTGTCAGCGCTGACAGTGCTCAACATCTCTACGAACCTTATCGAGGCATTCCCGAAGCCCAACGCTCATGTTGGTAGTGTGTCCAGCGCCGACTCGGTCCAAGAGTTCAAGCCTATTGCTGTTCCTTCTGAAATTGAAGCTTATGAGCTTAAGGACGATTTCGACAGACGCCCATCCGTGATGTCTGTGGCTTCGACAGTTCCATCTCCGAAAGATGTGAGCGGCCGCCGCGGCTCACTCTACCCACCTTTACAAGCTATTTCTGCTCAGGATGGAAGTTTCTCGGGTGAGAGCCGAATCCCGCGCGGCAGACAGCTTTCCCAAAGCTTAACGGTTCTTCGCGCCGCCGACAACCGTTTTGGCGATGAATGCTTTCAGGAGATTTCGCTGCTGCATGAACTTCAGGTTCTCAACTTGTCCTACAACGATTTGATGGATATTCCGTTCAGCGCTCTCAGTCGACTCACCCATTTACGTGAGCTGTACTTGTCGGGTAACAATCTTACCAGTCTGCCTTCCGACGACTTTGAGAACATCTCGGATTTGCGCGTGTTCCATGTCAACTCTAACAAGCTACACTCTCTACCTGCTGAAATTGGTAAAGTCGCACACTTGCAGGTGTTTGATGTGGGTTCAAATCAACTGAAGTACAATATCAACAATTGGCCCTATGACTGGAATTGGAACTTCAATTTGGACTTGCGATACCTGAATTTCTCTGGAAACCGTCGACTCGAAATCAAAAACACCCACGTAGCTGGTATGCGGGGTGCTGACGATACTAGTCGCAATCTTAGTGACTTCACAGTTCTCAGGGGTCTTCAGGTACTTGGAATGATGGACGTGACCTTGACAACGCCATCGGTACCAGATCAAACTGAAAATTGTCGTGTGCGTACATATGGATCCGAAGTTCTTTCGATGCGGTACGGTATGGCCGACTTTCTAGGAGCGAACGAAAGTCTCTCAGCCATGGACCTGGTGATTGAACGGTTTCAGGGCCATGAAAAGGAAGCTGTCATTGGGCTGTTTGATGGCCGTAACGACCGCCGTTATGGTGGAAACAAGATCTCCAAGATGATTCAGGAGTCTTTCGGTACTCTCTTTGGTGATGAGCTGAAGAATCTACATGATGATGAGACGGTGTCAGACGCCCTACGGCGGGCATTCCTCGCAACGAATCGTGAGATTGGCAATGTCAAAGTCCGACCAGATGAAGAGATCTCACGCCCTCACTTGTGGCATCAGAGCTCTACTGCTCAGAATATGACTCCCGAGGACAGGTGCACGGGATCCTGTGCTACGATCATTTACTTTGTTGACACCAAAATGTACGTGGCAAATGTTGGAAACACAATGGCTGTGCTGTCGAAGCGTAGTGGAGAGTACTCGGTGCTCACCCGACGTCACGACCCTACATCCAAGGAGGAGTTGGAGCGTATCCGCGAGGGTGCAGGTATGGTGTCAAGTAACGGTAAGCTCGATGGCGTTCTGGACGTTTCGCGAGCTATTGGTTGCTACAACCTCATTCCTCACATCCATGCGGACCCATCCATATCCGAGTGGGATCTTACTGATGCCGATGACTTTTTAATCCTCGCAAGTAGCCAGCTGTGGGAGTTTTTGTCTTACGAGGACGCCATTGATACGGCGCGTATAGATATGAGCAAGGACCCTATGATGGCCGCGCAGCGCCTTCGCGACCTGGCCATTGCCTATGGATGCAACGAGAAAATCATGGTCATGGTTGTTAATGTCGGCAGCTTCAACCGCAACAAGAAGTTCAAGTCTGGTGGTATGAGTCATCTTGGAGCTCTTCACGGAGTCGAGGAGGAACTGTTCCCGTCTCTTCTCAAGAAGCGTCGGGATAAGTCACTTCTACCTGAAGACTCGTCACTAGCACGTCTTGGTGGCGAAGTCGACCCTCCAGTCGGAGACGTGGCGATGGTCTTCACAGACATCAAGAACTCGACGCTACTGTGGGAAAATAATCCTGGAGCAATGCAATCGGCGATAAAGATTCATAATGCTCTAATGCGTCGTAACATACGCATCATTGGCGGTTATGAGGTCAAGACTGAAGGTGATGCCTTCATTGTTTCGTTCCCGACCCCTACATCAGCGCTACTATGGTGCTTCAGCATTCAGTCGCAGCTACTTGAGGCTGATTGGCCCGAGGAGATTCTGGAATCTGCTGAGGGCCAACCAGTCACGGATGTGAATGGCAACACTGTGTTCCGCGGTTTGTCTGTACGTATGGGCATTCACTGGGGTCGACCTGTATCGGAGATAGACGTTATCACCAAACGTATGGACTATTTTGGACCCATGGTGAATCGAACGGCGCGAATCAGTGCTGTTGCCGATGGTGGTCAAATAACCCTGTCGTCGGATTTTTGGTCCGAGATTCGAAGGCTCACAGAAGCCCACCAGCGTGTTAGTGAGGGCTCGGCAAGCCTAGGTGAGGCATACGGGGACGAGGTAGTGGGTCAGTCGCTCGATCACGACATGCGAGTGCTTGGGTCCCTTGGATACATGGTACGTGATCTTGGTGAGATGAAGCTCAAGGGACTCGAAAACCCGGAGCAGATTACAGTCATCTATCCAACGCCCCTCCAAGGTAGATTACATTACCACGAGGAGAACCCGACGCCAGAGCAGGTGAGTCAACGCGCCCTCCCCGCCGGGGTTGGGCTTATTAAGCAGTTTGAGCTCAAGCCGGAAAAGCGGCCCTCACACCCCCTGGGAGCTTCGGCTATGCGCACGGGTGGACTTACCATTGACCTTTTGATGCAGCTGCGTACATTGTCCAATCGCGTTGAGAAGATTTGTTCGCAGATGAACATGGGCATGCCCGACATGGTTAGCTCGTTTTACGATTACAATCGCAAGACGTCTGCTAATGTCGGGGCTGTTATTCCCAACACTGACTATGACTTTGTCATGTTCTTTGAGCAGATTATCACACGGTTGGAGAATGCTCTGTCGACGCTCTGCATCCGTACAGCGGCACACCATCTTGTAGATGAGGATTCAACGACTGCAAGGATGGCACTTGCAGAGTTGCTTGACGTGGTGCTCAAGCTCCGGCCAAGCAACTTCCGCTTACCCAAGCCGGGACATGAGAAAGATAAGGAGCCTGCTCCTATGTCATAGTTCTAATCTCCAGGCCAAGCCAGGAGTATAGTGTATTTATTAAATGTAAAGTGATTTCACGATTTGGCAGTGGCGAACAGGGATATTCCTATGACAGATTTAGAGGGATGACACTTGGCAAAATTTGTATTACAGCGTACATAGGAAAACTCAGAGAAGGCAATATATTACTACGATAACTCAGTCAATCATTATCATCATTCATTTACCGTTCGCAGCGGCAGCGCGGACGGGCGCGAAGTACGGGTGCTCCATTGCCTCGGCGGCAGTCAAGCGCTCCTGATGGTCGTAGCGGAGGAGCTTGTCAACAAAGTCAATGCACTCGTCCGAGATGAGGTGTTTGTTGTCGGCATTAACAAAACGAGCCCACGGCTTGCGGGGGTAGGTGCCAAGGATCTTGTCGTACTGGCTGTCCAACTTCAGGTGGTACTTGAACAAGTAGTCGTACAGCTCATTTGTGCCAAGGACTTTGGCAATCTTGACAAGCTGGTCGGCGTTGGAGCTGCCGTGGAAAAAGGGATCCTTCTTGAAGATCATGGAAGCAAACATGGCACCAAGCGACCACATGTCGAGCGAGTAGTCGTACATTTGCAGGTCAACGAGCAGCTCGGGGCCCTTGAAGCAACGAGATGCGACACGGACATTGTACTCGGTACCAGGGTGGTAAAACTCAGCGAGACCCCAGTCTATCAGGCGCAACTGGCGCTTTTCATGGTCAATCATGACATTGTGGGGCTTGACATCGCGATGCATAATGCCCTTGGAATGCGAGTAGTCAAGGGCCTTGAGCAGCTCAAAGATGTAGTAGCGAATGTCATAGTCCGACAGCTTGGGGTACAAGATGCGGAAGTCAGTATTGTTGACGTACTCAAAGATGAGCGATGGGGTCTTGGACAGGGGGTCACGAACGACATCGAGCAACATGATAACGTTGGTACCACCAGCCAGGTTTTGCAGAATCTTGATTTCTCGCTTGATCTTCTTCTTCTTGACGGGCTTGAGGACCTTGATGACGCACTTTTGCGAGTTGCCAAGATTGATGCCCTCAAACGCCTCAGAGTACTTGCCACGCCCAATCTTGCGCACAACCTCGTAGTTTTGCAGCGTTCCCCATAGAATCGAGACGTTGTCATAGTCCCAGTACGAGCTGGGCATACGCTGATTGTAGTCAGCGTACACGCGCGACACCGATGGCTTGGCTGCGGACATGGTGCCAGCTAGAAAACCAAAGACTTTACAAACAAACCAACAAACTCGGTCAACGATAAGTCAACCAGCAATACAGCAACGACAACGGACAACCAAACAGATGCGTGGAATGAGACTCCGCCAGACTGTCTGCTACAGCACTCTCCTCTCGTGTGGGCTGCCGGAAACAGGCGGCAAAGGGCGTTTGGTATCGGTGACGAGTTGCGTCGTTTGGGATCTAACCAAATGGCTAGAAAACTCGTCAGGGTAGGGGTCTTGCCTTTAGGGTACGAGCGAGCCGGTCTGCCGTAGCACAACGAGCACAATCGGTTGATAGCCGATTGTGGCGAGATTAGAGGCTTTTCAACATATATTAACTATATGATGGTTCTAGCAGTATCTTGAATGGGTACCTGAGAAAGCATGATAGCGGATTTCCAGGTGAGATAACCCTAGGCACAGCTACTTGTCCCTGCGGGGTTGTGAGTTCGATCGAAACCAGCAACCATGACACCCACTGCCCACCAGAGACAACATACAAACTCCGAGCACGAGCCTCATATCTTGCGCGCTGAACCGAATATCGAGACTCGCATCTCAGTTCCTGCCGTGTCACTCGCACCCCACATCATCATCGCTGGCCTTCAGTCGATCTGGGCGCGGTGATAGCAGATCGGCCCTTACCTCCCGCATAAGAATTTCTGGCGCCTACAGACGCGTCAGTCGCTTCAGCTACCAGCGATCCAAGCTACGTCACCATTTCGCATCACCGCTTCGCATTCAGCATTGTCATTTGCATTTCTCCGTCATACTGACGTCCAGCTCATGGCATACATCGACTCATGTCCAGCTCTGCTTCCGCAGAGGGCTCCGTCATATGGTGCGGGTCATTAGCGGTTCCTTCCAGTCTCGCCTGTCCGCTGTTAGAAGTGGACCACTCGACACTCGAAGACATCAAGCTATGGACAAGTCACCGCCACTCGTTTTCAAAGGCTGTCGGACGCATTGATGGGCTAAGGGCTGTGTCTTACGTGAACCCGTGCAAGCTTCCTGTGTGGTGCGTGTCTGGTGGAGCCCTTCGCGTCTCAACGGCCAACGACCTGACTCTGCGGTTCTTCAATTCCCTAGCTGCCAGCTCAGCATGTCCGCCCGCACCTGCCATTACTAATCTGGGTCTGCTCGTTGAAGTGTGTTTGCAACAAAGTCACACATCCTCGAGGCGGCCAGATCACACACCCCAGTATTTATTGTTTGCAATCGAATGGATTGCAAACCCCGACTCGCCAGAAGTGACTATGACCCCTGTAGTCTGTGCCATCCCCATCACGCTCCGTGACCCCCTGCGAAGCTCTCGAGACCATCTCTCTGTGAAGATGGAGTCGGACGCGAACCCACGGTTTCTGCCCAGCCTACCGCGGAAATCGCTGCCTTCAGCTAAGTCGCTCGCCCCGACTCCTCCAGCAACGGGTAGCCAGCGGTCGAATACAACTCTCGACAATCTGGTTCTGCCACGGCGCTCTTCGACGCCGTTTGAAAGGGCCGCAGTGCGTAAACCCACCGGGAAAGAGAACATCTACAAACCATCCCTCCGCCCAGAAACGCATATTGAGCGGCAGGCAAAGGCTTTGGTCCAGCGAGTGACCATGGCTGGTCTCCGACTCCGTGGAATACACCGCGATAACCCTGAATACTCGTCGCTCCACTCGCACGTTTATAGTGCCGCAACCTTTGCATTACGGCACCGTCTTGATTCGAGCATCTCTCTGGGCATCATTGAGGACAAAGTGGAAAGCCTCCTCGACATATTTATAGGGACGACTGGTAAGCTCAATGAGTAGCAAGGAGCCAGAAATCCAGCAGCATTACCTCAACATCTCGAAGACATGTACAATAAAATAAGTATCTTGCAAAACATAATGAGAAGTTAATTCAAAGCAATTAAGAAAAACGAGCACTATAATGCTAAAAAGTTTACAATGGTAGTGAAATGCAAGAGTGTTCAAGAGTGCACAGTGACTAATGGAATTCTCGGCGAATTAGTATTATTAGTAGTCCTGTTGGAAGCAGCAATATATAAGGAAGTCAGAGTACGTGATTCAGCAGCAGTCTGTTATAATACACTCCAATCTGACTTCTGGGGAGATCCCTACAGAATTGAGGGCTATCATACCTGGCTCGAGTTAGATAACTGGTCTGACAGGGACGAGGGTGAGACTGGTGATTTCTCGGCTTTCTCAACTTCAACCACATCAGCATCATTATTTGATGCCACCTCTGCTGCAGCCTGTTGACCGACTGTTCCGGTCTCCTTCTTAACTAGGAGGGCTGAAATGATGATGGACAATGCCGAGTATGCTGCAAGAGTGTACCAATTATTCTGGAAATCAGAGAGTAAGGTTCCAGCACCGAGCTCACTTGAAGAGATCGCAAGTCCGAGAGCAACGCCAATCTGGCCGAAAGTAAGGGCCATACCGCTGACAATGCCTTGGTCGGCAAGAGGAGCACTGTTGCTGACAGCGTTGATGAACGTTGACATGAACAGCGCGCTTCCAGCACCCTGAAATATATAGGCTGGGAAAATCTTACGCCAGTAAGTTTCCTCCTTGACCTGGGACCAGATCACACTGCCAATGAGCTGGAAAATAGGGCCGATAGTGACGGTGATACGAGTAGGCACCCTACCATATATGGTGCCACCAAGGACACTGAACAAGGCAAAAACAACTCCGAGTGGAATGATCTCCACCGCGGCTCCAATCGGCGACTTTCCACGAAGTGCCTGCAACTGGTTGGCTGATGCGAAGATATTCACGTAGAGCGAAGCGAAGTTGAGCATCGAAGCGAGACTGATGGGGATGAGGTTCACGTAGCTCCAAGCACGACGAGGCACTAGCGGCTGAACCTTGAAGTACTTCTCGGCAACAAACAACTCGTGAATGAAAAATAACGCTATGAAAACAGCTCCGAGGACGATGGGAGCAATAACACGCGCCGAGCGCCAGCGGCCAGGTGCCGACGTGAAGCCAAACACGAGCAAAACGAGGCCGACAACAGTCAGAATAGTGCCGGGATAATCGATTTTCTTCAAGTCGGGAAGATTTCGCGGCGTCTCTTCGACAACAAAGAAGATGAGGGACAAAAAGAGAGCAGCCAGTCCCAGTGACAGGAACATGAGGCCTCGGTAGCCGAGAGTTGTCTCGGCGAACCCACCTCCAATGAGCACGCCGATAATACCACCCATAGCCGCGGCCGAGCCAACTACTGCAAAAGCAATAGCTTGGGCACGGCCCTTGTATGAGTGAGCTAGGAGAGCAAACGACGAGGGAAAAGTGAGTGCTGCGCCAATGCCTTGGAAAGCACGAATAACGAATAGGACAATGAGTTTTTGGACAACAGCATTGATGAGTGACGTCACAGCAATAATGGCCATTCCGGTCATGAATGTAGCGCGGTGACCAACAATGTCGCCCAGTCGTCCTGCCATGAGGATGAAAGAGCCAAATGTCAAGGCGTATGCCGACAGCATCCAACTGGCCTCGTCAAGCTCGACATTGTACTTTTGCGAGACGAATGGCAGACTAAAAATAAGACCAGTGACGTTGAGAATGTCAAGAATCTGTGCTCCAGAGACAACGAGCACCGAGACGAACTTGAGCTTTTGGCGCACGCGTGACAGCGTCGACTTTGGCTTCTGGTCGGGAAGAGGCTCGCTATCTGACATGATAAGGGCGTGGGTAGTTACCGGAATAAAGTGCGGATTCAACTGTCGAGAATGAGGTGGAATCAGGCGCCTTTATAGAGGCCAGCACATGGTCGGCGCGTGTCATTCAGACTTCACGCGATAAGCACAAGTCCACAAAAGGCCGCAATGCTTGCCAAGATTTTTTAGGGTGGCACCGAAGTCCGCGTGGTTCTGCACGCAGCTATCTGCCGTGCTCCGCAACCACTATCGCGCGCCGCACGAACTCCGCTAAGTATCTGCGGATTATCTGCGGAGTTGATGCTTCTCCACCGCCAGCGACACCAAATTGATCCGGTCAGAGATCCTCCGACGCCCGTGCCAATCCCGATTTGGTACTCTGCTACAGGTCGATCTGCCGGGTACTCGTTAACATTCATATACGACTACGTCACCATCTTCTTCCTGTTAGTCATGCTATCGCCATGAACTCTGATCCTGATGGCAGCCTCGACAAGTCAGAGCGTGTTCCCTTCAGCAGGAAGCGCTCGTGTGAGGAGTGTATTGAGTCGAAGCGGAGGTGTGATCGCGAGTTCCCTGTGTGCTCACGGTGCCGAAAACGAGGATTCGCCTGCGAATATGCAAACAAGGTAGCTGTGCAAGCAGTAACTCGACGACGAACAAGGTCGCCCTTTTCACCCAAGGCATCTTATGTATCAGAGCTCGACGAGTTACTGATGCCGACGTATTTGGCCTGTCAGAACGGCAACATGTACAGTGGATCGTTACAGTCGCAACTAGCTACTTACCACCCGACGACCAATCTTGATTTTTCTATGACGGATCTCCTGGACATTGATATGCTGCCAGATTCACCAGCGAGCAGTCTTGACAGTCCTGAAGTGTCCTGGGGCGCAGGAGGAGGACTCATCCCCAGCGACGTGATGTCACGGATCCATCTTATCGACTGGTCCCTCATTTCGAGCCTCAAGTCCTTCAAACTGATGCCAAGCGATTCGTCACCACTGGGTACTAATAGAACCGAGTTCGACCTTTACGGTGCTCGAATAAAGCAGTTCCCCACTGCGTTTCTGCGCAAGTCGAGTACCGCATTTCTACACCCAAGATTCTACTCACAGGGGCTTCCTCCCATCCTTCAGACGACACTGGCCGTGTGCTCACTATCAGAAACGAGTCGTAGCACGCGGGGGAAAAGTGCAACATTACAAAAGGCAGCTCTGGAGGACTTGCTGGCGAATATGACGTTTGAGTTCAAAGTAACGGACTCGCTTCATGTGAAGCTTGCGCGTACACACGCATTCCTCATTGTTCTCAGCCTACGGCTGTTCAGCGGTGATATTCGGCAGAGTTCGCAGGGTGAGCGCATGTTGACTAAACTATGTCTCATTCTCGACCATCTCACCGAGTGGAATCTCACATCATCTGGCCATGAGCCTGCACACAATCCACAAGAAGAATGGGAGAATTGGATCCAACAGGAGACGCTTAACCGCACCGTTCTTGTCGGGCTTATGATCCAATGCGCGTACCTACCGCAGCGGTACGGGGTGCAGCTAACGTACAAGTGTGATCGGCTGCGCATGGGGTTGTGCAAGGGGATGTGGCAGGCGACTTCGGTGGAGGAATGGGTGTCGGCCAGGCAGCAGTTTGCCGCGCCCTACGAGAGCCAGGACGCGCGCGAGGCGTTTACGCAGATCGACGACGCTGACAAGTTCGACTACGACGGGTTACTGTGGATATGCTCTGAAGTAGGGCTCGAGGCCATGGAAGACAAGCTGCACCGCGACCTGCGCAGTTTCCCCGAGTTTGTAGAGTTTGACAATTAATTTATATTCATGCAACATGAAAACTCTAGCATGGCGCATTAGAGTCAGATCGAGCACTCCGATCGAGTTTAGACTGAATCGATTTACCCCAGCTGTGTTGACGGCTAATCACATGCGGGCTATTTTGACAGCCTCGGCCAAATGCCCCTGCCAGGTCTGCCGCACAGTAGGTTTGGGACCGGACCGCGGTTGGGAGCATAGGGCACGAAAGAGGGGCTGACACGCTGTGAAATATATTCTGCCCACGTCGACCCTGTATTCATACAGTCGTCAACTCTGAGCTGTAGTGTCTAGTCGTCATGTCTGAGGAGCCCAAGAAGATCATCTCGCTGGCCGAGCTGGCCAAGCACAACAAGCAGGATGACATGTGGGTCATTATCAACGGCCGCGTCTACAACGTGAGCAAGTTCATTGACGAGCACCCTGGTGGAGAGGAGGTGCTGGCCGATGTGGCCGGAAAGGACTGCACCCGCGAGTTTGAGGACGTCGGGCATTCCGAGGATGCCGTCGAGATCCTCGAGCGTCTGTACATTGGAGACGGTGACCCTTCGGTAAGTGAAGTGTTGAGATGTGTCGAACGACCGTTTGACTGTTTCGATTTGTTTTGTAGACGCGTTGCTAACAACAGGAGGTCACGATCAAGGCCGCCAAGCTCAGTGTGTCCGAGGACTTCAGCAGTCGCGAGTCGTCGTCGTCGTCGTCGCTGCTCTACCTCATTTTGGCTGTGCTGGTCGCTGCTGGTGGCATTTTCTACCTGCAGGCCTTCAAATAAGCGTCTTAGATAGGCATGATGCCGTGGCCTTGCAACGTCACTCGCAGGAAACTCGCAGGTCTTTACAAGAGCTGTAAGTTCTGTAACAGATACATCTACCGACTATACACAGATGGGTGTTGTTAGAGCACCGGAAGTAGAGCGTAGGTCCAGTAACAGTGGTGTCATTTGAGATCATGTACCTGACAATCTTTAAACGCCTCGGCACACTGATTAGAGCCATTCAAGATGCTGGCGTGCCGTTTCGCTGTTTCCACTGGCCGTGCCGTCGCTGGTAGAGCTCCTGCTACTGCCAGCTATTGCCCCGGCCAAAACACTGCCGCCAGCCCCAACAGTTGTGCTTAGTATCACGTCGTTGTGATAGGCCAGCGGGCGATTATTTTCGCTATGGCACGGCTACCGAGACTATAGCGGAGTTACTGCTAGCGGCCGAGGCGCATTGCGACGGCACATGCGGAACAATCGCGCCGTTGGATTGCTGTCACGGATATCGGAATGCTGGCTGTTGCCGAGGTGCCCGTCGAGGCCTGTAGATTAACATGCAGGAACAAGAATCGGCCACATGCCTGATCTACGCATATTCGTGACTGTAAGGTTAGAGGCATAGATGTAAACGTCCTACCCCACATAATCCTCATTATGCACCAAAGTCTCATCTGCACTAGATTATCTGCACTACATTTCAACTGCTCTTGTTGTACTAAACCAACAATACCCAAATCATCCGTGCGTAAACGTCTCCTGTAGTCTAGATAGCTCGTCCAGGCCTCATATCAGGCAGGACTAGTGCATTACTGCTGCAAGTTGATAGCCGCGCCAGTGGAAAAAATACGGGCAAAAAGTAAGGCCTTAACCAAGTTTTGTCAACGTACTGACAAATCAACAGCATTTCAAACATGTCGGTCAAACGGTCGCTCAAGGACCTGCTCTCGGCAGATCCAGACGCTGTCATGGAGGACCCCAGCGTCGTGGTCGACACGCCCGCTGAGTCGGAAGCCCCCACGGACCCAAATCAACTCGGCCTGTGCATTGAGTGTGGAGACCAGCCCTCTGAGATTTCGTGCCAGAACTGCGACGAGGACTTCTGCTCCGTGTGCTTCAACTACCTTCATCGCACTGGTACGCGAAAGACACATAAAAACACGCCCACGGCTGCCACCAAGTCGCTGCCAGCACCCGAATCGACCAATGGCGACGCTACCAAACACGAGGATACGGAGATGGAGGAGGAGCAGGACGACGAGGCCATCGAACGCGATCTCGACGCGGGTCTCGCCGACGCCAAGCGAAGCCTCGCTACAACGCGTGGTGCTGCTGGCGAAGTAGGCACCGAGCAGTTGCTGGCCAAGATCAAGGACCACGCAAAGTACATACCCATGCGCCTGACGGTCGAGGAGCGCAAGTCATTACGCCTGCTCGAGGCAGCTCTCAATGTGAGCGAGTACACGGACAAAGTGGACATCCTGATGTACTCGTCCAAGGCACGTCGAATCGTCGCCCAGCTCAAGGAGATGTGCTCGATTCTGGCAGGTCTCGTGGTAGCTACCAATATGCAAGCGGGCCAGAGCCTGTTCGAGGACAAGGACTTTGCGCAGAACGCTGAGTGGTTCCAGTCCGTCTTTGAGGTTGGCCGCCGATACAAGATTATGAACCCGGAGAGAATGCGCGATTCTTTTGGAAAACTCATGTATATGATCATGGACTCACGGTTACCCGAGGTCAAGGACTCGCTCGAGTTCGACCTCTACAAACCTATCAAGACTGTCCATGGATTCCTCAGTGCGTCAGATGGTCTCCGAGTTCTTGACGACCCCCTGGTTATGCAGGCAACGATCGAAATCATCCCTGAGGGCAAGTCACGACATTCGATTCAGGAAGCTATTCGACGCAAGGAGCGCTCGATAGAGCTCCTGGCCCGCAAATACGCCACTACATCGCTCAAAGGCGACGACATTCGTCAGTGCCTCTACTCCATTGGTGACTACCATGCATACCTCCGGTCAAACCGTCATCCTGTCATGCAGATGATCAAAATGCTCAACGATAACTTTAAGGCGGACTCGATTGACGGCGAGTTCAGTCTTGGTATCTCGTACGGCAAAGGCGGAGCTCGTCTCTCACACAACCATGAGAAGCAGTACCATTACGTGCACCAGTCGCTGACGCTGTGGTCCGAGATCATGCGTGACATGTTCATGCTGTGGTCACTAGCTGACGACGACCTGCTCAGCGATCGCACGCGGTATCACCTCGGTGACACAGGCCAAGGCCTGAACCGTATCAAGGCCTGCCCTCAGGTAAGCCGGGCGATGCACAATATCATTGCGCGAGCCCAAGAGCGCACAGGTGGATGGATCGGTTCGAGCGTTGTGCACCTCGGTGACCACACTGTCCCCAACGCACTCTTCTTCCTCGACAAGTACCTTCAGGTGCCCCGTATTCTGACTCCTGTCTACATTGCTGTCAGCAATCTGGATCGCATTGCACTTGATCGCTACGTGCACCAGTGGATCTGCTCGCAGTTTGAGAGCGTCGAAAAGTTGAGAACCAGCATCTTGTGTGATTTCTTCCGACATGCCTTCGACGGTTCTGGTGCCGATAACTTCTACGATGCTGGCTCATGCATTGATGGTCGACTCACAAGCGCGTGGAACTGGGCTAACGTCATTTCCAAGAAGCCCTACTATAAGAAGTTCCTCGTCACAGGCTTTACAGGCTTCAACGGATCCGATGGCTTCTGAAGATGCGTCTACCGCACTCCTGAATGAACATGCTGAACGCACTAAAAAATGTATGCTCGTACTCTTAATAATAACATTATTCAACCTATAGATCCTCAAAATTAAAACTTCTAAAATATAACCAACTTTTAGGCGAATCACAAGGATTCCTTGGGAACCAACTTGCGGAGGCGCGCAATCTCCTGCTCAAGCTCAGTGTTCTTGGAGATGAGTTGCTCAACCTTATCCTCGAGTTGGCTCATTCGCTCCATCTTACGAGCACGAGATCGTCTCGCAGCCTCGGTGTTTCGAGCACGCTTGACGGAAGTTCCGTCAGCGTCCTCTTCAACAAGAATAGGCTGGAGAGGAGTGGATCGCGGCTTACGGTTGTAAGCAGTGATACCAAGGGCATCCTTCTTATCATTGAAGCCATCAGGAGTTTCGGAGCGCTTGCGCTTCGACAGCTGTACCTCTCCAAAGTCCATGTCAGGCGACATCGGGGTGCGAGACATAACAGGACTGGATACCGGTTCAGGCTTAGGAGCAGGGCCTGCGGAAGCAAAGAGTGATTCCGACGTAGGGCCCATCACGTCGACAGACGACACCGAATCGTGAAACAGAGAGTCCCACGACTTAGGCTCGACAATGTCGACGTCGTCAAATAGAGGAGACTGGTCGAAGTCAGAGAACTCGCCAGACTTGGAGAGCTCCTGAGGAGACACAGTAGCCAATGACACGGCCGGGCTCTCGAGGAGATCGAGCGGGTCGATGTACGACGAGGAGCGGCGGTCAGAGACGACGAGGAAGGACAAATCGTCCTCGTCCTTGGCAGCAAGGCCAAGGGACCAGATATCCTGGTTGGCAGCCTGAGACGCAGAGTACTTTTCAAACACAGACTCGTGCTTGGAGAAGTAGGGTCTGTCAGTGACAGGGGCGGTGCTTACCGCGCGCGCACGAACGGCGGCGGGGGTAGCAGTGGGAGCAAAGACCATTGTAGTGAAAATCACAGATTCTTCGGTAGACAGGGGGTTCAAAAATTTATCGCAAACAGAAACAAGACTGTTGTTGTGTGGTGCTGGAGGGGGGCTGTTGTTGAGACATCATATTGACGGTATTCTTCACAAAGTCGGGGGATAATCCTGGACTTTTACTTTTCGATGAGATAAAGGGGGGGACCTTTTTCGTTTGTTAATCCTTTTTCTTCTGGTTATGAGCGCATGTTTGACAAGAGATTAAAACGACATTTTGGGCTAGTTCAATATCCTCAAAATGTGTGTGCAAAAAAGTTGTAGTTGGTTTGGTTCGAAGGTTCACGGTGGGTGGGTGTGGGCTGTTTAAATAGACTGACTCATTTTCTGGGTTGGCTGCGAGGCCGGCCGCGGCGTTGCTTTTTTGTGTGGCTGCTGTGAGACTGTGCATTACTCAAACAGGGCACGGCAGGTCATGATTGGCTGCGGATACAAAGCATTTCTGGGACTGGCCAGCTGAAAAAGTAAACTGCACCGCCGGTATCGGAGGCTAGGCGGGGGTGGATGGGTAGCACTGGCAACAGCTGCACAGTAGTGCACAGCACGACGGTTTATCAGGTAAAAAGCCGGTGTAAAAGACTGGTTCTGTGACGATATTAACCATCTAAACACTTGTCGTCTACATTCTTAGTCAGTGTCAATCTTGGCCGGGCGTCAATTGCAATGACTCAATAGAGGGCTAGGGATGTGGCTTGAGCAAGCGCGAACTGTGCACCATCTGAGCGGGCCAAGCGGGCAAAGCGGGCACGCAGCAGGCACGAGGTAGGCCCCTTAGCGGCACAGCCAGTACCAGATCCAGGGGTAGACGTGGGCCGGCTAATTCGGCTAACTGGGCCAGACCGGCCCGGGTGTGGGTTGCTGACTACTGCGTTGCTGACTACTGGGTTGCTCACCCCCTCGGCTGCTCCCTACAGCCAGCCAATAGAGCACTGGCCACGAGGGATAATGCACGATAGGCTCGGCCATGCACGCGGTATTGGCTGTACGCACAGCACCATCTGCATCTGCCACAGCCAAACTCGGCTAGTAGATGCGGTTAAAAATTTGCTGCCGCTACCGGCAGGGATTGCTTGGCGGTGAGATGGTTGAGATTTGGTTGGATATAGAAGTGTGGTGGAAATACATGTGTGAATGCCAGTTAAAATCATCATAGGTGCAACTGCTGCTGCTGGCCATTTATTGAATATGGCAACGCCTGGGGCCACAACTGGGCCCCGCTCCGCTGGGCCTGCCGCGCTGGCCGGCTGCAGCCCTACCGTCGTGTGCAGTCTTTCTTTCGTTGCCCTAAGTGATGCTCTGTGCCTAGCCCCATCCCCTTAGGGACTGCCTACCACATTGGGGCAACGGACTTACCCGGGCCCTCGCCAGCGGTAGCCCGTTGGCGCCGAGTTGCCGTCGAGTTACCCTCTGTGTCGCATCAGAGTGCCAGTTTGGGCGACTGTTGAGGGCTACTGGGACCTGCCCGCCAGCACCACCGCAAAGCCCTGCCCCTGCCCTGGCCTTTACCAGCGGAAAATCTAGCACAGGCCTAAAGCGGCAGCACTCACAGCAATGAGCCCGCGGAAAAAATCGCTTGCAGAAAAAAAGTCCCGCAACCAGGCACCACCAATAAATAGGCCCGCATATTGGCCCCTCCAACGCCTTGTCATATTGTGATTTCGACCATTTGTCCCTCTTCATCTCTTCCTTTGACCTTTGAAATTTGCGTGTTATCTAGTGTGACGATGGATTGTTTATAACAGTTCCGAGCAACCCATTGTTGTGACTGTCTGGTTCCGTTGAACCGTTAATTATCTATTCTATCTACCCCTTGAAAGGCCATTCCACTTGAAAATGGCAATTGATTCGACCTCCATGATGGCCGTCACGCCCTCGCAGCCTATCGTGTTTGGCCCCCAGCCTGGCTCGGGCCCCTTTGGCAAGTGCGTGCCGAGCTCGGCGTGCCACGCCTCTTCGCTGACCCGCCTGCTCACCAGCATCCCCGCCGAGCCAAGATCCTCTCGCAGTCCTGAAAGCTCCACTCGCAGCCCTGGCACCGAGATCCGGTCCCGCAACCCCTCCACAGGCTCATCCAGCACCGCGCTCAGCGATATGTCGTGCTCAGAAACCATGTTCTCGGTCTCCCCCTGGAACCGCTCTCCCGATGCCACCCTGTACCAGCTCGACACCAAGAGTGCCGCTGCAGCTCCATATTTATTGGCTTTTGCCGAGTGTCCCAAACCGGACCGTTGTGGCAAGCCCCTAATGCTCAAGACCATGTCTTCGAAACTGTGCCATACTCCTCCGCCCAAGACAACGTTTCAGTTTGATGATGAGGACGAGGACGAGGACGATGACCGTGTGTACGAAGACGACGAAGAAGATGATGACGAAGACGATGAACAGACTCACCCGCTCGCCATTGCTTTCAGCCCTCGTGTCTCTGATGACGTTGGCGTCTTCCAAAGCGCATCTCCCTAAGCGGCTCCGCTTAGCTTATTTATTGCAGTTCAGCACTGAATCGATTAATTAATAACCACACGCTGTCCATTAGGTGATACTTCGTCTGTAAAGAATTGTAAGGAATAATTGAGGCTATTCAGCAGCTATCAGCAGCTATCTACGACTAGCTCGTTAGATTCGTACTCGTTGTAGTCTTCGGCATCTCAGCTTAGGCTGTTCCTGATTCCCGCCTCATCACCGTTTGATCCGTACCCTATTCTTACCCGGCTCCAAATTATTTTGATTTTTTTTTTTTTTTTTTTTTTCAAGGCTCGTTAGAAATATAAAATTATTCCCATCGCCCATTTCCTCCTGTATTGCATTTTTCTTAGACTTTACAGACTTGAGCAAATATGACTTACGAGTCTGGATCTTACGGTGACAACAGTTACAGCAGCGGCAGCTACGGCGGCAGCGGCGGCGGTGGTTACGGCGGTGGCCGTGGCGGCTCCCGTGGATACGGCGGCGGCCGCGGTGGTGACCGTGGTGGCTACGACCGTGGCGACCGTTACGGTGGCCGTGGCAGTGACCGCATGGCTCAGCTCGGTGACAACCTGCAGAAGCTCAACGTTGACCTTAGCACGTTGCCCAAGTTTGAGAAGAACTTCTACAAGGAGGATGAAATTGTCGCTGCGCGCTCCGATGAGGAGGTGAAGAAGTTCCGTGACGAGCAGAACATGACCGTCTACGGCAAGGACATCCCCAAGCCTGTCGAGACCTTTGACGAGGCTGGATTCCCCAACTACGTCCTCAAGGAGATCAAGCAGCAGGGCTTCCCCAACCCGACGGCCATTCAGTCGCAGGGTTGGCCCATGGCCTTGTCCGGTCGCGATGTCATTGGTATCGCTGCCACCGGTTCAGGTAAGACTCTCAGTTACTGCCTGCCCGCCATTGTTCACATCAACGCACAGCCCCTGCTGTCGCAAGGTGATGGACCCATTGTTCTGGTCCTGGCTCCTACCCGTGAGCTGGCCGTCCAGATTCAGCAGGAGTGCAGCAAGTTTGGCCGCTCCTCGCGTATTCGCAACCTTTGTGTCTACGGAGGTGTCCCCCGTGGTCAGCAGATCCGTGACCTTGCTCGCGGTGTTGAGATTGTCATTGCCACCCCTGGCCGTCTGATTGACATGCTTGAGAGTGGTAAGACAAACCTGCGTCGCGTCACCTACCTCGTCCTCGATGAGGCTGACCGCATGCTTGACATGGGTTTCGAGCCCCAAATTCGCAAGATTGTGGACCAGATCCGCCCCGACCGTCAGACCCTCATGTGGTCTGCTACTTGGCCCAAGGATGTCCAGCGTCTGGCCCATGACTACCTCAAGGACCAGATCCAGGTCAACATTGGTTCGCTCGAGCTTGCCGCCTCGCACAACATTACCCAGATTGTCGAGGTTGTTAGCGAGTACGAGAAGCGTGACCGCCTCACCAAGCACCTTGAGGCCGCCATGGAGGACAAGAACTCCAAGGTCCTCATCTTCGTTGGTACCAAGCGTGTCGCTGACGACATCACCAAGTACCTGCGCCAGGACGGATGGCCAGCACTGGCTATCCACGGTGACAAGGCTCAGTCCGAGCGTGACTGGGTTCTTAACGAGTTCAAGACGGGCAAGTCGCCCGTCATGGTTGCTACGGATGTGGCTTCCCGTGGTATTGGTATGTATATGCTGCCCCCCGTGTGTTAACAACAAGTAAGGAAGCGATCGAGAAAGGTACACTGTCCGCGATATCATTGTTATGTGAGGTGACCACTGATTTTCCTGGTATACCTTTCCTCTTGAGTACTGAAGTTCTGGAGTCATTTTTGGCTACATGCGTTTAGGAGATATCTGAGATGATGCCACTCGTGCCACGAGTCGTTTCATTTCCCTTTGGCCATCTTTCAAGGTAGCAGATGCTTGCTTCTGCTGGATACTTTCTTAAATTACGCGCCCCTTGGGTTGCGCTCGGTGGAACACCATGATTTCCTATTGTGATTATTTTCGTTTCTCGGTTTCTGTGCTCATCATGTTTGAGGAATCGAGGTGCGACTCTTTGCTGAAATTATGTTTGCCCACCACTGGCAATCTGGGTTCAGGCGCCCAAATGTGCGAATACGGTTGCCGGCCATGCAACTGTCGCCTTGATCATCTGTGCTTGTTTTTTCTTCTTTCCTTGTTTTTCAAAACACCGTTTCGTGTCGGGAGACCTAAAAGATTCCCGTTATGAGATACCTCAGTGCTAACTACAGATGTCAAGGGTATCAACTTCGTCATCAACTACGACTACCCCAACAACAGCGAGGACTATGTGCACCGTATTGGTCGTACTGGTCGTGCTGGTGAGAAGGGTACCGCTATCACCCTGTTCACCCAGGACAACTCGAAGCAGGCCAAGGACCTCGTCACTGTTCTGACTGAGGCTAAGCAGACCATTGATCCTAAGCTCGCCGAGATGGTTCGTCCTCGCGGTGGTTACGGCGGTGGTTACGGCGGTGGCAACCGTTTCGGTGGTAACCGCTACCGTCAGGGTGGCCGCGGTGGCTACGGCGGTGGTGGTTTCCGTCGCGGCGGTCAGTCGTCGAGCGGTGCCAACACTGCTCCTCTCACCAGCTCGCGCTTCTGAACTCCCTTAAATTATAGTATACCTTATAGACTCGTAGCATGATTTCAATTAACTTCTAATGGCTTTTACCATGCGTCCCAATCTTCGGTGCTTTCTTCAGTGGTGGTCGGTTCCAAAGATAGTTTCGTGAATTGCTTTGTTGTGCCAAAGGATCTTGTCTTTGGTGCTAGCTTGACAGGCGCCTTAGCTGCTTTGACAGGCGCCTTTGCTGGCTCGGGCTCGTCGTCAAAGTCGACTCCTCCCCAACCATCTTCTTCGTCGTTATTGTCCCATAGATCGTCATTGGCTTTCGGTGCCCAGGTGTCTTCACTGGTGAGGCTCTGCTGGCTTGCAGTGGCAGCAGCGGTGATCGAACCCATAGATGTCGATTCCACAGGCGGAGCAGACGACGTCCTCGCTGGGTTACCGCTTAATGAGTTGTTGTACGGTGAGGTTGACTTCGATGAAGATTCCATAGGAGTTCCAGAGAGGGAGAATGACATCCACTTAGATGTCACGTTCGAAATATCGGTCAAGGAGGTACTGCCAGAAGGTGCGTCGTTTCCATTGTCCATCGCTTGTACCTGCTTCCTGATCTTGGTCAGGAGCATATCAAGCGTTATAGATGCTTGATCTCTCACGGACTTGTCCTTGTCGAGTAGGGACGGGCACAGCGCGCCCATCAGCTTCGACGCACAGTCTTGGGGAGAGAAGAACTCAGCGGTGGCACTCAAGGACATAAGAGATGCAAGCCTCGAAGGCACGTGGGGATCTTTAAGTGCCCTGGTGAAAGCCGCGACCAGAACGCTAGAACGTGTCGAGGTGGAGAACCGATCAGCAATACGGCCGAGAAGAATGGTGGTATTGGCACGGATCTCAGGAATTTGGTCATTTTGCGTCTTGGCCAGTAGTCGAAGCAGCTCTCCGTTGATCTGTTTACTGGACAACTTGTCGACAATCAGTAGCACCGACTTGAGCGACTGCTCGCGAATAATAGGCTCAGTGTCAGAGAAGCCAGTAGACAAATGCTGGAAGATCTTGTTGGAAACAGTCTTCGCATCAATAATTTCAATATAATCTGGCAGACTTTCGAGCAGTTGGAGACGGATGGCACGATCAGGTAGCGCGTATAGCTTTACGAGCACTGGCGATACAATCCTTTGATAGTCTTCTGATGGTAGCGCCTTGCCGAACTCGATGACGACCTTGAGCGACTTTGTTCCGCCCTTTCCGGTCTCAAGGCATCGCACGAGCTCCGGTAGGATCTTGCTACCGAGGTATGCGGGAGGGAATCTCGGACCAACGGTGATTATCTTGTCAAGGTAATCGTTGAACTGGTAGTCGGTGAGGATAGTAATCTGGCTCAACGAGGAAGATATCTCGTTCATATCGCCAGCAAGATTCTGTGACGCCTGCGCGTTATCGAGGATCTTGGATACCTTGATTCGCTGGCGCGGGTTAGCATTGCACAGCGCCTTCTGGATGTTGAAAAGGACGACAGAGGGGATATTGCCTTTGGATGATGGCGGAAGCTTGGCCATCCCAGAGAATGGTATGACGCCATTGAATACCTCGTAGATGAACAGACCCGTATGCCATGAATCGATACTGGATGGAAGTCGCTGGGTTATCTGCCAACCTGACTTCACAACCTCTGGTGGAGCGTTTTGTGATGCGCCTGGGAGAATACTGGCATACGTCAGCACGGTTCCATCGTTGTCGATCTGGTTTCCCGACACTTGTGACGTGAGCTCGAGACCACCGAGCACCCATTCGCCGCTCTCGGTGACGTATATGGATCCAATGCCAATGCTGCCGTGAATGTTTGATCCCTGGCTCTCTATACTGGCAGCCGTCTCAATGACACTCCGAACTCCCCATGTTTTGGCGTCAACCGACAGGTCATTGAGCACTTGATGGAGGGGAACGACGCGTTCGGTAGCGATTATCAGCGACGAGTCGCTCTGATGTTAGAGTGATCCCAACGGCCACGACTCAACGTACCTCGAACGAATCGACAATGCGCAGGATGCCGGGCAGTCGCAGCCTCTTCAGCTTTTGAAGCATGTTTTGGGCCAGCGGTAGCTTCCCACGCGATGCGCTTGCCTTCGTGTCGAAGACGAACAGCGTGCAGCTGGATCCGTCGCTCTGCTGTTAGATCGGCTCTGGATCAACAGGTGTCGTGTATACCTTGAGAGTTCCATTGTGGATGCTCCATATGCTGGCAAAGTCGGCTGACGGCCCCCCGAGGGATTCACCTATCGTGTACGGGGTATTGAGGCCTGTCAGCGACCCGATAGTCCGCGTCAGAAAATCCATTTGTGTCGAGTCGGAAGGTGAAGGTTACAACCACGCCAAACAGTTCTGCCGCATCTGCACGAAAATAGGCCTGACGCGAGGGGAAGGGGCTGCGTGAAAAGTAGCCTTCGCCGCAGATATGAAATAAGTACGGAAATGGCGGAGAAGTGTATGATGGGGTGAAAAGGTGGAATAGAGGCATCAATACGATGCTGTAATATGGTACCTACTCCTGATCCTCTCGCTCCTAGTCCCCTCGATCGTTCCTCTTTGGCAAAGCTTAACTCGGCTGGTACCACTGGTAACCTCAATACTTTATTAACCTGGGGGCTCGCGAGCCAATAAAAAATACAATAGTCTTAAATGCAAGTCCAGCTGCTAGAGCGACATGTGACTGGGGGGCGGTACCTCGTGCCTACTTCGGGGCAGTCGTCGAGTAGTCGCCGCCGGCCACGCGATCGCGGAACACAGACTCAACGTGGTCACACAGGGCAATGAGATCGTGGAGGCCCTTGTTGAGCGCCTGAATGGCCGTTGTGTCCTGGTACGTCTGGATTCGCAGGTTCATACGGGCCTCGGACGGGTGGGGTATTGAGTAGCCGCAAAACTCGACGTCGGGGCTGTTGCGTTAGCAGGGGGTCATCGTCGCGTATGGGATCCTTACTTCTTCATGATGATATATCGCAGAGCGTTGCCCAGAGTGTGGTCCTCGTCTTTGATCTGGAATGATACGGCCGTGCCGTCCTCGGAAGCACCGGGCAGCTGTTGTTAGTGGTTGTTCTGGAGATAGATTGGTCGAGCCTGTAGGTAGGCGCGAACTTCTTCAGGCACTCACAATTACAATCTTTTCAGGGTCCTTGAAAAGCTCTGTGCCTAACTGCTGAGCCTGGGCCTCAGTGGGAGCGTCCGTCATGGACACATCGGCGTCCGCCTCGTTTCTGGCCTTCTCGGGCATTGCTGTTACTGTTCACTGGTCTTTCTAAGCACCAAAAAAAAAATCTGGACAATATAGCGGAGATTTACCCGGGATGCATCAGCCGTGTTTGGGGCGCCATTTAGTTCGGGCAGGGCTGCCGAGCAGAGGCGGAGGAGGGCGCATTTGCAATTAAGATTTCAAGTTAGGTTCGATGGTCTAGTTGGTTATGGCATCTGCTTAACACGCAGAACGTCCCCAGTTCGATCCTGGGTCGAATCATTTTTTTGCTACTTCTTTAACCTCCCGCTCTTAAACCAAGAGGGCCTGGTAATATATTTAATGTTCAATTAGTGGTAACATAAGTATTTATTCTTGTTAGAGCTGTTGTCTTTTGCCTTTTTAGTGCTCTTACCTTGGTGACCTAAATGGTCAGCCTGGGTATGCGCGTAAGACGTGCGAGACTTATATTGAATGCACACAACAGATACAGACCGAGTTGTATATCAATAAAAGGACCGATCGAGACCCCAACATCACACACAAACAACATAACTAGATCATAGCAGGTCAGAACATACTTACGAATAGGGGTCAAATGTAATAGTAGGAATGCTCGCCTGTAGTGTAATTGCTGTCTGCAGTTACAAGCGAAATTTGCTGCCACACCCAGATTAGAAGATCCTACCGCATATAGGATGTTCCCCAGTGATAACATTACTGTAGGGCGCGCTTTCATACTAAACCAATGCCGGGGAAGGTCATTGAGCTTGGTTGACTTGGTAGTTTCATGGCTACCTTCTTATAAGTTCTAGCACTAATTCGGTACAGGTACGGGCATGTAGTGTAGTTGGTTATCGCGTCTGCTTCGCATGCGGAAGGTCTCCGGTTCGATTCCGGACTTGTCCATTTTTTGAACTTATTTTGAAACCTATGGCATTGCCATGAGTAGTTTTTTTTTGTAATGGCGACGGAGTGTAAGGGAAACAATACACACAGAAGGGGCTAATTTACACAGGCGATGGCCCAGTGGCTAAATACGAAAGAGCAAGAACTCTTGCGAGAATAGCAGGTGACCACTACGAGCGAAACAGCCAAGGACATCGGAATTATAGAATTACTATAGCAATGGATAACCTAGAAACCCAGGAGTCTCGCTTCACTGAAGTGGGAGCGAGAGGATGCAAGATACATTCAGCCGGCACAAACGAGCCGTCCGCAACAAACAAAAAGAAGAATGAGGGACATGAAGCAAAGCCATTAGTGATCCTTCTCAAGATCCATGCTATCACGGAATCGATCTGGATTAGCGACACGTAGCACACGGCGCGAGTAGTCAAGCTCGTCGTGCAGACTTCGTCGTGAGTCACTCTCATGCCACTGGAAGTACATGCGACCCGGGTCTAGGCGCTGGTCAACAATGGGCATGGCCGCGCTCTTCTCGTCAAACTGGTTAACTGCCAGCGTAGTTGCAGTCTCGTCACGGCGCAGCATACCTCCTCCAGCGCGTGGAGAACCAGACGAGCTACTGGGAGAGCCCTTAGAGCCCTCAATGACATCCTCTGACCGATTTGCCCGACGGTACAGCAAGTATATGATGCCGAGGATGATGGCAAGGATGGCCAGAGCCACCACGACAAAGACGCCGGCCACTTTACCCTTGTCGTCAAAAAAGGACTTGCCCGACGACTTTTGAGCCGTGGCGTGACCATTTGAAGCAGAAGAAGCCGCGGCATCGGCCGATGTAGAGGACGAGCCGCCCTGGGAAGAGGAGGATGTTGAGCCCTGGGCCGGCGTTGTTTGTCCACTTGAGGACGATGATGTAGAGGAGGATGAGGAGCTAGAGGGGGAAGCGCTACTAGAGCTTATAGATGAGGAGGTGGAAGAGGTGGAGGAGGAGGAGGAGGAGGAAGATGTTTGGGACGAGGAGGACGCCGAGGAAGACGACGAGGACGAAGACGACGCCGACGACGGAGAGCTGGAAGTCTCCAAAGACGAAGAGCTCGAGGGAGCGGCCGAGGAGCGGGACAGCGTTCCACTGGGAGCATTATTCAACAGAATGTAAGCAAACAGGTTCTTTTGCAAGTTACCGCACTTGTCTGGTGGGTATCCAGGACACGGGTCGCTACAATCCGAGGTGTCGGTCGTGATGGCCGGGGCGAAGTTGGCGCACCAGCAGGTCTTGTCCTGGAGAATGGCGAACGCGAAGTCAGTACAGGTACCTGAGCAGTTGCCATTAGATTGGAAGAGGGAGACCTGTTCGTTGAAGTTGGCGCCGGTGTTTTGCGACGAGCAATATGTGATGGGATCTGAGGCAGGTGGAGGCAGCTGAGCCAAGACAGGTGCCAATAGAGAGGCCACTAGGGCCACGAGTGTGGGGAATGCTGAGCGAGTGACCATCTTAAAGCGAATGCGACATGAGCCGGCGATTCAAGTGTGCGGGAACAGACGGGACAGTCGGACCGTTACACAGTCAGACCACAAGTTGGGCAGGTGGGCAAAGTCGGACAGATACAGTCAAACAGGACCTAGTGAGGGGAAGGCCAACAGAGGAGGTGTCGCGAGTTTACGAGGGAGACTCAGTTGGGTGGTAGTTGGCGGGCGATTATCGCGGGCAATTGGGTTGTCGAGATCTAACGAGGGCCGAGATATCAACAGAAACACAAGGTGGGTAGGGGAGGGACAATCTCGGCGAAGAGACTGGGAATTACGGGGGAAGGAGATGGAGCGCGAGCAGCGGGCGGTTGCAGGCTAAAACAAGCGGGCAGGCGAGGAGACAGACTTGGGAAGAAACGAGACTGAGGCGAAAGTTTTAGGATCAAGCAGAGGCAGAGATGTTGAAGAAGGACAAAAATAAACCAATGATAGCCAAAAGCAAGCTGCGGGTGTGCCCAGAGACATGCCGTGGGCTAGGGCCTTTGTGACACGGTGCAGCGGCCAAAACAAAGGCCCCACTCGGCGGGCAGGGAAGCGACCGACTAATGCCGGGGACACATGAAAAGCAACGGCGAGGGCTGAGTGGAGCACTAAGGGCTGAGTGGTGATGCCAGGGGAGGCAGGAGAAGGCACAACAGGTTCCTTGGTGCTGCGTGCTTATTCATGTCCGAGGGCCGCCCACGGTATTCTCCGGTACGGTATTGTCGGCCTATAAGCCCGCCTCGAGTCGAGCAGGCGGAAACCCAAAGCCCTTTAGCGGCGATCGGAGGGGGAGGGGCCTATGGGGGGGGCATGAGGGACCCGGCCGGTTGCTGTGCCTGGCTGGTCCACTAGGGTTGACTCGGAAGTTACAGTAACCCATTTCAGCAACAATGGCTATGATGTCAGAGCAGGCAGTAGCCAGTCGCCGAGGGGAACTGGGTTTGAGCTGGAGGGGGTTTAACTGGAATGTTGAGCTATGACTAACTCCTACAATCACACACGAGTATTTCACACAGTATTCACACCAGTATCTGGTTACCTCCAGTCGCTTGCGCCAGTCTGGCTAGTACCGTCGTACTCGGATATCTCGCCGACCGCAGGGCTACGGACCCACCGGTGCCTACAGCGCGCTGCGGCCTCAGCCAATTGCAGAGGCTGGTGAGCCGTTGCGCTGCAGCATGCAGCTGCCTCGTTTTGTGCGTGTCTGCCGCCTTGTAAGCACTATGACCCCCCAGCCAGATGCTTGCCAGCCATTTCGGCAACTGGCCTTTCCCCGCGCCGGCCTCCGCTGCGTTTGTTCCATGCTTGTTCCATGCCAGTCCGCCAATGTGGACCGGGAATGAACCGCCCTATCCACCCTGGCCTTGCCGTCATGTACAATGTATGCAGGGGCAATATAATATTGCGGGTTCGCACTCAACTCCAGGGCCATGACCAGCTGGCTTTCCGCTGACAAACTCATGTTCATACCCATACACACTTGTTGGCCAATGGTGGTTAAATGACCCGTGGTTGCTCCGTTATAATGGGCCCGCACAATGGGGAGCACGTACCCTCAAGGTTTCTCATGGCCACCTAAAATGCCTCTCTTCCGCCCCATGCCTGGCGTGCATCTTGCATGCTCTCTGTCAGACGCTGTTGTAGTGCCAGGGGTAGCTTGGCACTGGTGATCTACAACGTCACTGCCGCCAACGCGACCCATGGTACTCCGACGTCCACGTCCTGGATCCGCGTCCTGCCAATCCTGGCGCCAGTTACTTCCAGTAAGTTTGCTCACTTGCTCAGTTACTTTTCCTGCTGCTTCTGCTGGTTCCCCTGCCTCTGCCCCCTGCCTCCGGTTCCCCGCTCTAAAAATACCACGCAAGACCTATATTTATCCGCCAACCGTCGTATCTCGGCGCTAGCTTCCTGCTAGCTCCCTGCCACCCACTAACTAATGCCTCGCACCGATTGATGGAGCCACCAGCTGTCAAGTCTAGTGGTCCTAGAATTCCAGTCTAGGTGGTCCTACAGTTCCAACTATGTGTACCTCGGAATCCAGGTGGACCTGGAATTCAGCGAACCTGGACCTATAGGACTACCCTGCTAATTCCCCTACTTTATTACCCTATAACTTGCATCTGCTATGCACGACCCCACAACTTCCTGCACCTACCATCCCAGAATCCGCCAGAACCAGCCGAAGAAACCTCTCGTAACTGGCATAGCCTCGACCAGGACTAGCGCCCGCTCGTCTGTAGTCTCAACTGTCACATCGAGTTCGTCTTCGACAGCTTCCTGCACGGCTTTCTGGACCTCTGGCTGCTCGTACTCCGTATCCACTTCGCCCGAGCCAACCGTCGTATCAGCACGAGGCACCGCAGTAACTACAACGGGCGATTCATCCGACTGACCCACTGTAGAACCATTACCATTCTCAGGTAGTTTGCAATAGACCTCGGTATCTTCCTGCAACGCAGGCTCGACAGAATCATGCAAGATCTCGGTGCTAGGATCGCTTGAAACCTGGCCCAACGCACTCGAGTCAATTCCACTGAGAGGCTCGTCCGATTTGTCACCAGCATTTCCAGTAGCCTCGACATCCTCTAGATTGGGTTCAGTGCCCTCAGTTTCATCAATGATCTCGCGGTCGATTGACTCTGGTTCTCCAGACTGGACTGCCTCGGTCGCCGGCTCGGCAATAGGCAGATTTTGAGTTTGAGTTGCAGCATGGCCATCCTGATCTGTAACCTCTCCTGTCGTCTCCACGGGGGTGCAATCAAGCTCGGCTGACTCTACGACCTCGATAGGCTCGGTCAAAGAACTCTCAGACTCAAATGCAACCTGCGTGTGCTCGGCAGAATCACCCTGAGAAGCCTGGGACTCCACGGGATCAGTCTCGAAAGGTTCAGCCTCTACAGGAGCATCCTCAATGTGATAAACCTCCGTACGCTCAAGTTCAGTAGGCGCAGCTTCTTCAGTAGGCGCAGCTTCTTCAATGGGCTCAGCGTTGTCGGGCTCAGCCTCAACAGGCTCTATTCCCGTCGGGTCAGCTTCCACGGACTCAGACTCCACAGGGTCAGCATCCACGGGAGCAGATTCAACAAGAACCGCTCGAACGGGCTCAGCTTCAACAGTCTTAGACTCCACAGAATCAGATTCCACGGGCTCGGCCTCAATGGGGTCGGCTTCAATGGGATCAGCTTCTGTAAGCTGAGCTTCAATTTGATCAGCTTCAATTTGATCAGCTTCAATGGGATCAGCTTCAATGGGATCAGCTTCTGTACGCTCAGCTTCTGTGTGCTCAGCTTCATTAAGCTCAGGACCCACGGGCTCGGCCTCAATGTGTTCAGCTTCTGTGTGTTCAGCTTCTGCGTGCTCAGCTTCAACGGGCTCAGTTTCAACGGGCTCAACTTCAACGGGCTCAGCTTCAACGGGCTCAGCTTCAACGGGCTCAACTTCAACGGGCTCAGCTTCAACGGGCTCAGCTTCAACGGGCTCAGCTTCAACGGGCCCAGCTTCAACGGGCTCAGCTTCAACTGGCCCAGCTTCAACGGGCTCAGCTTCAACTGGCTCAGCTTCAACGGGCTCAGCTTCAATGGGATCAGCTTCAATGGGATCAGCTTCAACGGGATCAGCTTCAGCTCCATCAGCTTCAACGGGCTCAGCTTCAACGGGCCCGGTATCAACAGTCTCAGCTTCAACAAACTCAGATTCCACGGGCTCAGATTCCACGGGCTCAACTTCTTTGCTGTTAGATTCAACAGGCTCAGCCTTGACAGGCTCCGCTTGACGTGGCTCAGCCTCAGAATCCACGGGCTCAGAGTTCACTGGCCCAGCTTCGATGGATTGAGATTCTGTGTGCTCCGCTTCAGGCTCCGCTTCAACTGGCTCAGAAGCTTCAACAGGATCAGCTTCTAAAGATTTCACGGGCTCAGCTTCCGCGGATACAGCTTCCATAGGATTAGCTTCCACTGGCTCAGTTTCGACAGGGTCAACCTCAACCGGCTTATCTTCAGCGGACTCAGATTGAACGGGATTTGACTGAGCGTACTCGTATGCAACGGAATCAGCTTCTACTGATTCCACGGGAACAGGATCAGATTCTGTAGGCTCAGCTTCCACTGGTTCGTCATCCACGGACTCAGATTCAACAACCCCATGTTCAACAGCCTCAGGTTGAACAGCCTCAGGTTCAGCAGTCTCAGGTTTGACAACCTCAGCCTCCACGGGCTCAGCTTCAGTGGATTGAGCTTCAGCTTGCTCCACTTGAGCACGTTCAGCCTCAGTTGACTCTGCAGCTTCAACAGGCTCCGCTCGTACGGATTCCACAGGCTCAGCGTCCACCACGGCAGCGTTCTCAGTAACTGCTCCCACGGATTCCACAGGCTCAGATTCAACGTGCTCAGGTTCAACGGGATCAACCTCCACGTCCTGCACGGTTTCAGCTTCAAAGGGCTCAGCTTCAACGGGCTCAGCTTCAACGGGCTCAGCTTCAACGGGCTCAGCTTCAACGGGCTCAGCTTCAACGGGCTCAGCTTCAACGGGCTCAGCTTCAATGGGCTCAGCTTCAACGGGCTCAGCTTCAACGGGCTCAGCTTCAAGTGGCTCAGCTTCAACGGGCTCAGCTTCAATGGGCTCAGATTCGGAGACATCCGTAGGCTCAACAGGCTCAGCACCTTCAGACTCAGAATCTTCAGACTTAGCAGGTTCAGTCACAGCAAACTCGGGAGACGCAGATTCCACTGCCGTAGGCTCCAATGTCTCAGTTTCAGCAGGTGCAACAGGGCTCGACTCAGCAGAATCAGGTACGGTTGATTTGTGGTCGACCTCATGCTCCTTCTCCCTGTCAGTTGACTCGGCTGAAGCTGAAAGCTCAGATTCAGTAAGATCATCCTCAACCGGGGCAGGAGTAGGATTTTCAGTCTGTTCGGCTCCCGGGGTTTCCATCTCAAACACCTCAGGCTCAGCTAGTTCAGAGCCCGACTCGCTGAAATCGGGTCCATGAGTCGTTGACTCTTCAGTTTCTGGTTCGCCAGCAACAGATTTGATCTCGTGTTGAGCCGACTCAGCGACAAGAGCGTCAGAGCTTTGGTCTTCTTGATCAAATTGATCAGAATCCGGGGATCCAGGTTGATGTTCAGTTGTAGTATTATACCCCACAGAAGACGGTTCAGGGGTAGACACCGACTCATGAGAGTCAGAACTCGTACTCTCCCGAGCTGGCCCTCCAGGTACTTCTTCAGGTTTGTCGTCTGTAATCTCATGGTCTACAGTCTCATGACCAGTTTTCGACTCAATGGGTAGATCTGCCTCTGTGGATGCCAGAGCAGTCTGTGAGGCTTGATCTGCTTGTGATTCGATACCGGCGAGATCATGTTCTGAAAGAGGCTTTGTGATTTCCGATGAATCTCCGTCTTGTACAGCAGGATGGGCCGTGAACAGCTCTTCGTCCTCTGTCTCGTAGCTTCCATCATGAGGCACCTCTGCAGGAGCATGAGAGCCCGCAGAGCTGCTCTCAATGTTTATGCTTTTCGGAGCGTCGGTGACGGTTGAGCTGTCTCCGTTGGGCTCGTCGGGGTTGGTCCAGTTCGACGCCATATTCACCTCTGTTGATGGCTCGTTTGATCCATTCTGGACATCTGCAGCTTCGGGAGTAGCAAATTCGGGAACACGCTCATTGGTATCTGATGCTGGCACCTCGGTTGTGGAGTCAGGCAATCCGCTGAATGACCCCAGGTCGTCAGGCCGGCTTTCGAGATTCCTCGATATTAGCGAAACATAACAAGTCAATTCATCATACTAACGTACAGTTCCATTTCTCTGAGCGAGATCGTAAGTCAACGAAGCGTGGGGGAAAAATTCTCGGCTACCGTCGTGTGATCAAAATTAAGGGGCTCGTCGGCTTTTTATGCATGTCGATTACCCCTGAAAACAGAGAAGGGTACGAACTGCAGATCGGGTCGGATGTAAATACGCTTTGCCTAGGAAACAAGCCTGCCGACGTAAAGCGAGCAAAACAATGCTCATAAAGAGTAAGAGAACAAGAAAGAGTAGATACACTCACCAGGGAGCGATAGAAAATGATGTACACTAGCTAAATGGCATATGGCTGTGGCTAGTCCGAGATGACAAACATGATGCCGAACCCTACGACGGCGGCAGTGAGCTGGAAGAAGCCATTGCGTAGCTGCTGCGTCTTGCTGAGGCCCGGTTGCAGTTCGAGGATCTCAGGAATGACACCAATAGTAGCAATGTAAAGAAACACTCCAGCTGTAAACGGCAACGTCAAATCGCTGAGTGTCACGTTGGAGCCGAGAATCCCAGCCCCGGCGTCGATACCCACAGCAGATGTGGAATCGGCTCCATCGGTGCCAAAATTGGCATTATTGAGGGCAATACTGAGCAAAATGCCAAGGAAGATGCCAGAGGCCGTGATGAGCTGTGCCTGCATTGCCTTCGCTTTGGTGAAGCCTCCTTGAACAAGCAGCGCAAAGTCGCCAACCTGGTGAGGGACCTCGTGACAGAACATGGCCAAAGTAGCTGTAGCACCAACGCTCTTTCCCATATAAAACGATGCAGCAATGGCAAGACCGTCAGTGATGTTATGACTGAAGTCGGCAATGACATTGAGGTACGCTGATAGCTTGGCAGACGTAGCTGGTCCTGCTACAGGCTCTTGTTCCTTCTCTGTCTCCACCTTCTCCTCGACGGGCTTGGAACCACGCTTCTTTAGCCCGCCGTTCGAGAGAGCCTCAGCACTGGTACTAAAGGCAGCAGGCACAGTATGATCATGATCCGCGTGACTATGACCATGGCTGTGACCGTGACTGTGACCGTGACTGTGGCCGTGACTGTGTCCACCCTCACCGTCAGACACAATGCGAATGAACTTGTCCAGGACGATGAAGGCGAGGAATCCCAGGAACATGGCAGATCCAAGGATGGTGATACGAAGCTCATCGTGCACAACGAACGGAGACCCTCTGCTCTCAGCTTCGCCAAAGAAGGTCGTCGGAATGAGGTGCAAAAAGACATCACCCAGCATTCCGCCAACTGCAAATGACACGAGAATCGTGAGGTAGATGGGGTTGATGTTCGTGGGCATCTGTGTTAGCGTCGTAGACTGGGTTGAAATGACACTCACATAGATTAGTCCAAGGCTCGGCAGGCCTGTCAAGATGGTTGCTGCCAGGAGCGAATTGAGAGCTGGTTCAAATGGAAAGAGCGCTAGTAGCAGCTTCTTACCGTTTGACGAAAACGCCATGGTCGAGTCGTCCTCTGACGGCAACGCCGCTTCGAGTTCCTTAGTGACAGCACATTCCTTTAGTTAGAGCGCTCACTTTCAACCATGAATACCTACGCTCAAGCGACTGTCGATGGCTTCGAGGTTCAGCACACCGTTTTTATACACAAGAGGATCTTGGCCAGTGGGCATCTTGAGCACCTGTTGACCACGTCTTTGGCCAGACTCATGCTGGTGTATTCCATGAGCTAGGGCCACGCTTGCAACGGCAAAGGCCAGCACGATATGCGACCTGGCGACCATTGTGTCTCAAAGAGAAGATAGCAATAGCCGTCAGACAAAGACACAAGGAGTTGAAGAGTCCTCCACGAGCAAAATCCAAGAAGAGTGAAACTTAGAAACCTTAAACCTCTTGATCTGCACGCGACCGTACATGGCGTGAATATGACCTTAACGAGACCCAAGCGAGAAGTACGTGTACGGAACCGTGTACGGAACAAGACTACATGGTGAAGAACCATCATATGGGACAAGACTACGGGGGAAAATAGCGAGACGTATGGGACGTTAAGTATACAATACATTAGGCAGACCAGAATTTGTAGGTCTGGGGAGTGTCTAGGCTGATGGGCTTGAGGGAAGGCTTGACTGTCTTGGGGCCACCCTGTTTGCTGTCTCCGGGGCCCTGCAGCATTGAGATCTTGGGGTTCTGACTGGCAATGCGCGATGCTTCGGCAGCAAGTTCAGCAGCCTCTTCACCTGAACTCGCCACGGCCTCGCGTAGCTTCGCCAGCACGCCGTCAGCCTGTGTCTTTAGCGAAAGACGGTCGAGGTACAGCTGCTGGCGAGCAGTCTCAATGTCGAGACGCTCCTGGTCAATGACAGATTGCAGCTGCTCAAACTTCTCCATCTTGAGACTCAGCTTGCGGATCTCAGCCTCAACGAGAGACTTGATGAGCTGAGACTGTTGCTTCGACTCGGCCGACGCAAGCTCACTCGCACGCTCAGCAAGGCTCGAAACGGCGCTACCGTTACCATTGACGGGGCTTCCCGAATAGCCAGCCTTCAAGCTCGACGCAATGGTCTCTAGAGAGAGCTTGGGCTCTTTGCCGTTGGCGGCCTGCGCCGCCGGGTCGGCGTTGCGGATTAAATAGGGGTCCTCAATGGGCAGCTGCAAGAACTTAACAATACAGCTCTCCTTGGTGCGAGTGCCAACATGGTAGGCAATAGCCTCCCAGTCATCCTCGTACATCTCGACACCTTCCAGCAGCAGCAGAAGCTCCTGTTGCGACCAGTTCGAGTCGGTTGTTTGCTCCTGTTCAATCTTGATGAAGTCAGAGCTCTGCATATTGGATGGAAACATTCCATGCTTGAAGCACAAGGCTCCAACAGTCTGCTTCGACTGCAGGTTGTGATAGTGCACCTTGGTCACATCGTCTCCACACGTGTAACAGTTGTACACACGCGTGTTGACAGCGTTGAACTTGCGCTGCGTGTCGTCAAGTAGAGCCACGGCGTCGGCGGCACTATCGTAAATGCTCTTGCGCAGCTCAAGGTTGGCTGAGCCCGTAGCAAGCGTGCTAGCTGCGGAAGCTTCAATCTTGAGGTCTGTAATGTCCGATTCACGAGCACCCTCTGATTTAGTAGCGCCAGCGGTTGGCACAAGAGGTTGCAGGCCCATTGGTCCATCGAGAACGACCTGAAAGTGGCCCGTGAATTGAGGTCCAATGAGCGAGGGCCGCGTCTCGGGGTCAATCTGGTAATTTATAAGACCCCACTGCTCGAGAAAGGCGTGCACACGCATGATTGAGGCCACATCACCGGCGAGGTTGCGGCGACATGCCGTCACCGTCAGGTACTCCGTTGGACTGAGACGGTATGTGTCAACCATAAAGTCGCGGTACTGGCGGTATATTATTGGTGTTTTGGTGCGGTTGCGGCCATTGAAGAACTCGGGCAGCGACTTCTTCTCAATGTCGTTGATTTCGTCGCGGCTAAACCAGGCCGCGTATGTGGGGATGATGACGCGGTATAGCTGTTGGGCCAAGAACCGGCGCGCCTTTTCCTCGATCTCCTTGTGAAGCGTGGCTGGATCGGTGGCTTCCAGCTGGGCCTGGCGCTCTTTGTCAATTGCTGACGGCACAGGCGCGTTTTCGGTCGCGTCCTGGCCATTGGGCTGAGGGGCCTCGCTTCCGTTTTCCGACTTGACATCGACGGCCTCGTCACTGGCCAGGCTGTCTACGACCATTTTGACGTCTTCTTCCTCGGCCATGGCGCCCGGGATATTCAACGAAGACGTGTCAGGGAGGTTAAAAGCGTACTAAAACTCGTGCACGACGACTGGGGCAGGAATCCACGCGAAAAGACTCGAGGTTGTCGGGCACGGATAGGCGCTGTTTGGTGATTTTGGGAAGGCTCGTGAATATTTCTCTGCCTTGTCAAAATGGCGAGAGGGTATGGGGAGCGGACCCTGAGTTACGCAAGCCGCCTGCGTGAAGCGCCTGCACCCCACGACGACTTGGCATGGCTCCAGGCCAACTGCACGACGTTCATCAGTTAGTGTCGAGATATTAGTCTGTGGCTGCTCGAGGGGTCGAGTCAATTTGAAGCTGATTGAGGGCATCCTGGTTTGATTGCACTGCTACGTGAAGTCCCTGCCCCTGTTCTGTGGTATACCCCAAGTTATGCCTAGTTTCACTTCGCGTATTTACACTGATTCCAGCTTATAGCGACCCCGGCCTCGTCTCTCTGTTTATTGGCCTTTCTCCGTCCTGTTACCGTCTTTTCTGGCCGCTGCTGACCTGCGTAGATTGTCGAGCGCGTGGGTACGGAACCAATTTATATGCACGCGTGCCGTTCGTGACTAAATGTGTCTCGATAGTCGCCTCCATAACCTGGAAAGTGATACCCAGTAATTGGCATTCTTACAGGAAGCAATGAACACACCGTCAGAGTCTCCAGAGGCGACGCCTGCTACTGGCGTCTCCGAAGAGTCTCGAGTCGGCACTCCTTTGATGGACGTCAAATCAGACCGTCGCTTGCAACGCCTCCAGCTGCTCGTCGACAGATCCAAGATCTATGCCAACATTCTGACCGAACGACTCGCTACTTCGGCAGCCAACTCTCCCCTTGCGAGTCCTCCTGTGCCTCCTTCTCCGGCAGACACGCCTCCCAAGCGGTTGGCAGAGCCCGTTGAGGAGACGCCCGTAAAGAAACGCCGCGGACGCAAAGTGAAGCAGACGAAGCAGTCAGGACAACAGAGTATCCTCAGTTTCGTCAAGAAATCCACAGATGGAGCTGCTGTTGATGCTGAAAAGGAGTCTAGCCGAATGGTCCCCTCACAAACAGGCACTGGCCAGCCTTCGCTAGTCGTCGGCGGTACTCTGCACCCATACCAGCTAGCAGGCGTTCAGTGGCTTGTGTCGCTGTTTGAGAACGGTCTCAATGGCATTCTTGCCGATGAAATGGGACTTGGAAAGACCCTGCAAGTAATCTCGTTTCTGGCCTACCTCATCGAACACGGAATCAGTGGACCGTTCCTGATTGTTGCGCCACTCTCTACCATTCAGAACTGGATCAATGAGTTTAACCGATTCTGCCCCGATGTTGGTGTGTTGAAGTACCACGGAACCCCCGATGAGCGTGAGGCGCTAAGGTCCAAGATGACCAACTCACGCACAGGCCAGGGCCTGCCCGTCATTGTGACGAGCTACGAAATGATCACTCGTGACGCCAAGCACCTTGGCAAGTACCAGTGGAAATACATCATCGTCGACGAGGGCCACAGGCTCAAAAATATGAACTGTCTGCTCATCAAGCAGCTCAAGAAGTTTGACTCTGCCAACCGACTGCTGCTGACGGGCACCCCGCTTCAGAACAACCTCGCTGAGCTCTGGTCTCTACTCAACTTCCTGCTCCCCGACATTTTTTCGGATCTGGAACAGTTTCAGGCATGGTTCGAGACCCCTGGTGCTGACTCTGAGGAGGAGTTCGGCCACGAGGTCAATGAGAGCCTCATCAGCAGTCTACATGAGATCCTTCGGCCGTTTCTGTTGCGCCGAGTGAAATCGGACATTGCACTCTGCCTGCCAAGCAAGCGCGAATATGTCCTCTATAGCCAGCTGACGGATGACCAGACAGCTCTCTACCAAAGTATCTTGGACCGCAAAGTCCGTGATTATGTTGTGGAGAAGATTATTGATGCTCGTAGTCGGAGCGGAAAGGTTGTGCGCAAAACGCGAAAGCCCAAGAAGGCACCCAAGGTTGAAACTCCGAGCCGTGATCAACGACGTACCCGCGTCATCTCTTATGCCGAAGAGGAGGACGACGCTGAGTTCATCCGAAACGTGACGGGTGATGTAGAGGAGGCTGATCGAGAGCTCGATCTGACCAGCCTGATGGTTAAACAGGCAGACCGTGAGCTCGCCAACAAGAGCTTTCTCAATCTCGTGATGCAGCTGCGCCTGGCTTGCAACGCTCCATACCTTTTCTACTATCCGTGGTCAGAGGGCGAGCGAGCCGACTCTAGTCTTATACAGAGCTCGGGAAAGATGATCCTTCTCGACAAGCTGGCCAATCGTCTAGTGAAAGGGGGCCATCGCTTTCTCATCTTCTCGCAGTTTACAAAGATGTTGGATCTGCTCGAGGACTGGGTTGCCGACATCAAGGGCTGGAAGTACTGCCGTATAGATGGCAGCACGAACCAGGATCTGCGACAGGAGCAGATGGATAAATTCAACAGGGACGAAGATTACAAGGTCTTCTTGTTGTCTACGCGAGCGGGAGGACTTGGAATCAACCTCACTGGTGCTGACACTGTTATTCTCTATGACAGTGACTGGAATCCTCAACAGGATCTGCAGGCTATGGACCGCGTGCACCGTCTTGGCCAGAAGAAGCCGGTGATCATCTACCGTCTAGCAACAGCCAACACTGTGGAGCAGCATTTGCTACAAAAGGCAGACGCCAAGCGCCGACTCGAGCAGATTGTCATTGAGAAGGGCAAGTTCCGCGGCTTCGGGTTCGAGGGCACAACCGTGGCAGAGACGCTCGAGCGCATGGGGGAACAACTACGCACGCGGCATAAGGGTGTCACACCTGGGGAAATCACCGATAACGATATGAATATGATTATGGATCGATCTCAGGCTGCGTACGAGCGTGCGCGCGACGGCCGTGAACGGCTGTCGGAGGGTATCGTTCTTGTCGACACGCTCATCGTGTAGCTAGCGTGACGCGCGGCTGAGGAATGTCGACGATGTTTAACGACGAATCCCAACGTTAGCTTCTCGTTTAACGATGGGTCTCACGGACTACCTTCCCCAGGCCGAGGGCCTGCTGCCCAAATGGATGCTTTTTGTGAGTCGAGTTCTTTCGAATTGAATTTTCTAATGCAGATCTCAGCAGTGGCTGTGTTCAACTCTGTGCAATGCTACTTTGGCGGTGTTAAACTGTCGCGACGAGTTTACGAGCGCAAGCCTCAGGAGGTAACGGCGCTGTCGGCGCGAACATTTGGCACTTGGACGATGCTGTCTAGTATCATCCGTCTCTACGCTGCGTACAACATCCACGAACGAGTGTAAGTGAATATGGATGCCCAACTACACTGTTGAACTGTCTAACACAGGGCCTATGACATTGCGCTGTGGAGCTACGTACTTGCAGAGACCCACTTTGTGAGTGAATGGCTTGTTTTCGGCACGGCCAAGTTCGGCAAGGGCCTGCTGGGCCCCTTGGTTGTTGCCACGCTGACGACATCGTGGATGTACCTGCAGCGCGACTTCTATGTGTTGATCAATTAATAAATATTGACAGTAGAGAAAGAGATAATGTTCAGGACGAGACACCAGCGGTGGCCTGGGCATGCAGCGTTGGATCACGTTGGCGGAGGATCTCCACAACAGGTCCCAGTAGACGCTGGAAGCCGGAGCGGCCGAGCGTAGCTACCTTGAGGCGAGAGCTGGCCGCGACAGTGGCCTGACGAGGTGTGTCATGGAGCAGGGCAACCTCACCGAAGTAGTCGCCCTTGCCAAGTTTCTGAACCTGGCCAAGACCCTGTTTGGTGACAATGGCCTCACCAGATTCAATGAGGAAGAACTCATCTCCAGTAGCACCCTCCTCAATGATCACGTCACCAGGTGCGTATGTGCGCGCCTGCAGAGCATCAGCCATCTTGCTGAGCTCATAGGGGCTGAGGACCTTTAGGATGGGCACCTCACGTAGGAAGTCGCCATACATGGATCGCTTCTGTGTCGTCTTATCGAGCAAGATCTTCTTAAAGGTCATGCGGTCAAGAGCCCACAGGACTGTGTCTGTAGCAGCCACGACAGTGACAGCTCGGGGAGCATTGTACATTAGGGCCAATTCACCAAAGCTGCTGCCGCTGCCGTTGGCGCCAACCTTCTCGTCGCCTTTGTAAAACTCCACCGAACCACTCTCGACAATGTAGTAGAAGTCACCCTCGTCACCTTGCTTGATGATGGTAGTGCCGGCTGGCACGCGCTTCTCCTGGAGAGCGTGCAGCAGCAGGTGCAGCGAGTCCTCGTCGAGGTTAGAGAACAGAAAGTTCTTCGATACACTGGCATTGAGTCGCTGAAGCTGCTCCGGATCAAGGGGCTTTTCAGGAATCGAAGCAGCAGAGGCACCAGCAAACGAGTGCGGGTTGAGGCTCTCGGCACTGACAGACGTGCGTCGGGTGAAGTTGGTCGGGAAGCTACGGACACCGCCGGCTAGAGAGCCAAATGGCGACGACTCAGAAGGAGCAGAGGTAGCTGGGGCACGGGGCGCACTGGGGTCATCCGGATCGACATTCTTGTCGTCAGAGGCGGGTGCCCGCGTGGTCGGATCGCCATTCGAGAACGAGTGCGTGTTGAACGAAGCAAACTGGCCATCGGCCTTGGAAGCAGCCGGGTCCTGATCATTGGCCGCTCCGGGGCTTCCTGCGCTCCATCCAGCGCCAAAAGAGCTCGAGCTCTTGGTCAGCAATTCCTTGCGGTTCTCCTCGAGTCGGCGGTTGAAGTAATTGGCACAGAACTGCAGCACATCGGTGGGCTGTTGTTGCGCAATGTCCTTGTTGAGAACATTCAGCTCATCCACGTATTCCTTGGGCAGCGACATGGTGAGCACAACAGACGAACACAACGAGATATATACTATGCAAGTGCCAGTACGGACGGCGCACAATGGGTGGTTGCAATTGGTGGCGGCTGTTCTGTCGTCGCTAGTTGGTCAGTGGTGGAGCGGCATCGAGATGATATGCTTTGTTTGAAAGCCGGGTAAGCTGTGGGGTCAAACGGCCTCTCGGCAGCTCCTGCAGCCCAGGCGCAGGGAGCATCGGCCAGCACATGACAGGACGATGATAATTCGACGACGCCACGCAAATGCTGAATTAAATGAAAAATGAGCCAAATCTACAGATGGTTGTGTAGTGATAGCAAAGTACTTCTCTTAGAGCTGTTTTGAGTTGTTTTGGTTCTTCTAAGTTGTTTTGCTGGGTTGTTTGCGAGTCAATTCGGGTATGCCCTCTCTCAGTGCATCACGCGAGCAGTGAGTTGCTTTAGAAACAGGCTATAATATGCTTTACAATTGGGCTATAATATGCGTAGTGTCTCAGTAGACACCGAAATGTACTGTCCTGGGCTGAGAACCGAGTGCCGAGGACCAACCAAGATAAACCACCACTCATAAAGAACTACTCTGGAGCCTCCTTGGCGGGATAATGAGGCAATATGAGGAAGCCACTTCTGATTCTCCAGGGAGATCTCCAGAGCTGGACCTGGTACTGGCCTCACTAATAAATAACGGTAAACCGCGGACGCCTGCTGCCTCGGCTCTAATCCTGCGTGACGGTGACCGTCGAGCCACTACTCCGGAACTTGGGCTGGCGCTCGTATGCGTTGGGAGCGCCCTGTTTGCGCCGTCGTTGGTGAGAATGCCCGTTGGTGTGGTTGTGCTCATGGCTATGTTCGTGGCTGTGATCGTGATGGCAACTGGTATCCGAGTCCGAGTCAGAGCCCGAGGCGGAATCAGAGTCCGAGTCGCTCTCGTCCGAGCTCGACTCACCAAACTCGCGCCTCTTGGAAAAAATGCAGCAAACTTCCAGTTAGAAACGTTCTCACATATGACACACACACACTACTCACTCTTGGACTTCTTCTTGTTCATGTTCTCATTGTCAACAACATCCTCGGTCCAGCGCACCTGGCGCCTCGTGGGCTCACTTTCCGGCTGTAGCGTCAGGTGGCCGTTCTGTACCGGCACAATAGGCTGTACAACCTCTTCAGTACGTGAACCTGATGGCTCTTGGGATCTCCTCATGATGCTGTGGGGTGTAGATGTGAACTGCTTGCGCTGACAAAACTGGAAATGGAGTGCCACTCACGGCTGAACATATATGCCCCTGCCCTGAAATTTTCTGCTGCAGAGTGATGCCGACGCTAGAACTAGCTTTCACACCTAACGATGCCTCCACACCGGACCAATCGGGAGATCCTCACTCGGGGAGACCAGGTCTATGCCCGAAAGAAGCTAAAGACACATGGCGTGGACCAGGTGTCTTTTGACACCAAGGCTCGGTCGTAAGTTGACATGTGTGGTACTTTGTTACTGACTAACAACAGGGAGTATCTGACCGGCTTTCACAAACGCAAGGTTGAGCGCCAGGAAAAGGCCCGTGAGCATGCCAAGGAGATGGAACGTCTAGAAAAGATCGAGGAGCGTCGTAAAATGCGCGAGGAGCGTAACCAGGCCATGACCAAGGACATGGAGCGCTTCAACAAGGCTATGAAGGATCTGAACAGGGACCGCTTTGATTCAAGTGATTCGGAGGAGGAAGAAGAAGAGGAGAAGGTCGAGGCAGAGGGTGAACATAGCGACGCAGAGGGTGATGAGTGGGCTGGGTTCGACGACTCTAAGCCCAACGGTATCCTCAAGAAACACTACAAGGATGATGATGGCGATGTCACGACAGTTGTCATTGAGGAGTTTGACCCGCACAACACCGAGCTTGACGAGTTTGTTGATCTGCCTTCGTCTGAAGATGTTCTCAAGGGTAGCATTCAGCGCGCTGAAAAGTACGCAAATGTCGTCGCCCAGGTCGAGAAGAAGCCGAAACGCGCACCCAAGAAGAAGGTACAGAAGCCCCGGTATCTTACAAAGGTCGAGCGTAAGGCCAATACGCGCCGTGAGCGCGAGCGTCACAAAGATAAAAAGGGCCGCCGATGACGCCAGCGACCGCTATTTAAGCTGCTGGATACCCAGCTCTCATGTATATCATACAATGCATTAGTAACGCAACAAGGGCAGAGCTCTATGTGTCTGGCTGATTATAGTTTTGTACTTTACGGTGCTCAGGATTAACCTTTTTTTCTGGAACAGCTTCGTGTAGTTGCTCAGTTAGTTCCGTCACGCGCACTTGTTATCGGTCACTTCAGTTCGGTCACAGGAAGGGGCTGGAGAGCCACATCTGCCTGATGGCCCTTTCGAGCGGTGCGCAGATTACGCACCCACTCGGCTTCAATACGGAAGAACACCCAGACCCATCTGCGGATAATCTCAAACACCCCCAGCACGAAAAGACCGGCTTCATAGTCCTCAACGTGGTACCAATGGGACGACAGTTTGAGGCTCCAAGTACACCGCAGGACATAGTCGACGACGATTGCAGCGTAGTACCAATAGCGAGGAGAGAAGTATAGCACTGAGCGGAGACCTCCATGTCGAAGCATGAACGGGGATCTTAGCAAGTCAAGATCCCAGTCAAAGGTGACATCCCAGATGAAGCTATAGCTCGAGTTGATGAAAACAGCCATCACCCACATGTACCGCAAAGTCATAGCATCCACGACCATCGCCTCGGAGTTCTCGGTACTGACTGGGTACTTGCGTTGAAGGGCTGACAGAAGAATGACGGGGATACCCGACGCGTACTTAGCTGAGTTGAACAGATGGAGGATGTTCCCTGACGCCAAGTAGTCAGTCATACACTGCTTCAAACGAATAAGGAACGGTATCGAAGAAACAAGAGGAACGAGGTACTGCCCTCCGCATCCACGATCTGGTAAACCGAGACATGTCTTGCCCGAGATGAGCATGCATGTCATTATGGCCGAGTCGACAAGTACCTTCGAGTATGAGGTGAGCACGTCGGCCAGAAGGATATCGGGCAGTCTATTCTCGAGATCGATGCGTCCGAGGCAGATCCGGCGGAACACGGCCAAAACGCGGCGGCGCCCGTTGTGGTGGAAACGGATTCCAGGATAGAGTATGATACTGATGATGCCAATCACCGTCAACCAAGGCAGCAAATCGGCTACTTGGAGAGGAGGGTGCTGTGCTGCCTCATTTCCGTCCACCGCACGTAGCGCGAACCCCGATGTTGTGACAAACAGAAAATAAGACGTAGCCAGCAGCACCGTCAATCCGGTCGCGAACTCGTAGATGCTCTTATGCAAGCTACGACCCGTCTGGTAGCGGAATATATAGGCCAAATCAACGTGCGCACGGTCGAGTACGTGGACATTGACGCCCCATCCCCACACGCCGAGAAGAATCTCGATGGCGATGCGATACGGTAGAGGGAAGTACGAATCGAACCAGTGAATGCCCTGGCCGTCCATGTCGTGATCCACAGCGAGGAAGCAGCAAATTAGTCACAGTAGCACTCACAACATCAACCGAGGAACCTCAAATTACAAGGTGAGTTTGTCGACACCTCTGGAGCCACGAATCAAGGCTTGACTAGTCTACGCGTCTAGATGGTCTTCATTAGACTTGCATCAGGGCCTCGAAACGTGTCCACCCGCGAATCGCCAGCCGCGCCATCGGCACTACATTGCGTCCAGTACTGAGGGGCTCGTGAAAACTTGACAACACCGAATACAGCTAATTGAAAGATGCAATCGTTCAGAAGGATTCAGCTAATTGACAGATAAGATCGTTCAGATACATCCATACTGTGGGCTAACAAAGGTTCTAAGGGCGTTAAAGTATTCATTGGGGCATAATGCATTCATTAGTGGGTTATAGACTGCGACGATGATCAACGCGGACAGCGACAGACGTATAATGAGACTCTGCTTGTTAGCTATGACAAAGCGCCAAAACCCGGTTGGTGTACTGTTTCAGAATTTTCAGTGTTTGTCGAATCTTCAATGCAATTGCTAAGATTGGGGCGACAGTCGGTCATCACGGGTACACCAGCACGAGTTGTAGAAGATATACTTACAAGTTGGAACATACCGCCCGTAGGAGCCACTGTGGCCCGACCAGTAGCAGCCGTTGTGCAGCTGCTACTATTTGGCCATAGCACTTTCTACTAGGCAGATGAGTGCGAGAAAGAAAGTCTGCACAGAATTTTTATACTACGCGATTACCCGGAGTTGATGCAGCTCAGGGGTATAGGGCCAGGCGGTACAGCGGTATAGCAGGTTTCGCACATAGGAATGTGGTTTTGCTAACATCTAGATAATCAATGAGTCTATAGAGAGTACAGGCTATAGAGAGTACAGGCTATAGAAAGTACAGGATATAGATAGTAGAGACTATACAGGCTCAAGCCCAGTTGAGGTGGTCGATATGCGAGTTGTAACGAGAACCGGCGAGCTTGAAGTCGTCAAAGAAACCGTCGATCTCCTTCATGTCGGCATCTGAAAGCTGCACATGATCACCATTCTCAATGACACGTTCAGGCTTGGTGGTGCCGGGAATGGGAACAATGACGGGGTACTTGCCGGTGTTCGAGACCTGACGAATCCAGGAAAGGCACACCTGTGCGTTGGTGCACTTGTGGCTCTTGGCGATCTCCGTCACTTTGTCCACGACCTGCTGGTTGTGCGCAGCGTTCTGGTCGTCGAACCGCTCAAACATAAGTCGCACATCATCCTTGGCTAGTTGGGTGCGGTCGAGCTTACCAGTCAGCAGGCCCTTGCCGTTGGGCGAGTAGGCAATGACGGGAATGCCGAGCTCCTTGCAGGTAGCAATGACACCGATGCGCTCGGCCTCGCGTTCCCACAGCGAGAACTCAATCTCAACAGCGGCAATCGGAGCAATTTTGGCGGCCTTTCGGATCGACTCAGCACCGACCTCGGACAGACCAATCGAGCCAATCTTGCCCTCGTCAAGCAGCTCCTTCATAACACGCACGCTGTCCTCAATGGGGATCTTGGGATTCACGCGAGCAAGAATAAACATGTCGAGCTTGTGTGTGCCCTTAAGATGCTTGGTGATGTTGTCAACCGACGTGCGAAGGTAGTTGACGTCATCCACGGGTGCCCAAGTCGAGACGTTCATGCCTCCCTTGATGGTCAGCAATACCTTCTCCGAAGCCTCTGGATACTTGGTGAAGTAGCTGGCAATCATGTCGAGGTTATCCTCACCGACAGGTCGACCGTAGAACTCAGCAGTGTTCCACAGGGTCTGTCCGTTCTCAATTGCATTTGTCAATGCCGTGAAGGCCTGCTCCTCAGATACCCGCACGCCGGGAACCCAGGTGAATCCCATGAGGCCGTAGCCAGTGGGGCCCACAGTCTTGCCATTGATCTTGTACGTGGTCATTGTTGCGTAGTGGTTGCTCTTGTTTATTGTGTTCTCAAGTCCAGGACTTGATAGTTTATATAGATTCGCTAAAGCTCTAGTAGGCTCCATGATCGGGACGTTTAGCGGTACGGCTGATTGCGGCGTATGCACGGAGTTAAGCCGATGCAAACGGCATCTGCAGCGCCGCCGGTGGTCGACCACTATAGAATCAGCAGGTTGGGGTTTCGTGGGGTGCGACGGCGGTCAGCCGCTGCGGAGTAACGTAATATCGACGGCTATAACGAAGTTAGGACTTAACGTCGGCTCTACTGGCTGGTAGTGACTAAGGTGGAGTTAGGTAAATGAGATCGTCTATATTCTTGTATAGTCGTATGCAATAATAAACAAAGGAGATCCGATATCTCCGTCACAGGTGATCTTCAGGCTCAAAGTATGGCCGGAACGCAGTCTCCGTAGCCAGGTGTTGCCGGGCAAAATAGTATATGGATATGAGCAAGTTGGGGAATCGTCGAGTGAAGTATGCCAAGAAGCCCTCGGGAAGGGGTCCCATGGACTTCTGCAACGGCGGCGGCAAATCGTTGAAATGATGCGACTTATTCCGCATGGCCCGCAGCAAATCAATAATGCGGTCGCCATGGTACTTGCGGTATTTGCCGAGATTCTCAATGAAGTCTTTGTCGAGACGCGTATGCCAGTCTTCACCAACAACTTGCGCCGCGTCTTGTTCGAGAATGCTCAGCAGCTCGCTGTACTCCTCACGCGTGTCCGCCTCAAACCGGTCAGAAATACGCAGGAGGAACTCGAGTCGCTTCTGCGGCGACCAAAACAGCGGATGCAGCAGCACGGTCGCAGCATCAGGGCGATCACGAGGGTTGAACGAAATCATCTTACTGATCAAATCAGTAGCCTCGGGCCCACTGAGTAGTGCAGGATCCTCCAGCTCGGAAAGACAATAGTTGTTCTCCTCAATGTTACTCTCGCGCTTCGAGTTGACGCCAAACGGATGCTGTCCGCCCGACAAGACATAGTAAAACACACAGCCAAGCGAGAATATGTCCACAGCACGGGTCAATCTGCGGTCTGAGCCAGTGGACTGCGTGACAAGATCCGACGACGACGCCTCGTCGCTACTCGGGTACCGCGAGCCCATCGAAATCTCGGGAGCCGTCCAACCAGCAGTGCCCGCAGGCTGCGCCGTCGTTGGACGGAAACTCGACTGGTCACCCTCCAGCTTCTTACACAGGCCAAAGTCGGAGATGAGCATGCGCACAGGCCCATACGTCTCCTCGTCACGCTTATTCCCGTTCTTTCGATGAAATCGCTTCAGCGGAGCTACGAGAATGTTCTGCGGCTTGATGTCTCGGTGGACGATTTTGAGGGAATGTAAATGGTGTAAGCCACTGGCAATCTGGTAGAGTACCTGAGTCGGATTCATGCGACCCACAAGGTCCTCAAATTTGAACGGCTTCTCAATGACGTCCTCAAGGGTACCAGGACAGAGCTCGAGGGCAATGTACAAGAATTGGTCGCTCTGGTACTTGCAGTAGTATCGTATCACGTTGGGGTGGTCGTCGCTTTCTTGAAGCAGCGTCACCTCCTGTGACGCGATGTCGTAAAAGTTGAGCAGCATACGTTTGACTGCAACAGCGCGATTTTCAAACAAGCCTTGGTACACTACGGTACCCTGACTGCCGTATCCAATAATCTCATCGGTAACGGTGAGTGGGCTCTCCTGCAAACCAGTTGCTTCGGATACAGCACCAGAGCTCGGTAGGATGAGACCGCTCCGCATTTTATCGTCGGCTAACTTCGTCTCAGTACCCTCCTGCTCCTTCTCAGCTTGGACAGGATCGCGTGCCACTTCTTTGGAAGCCTCTTTCGATGCGTTCTTACGACCCCCACGACTGCCACGTTTGCGTTTGCGAGCTGGCGTCGCAGAACCATCTGCTAACTTGGCCGTATCAGCAATTTTGACATGCTTTTCGGAGCCGAGTTCTTCAGACTTGTCATTGTCAGGCTTGCTTTCAGCATCGGCATCAACATCAGTCTTTCCCTCGGTGTCGGTCAGATCAGCATCCGAGCCAGGAGATTCAATAGCCTCCAGTTCATCTGGCTTTCCTGCTTTCTCCACCTTCGGCAGACTTTCTCTAACAGGATCGGCAATCTGCCTATCGACAACCTCGACCTTTAGCTTCTCGTCAATTTGCTTCTCGTCAGCGTCCGGTAGAACTTCAGCCTTGTCAGCATCAGGTCGTCGCCCAGTAGCTAAGAGTAGCATATGCTCCAGCCACTCAACAATCTGTGGAAGCCACCCTAGGCGTGCCGCCACTGAGATGATTACCACAATAAGTAGAATGCTGATCACGTTCTCGATGAGCCTGGTGAATATCTGCCACCACGTGGGCGCGTAGTGTACGGGCAATAGCGTTCCGTAGTTACTGGGCAGAGATTCGCTGTTGAGAAACTTGAGCTCCTCATTCTGACGGTCAGATTTCGTATCCTTGTGGTTGGAAGGCACGTTCAGAGGCACGGTCGGGCGCTCGTCCAGAGGCTCGCCAATGTGCCCTTGAACACTTTCAGTAGGCTGTGTATGACCGTATACCTGGTCGTGTGGATGAGTCGGATGCACACCAATGATAGCGCTCGCCAGCTCCTCCTTTGTCGCGTAGTCGTGTTTGTCGTCCAGACACCATTGCGCTGCGGCCGCCTCTTGGACAAACGATGGGAAATGGTCGAGCGACAAGGCGAACCAACTTCCACCTTCCGTACGATTGATATATGTGCCTGGCGCACTTTTGTCACTACCTGAAGTCTCGGGAAACTGATATTGCGGCTGCGGCAGCAGAATGAGAGGATCACCAGCCGAATTCTTTGACTCCAAGACATCGAAGACATCCACGACGGTTGAGGTTGTGTGATCGACCCACAGTGTTTTCCAGGCTTTGTCGGTAGCCAGCAACTGGCCCTCCGGCAGAGGGTAGACGAAGACGTCGTCTGAAGTGCGAGTGTGCTGCTGGGCGAGCTCGATATCCTGATTGTTAAGTCCCCACGAAACAAAGACGATGTTCCAGCCGGCATCGGTGTCTTTTTGGCTGCGGATCTCAAGATGGTAGATGGTTCTTCCAATCATGAAGGAGCCGTTTTGGAGAGGGGGCTCAAAGTCCTCGTTACCGAGCGGTTCGCCGGGAGTAAATACAGTCGTTGGACCGAGACTGACTTTGTCGTTGAGAATCTCGCCGGATGCGGAGTCTATCGAGTACATGTCAGTTTTGAAGCTGCCAGTATAAGTTTTGTCGTCACCATCAATGGCAAAGGGCGACTCAAGGAGAAGCTGCTTGATGGTGACGGGTGGTTGCCGCAGACCTTGGGAGGGCATGAAGTAGTAGAGGGAGCCATCGCCGTATGGTTCGACGATCCAGGTGATGTCTCTGTCTTCCTCGGATGCAGATGTGTTGGGTAGTAAAGACGACGTCCTAACCAGAGGGCCGTCACCGGCTATTGACCACAGCTCACGGCCGGTTCTGCGATCACGGGCATGCAAGGAGCCATCGATGGTGCTGACCAGCAGCAGATCTGTGGTGCTCCAATTGTCGATGGAGCGAACCGGGACAGCGGGGCGGTTTTCTTGAGGGCGTGAGCTGATGAGGTCGCTTCTGGAGCTCGTCACTAGGGCGTTGCTGTTGCGAAGTTCAGGCAGCTTTTCCCTTAACGATGCGGGCACAGAGGTGTCACGATCACGCGCTACAACCAGCGACCACAACAAAGTCAGCAGCACAGCGTAGAGCCATGGCAGCTTCCATGTATGGCCGGCTTGGCTAGAGCGGGACATTTTAGAGTCGAAGCGGGGAGAAGGAGGCTGTCATAGGCGAGCTGAGAGCGAGCTGAGAGCGAGCTGAGACGGTCGAGGTTCAGGCGGGCAAGACGAGTCGTACAAAGATGGTTTGAGCAAGTCGAGGTCGTGGTACCAAGGTGCATGGGTCGACGTGCGCGTAGCGGCGAGAAGGGATGAAATAAACCTACTACAAGGAGCGCCCACTGGGGTGAAACACAAAAACGTGAAGAATCAATTCACAGGCCCGAGGCAAGGGTGTGACCCTTACCCAGAGAACTAGCGCGATCGAGGGGCATTGCCAAGCAGCCGCAGCGCAGCCGACAAGGGTGCCATTTTGCTCATTACCTGGCAGCCGTACATGAGCTTATATGACTGCGCTGCAGGAGCAAGCCTAGTAACGGCTAGCCATTTAGGGGTTGAGTTTTGTAGAGAATAGAGAGGAAAGTGGAGGCTAATGGAGACGAGAAGAGAATGGAGATAGTGGAGATAGTGGAGAGTACTCGTGAAACCCGTGTAGGTATACCGAGAAGGTGGCACTTGGCAGCTTGGATCTTGGCGGTGGAGCCGGTAGATTGTCGTCGAGATCAAGGGCACGGGTCGGTGCTGGCGGGGTAGGTTCTAGCGTGCAGCAGGTAAGTTGACAGCCAGGCATTAGGGAGCATTTAGCAGTCGCTGGTGCTCATGCTTAACATCCGCATGTCACAAATCACTAACTGGGATCCATCCGTGCTAGCCGCTTCACTGCAATGTCATCCACGCGGTAATATGAGTAAGCACTGTGATTGCATAATTGTTACTAACTAGTTGATAATGCGGTTAGGTCCATGTATGGAACCGGACTTCGCAGATCCGCAGAGTTAATAAATAGAGGTAAGTTACCGCTTCATCGCAACAAAGGCAGAGTCCGTTATTAGCGTTTCTTCAGCTTTTCTCTTCATACCACCGTCAGCACTCATCATCAACTGTTACAATGACTACTGTATGTTTATGCATGCGCACTCTGTTAACCCCGGCTAACATCCAGACGCAGTGGTCAGATAAAGACGGCAACTACCGTCGCCAAGTGGTAAGTAGCAACTGCTTATTTTTCGGCAACAGCTGTGTCTAACTCAGTCCTCGTTCCGTGACAGCATCTCACGCGAGCCAGGCGCCAAGTTCCCGCCTGAGAAGGACCGCTACCACTTGTATGTGTCGTGGGCGTGCCCCTGGGCCCACCGAACGCTGCTCACCCGCGAGCTCAAGGGCCTCACCGGCATAATCTCCATCACCGTCGTTGACTGGTTTCTTGGCGACAAGGGCTGGCGCTTTTCTGAGCCCGAACCGCTCATCGGCGCCAAGCATCTAAGCGAGATTTACCTCAAGGCCGACGAGGACTACAATGCTCGGTATACGGTTCCTGTGCTGTGGGACAAGAAGACAGAGACCATCGTCAACAACGAATCGTCGGAGATTGTGCGCATGCTCAACACCGAGTTCAACGACATCATTGAGCCAAAGTACCGAGACGTCGATATCTATCCTGCCAAGCTGCAAACCCAAATTGACGAGCTGAACAGCTGGGTCTATGATACCATCAACAACGGCGTGTACAAGAGTGGGTTTGCTACGACGCAGGAGGCCTACGAGGAGAACGTGACCAAGGTGTTCGATTCGCTCGACCGCGTTGAGAAGATCCTCAAGGAGTCCGATGGCCCCTACCTGCTGGGCACCGAGCTCACCGAGGCAGATATCCGCCTGTACCCCACTATTGTGCGCTTTGACCCAGTCTACGTCCAACACTTCAAGTGCAACATCAACATGATCCGCTACGGGTACCCGCACATCCACAAGTGGCTTCGTGAACTGTACTGGAAGCACCCAGAGTTCAAGGCGACGACCAACTTTGAGCACATCAAACTCCACTACACCAAGAGCCACGTCAAGTACAACCCGTACGGTATCACCCCTGTGGGCCCCCTTCCCAACATCATGCCCCTCGACGAATAGGCAGATATCTATCTCTAACAATATGGGTATAACAGACAAGTTCTGTAACTAAAACAATTCAACGTTTCTTCAGTTTCATTATTTATTACCTCTTATTTTCGCTTTATATCGTAGCATTAATCGTAGAACTTGGATCTACCGTAGAAACATGGATCCAAAGAAAGCAATCTCAATGCTAAGCCAACTTATTGGAATCTCCTAGCTTAGGCAGAGGGGATCCTTACAATTCGTGCGTGCGATAAATTCCCAGGACCGCTGCCTAGTATATAAGTGGGATGATGCAATGCACTCTATGTACAGGGGCAGTTTATGCCTAGCTGAGATGCCGCTTCGTCTGGCGGACGGCTCGGTGAAGCTCGGGACCCAGCTCCTTGGCACCCACAATTTCCACCAATTCGTCAATGTGACTCTCTTCGAGGATAATACGGTCACCGTCCTTGAGTGGGCGGGCCTTCGATTCTTTGAAGAGACGAGCAAACATGCGATCCAGTGGCTCTAAGCTCTCAAAGCTGAGATGGTCATCTTTCAGCAGGTAGTTGAGATGCCGAGCTCCATGGGCCGCATTCCAGTTGGACCAGGCACGGAACAGCAGATAGAATCCCGGGATGTTGGGCATGACGGGGATAAGAGCCACTGGCAGTGTCAGTGGAGCACCGATCAGGCTGATCCAAAAGTACTTTGTGTGCTGGCTGATGCCCTTTGTAGCAAGCTTCTGTAGCCTGTCAACAACCTCTTGCTGGTCGAGAACCGAGCGGGGGAAAATGACCGGGATGCTGGCCACGTCCTTGGGAGCGAGTCCCTGGACCTTGTAGTCCTCGGTGGTGATGAGTTTCTGCTCACCAGCCTCTTTCGACGCCTCGACAAGCACACGGGCCGACTTGGACTGGTGCGGAATCGACTTGAGCCCCCACTCTTCGTAGCTGATGCGCTCCATGGCCGAATTGGCCCAGCCGACAATCGTCTTCTTGAGTTTCTGGTCTGATTTGGTCCATCCGTCCCATGTTTTGGTGAGACGGGCCACTAGACGGTCGTCAATGCGCGGCTTACGCACAGAGAGCGGAATGGCGCTCTTCTGGCAGTACAGCATCGACGTCTTCAACGACAACGGCACGACTATCAGGCGCATGGTAGCTTGGGTCTGAATGGGTCGCCACGCCGAAGGTTTGGCGGGGCAAGGCCGTGATTTGCAAGCTTCGAGCCGACCTCAGCGCCTCACCACCCGTTCCTAACCCCACGCCCTATAATGTACATTGCGGTCCTAGCGCCAACATAAACTCAGAACCGGAGCCAGCAGATTCACAGCTACCGAGATCTCCGTCCCGCGACAGCTCTGCCAGCTGCTGAGTTTGGTCCTGTCACTGGATGCTCTTGTAGCGCAGCTGACCCGCTTCCTTCGTACTGTAGGAACCGCTCACAGACCTAGAAGTTCTCAGTGTTGTCTGTTTGTTCGCCGAGGTCTGTGTTTTCAAGCTTGTATTCTGCTGTATACCTGGCTTTGTGACCTTGTGACATTCCTATACACAGGTAATTCCAGCATAGAAGTGCTATTGCCTGTTTAGAGTAGAGACCTGGCCACTCGTTTCGCTCTGCTTGTTGTGTCTACTGGTTGTTTCTCATACTACACACCAACTCCTTGTTCGACTATCGTGCATTAGGACTCAATATGCCCTCTCCACTCGGTAGAGATCAGGGCTCATCGTCCTCGACGCCAGTGCCTGCGACGCCAAGTTACCATCTCGTGGCCCGGCCTACACCAGTATGGGTCCTAACGTCCCCTGGACGGTCAGACTCAATGTCGGGCTTTGGCAAACTCAAGGACTCTGTGCGACCACCAAATCCTGCGTGGTCTCAAGAGTCACAGGAATCGCACCAGACGCACCAGACGCACCAGACGCATCAAACGCATCAAACGCACGAGGCGCAAGAGACGCCCACACGGCCTCACCAACATGCCCGATTCCAGGACATTGACAGCGTCTTGGAACAGGACGACTACTTTGCTGGACGCGACAAGGCGAGCGCATCACATCGCCGAGAGGATTCGGATATGGACATTCTGCAGCTGCGGCAGAACCATCACAACCAGCAATATTTGCATCACCCTGACTACAATCGGCCGGCCTCAGTGCTACACGGCCCCAGCTCGTCCTCGGCAGATCGAGGTCGATGGAGCACCTTCGTGTCTGCTGTTACACGACCAGAGGTGTATGGGTCGAGAGGTGTTATTGATGAGGCAGCTCTTGAGGGCCAAGGTGATCTTGACGGCTCGTGGATGGGCCACCGGCAGGAAGAAGCTCTTCGGAACCACCTCGTTCGTAAAAGGGGATGCTGGCCCTTTAGTAGAAAGACACCTGAGCCTCCAGCATCCCCTCTCGAGAAAGACCAGGTAGACCACCCTGATATTGAGCCGTTTTCCTTGTCCATGGCCCGCTACCTTGTTTCGCAAGAGTCGCGCAAGCTGTGGCAACCTCGGCTCATGTTCATTCTGCTCAACAACCCGTTCATTCCTCTCACGTTGCGAGCAATCATATTTATTCTGTCAGTGCTAGCACTGGCCATGGCCTGCTCGGTTTATGTGCAGTCACTACAGGCAGCGCCAAATCCCATTTCCCAGCAGCCGTCTACCATCATGGCAGTGGTGGTGCAGTCCACTGGACTACTGTACCTCGTCTACATCACCTACGACGAGTATTCGGGGAAACCGCTGGGTCTTCGCAATGCCAAGGCCAAAATGCGTCTCATCATGCTTGACCTGTTATTTATTATCTTTTCGTCGGCGAACCTGTCGCTGGCCTTCAACACCCTGTACGACGTCACCTGGGCGTGTCAGAACGATGTTGGTGTGGCCACGATGCTGACGACGCCCTTCAATGCCACCATCTGTGAGCGTCAGCGCACCCTTGCTGCTTTTCTCTTTATGGTTCTGTTCATGTGGGTCGCGACCTTCACCATCAGTATCTTCCGCGTTATTGAACGCGTATCGCAGTGAGCTACAGGACGATATGGACTACACACTAGACGTTTCAATTGATTAGACTAGACCATATTACGATTCAGCCAGCACGAAATCCAATTTCTAGTCGTTCACATCCTGATCTATATTTATTTACCCCTGATTCATATTTATTTACAACAGTCAAAAAGCGTAGAATATAGGGCTACGGCGATGCCGATGTCACCCCTGACGCAGGCGCGGCTGCGGCGGCCTATGCCACCCTCTTCTTTTCCTTCATAACAAACCATCGTGCCCGTCACAATGGCCGCGGCACTACCCCGTTCCAACAACCTACGCGATACGTGAGTGTCTGTGAGGATCGGTGCTGTGCACTACTAACTTCAGATGGAGCTTTATCGAAAATGGTGTCGAGAAAATCCTCGTTGATGAGCTAACGGACTCGAACGGCCTCAGCAGCGCCATGGTAGGTTCAGCGATTCACCGCGTCTAGACAGCTTGCTAACCACAGTACATGAACATTTACTCGTAGGTTTTGAGTCACCAAACACTCGGTGACCAGTCTAACTCAGTGCTATCCACAACTTCTGCGTGCGCCACAACTTCCCCCAGCCAAAGCAACTCAACAGCGTTGGCCGCGTCGCGCAACTTCTCGGCGCCGATCTCTACAACAATCTCGACAGCTACCTCAAGAGCCACCTGGATACGCTGCGTGGAGAGGCCGAGCAGCACACGGGCGATGCTCTCGTGCAGTACTACACCAAGGCATGGGACAGATACACGACGGGAGCCCGATACCTGAACCACATCTTTGACTACCTTAATCGACACTGGGTCAAGCGCGAGCGCGAGGAGGGCCACAAGGATATCTACGACGTCAACACACTGTGTCTTAAGCGATGGAAGACGGTGATGTTTGATCCGCTCGAGACATCCCTTCTTGACGCTGTCCTCAGTATGATTGAGCGCCAGCGCAACGGCGACGTCGTTTCAACGTCCCAGATCAAGAGTGTCGTCCAGTCACTCGTATCTCTGGGATTTGACGACAACAATACCAAGCGCGGTGACCTGTCGGTTTATATCCAGACGTTTGAGCACCGCTTCATCGAGGCTACTGCCCAATTCTACCGCAACGAGTCTATAGCATTCCTCGCCAAGAACAGCGTGGTCGAGTACATGAAGAAGGCCATTGCTCGCATCGATGAAGAAGTCTCACGACTACGGGTCTATCTTGATCCGAACACCGAGCGCAAACTGATGCAGGTCTGCAACCAGGAGCTTATCATCAACCATGCCAAGGCTATGCAGGAAGAGTTCCCAAAACTGCTTGCTGAAGACCGCGAAGAGGACTGTCAGCGCATGTATAACCTGCTTTGCCGCATCCCCGACGGCCTCGCGCCCATCAAGGCTTCCCTAGAGAGTTATGTGCACAAGCAGGGTATTGAGACGGTGGACAAGCTCGTGGCCGAGTCTCAGGGCTCGCCTGTCGACCCGAGAGCCTATGTTGACGTTCTACTCGTTGTCCACACAAAGTACACTGCACTTGTTACCAGAGCTTTTGAAAACAACGTGGACCTCGTCCGAGCCCTCGATGACGGCTGCCGTGCTTTTGTCAACAACAATGTCGTTGCCGTTCCGCCCAATGCTCGGCAGCGTGGCTCGCGTACCGCCGAGCTTCTGGCCCGTTACAGCGACTCGCTACTCAAGAAGTCGGCCAAGAACCTGGAGGACGCCGATGTCGACAATGCTCTGACTGGCATCATGAAGATCTTCCAGTATGTCGACGACAAGGATGTGTTTGAGAAGTACTATTCACGATTGCTGTCCAAGCGTCTGGTGTTTGGAACTTCGGCTTCTGAAGATGCTGAATCGAACATGGTGAAGAAACTGAGAGACGCGTGCGGATTCGAATACACGAGTAAGCTGCAGCGTATGTTCCAGGATATGACAACATCCACAGAGCTTCAGGCGGACTTCCGCAATCGTGCAGCTCCCGGTGAGGCCGATTTTGCTGCCTATGTGCTTGCCGAGAGCTTTTGGCCACTACCGATTTCCAAGACGCCTTTCACTCTACCGCCCCAGCTGGCACCAACGCTAGAGAAGTTCACTGGATTTTACTCCAACAAGCATAGTGGCCGCAAGCTTATGTGGCTCTGGAACTTCTCAAAGGGTGAACTCAAAGTGAACTTTGCCAAATCCTCACGCATCGGTTATACTCTGCAGGTATCTGCTTACCAAATGGCCATCCTTCTCCCATACAATACGGAGACCACCTATACTTATGAACAGCTCACAGAGATTACCGGACTCTCATCGGACGTCTTGGCTAACTCCCTTGCATTCCTCGTCAAAGCGCGCGTCCTGCTCCAGTCTCCAGCAAACGAGTCCGTGGGAAGCCCCAACTCATCATACAGTCTCAACTTCGACTTTAAGAGCAAGAAGGTCCGCATCAACCTCAACCTGCCTCTCAAAGCCGAGCAGAAACAAGAGACGGAGGAGACTGAAACGAAGATTGAGGAGGACAGAAAGCTTTTCCTGCAGGCTGTCATTGTGCGCATCATGAAGGCTCGAAAGGAGCTCACGCACCAGCAGCTTGTCCAGGAGACGATTTCGCAGTCCAAGAAGCGCTTCAGCCCCAAAATCCCAGAAATTAAAAAGTGCATCGACTCACTGATCGAAAAGGAGTATCTCGAGCGTGTTGATCGTGAAAACACAAGCGCCTACCTCTACTTGGCGTGATGCGGTGGACGGGCGATTATGATTTATTATGACTAGTACAGCTAGTAGAATAGTGCTGTGTGTAGTTAATCCCGATGACTAGAATAAAAATGCGTAGGAACAATTTGCAATCTTCATGGTGGTTGCGTTCATGGGCAGTGCAACTCAAAGTACGGTGATATCTTCAGATGCATCTCGAGATAGCCGACTGAGGACCGAGTTGAGCGACGTCACCCAGATATCACGCTCATGGCGTGATCTGGTAAGAAACACCATCGATGTACCGCCGACGCCCAAGCGGTTTACCGCCTTGACGGTTCTTCCCGTTATCTGGCCACTAGTGCCCCGTACATCACGCGTAATCGGCCTTTTGTGACCAAACCACAGTACAAAGCAACGAAGAGACTCCTCTTCGGCGGATTTCCACCCATCCGCATAAGTACGAGGCAACGCATGCCGCCCCGGATTCTCGCTATTGAAAGTCTTGTCACGGAGAAGAAGGTTGGCAGAAGTCAGGGGCCCCGAGTAGACGTAGCACTCGTGCAGGGAAATGCTTTGCACACGAGGGTAGTTCGCATGGCCCATTGCTTTGGTAGCAGTTGACCGCGTCGACGGAAGGTACAGAAGGAGATCCGTCAGAGTCAGCACAGCGTAGTACTTGCGGAAAGTTGCAAACTTTTGCGATTTCTGGAACAAAAGGCCCTTCATAAAGATGCTTCGGCTGCATGACACTCCCGAGATATTGTACGCAAATGGGTTCGCAATACCGCGATCCGTCTCCCACTTGGAAGCTGCCTCACCCACGAATGCCTCGGCATCCTCATCAATGTGCAAGATCTCGAGGTTCTCCTGGCGGATAATATTTGTACGAGCCGTATCTTCAGCCCTCCGTTGTCTCCAATATATGATAAGCTCAGTCAATCGCTGGACCCAGAAGTTTCGTGTCTGATGGTCGTGAGCAAGAATGTACATGGTCTGCCCATTCTTGAATCTCAGCATAAACGCAGACTCCTTACGTGAGTCCAACCGCGAACGGATACTCGTATCCGTCGAACTGCGTATCGGAGTAACATCTCTGATCTCCGTTAGGTCGATAAAACCATCCGCTTTTGAAATCGATGCGATGCGTCGCTTCATCTCAAACTGAGCTTGGTAATCATGACGGTCAAACTCTTTTACGGTGCTCACTTTGCTCATCCACCCTATCTCTCCGTCTGCATTCAGCCGGAACGGGGCGAGCTCGTAAACGTGTGAGACTCCAGTGGACTTACACATCTCCTCATCTGCCGAGACGTTTGGTGGCAGAGCACGAATGGGTCGCGAGTAGAATAATAAGTGGTCGTGAGTATGCCAATAAGTTGTGTTTAGAAATTGCTGTTTGCGCGCGACACCCGTCCATGTGCTCAGACGAGTCACAAATCCTTCAATTGGTGGCGGCTCATGTAGAACAATGCCGTCCTTGAGAGTCACTGGTTGGGAGAAGGGGATCTTGGGGCGGAGCTCCAGTTCGTGGGTCCTCAGCATAGCCCAGCTAGATTCAATCTGGGTTCCGGTGAGGTCAAGTAACCACTCTAGGCGGTCATACCTTCGCCAGGCAAGACCGACCTTGACTTTTCCGCGCCACTCCTTATCAATGAGCTTTTTCAACGCCGGGATACCATCAATGCTTTCGAGCGACTTCGCAACAATGTAAGATACAAGCGAGCTGGCTGCAGAGGAGAACTTCGTAACATGGTCCATGGATACAAGTTCCTGTTGGTCCTCAAGACTGCGGATCTCCCGGATATCTTGGTATGGTATCTTGAGCCGAATAGACACTCCCAAATCGGGGACACCAATAGACACCGTTCCGTTGGTTGAGACGCCAATAACGCTGGCCATAAACGAAAGCCAGTTGAGCGCCGACATATCAGAGCGGGCTCGCAATAAATAGATGAGAGTTTCTTTCTTTTCATCATTCTTCCATAGAGCAATTGTCTTGTCAAGAGATGAGTACAAATTAACTCCAAAGGTGGGCCCAACAGCTATGTCGATTTTGGATCGCGACCGCCGGCTGGCTTTTTCAATCTTGGCAATTTGTCGCTGTCTGTAAAATTGGAGTAAAACGGGGTTCTCAGGATCGTTATTGGAACGGGCCACAACAACATACTCCGACCATCTCTGGACGACGCGTGTGTCACAATGCTCAATCTCGTTGAAGTTGGATGGTAGTGTACCCTTCGAAGACTTTATCATGACGAGAAGCTTCTCAACCATGACTATCTCTCCAGGCTGTTTCCGTTTGAGAAGCCGCCCTGTTCGTCTCATGAATGCTGATTGCTTCTTTTTTGAGGATGCAGTTGACAATCCCGTCCCTGTTCGTTTTATGCGACGATGGGACACTTGAGAAGTGAGCCGGCTCCGGAACTTGACTGCTGTATCTTCGGCACGTCGCTTCGTCTCTTGGGCGAGGATACCCCTGAGAAGCCTATGAGCCTCGCCTTGAGAGCTGTCGAGCGGCGTGGCTACCACATCTGGCGTCAGTTTCGGCTCGGGGGATACCGCGGGCGTCATGTTTGCAGTCGGAGTCACTATCGGGCTGATGCTTGTTAAACTAGGACGCATTTTCCCATGTTGGGTCACAGTTGCAAGCGACATCTCGTCACTTGCTGTCGGTGTCCTGTGTCCCTCGTCCTCGGACTCGTACTCTGTACGGGACGGCCGTCGAGAGTCTATTGACTCGGGTGCCGTTACGAAGCTCGCCAGAGAGTCGACTGAGCTTTCTAGAGACACCTGCGATGGCCTTTGGCGGTCAGAACGGGCCAGAACGGGCGAAGGCTCTCTGGAAGGAACTTCTTGGTGGGAAAGTTCAGAGTCCGATGACTGGGCTTGAATTGACTGCGGAGACTTGGGTATCAAATGAGTTGTCGAGCGAGCGCTTCGAGGACTCGGATCTGAGGAGACCGAGTGTGTGGACCCAACCTCAAGCAGCGACGAGGCGTCGGGAAGCGAGTCGACTGGGCCCCGCAGATCAGGCAAGTCGTTTATATCCTCGGCTTCGGCGGCGAACCGGTCACCAAAGTCAGATATAGACTCGCTGCTGTCATTATCGACGCCAGAGTTGTAGACTCCATCTTCATCTTCCTCCTCATCCTCATCCTCGTCCTCATCCTCATCCTCATCCTCATCCTCGCCGTCGCTTGAGTCGTATCCCTGGCGCGAGATGGTCAGAGTGTTGATTGCGCTGGCTAAGCCACTCTGACTGGGCCGCGATGTGTGCAGAAGCGAAGAAGGGTCAATCCAGAGTTTCGTAAAGGCACTGGGAAACATCCGCGAAGCCATGCGATCCCAGGAACCCCATTTACGGGTCGTGATGAGCAACCATTCTGGAGGGATGGGTCCTACAAAGTGAAGGCACGACTGGCGATGGATCTCTGCCGGGGTCTCATTGAAAAGACGCAGTGCCGAGTACGAGGCTTTCCGGATGACTTCGTGGTGCGACCCATGCGTTTCGTCGTGGTCCAGGTCGCGCGGGGCTTCCATGGCCGCTACGCAGAGTCCATTGACCGAGAGAATCTGGGGTGCGATGAGTTCAGCCGCAACTTCACAACATCCGTACCCACCGAACACGGGCAATGAACACTAGGGGCCATATAAGAGGATTAGTAGTGCCGAAATATCTTTAATGCTGGGTGAATAAAAGAGAGTGGGCTCGTGGCTATACTGGGTTCGTAGTTATAGTGGGCTGGACTGCAGAAACCGTGAAATGAGGAGCCGAATATCTAATGGCAGAGCTAATTAGTACTTCAACCAATTAGTACTTAGCTAGCTAGCACTTTGGCTAACTTGGCCACGCAGAGCCGAGCCTAACAGAAAACTACTTGCTTCGAGCACAGCGCACATTGCAAATATCATGCTCCATCAGTCATCATTGTCTATCTACTTAGATCGAGTCGGAGAGGAGCTTGTTAAGACGGGCAATCTTGGACGAGACACTGAGGTCGACAGTGCGGTCGCCAATCTCAACAACAAGGCCACCGAGGATGTCTGGCTTGGTAATGTTGGACAGGCGCAGCTCCTTGCCGCCAACGAGGCTCGACTTGGAGATGGCAGCCTTAAGTCGCTGCAGAGTCTTGTCGTCAAGGGGCGTCACCGACGTGACGGTGGCATCGACGTATCCGTGGTAGGCGTTGCTAAGAATCTCAAACTGCGAGATGACCTCCTTGAGCAGCGTCAGGCGGTTGTTGTCGGCGAGAACCTGCAGGAAGTTGGTGATGGTCTTGTCACCACCGGCAGCCTTGGACACAGTGTCGACAAGGAACTTCTTGTCCGATGCAGACAGAGCCGGGTTGGCGAGAATGGCGTCGAGCTTCGAGTCCTCAGCAAGCAGAGACTTGAGCGAGCCGAGCGACTTCTCGGTGGCATCAATTGACGAGTCCTTTGCCGACGCACTGTAGAGAGCCGACGCATATGAGCCCTCGAGGCCGAACAATTGCACGGGCGGGGCGGTGCCGGTCTTGGCGGCGGCCGACGCGTAGCTGCGGGCGAGCGAGCGAGCAAGCAGCGGCTGGCGGAGCGTTCTGGCAAGCATTTTGGGGTCTATCCAAGGGGTGTGGTGAGCTGCCGGGATGGAAGGTGAATCTGACATTTTTCGCTCTCGACAAATCAGCGTGTAGCAGGGTTCCCTGCCCTGCCCGTGCCCAGCACGAACGGCCGAGTTTTTGAATGCCTTCTTTTTGAATACTCTCTTAACATGTTGCCCCTACCCTGTTGAAATTTCAGCCAGATCAAACGACGCTGCTCGAGACCTCTCTAACTCTACGTTTCCTCATGGCAAGACTTGCGCTGGTGCGGGCGCTGCGCCCTGCATTGCGCCGGGCCCAGACTGGTCCGGTCTTTCCCACGGCTGTTGCTCGACGAGGACTGCTCCCACGGGTTATGGCATACTCGACTCAGCCAGAGTCTGAGTCGGCACCGACGTCTAGCCGCAAGTCGACGAAGTCCGAGTACACGAGCTCGGCTGTCTCGACCAAGCTCCATGAAGAGCTCAACAACATGGAGATTGTGCCATTCGGTCAGCGTGCGAATTTGACGGAGCTTGAAGAGCAGGACAATGAGATGAAGCGCCAGCTCAAACTGCATAAAACGGCAGTCAAGATGAAGACACCGAAACCCATCTCGCCAAGTTTGCGATGGTACCGATGGCCCATTTACACATATCTGCATCGTGGCCGCCCAGTCAAGGCACTGACTGTTCCACGCAGGCAAAAGTCGGGTCGAAACCACCACGGCCGCATCACCGTTAGACGCCGAGGAGGTGGTCACAAGCGCCGTCTTCGTCTCGTTGATTTCTTTCGCAACGATGGAGGCGTTCATGAGGTTGTTCGAATTGAGCATGATCCAAACCGCAGTAGCCACATTGCACTGGTTCGCAACGAGGAGACTCACGGATTGTCGTACATTCTGGCGACCGTTGGCCTGCGTGCCGGGGACAAGATCGAGTCGTTCCGCAACGGAATTCCTCAACGCATCATTGACAAGCTCAATGGTGAGAACGACCCGGGTATTCTGGCCACTCACATTGCCAAGAAGGGCAACTGTCTGCCTCTGAGCTTCATCCCTCTTGGTAGCATTATTCACAACATCGGCATCACCAAAATCGGCCCTGCCAAGTTCTGCCGTGCTGCTGGAACCTATGGCCGTCTGTACGAGAAGATTGCCGACAAAAACCTTGCTGTCATTCGTCTGCAGAGCGGTGAGTATCGCCATGTTGCTCTGGATGCATGTGCAACTCTCGGAATGGTCTCAAACCCCGATCACCAGCACCGTTCTTTCGGTAAGGCCGGTCGCTCGCGTAACCTCGGTATCCGCCCACACGTCCGTGGTCTAGCCATGAACAATGTCGACCATCCCATGGGAGGAGGACGTGGTAAGTCCAAGAGTAACAAGATCCCCACGTCCCCGTGGGGTACTCCTTCAAAGAGCGGTTACAAGACGCGTCGCGGCAAGAACTTCAACAAGATGAAGGTCCGCGACCGTCCCCGCGGAAAGGCTAAATAAGTAGCCATGTACATAGTAATCTGCTACGCTTTTTTCAGCAAACATCCATCTACAACAGGTTCACCATTCTACCTTAATTCAGTACAAGTCTAATTTACAATGGTCCCTAACCAAGTGACAATAAATAACCGGGCCTCAATGTGCCAGCTCTCCCTCCTAGCGACCACCTTCCTGCTTGATGGGGAAGTTCTGCAGATCAGGGAAGTGTCCAGGAGCAGTGTTGCTGACGAGGAACTTGTACCAGTCGCCGAGGTTGAGCGTGTTTGGTGCCGCTACAGTCTCCTCAGTAGGCGAGTTGTAATTGTTCTCGTAAAACACATCACCAAAAGACTCGTGGTTCGCAAACAGCGTGTCATGCACTCCGTTTGTGCTGCGATCCGACGGCATTTCTGGAGAAGAGTGCTGCATGCTACCGGAGCGGACACTCTCAGGGAATAGCTGCGAAGGCTGGAAGTTCTCAAAGAAGTTGACTGCATTAGGCGACGTGTTTGTCACGAGGAACAGCTCCGACGCAAGGTCAACACCGTTGGACGGCAGGCCGTTCATTGGCTGAGGCGTAAAGTTGGCGCCGTTGCTGGTCGATGCCCCGCTGTCGGTATTCGACGACAATGTGAGACCCGGGTGCGATGGCTCCACTTCCTGGCTGCTGAGATGAGGATTGCTGCTACCTCCACGCACATAGGATATGTTGGGGCTTGCTCCCGCCAGTACACGGTGAGGGTCAAGGCCCTCTTCGGTGAATGGTCGCTTCGCAGGCAGCTTGGGAGTGGCAGTGCCGCCCGAAGGGACGTTTGCATCGGCGGCGGGCGACGAAACACCAGTGTCATTCTCCGAGCCCGATACGGCCAGGCGCTTGGCTGACCGAACAATCTTGTCTCGGATGCGCGTGTCTGCGCTGAGGAAAGATGCGATCTTGGCAATCTGGTCAGCAGTATCCCACACCTTGCCCATGATTTCGAGGAATCCCTTGCAGGCCACAACACCGCGCTCGGCACTCTCAACTACCGATTTCGAGGGGCTCTCCGTCTGGTAGACAAGAATGATCATAGCCGAGAAGACAGTGTAAACCATGAACGCCGGAGCATACATGAGCTCGTTGAACTCCTTCAAGTTCTCGACAATGCGCACAATCATGTGGGCAGCCTGGAAGGCAATGCCCCATGACGGGTATGAGGGGATCTTGGAGTTGCTGCCTCCTCGTCGGTGGAGAATGTTGGAACGGTGGACGAGGCACAGGACCGTGTAGTATTGGGCGTGCAGAATGGCCCTGAAAAAGTCGTGGTTGCGCTTGTCCTTGAGCGAGTACTTGAGTTCAGAGGGTAGATTGTTCATCCATGTGGCCATGGCCATGTCGCACTGGCTCACGTCGGGCACCTTGTTAAGACGCCTGGAGTGCTCAGCGCCAATGGAGTACTGTTCTCTGATAGTGAGACCCATAATCTCAGAGAGCTTGACCTGGGCAATGAAGAAGAGGGCATGCTCTGTGTTGACCGGGTAGGGCGAGGTCTTTTCGTCCTCATCCTCGTTGAAGTCTTCGACGGTGATCATTGCAACGTCCGAGTCCTCGAGGTTGATCATGACGGGTCGGCCCATAGCGACGGCGGTCGAGCGGTCTCTGCAAAAGAGAGTCCACCAGATACGCTTCCACATGCGCTTCTCAACGTCCGAGACGTTGGTCGAACGTTCGACGCTACGGTGGAGACCGACACCCTGGGCAATGGCGAGGGCAACACGGGTCCAGAAGAAGACATTATCGGTGACGTCGTCCGGACCGGCCTGGTACCAGCCCATGAGCAGCGCACTCTGGATAATGGCGATTCGGTCTGTTTCATAGTTTGACTCAAAGAGGGCCTTGGCACGCTTGTAGAAGGTGGCTGTCGCAAGCTTCGAGGAGCCATACTCATCAAGCAGCGCCGGGGATCGGCACACCTTCGAGCCAGCAACCATAATGGCCTGTCGCAGCAGCAAGGACGGAGGATTGGCAGGATCATTGTACTGGCGCATGAACTGAGTGCGGTTGACGACAGGAATCAAAGGATGGATGCGGTCAAAGTAGCTCTCAATGAGATCGTCACTCAGCTCTTGGGCGGGGAGCAGAAAGGCGCCCTTGATCTTGAGGATCTCGATATCCTCGCGCTCGAGCTGCTGGATGCGGCCCGAACCAATGGCACCCTCGCCGACGGCGGCGAAATAGTAGGCCTCCGAGTCTGGGATGTTGTCGAGCACAAGGTTGAGGTGGGAAGTTGAGCCGAGAAACGACATTCGGCCCGGCTGGCGGACATGAGTGTCGAGGTACTGACGCCAGTTTTCCTTTTTGGCAATGGCAGCTACAGGGCCCGTCGTGGCATGGGACATATCGGTGTTTTTAAGCTCGCTGGGAAGCGCAGATACAGCCGAAACCTTTGACTTTGCCTTTTGGGCCTCAATGGCCTCAGCGCCGGAAGATCGACGACTACGCTTGTTCGTTACGCGCGCGCTCTTCTTCATGCGAATGTCGGGGATACGGCACTCGCAGCCAAAGGCAGCACAGTTTGTGCACGGCATGTGCACCGTTACGTCGCAGCGCACTTTACGAGCATGGCAGCTGGTGTTAGTATGAGATAATGGCACCAACGAGGGGGGGACTCACATTTCGCAGGCGCGGGCAGCACGGGACTTTGCTCGGCGGAACGAGGCGTGGAGCTTGTTGGGGTCGCTTTCGTCCTTGTCCTGGCGTTAGCAGCTGCAAATTCAGCAAGGGAAAAAAAACCTACAGGGTCGTCCGAGGGCAGCGAGGTCCCCATGTTTCCGCCAGCGGGCGAGTCACTGGGCGAGTCATCAGCGGATTGTCCTGCCGGGACATCCACTTGAGGGATGTCCACTGGGGCCGTGGGTTCTTGGGCAGGAGCTTCACCGGCCATGGTGGCTAATCAGCGGTCTAGGCCAGGTTGTTAAGGCGGGGGAGGAAGAAGGGGGAAAGACAGCAAATCAAGGGCGCAACCTGTCAAGGTGGGACGGACAGTAGGACAGGAGATCCTGGTAGGATGAGATCAAAGAGTCGGGAAGTTTTGCGGCAAAAGTGTCGAAACGGTATTAACACAGTTAAAGCGGACGAAACTGCTAGCGCGGGGAAAGGACTAGAGACCGGTTCAAATTAGCTACTCAATAGCCCCGGGGCTAGGGTGGCGCTGTAGCAGGACGGGCGTATTTGACTCAGCATAGGGCAAGGGCCCGCAACCCTCCAGGCTACCCCTCAATTGGGCCCAAACGAGCTGCGATCGACAGCCCCCGCCGGAGGAGTTGGCTGGAGGCAGTGGAGGCAGTGGAGGCAGGTGGAGACAAGGAGTACGAGAGGAGTACAAGATAGAGGTACGGGCCCCAGTAGTTAATGCTGTGGGGCCTTTGGAATCTCACTATTACGTCGCTTATCTCCCTGCTTATCCTTTCTGGTGCTACCGGCCCTTCCTCCACTTTGCCGTGTCTGCCCAACTTTATCGTGCGGTTTCTTTTGCCAGATCCTCCATATTCCAACCCCGCAGTGTGCGTTGCTGGCGGGCTTCCACCGGCGAAGCAGAAGGCATGAGCACGTCAGCCTCCAGTCTCCACTGGAGTCACTCCACCAGACCCAGACCCAGACGGCATGTCTGACACTGGCGTTCGCCAATCACTCGCGTAGCCGCGATCGGATAAACAACTGTCCGGGCTGTAATGAAGATCACTGTTCCCGCTTGGTGGAAAGACCTACCGTTGGGGTGCCATTACATCTGACGAAGTGTTAGCAATCCAGCCAGTGAGTTCAACCGGCTAACTCCGGCTTTAACTGATGCCGGCTTTAACTGTTACCGCCTAACTTACACCGGCCTTAGTTCCACGGCCTAACATCCTTGATACCGGCCCTAACTAATACCGACATCCCTCAGTTGCTAGGCGTAACCGATCTATGCTTGACACGGCTGAATGCCCCTACCCTGATTCGATGATGAGATCAATTTGATGTCGGCTCTGTGCGACTGTGATGGACTCTGATGTCGAGGTCTGGCACTTGTGTTTACGCAGCCATCGCATCTGTGGCTGTCGTGGTGGGCCTCTGGTCTGTGTGGCCGGTCCCGTCACCACGGCGCCGCGCCTGTCTGCCAGCAGCTGACGGTGTCGACAGCCTTATAGGAAATACGCCCATGGTGCGCATCAACTCGCTCAGCGATGCGAGCCAGTGCGAGATTCTCGGCAAAATGGAGATGTGCAACCCCGGAGGCAGTGCCAAGGACCGTGTGGCGCTAGCTGTCATTCAGCACGCCGAGCAATTGGGTCTCATTGCTCCTCACCGTGGAGATCTCGTGTTTGAGGGAACCTCAGGCTCGACAGGCATCTCGCTCGCCATGCTGTGTCGTGCCCGTGGCTATATCGCGCACATCGTCGTCCCGGACGATACGTCGCAGGAAAAGGTCGACCTTCTCACAAACCTTGGAGCTGTCGTCCACAAGGTGCGCCCAGCTTCGATCGTCGATCCGAAACAGTACGTCAACTTTGCCAGTGCTGCTGCCAAAGCCATCAACGACGACCCCACGGACTCGCGGCATGCGCTGTTTGCCGACCAGTTTGAAAACGAGTGCAATTGGCAAACGCACTTTGACAACACGGGCCCCGAGATCTACCAGCAGGCCAACGGCACTATCGATGCGTTTGTCACTGGCGCAGGCACCGGCGGCACCATTGCTGGCGTCGCGCGCTTCCTCAAATCTGTCATGGCAAACGTCAAAATCGTCGTCGCTGATCCACCAGGTAGTGGCTTCTACAACAAGATCAAGTACGGCGTCATGTTCGACATCAAGGAAAAGGAAGGCACTCGCCGTCGGCACCAGGTCGACACCGTCGTCGAGGGAATCGGCCTCAACAGAGTCACGCGCAATTTCCGCGCTGGCGAGGACTACATCGATGATGCTATCCGTGTCGTAGACTCTGAGTCTGCCCAGATGGCCAAGTTCCTAGTTGACCATGACGGTCTCTTTGTTGGTTCGTCGTCGGCTGTCAACTGCGTAGCTGCCTACCGCTACGCCAAGCAGCTCGGCCCTGGCCACACCATTGTGACAGTCCTGTGCGACTCGGGCTCCCGTCACCTGTCAAAGTTCTGGAAACTAGCAGCCGAACAGCCATCTTTACAACACCCTGACGACCTCCTACAAAACTAATCTGCCTTCAACCGGCACTCGCATCTGACTATCGCATCGGCATCACTCATCCAGCAGTCGAATTGAATCGACTGTGCAAAACATTTATCTAGAAATTCTTAATATCGTTCGTATCATTGGTATCATGAGATGGCCTATAGGGCCTATAGGGCCATCAGTCGTTCAGTCATAATCGTATCAGCTGTCTGAACAGCTGCAGCGAAACTAACAGTGTAGGTTCGAATATAAATAATGAGTCGCAGTAGGATCAAGTGCCAGTGTCGACTCCAAAGTATTGCCCGCGACAATACTCTGTGGATTCAGCTGCGAAGCTAGTAATGTGCCTCGGGGTCCACGTCAATCGTCTCCTTCTGTGAATCTCGCTACTCGTCTCCATGGATCCAAAGATCCCGGTAGGGCGGGCTCAGGAAATAACGGTTGACTGGCTTCACGAGTGGCATCCTCACCTGGCGGGCAGTTGTCGATGCTGAATCTCTGGCTCTTGACCGCAAATGATTTAGCTCGTCGCTTGAGAACGGGCGGATGAGGCCTTCACGAGCCCGAGGAGTGACCGATTCAAGAGGGATCTTGGAAGGCTCCAAACTGCTGCTGAACGAGGCCACTACGCAGCGGTCTGCTTCGAAAACCGGCACTAGTTCGACCTCGTTGCTGTCCTGCTGAGTGACAAGACAGCGGAAAGGGAATTGGATGGGCGTATTTCCATGTACAATGTCGCTTACAACGGGCTTGGGCAGAAAGTAGAAGAGTGACACATGAACCTGGACGTAGCAGCCGTCGGCAGTCTGGGACAATGGAGAGCCCGTGAAGTGCTGAAACTCGCTGACGGCCTCTGGAGACATGAGGCACCAGAAATCAAACGCCTTGTCACGCATCCGCACAAGCACATACCCGTTGTGAGGCGGTGTTCGTGAAATGACCGGATCTACAGTGCGCACATGAACTTTAGCAAACTGAGCCACGGGCAGTGATGCGTCGTCAGCAAACCGATGTACTTTGAGGCCTGTCTTGAGCTTGTACGCGATGTTGACGACGCCTTCGTCGAGCTTGTCGCGAATGAACTCGCGCGTCAACCGCGACATGGCGGACGGTGAAGTGGTTAGCGCGGCTAGAATATTTCATGCCAGCTTCCTTTCACTCAGCATCGATTCGATGTACAGAAACTCCTATGGTAAGTACTAAGCTAGGTGGTTCCGGAGTATATAAATGCAGCAAACGGCAAGCTGTTCTACTGATCTCACTTTGTCCAATGTTGTTTCATCCCCCCTCCTGTACTAACATAGCTCCAGGGAACTCGTACGCCTCGGTGAGCCCAGTACCCCAGCCTGTACATGGCAGAGGTCCAAGGAATGGGTCTGGTTCCACACCTACGACTGTCGTTAGTGAACTGTACCCTGCTACAGATGACGAACTGGCCCGAACCGTGCTCGTGTCAGGACTGCCGGCAGGGATTCCTGATCAGCAGGTGCTAACGGTTCTCAGACTGATCCCGGGCCTGGACAAGTGGCTAAGAGTGCGAAGGCCCAACGATTCGCCGGCTGACTTTGGTTTCGCCCGGTTCTCATCTACAGGGCCCGTCAAAGTGGCCCTTGCTGTGCTTCCGCTGGTGTCGTACGCCATCGACTCTGAATCAGCAAGTCTCGAAGCTACTGCCGACCAGAGCGCTAAAGCTGCCATTGAAGCACGCGCAGCTGCTGTGACGGTAGAGTCCCTGACGCGCACGTCGTCAGCAGACCTTGTTTCTCAGGCACAGCTCATCCTGTCGCGATGGATCAAGGCGCCCAAGGACGCAGGGCCTGTGGTCACAGCTTCAAAAGACGAAGACACTGTCCGGGATGAGGATGTCGTTTCGTTTGTCGAAAAGTCTATTCTTGACAACTCAGAAGAAGCTTTCCCTCCAGGGATCAGCAAAGATGAAATAGAACACCTCAAAAGCGAGATACGCGAGTTCAGAGAACAGTCGCTGCGCATCATCAAACGGCGAGAAGCAGCCGACGAGGAGTACAAGAAAAAAACACAGGCTCTTGTGGAGGAAAAGGCTGCTCAAGCTATTCAGACACATGCTGTGGCACAGCTCAATGCAGCTGACGAGGGTCATGACGATTACGACCGATATGTGGAGTCCGACGACGGGGAGGGAGACTCCGAGGCAGATCTGTTTGCAGAGAAGAAACGGGATGCCACGGACCAGGACCGCAAACAAAGATTGTTTGAAGAGCGAGAACGGCGCTGGCTACGTCGTGAACGTGCCCACATCCAAGCTCTGGACCGTGAACTCAACCGGAACCTCGACAGCGAAGTAGAAGTAGCAGCAGCTCGCGCTTCTGCTCTGCGTCGCCTCACCAACTTGGCAAACGAATATGAATCGGAGATTAAGCACTATGAGTACCACTACGACCATGCCTCGTGGGTTAAGTCGCGGATATCTGCGCGTACCTACGAGGCTAAGAAGGATGCCGACGACGAGCGAGAAGAGCAGGAGGAGCTTGCGAAGGTTGCTCCGACAGCCGCTACAGATGCTAGTTCGATGCCTGCCAAGTCTGGTAAGATCTCTATATTTATGGGCAACAGCAGTACGGCCACCGCTCCTGCCGCGGCTGCTCCCCGCCAACCTATATCCAAGCTGCCGACTAGCGTCTGGGTCGATGATGATGAGGAGAATGCAACGGGACGCAAACTCAAACCACTGGGATTGGAAGAGAACAGGCGCCTTGAGGCCGAAATTCCACACGACCAAGAGGCCCTATTTTCGTGGGAAGTCAAATGGGACATGTTGGATGGCTCAATTATGGAAGACATCGTGCGACCCCTGGTCGTTTCCAAGGTCATCGAGAACCTCGGTGTTGAGGATGACGACATTGTCGAGTTTGTCATAAGTCACATTCAGAAGCATAACTCTCCTGAGGACTTGGTGACTGAGCTGACGATGATCCTTGACGAGGATGCTCCCGTCTTCACGACCCAGATCTGGAGAGTCCTCGTTCTTGAAACAGAGCGAAAGCATCGCAAATCTTCCTCGAATTAGCAGATTGACGACTAGGTGCGAGATGAACTGTACCGTCGCTAAGTTACTGCATCTCTTCAAGAACATGTAAGCTCAGTGCGAGTCAAATGCTCGATACCACCTCTCTACTAGACTTCGTAAAGTACTGTACATTTGCCGTTCGGCATTATATCAATAAATATGAAGGCCGAATGGTCCTTCTCTGTGCCACTATTTACATATCCAGGTCTATGGCGTCTGGATTGCTCGTATCCTGTGGCCGAGCTGCTTCTTTTGCGCGTTGCTGGCGTTGCTGTTCGGATGTAACAAAGCCTATAGGAGCATTGAGGGCCGAATCGATACCAGTATCTGTTTCATTCGCCGACTTGGCCGTTGCTGCCAGATAATTGGTATCCGTGTTGTACTGAGCAACCACAGATCGCTTAATCCGTAGCATCTCTTTGTAGGTATCCTCAGAACCGTATTTGACTTCAAACTTCTCCCACTTGCTCCAAAACTGCTCCGATGTCCTGGGATCATTGAACTGGCTCGTGTATCCATAAAGTGCACGGGCCCGGTCAATTTCTCCAAGCTTCTCTTCAACTTCGATAAATTCCAGACACACGATATTAGCGTCGCGATCTCCGAGATTGTCAATCGCATCTTGGAAAATGGGCCGTGTTCCTGGAAGGCCAAAGTTCTCTGCAACACGAGCAATGTAAAACTGATACATCTCGAGCCTGCTCTTGTCGTCGACAGCTTTGGCAGCTCTGCTGTATATTTTAATGGCGTTGCGCACCAAGCCCCGTTCTTCCTCGAGCTTGCCGTACAAGATATAGAGGGACTTGCACAAGTTAGGAGGGCATTCCTCCAGTGCCTGTTCAAAGAGATCACGCAGGCGCTCAATGCCCAGGTTGCGCCGGACGGCCTTCTGCAAGTAAATATTCCAGATCTCAAAGGCAATCGGGTACGAAAACAGGTCGACTCCCCGCTCGTAGATTCTGAAAGCCTCCTCAAAATAGTTGTTCTCCTCCATGAGATTGGCATAGTTGACAATAGTCAAGGTTGTACCAATTTTCAGCTCGAAAATACGGTCGTACAACGGCTTGACCTCGTCTAGTGATCCCACGCTCTCAACCAGGTCGACGTAGAAAGACCACAGCTTCATGCTCTTGTGAACTCTTTCCTGCGGAGGCTTTGATTCATCAAAGAAGTCAACCCGTGATACCTTAGGTCCGCGGGTTGCAGTTTCCATGACCCTGACAGCATTGTCGAAGTTCTCCGCACGCAGTTCCATCTCTGACCACTCAATCCACAAGTCAGCAAGCTCGTTGACCGTTTTGTATGGAACCTTGGTAGCTTTGTCGAATATAACCCTAGCAGTCGAGATGTCACCACCAGCTTCGTAGAACTTGGCATAGTTAACCCATAGCTGGTGTAGCTTACCATTAGCCTTCTTGGGCACAATAGTTTCAATGGCCTTCTCGTATGTGTTGACAACCTCTGTAACGTTGCCACCCCACAGACCAACGCGCTTCTCCCATTCCGTGACGTTGTTGGAGTCCTGTCTTAACAGGACATCATTCACGAGGAAGGGACGACGATCCATGAGCTGTTCGAATGCTTCAAGCATTCTATCGAGTTCAGCAGAATCCGCGTCGTTACTCTCCATCTGCTGGGCAATTAGGGACTCCTCGAATTCCGTGTAACTGTCGAAAACCTGCGAAAAGTCGCGAACCGTGCCGGCTGATACGAGGCCCTTCTCGAAAACGTCCCGTGCCTTGTCAAACTGCTTGCGGTTGATCCAGTACAATGCCAGTTGGACACACAGTTTACCTTTCTGGTCAGCATACTGGTCCATTGCACTCCTGATAGCCGCTTCAGAATCGATGCCCGTTAGTTGGTGTGAATGATGAACGAGGATCTCAATCAGGTCTTCCAACAGCTGGAACCTGCTTTTTCCTTTCGACGAAACAAATCTGGGGTTGTTGAGGATGCTGATGAGGAGATCTGCCGCTGATTGGTTGTCGCTGACCTCCAACTGAACGTCGATACAATCCTCTATCTGGTCAGGAGCGAATTTGACATAACGCAGCCAGATACTGGACTTGGTGCGCGGGTTAGCCTCTGATGCAAACTTCATAAACAGTGGCCATATGCGACTGTGCTGGGTAGCAGGGAGCGACTGTAATGCCCTGTCGAACTGCTTTCTAGTAGTTGTGATGTCTCTAGGTCGAGTTTCCAGAAGGAATTCGAGGTAGTCAGTCCACAGACGGGGCATCTTGTTAAGAAGCACCAATGCTCGGTCGTATAGCGAGGCGATCGTTTCAGTTGCCTGTTTGACGGTAGGATGTGAATACTCCACGTGAGGATGCCGTTTAATAAAAGCGTGCAACTGCTCCACCCGGAGATCAAGGTACATCTTCCAGAGTTTGTAGGATCGGGGCAGGCTGAAGCATGCACGCTGCAGTACAAAAGCGCGCTCTGCTATAGAGCTTTCCGCTTTGAACTCAATGTACCTAAGCCATGACCTGATATCGAGAGGATCCCGGATGATGGCCTGTTCATAAACCACGTCGGGCTCGGCTATCGGATACATTGTAGCGTCGCAGGCTCTATGGAAATTTCGCTGGTGTAGTTGTATGTGTGGGATTTGGGTAGGAGTTGGTGTAACCTTTACCTGCATATGCTACTACCGGTACTTACCCGGGCGGTTCAGGAGTCCTTTATGTGGACTGTGCGCAGGAAGCTCAACTGAGCCATCCAGATAACCAGTAAATAGACAATGTCGGGCGCTGGTAACAGGTGTGTAGCCATTGATAACGGAGATGCCTATTACACTCGCTGAATTCTAACTCAAGGGAGGCCGTGTTCCCTACGCGGATGACGCTAGCTCTCATGAAGGGCAAGCTCAAGGGTGCGACCCAGGGTCACAGTCTACTCAAGAGAAAGTCCGAGGCCTTGACAAAGCGATTCCGTGACATCACTCGACGAATTGACGATGTAAGTTGATCATACTGAACGTACATGGGTACTGCTGAATCTGAAGATGCTGTGTCGAGTTGGGGAGGTCAAGGGAGATCGAGTATTGGACTGAACATGGAATGTTTACAAGGCCCCTTCAAAGATAGCGGCCTGTCCTGTTCCAGGCTGTTCTCGGTGGTTTTCAATTGCAATCTATCTTTGGGATTGGACTCGTCGCTGTTACCTGCACGCCGTAATCAGCTTCAAGGCTTGTCGATTGGCAGATGGCCGTCGATCGCAGATACGCAAGACCAGTACTAACTCAGGCCAAGCGGAAGATGGGCAAGGTGATGCAGACGGCAGCGTTCTCTTTGGCCGAGGTGTCGTATGCCACGGGTGAGAATATTGGATACCAGGTGCAGGAGTCGGTGAAGTCTGCGCGCTTCCGTGTGCGTGCCCGACAGGAGAACGTTTCGGGAGTTTACCTACCCCAGTTTGAGGCATATTATGATGAGAATAGCAACGACTTCCAGATGACAGGTCTGGGTCGTGGAGGACAGCAAGTCCAGCGCGCCAAGTACGTCTATTCGCAAGCCGTGGAGACGCTCGTGGAGCTTGCGTCTCTGCAGACCGCGTTTGTGATTCTTGATGAAGTCATCAAGGTGACCAACCGTCGTGTCAATGCCATTGAGCACGTCATTATCCCACGAACAGAGAACACTATTAGCTACATCAACAGTGAGCTCGACGAGCTGGACCGAGAAGAGTTCTACCGACTCAAAAAGGTGCAGAACAAGAAGCAGCGTGACAATGAAGCTGCCGAGGCTCAGAAGAAGTTGGTCAAGGAGCAGCAAGCTGCAGCTCTTGGAGACCTGAAGGAAGCTGCCGTGGAGCCTACTCCGGCTGCGGAGCCTTCCGAGGACGTACTCGGTGATGCTGAAGATGAAGACGTTGTTTTCTAGTTGCGACTACGGACACCCTCTGTATGTGTCCTTCCGTATCATATTGCACTCCGTATATAGCGCCTGCTGGCCTACCATAAATATTTGCTGACGAGACTAGTAGCTGTGACTGTAGACACCTGTTGATAGATGACCTCAGTAGGTCTGGCAGGTACTAGAAGATAATCGTGGAGCACTTTAGGCACGCACGTATATATGATCTAGCGCTACACCAAACAATAATTGGGAGTGTGGCCGAGCGGTCTAAGGCGCTAGCTTCAGGTTTAACTGGCAACAGTTGATCAGGATATGTTAGTCTCGCAAGAGGCGTGAGTTCGAATCTCATCGCTCTCATCATTTTTTTGCATGTATTACCGGCTGCACAGGCGCTAAAGAGCTTTTGAAACAATCTTTTTGTATTTTAAATGTCTAGACATGTCTTGGTGTTATTTTTCGGGTTATAGTAATGCTCCTGTTTATGCAATCTCTATCAAAAATTAAGTAGTATACAAGATGAACCTGTTTCATCAGTCAAGACCTAGCCATTGCTTGCTCGACATCTGCTTGAGTCGGGAGAGTGCGCGCGAATAGGCAAAGCGTTCTTCTTCTCCTGTGAACATTGACCCGTCCGAGAGCATGTCCGAATCTGGGTCGTCGAGCGCCTTGATCTCGATGGGTTTGCTATCCCCGGTGCCGTCGTCGCTGTTCTCTTCGACGAACAGCTTCTCGAACGGGCGCTCTGAGGTGACTGCCAGCTTGGCCTGGGACTCGTATGCAGCGTCTAGGAATGTAATGAACCGGCGAGTCAAGTCCGTGCGTCTGATCGACAAAATAGGAATGTCTGTGAGGACGAAGCGGTTGAAGTTGCGGGTCAGCTCCAGGTAGTCAGCAGCGCTGAGGGGGCGTCCGCAGAGCTGGTCGAATGTGAATTGGGCGACTTTACCTGGGCTTGACTTGGGCACGACGAGTTTGCGGCCCCAGATCTCGACCTCGGCGTTCTGAACAATCTCTCCGCCTTGGCGGAAGTAATCGAACCACTGGTCTGCATGGGCGTCGGCTTCTGCCTTCACAGCCTCTAGTGACTTGTCACTTGAAGGAAAGAAGTAGCTGCCACTCGATGGGCGGGCGATCTTTCGGTAGTCTGTGGGTGACTTGAGAAAGATGACCTCGTTGTTGACCTTGAGGCTTTCGATGCAGGGGATGAAGGAGGCTCGCTGGACACCATTAGTGTATAGATCGTCAGGTTGACGGTTGGACGTCATGAATGTGACGACGCCGTGGGACGGAGAGTAGAAGATGTCAATGAGGCGACGCAGGATCATGGCGTCGGCGACATCAGTCACCTGGAACTCGTCAAAACACAGCACGTTGGCCTCGGAGGCGATTTCGTCGGCGATGGCGGGAGCTGTATCATAGTTGGGTCCATGCTGCTCGTGCAGTCGGTGTGCGCGGTGGTGGACGTCCTGCATGAATGCGTGGAAGTGGATTCGCTTCTTGGTGAGGTGGTCGGGGATAGTTGTGTAGAACATGTCCATGAGCATTGTCTTTCCGCACCCCACGTCGCCGTACAGGTATATTCCCTTCGGGTTGGCCTTGTGCGTAGTCAGGCGGCCGGGAAATATACCAGATAGCAGCGATGCGAAGCGGGACTGTGACCTGTCGCTGGATGGGACGATCTTCGGCGGCGTGTAGTTGACGAGACCGGAATGTAGTGTTTCCAGTGACGAGAGGATGTCTTGTTAGTGTCCGTTGATCGTATATCCTGTATGTCTACCTACTCCTCTGGTACTCGTCGCTGGTGATTTGGTTCTGCTCGACGAGGTAGTCATACTGTTGTAGCGGGTCTTGTTAGCCACGATCTGATACGTAGATGCCACTTACTTCGCCTTAACCAGGCAGTTGTGTGGATATGCGCTTTTGGCACAGCGGAGAGGCCGGCCCTGAGTCGAGGGGCCGTGGCGAGCATTTGGGCGGGAATGAAGCAGAGGTGAACTTTCGAGCCGGAACGATTTTATACCAGGCATCGCGAGCGGCCAGCCGCACCGTCGGCCCGGAGTAACACTGTACGGCTGCTCCGTGACCCTCCGCGGGGTCCTTACCGCGTATGCTCTTGGGCGTCACCGGGTACGGCAGGGCAGGAGTAGTAGTCGCGAGAGCAGAGCAGTGAGCTACTGGTTCTGTATCCAGGTATTAATGGTTTTGCTTGGTAATATCTTGATTGTTGTGTCTATGTTTGACTATATTTAGTGGTGATGAATTTTGTATCTATGCTCTGGTAGTGTGTTGTTTGCGTAGTATGGAGTCTACTTAGATCGTGTAGTGAACAGTAAGAAACCGAGCATTGAGATAACAGGTAACAGGAAGGTTGTGATCTGTACCAGGTATGTTTATGGATGAATAGACAGCTCGAGATCCAATATACAACAGGCTGTTCCACGCCTAGAGTCCGTATTTTTTCAGCCTATCACATCACTATAGGCCCATCTCTATAGGCTACCCACTATAGGCCATCACTATAGGCTACACTCGACACGCTCTCGGCACGTCACACCTCGATATAGACATATTCGTCAACGGCTGAGGGAGTGGTGCAGAAATTAAATTCGTACGCCCGATCGGGTGCAGCAACTAAGCACACATGAAACGACGGTAGGGCTACGCTGGCAATACGACGGAAGGCATCGCTGAACTGCGCGGGACCCGCGAGGGTAGCCATGGAATTGGCACGCGCCAATGCGGCCAGTGGCCTGGCGTGCGCGAGCCAAACAAGCGGCGGTGCGGTGGGCTGTAGTAGCGGGGCTCAAAGCAGGAATAATTTACATGGTCAGATCTGTAGATCCGATCTGCAAGCCTGAAACTATAAGGAATTGACACGCAATAGGCGGCTATGTACTGCACAGGCGACCAGACAATGGGATCAAACGTAATGAAACTGGTAGTTGTTAAGCACACACTAGTAGATGGGATGGTTGTGCAGTTTTGGGGATTGGTGACTGACTACCCCAGCTTAAGGGGAGGGCATCTCCGATAGCAGGCATCTGGGAGCGCCGCAAACGAGGCCGCATTGGGGCCCGCGCATACGCCAGGAATGGGATTAGCAGCTGCGAGGACCCCGAACGAAGCGCACACTTCGCGGTCGGCAGATGCCAGTGCCCGACTGGGCCCAGTAACCGAAAGCCAAGCCAAACAGTTGCCTAGTCCGACTGTGTGCAGTAGGTTTTCAAACAGGCATTCTGGCTCAGCATTTAGCCTGGCCAGGGGGTGCTCACACCGCCCGGTACCGGCCCTCGGGCAACGTGCGAAGCCAGGGGATCTACGAGGCGCGTGGGTCGATCGCGCTAGTCACCGGCTAAGACCCTTTAGCGGGATAGGGGCTAGGGCGGGGGACGGAGGCCCGGGCCAGGCAGACCAAACAGGCAGAGGGCAGAGGGCGGAGGAGAGTGGGGGGGAGGAGTGGAGCGGGGTGTGGCACAAGAGGACAGCGGCAGAAGTTGCCCGGTGCGGGATTCCAGATTGCCGAGATCTCGATGCAGCAAGTGTACCAAAGGGGGGGAAAAGGGGGGTTCCAAACGGGACGAGGGAGGAGGCCAGGGCAGGGCTCGGCTAGACGGGGGCTGTCGGCCCAACAAGCCACTACAACGGGTAGTCGGCACCCCACACAAGGTTGGTAGGGCTCAGCATGACAGCATTGGGCGCTGTGCGTCGCCGTCAAACTCTGCTGGGCTTCAAACTCTACTGGCCAAGCCCCTTAAATTGCCCGGTTGCCTATTCGATGGGGGTCTGACCGAGCCCCAACCCCGGCAGCAGCAGATTAGGCAGCGGAGGCCGCAGGGTAGAGCGGCTGCCCACAACAGAAAAAAGCAGCTGCGTTGCTATCGTGGGCCGACAGGCGTGAAAAAGCAACCGCTCTCAGCCGCCGCAACTGGCAAATGTCGCCTGGCCCCGCGCCCAGGCTTGCTTTTGTCCTCGCAAAGGCCAAGTTTTTTTCCCTCCCAATGTGAGCCCGTTTGTTTTTTGGCCTCTGTCAACGCCGATCCCTACATGGGTCCCTTCGGTTGGCCAGAAGTCGATATCTGCCTGCTGGGCTGCTCCAAATTTGACTCCTTACCTCGCTGTTGACACTTTTTCCCTCTTCACTCCTCCCTCTCCCTCCCCTTCGTCTTCGTCGCGGTCTCTGTCCAGCGCGCCTGCTGTTCAGCCAGACCTGTCACCGCGTCTTAAAGTCGCCCTCTCTGCCAATCCGCCCAAGGCGTTTTCTACGAGCCCCTTCCTTCCCTTCTCCCTCATCCTAAGTGGACGCTTGACGCCTTTTGCCGAACAGCTCAACCGACAACAGATACTCGACCCCGACTCTGTCTCGACCACTCCTATTCCCTCTACACGTCCCCCCCTCTTCATTTCACTCCTCCCGTTTCTCCACAGCCCTCACTGCTGGCTGTTTTGTTTCGCACAAGGACCTGAAACCAAGCCGCGAATTTTCCCTTCACGACTTCCCCCTTCGTCACTCTTTACACCAACGCCCAACTCCCCGACCAACTTAGACGTGGCCGACTGTAGTTTCCCGTTCCGAGCGCAGCTGCCAGTTTAATCGTCCGCATTAATCTGTCGCCAGTGCGAGGAAAAAACTACTTCACGTCCGTATTAGGTTTGCCAATTAATCAGGCTGAAACAAGTCTTCCTTCTCCAAGGACCTGATTATATTTGGGATATTTGCACCTCGCGTTAAGACTGGTATCTTTACTCGTCTTGTATACCTGGTTTGCGTGATATCCTCTGTGCATTGTTGTCGCTGTCTTGTTTGATGCCTCTTCGCTCGCTCCCTATTCTGCCATCTCCCCAACCTCGAGTCCTTCTCCACTGAAGTTCTCCTGATTGCCTGAGTCCTCTGAGTTCTCTGCCTGTTACCCCCCCCCCCCGAGTCTCCTCTAGAGTCTCCATCGACCCCTTTCTGCCCCCTTTTCCTTAGCACCTCCAACTTCTACCCCTTCTCACCCCCTTTTTCTCTCCCCTCCCCTCTTCCCTCATGTTTACTGGCCATATCCACAGGCGCACCATGTTCGCATGGTGCAGCCTGCTGCTGTGGTTGGCACCCATGCTCCTCACAGCCGACGCCTTTCGACTGCTCGGTGCGAACCGGCCTGGCGCCCCGCGCATAGACGCGTACGACAAGCCTCGGTACTACCGCAACACTGTAGTCAAGCGCCAGATCTTCAACTCGTCGAGCACTGCCGACGACGAGCCGGCTACGTCCAATAGTTGGGTCTCGTCCAATGTCGGCCCCTACTCGTCGACGTCGGGCGCCCTAGACTCGGTCCAGACCGTTATCTCAACCCCCTCCACTAATACCCCTGCGGCCAGCAGCGTGGAGTCGTCTGACACGGGCCTCGAGACCTCGTCGCAATTCAGCACCACCGCACAGTCTGTTCTTAGCAGCACCGATGCCTTTGAAGCGTCTAGTCTGACTGAACGTTCGTCGGACCCGTTTGCTGACGGCACGTCCACCGATCCGTTTGCCAGCACCACCAGCGACACCTCGATCCTTAGCGCTATTGAGTCTGCCTTTTCAGGAATTCTCAATGCCTTTTCCTCGAGTGCCCCCGTCGCCTTCACGACGCCTGCGCCCGCCTCGCCTGGCCCGTCGGTGCCAGCTGCTGCCACTTCGGCCGCTGCCTCGGCTGCCCCTATTACATCTGCTCCTCAGGCCTCGCTGCCTGACACAGACTCTATCCAGACGGTCCCTCCAACGACCGATGCTGCGCCCACCACAGCTCCTGCTGTCTCCGCACCCCCAGACACGGTTGACCCGTCGGCAGTTGCCTCAACACCGGACGCTGTTGCCAGTAGTGTGCCCGCTGTGGACTCACAGCCCGCAGCTTCAGTGGCTCCTGCACCATCGAGCGCACCCGCCGTTGCCCCCGTTGTCTCGAGCGCTATTGACACTGACGTGCCCCCTACAACGGCTGCTGTATCTGCTCCTCCAGTCACGACTGCACCTCCTGCCGACGTTTCGTCAGTCGTTGCAGCTCCTCCCCCTGTCTCGAGCTTCGTCGCACCTGTCAGTTCGGTTCCCGCTGATGTTTCATCTGTCGTCCCGCCCCTGGTGGTTGCTTCAAGCGTTCCGGCCATCTCGCCGGCCCCTGTGTTGTCGTCGGCTCCTGTTGTCGCTGCGTCACCCTCGGCTGTCGCCAGTGCTGCTCCAGAGAGCGACTCGATCCAGACACTCGGCGCTACGTCATCAGCTCCCCTAGACACTGATCTGCCGACGTCGCTAGCCCCGACGTCGCTTGCTGCACCCAGCTCGGCTCCTGCCGTTTCTGAAATTGACACTGTAGCGCCTACTTCAGATGTTGGCATTCCTACCTCCAGCGCGCTCGTCTTCTCAGCACCCCCTGCCCCCGTGTCAAGCGTTGTGCCTGTGTCTTCAGTTGTACCGGATTTGAGCTCTGCTCCCGCATCTGGCCTGCCTACTGATATTCTCACAACCGGCCCTGTATCGACTGTGCCCACGGCCGCACCAACTGGTTCTACCACTGATCTTGGCTCTGGTGTACCCTCGGCTATTGAATCGGCCGTCCCTGTCTCATCAGTCGTTCCTTCAGCTGTTGTGTCGGCGGTCATTCCCTCTGGTGTTGCCTCTGTGGTTCCCTCTGAGGTTCCCTCGAGTGTTCCTTCTGGCATCCTCACGGTCGTGTCGTCTGCTCCTCTGGGTGCAGTTTCGGGCGTGTCTACCGGTCTGCCTGTAGTGGCCACTTCGGGCACCGTGTCTGGCCTTGTGTCGGGCATCCCCACAGTGTCGGAGGTGCCTACCGTTTCTGGCACTAATGCAATTGAGACGTCGGGTGTTGGTATCGTCTCTGCCGCTTCTGGCGTGAGCACTGCCTTGCCATCCTCTGATGTTATCATCAACCCCTCCGGTGCGGTCCCTGTTTCGCAGTCGATCAAGACAAGCATTGCTGTACCGTCAGGCGTGGCATCGGCTGCTTCGGCTGGCTCGGCGGTTCCAACCACTTCGAACTGGCTACCAGCTGCTCTCATCACAGAGGGCGCCGCCGCTACAACCGAGACGGCTACCAACACCGTTGCGCCGACCACGAGCACACCTATTGAAACCGTGCTACCATCTAACCTCCCCAAGGTTATTGCGCCGTCTGGAAATACCCCGCCAGCCCCTGCTGACTCGCAGCTTATCCAGATTGGTTTTGACTACGCACTCAACTACCCTTTTGTTGTTGCCAATTCTCTTGCCGCTGCTCAGATCTTCCAGTATTTGCCGGAAGGTATTGCGTACGGTCTGCAGATTGACGAGAGCAACATCACTATGAACAGTCTACAACCTTACCAGTCACAGAACGCTGGCTACATTGTTACAGTTGCTTTGGCATACATCCCCCGGGACTTGGTGTCGACCCTCGATGCTCTCATTCACACGCCTACTTCGCGCCTCTACCAGGACTCTCAGGACAGCAGTGTGTCATCGCTGGTCAACTTGATTGACCCGTCGATCCCCCTCATTCCCGGAGACGACCAAGGTGTCAACCCCGCCACCGGTGGATCACCGACTGCTGCGGCCCCGAATGGCGGTACCAACAGTGGAACTCCCCAGACGACTCCATCTTCCGTCTCGCCCAATAGCGGTGACGTTGGCTCACTGGACCAGAGCACACCCAAGCAGAACCCGCGCGTCAATTCGAAGAACGTGGGTATTGCTGTGGGTGCCATTGCTGGTGCGCTTGCCTACGGCGGAGCCATCTTCCTGGTGTCCAAGAAATACCGTAAGAAGAAGGTTCTTGACCTTGGACGTGACTCGCCGCTCATGACTGGTTCGTACTTTTACGACGATGTCTCGTCGTCGAGCAGCACACCCAGTTTTGCACTTGGTTCTGGCAGTGGTTCTGGCCCTGGCTCGCGCTCGGGAAGCAGTGGTGGCCGTCACGGCATTGACAATATCCTGCCCATTGGTCGTCACATTTCTGAGCCTGTCATGAGTGAGAACTCACTGGGTTGGGCTTGAGGGTGTAGCATATGATGGCTACACCGGAGGGTGATGCCAAAAAGCACAATGGGACCGATCCGCACCCAGTGCGGGCCCCGGGTCTGGTCCATATCGAGCATTAGTCGGTTCTTCTGGCGAGTTTATATTTCTACATTTGTTACTTTGCTTTGTACCATCCGCTCTGCGGTTAATATATCTATTAGAGTTATATATTGGCACTAGGGAGTTACTGTTATGGCTGAGCTCGGTAGAGAAAGGGGGCAAGGGGTGCATATGGCCCATGCTGAATCAGGACGCCAGATCACCCGCTATCACGTCAACGCCCTAACCTGGAGACCGGGGTCGGCGGGGAACTTCGGTGTAACGTAAGCGGCATTAGAGCGTTAGATGGGAGGCATATATACAAAGACATATATATCACAACGGAGGATACAGCGCTTCTCTGTTTCTTCGTCTCTGTCAACAACTGTACGCAGCATTGTTTCTGGCTTGTTTCTGGCTTGACTGTATACCTGGGATAGGGTTAGCTACAGGGGTCTATGCGGACGGCTGAAGATGACTGAAACTCGGAATTCACTAGCTTCCTCGAACCTGCTATTAAACTGTAAAGTGACCAAAGATAGCTCATACGTCGCCATGACAGGACCTACTGTGACCTCGACACTGGCAAGTACCCAGGAGTCGATGCCGCCGTCGCCGGCTCCGTCGAGCCCGCGTGCTCACCGCAAATACCACATTGACACCGAGCTGGTCTACACCGAGACCTCGGATCAGTACCGCTCGTCAAGTGTGCCCATTTACCAGACGGCCACCTTCAAGCAAGACAGTCTCAGCAATATGGGTGAGTACGACTACACCCGTAGCGGCAACCCCACCCGATCGCATCTCGAACGCCACATTGCCAAGATCATGAGTGCTCGACGAGCACTGGCTGTGACAAGCGGAATGACAGCCACGGACGTCATCACACGGATCCTGCGGCCCCGCGACGAGGTTATTGCTGGTGACGATCTGTACGGAGGAACCAACCGTCTGCTCAAGTATCTCAGCAGTAACCAGGAGATTATCGTTCACCATGTCGACACCACCAACAACGAGGCCGTCCGCCGAGTTGTTAGCTCAAACACTCGCATGGTGCTGCTCGAGACACCAACAAACCCGCTCATCAAGATTGCTGACATTCGCGGTATTGCCGAGTTTGTGCATGCTGCCAACCCCGATGCTTTGGTCGTTGTCGACAACACAATGATGTCACCGCTGCTCATGACTCCGCTCGATCTCGGTGCCGACATCGTGTACGAATCAGGAACCAAGTACCTGTCTGGACACCACGACATCATGGCAGGTGTCATTGCTGTCAATGATCTGGCACTGGGCGACCGCCTGTTCAACACCATCAACGCTGCCGGCTGTGGTCTCAGTCCGTTTGACTCATGGCTGTTGTTGCGGGGCATCAAGACTCTTGGAGTTCGCTTTGAGAAGCAGCAGAGTAATGCGCAGATAATTGCTGAGTTCCTCGAGTCTATTGGCTTTAAGGTGCGCTACCCCGGTTTGGAGTCGCATCCGCAGTACGCTCTCCACCACTCGTTGGCCAGCGGCGCAGGTGCTGTGCTGTCTCTAGAGACAGGAGACGCCGCACTCAGTGAGCGTATTGTGGAGAACACTAAGATTTGGGGCATAAGTGTCAGTTTTGGCTGTGTTAACTCCTTGATCTCGTAAGTTGAGCCGTGGTTTCTACCTTCTTTCTAACCCAGTATGCCTTGCAAAATGTCGCATGCTTCTATAGACGCTAAGACGCGTGCTGAACGTGACTTCCCCGAAGACCTTATCCGCCTGTGCGTCGGTATTGAAAACCCCGACGACCTTGTCGAAGACCTCAAGATTGCTGTGAGTATTTGTCACTTCTCCTTTAAGACTATTTCTAACTCAGCTTATCAAGGCGGGCGCCGTAAAAGTGTCGGTTGATTCTATTTATAAGGCCAGCAGCTAGTTGGGCAGTGCCCAATGGACATTCGAGCGAATCTCCAAATTTCAGTAGAGCAGACTCATGAGCTATGTATACTTCCATTTCATCCATTAGTATTAGCGAAGGTAATCGCGCATGATGTTACCTAGCTTAGAGGCACCCTGCTCCACGGCGTCCTTCAGCACAGACAGGTCCTCGTTGGTAGCGAACTTCAGACGATCAGCCACCTCCTGGGCAATGCGTTCGACCGAGCCAAAGTCGCCCGAGCCGGAGCCCATTTGGTCCTCTTCCTCCTCATCGCGGCCAAAGTATGAGTTCGACGAGATGGATGTGGCTCCGTCAAAGGCCTGTAGGCGACTGCGCGCCTCGGCCTGTGCGTTGGGGTCGTAGGCGTTGCGGCCAAAGAACTGGTCAGACGAAATGCCCTTCTGGCTGCCGTACTTGTTGACAAACTCCGACTTGGCGGCAGAGTCCATAGAATCAGTGGAGGGGGTGGCGCGGGGCGTAGGGGTCGTCGATTTGGCAAACGAGGGGGCCGAGGTCTGGCCGAAACCAAGCTTCACAGCAGGCTTGCGCTCGGAAGTGTCTCTCTGCTGCGAGGATGCAGACAGCGAAGAGGGCGACACGAGCGAAGCTGGCAGAGGCTCCTCAGCCACGGCAATGGCAGCCGGAGCATCAACTGACTTGGGGTCGTAGCCGAGTGTGGCAATGCGCTCCTCCTCCTGCTTGGCCTCACGCTCAGCCTTGTCAAAATCAATGTCATCAAGAGCGAGTTTCTTGGCCGCGAGTTTTGTGGGTTTCTTAGATCCGAGAATGTTAGGCTTGGTACGCGACTGGCTGCCAATGCCACTCGACGTACGCGCGCTGGACATGACACGAGCCGTCGAGGTCGTGGTGGGTACCTTGTTGCTAGTGGCTCCAAGGCTCAGAGCAGGCGACGCGGAGCGGGCACTGGGTGTACCATTGGACTGTGGGGTGGCAGAACGCGACACTGGCGGTGTGGGGCGCTTCACCATGGGCTTATCCCAGTTGGAGAAGAAGTCATCCTTGGCCGAGGCAGCATCGTCGCTAAACGAGGATGGCGTAGAAGTGCCCGATTCAGCAGCGACATTCGACGTGTCAAGCACCTGCTCATTGGGGAACTTCTGCGCATCAATCACAGATCGTCGGCGCAGCTCTTCAGAGTAGCTCTTGGCTGTGCTGGAAGTGTACTTCTCGAGCGCGCTGGCCGTCGAGGAGAGGTACTTGGAGCCCCCGTGCTTGGCAAAGTACTCACGCGCCGATTTGTTGCCACCCACGCGGATGTTTCGCAAATGCGCAACGGACCAGTTGTCCATGTTCGTGCTCTGCACAAACGAGACGTGTACGCCCATGTTGCGGTGAACCGAGGAGCAGTCGAGGCAAATGAACACGCCAAATGTCACCGACGACCACGTCGGGTTCTTGGCATTGCAGTCAAAACATGTCTTGTTGGGCTGCAGAGCGCGGTGCTTGTCGAAAAACGGCTTGATGTCCTCCTTGGACAACACTGCTCTCTCGTCCGACATTTCGCGAGTGGAGTAATCAGGAACGCCAAATTTCAGATTTAAGAGTCCACGGTGGACTTCGGGATATTCGACTACGCGCCTGTTTCGATGCATACAAATCAGCCCCGCCTGCAAATTTCACCGATTTAGCCAAAGCGCTTCCAGATTTCCAGGGGCGCGTGAGTACAATTCGATAGTACTTGCTATTAAGGGGTTGTCACACTAATACGACTGTCTCCTTATCATACACCGTCGTGAAGTTGTCTTTGAGACTGATCGGCTTGTATTGTGGGTTCGCCGTACAGCCCATTGAGAGGCATCCGAGAATTGCGATATAGGACTATTTTCGACCTAAATGATGATTCGACAACTTTCAAGAGCTAATCTGCCCGTGAGAGCAGTGTCACGGCAGCTTCCTCTACAGTATGCTCACAGCATCCCAGCACTGCGACAGTACGCAACTAAAACCGCAGACTCGCAGGATTCCCCGCCAAAGGCCGCGCCTAAGGTGAGCATCGGAACCCGCATCTCAAATGCCTTTTCGTTCGCCTTTTACTCGGGTCTCGTTCTCGGTGGCGTGGGCTTGACGGGTCTTGTCATCTACTATTTCGTCAGCGATGTGTTATTACCGACTAGCGATGTGCAGGTGTTTCAGCGCGCCTTTGCAATCGTCGAGAGGGACGAAAAGTGCCAGGAACTTCTTGGTGGAGGACGTATCAAGGCTCATGGCGAGAACACAGAGGGCAAGTGGAACCGTAACCGACCAATTGCCAGCCGAAGAGGCGTCGATGCCCACGGCCGTGAGCATCTGCTGATGCACTTCCATGTCAAGGGAGCTCTTGCTGAGGGTATCGTGCGTCTCGAGATGATCAAGAGCGACCAGAAATCATCCACAGGTATCGGAACCTATGATTTCCGCTACCTTGTGCTGGAGGTACCGGGACAGCCTCGTGTGCACGTCATTGACAACTCATCACAGGCCCGGCCGAAGGATCCTTCAACTGGATTCCTCGGCGTCAAGTGGGGCCCTAAGAGCTAGCCGGAAGAGCTAGCCGGAAGAGCTAGCCGGAAGAGCTAGCCGGAATAGCGTGCTCATTGATTGCAGTGGATCTCCTTCCCTCCGTGTGGACAACCCCACGGCTCTTCAGGAGTCGTAGGGCTGTCACTAGCTACTGAGCTATCTCCACCACACACAGTACGTACTCACGATCTGTAGCATCACTGAGGTATTGATCGATTACTAATCGTCTGGCTCTGTTGTAAATATTAGCATTCTCCATTATTGGTGTTTAGGAGTTCTATCTAGGCTGGTCAGCTGCTACAAATTTATGGCACTAACATTTGAAGCGGTACTCCCTGTTTAAGATCTTATGCAATTATTACCTCTACGTCTAGAGATCTGCGCGTGTGACAGTTGAGACATCGAATGGCTTGTCACCGAGCAGCACCTTGGGTCCGGTGAAAGGCTCGCAGGTTGAACGCTTGGAAGCCTCAGGTCCTGCCGTCACCTTGTCGCCCTTCTGCAGCTTCGTCAGAAGCTCAATGGTTCCCTTAGCCGTCAGATCCTCGAAATAGTCGTCGTTGACAGCGAGCATCGGGGCATTGACACAGGCTCCGAGGCACTCGACCTCGGAAAGTGTGAAAAGACCATCGGGAGTCGTCTGGCCTGGCTTGATGTTCAGATGGCTCGTCACAGCCTCCATGATAGCGTCAGAGTTGCACAGCTGGCATGGTGTCGTGGTGCAAACCTGCAGGTGGTACTTGCCCATGGGACTCTTGTTGTACATGGTGTAAAAGGTCGCGACCTCATAGACACGCATCGGCGGCATCTCCAGCAACTTGGCAACGTAGTTCATGACACTAATCGAGGTGAAGCCAAGCTGACGCTGGCCAATGTCGAGGAGGGGCATCACAGCGGCCTTTTTGTATTGCGATGGGTACTTTTGGATGACGCTCTGTGCGCGCTCGAGATTCTCCGGAGTGAACTCAAACGAGATAGACGGGTTGTTGTCGGGGGTGTTGCGGTGGACAGAGTGGGCTGACGAGTAGCCACGAGCAGCACGAGCCCACATCGGTTGGGCCACCGGCGCAGCCAGTCGTCGAAGAGCCTGCATTGCTATGTGATCAAATACAGTGCAGCGTACTGAAGCCAGGTTTGAAATTTCCAACTGAAATTGCCTATCGTTGATTGGCTCTTGACGGCACGGTGGGATATCACTGTAACGGGACTTCAGCCGTGTGTGGTTCCTTCGATAGTTTGAAGAGAGGAAGTGCTTTTCATTGGCCGTGGTCTATTGGTAGTCGCGATATATGGGTGGTTGTAATGTTTCTAGTACTCTGATTTTTTGTTAGAGTATGAATGCTGCAAAAATTGAGTAGGATACTGGAATACAGCCCGGCTACTGCTTGAACAAAAAAAGCGACCTCGGTGAGGGTTGAACTCACGATCTTACGATTAACAGTCGTACGCCTTAACCAACTTGGCCACGAAGTCCTGTTGTTGTCGTTCATGACGCGCGATGTTACTACCACTGAGACGAGAGTTGATCCGCCAAAAGTAGGAAGCTGTTGATTTGCGCGCCACCTGTCTTCTGTCATCAATTCCTGCCCACACCTGCTCTCAGCGGAAAATTATGGTTACATGCTACCCTACACCTGAAATTTGAGACGAGCTGAGCCATGGATGCATGTTCCCGCTGCCTCTACAGCGTATGAACAGTTATGGCGGTTGTCGTTATGGGTGCGTTAGTGGGTTACTTCTCATCAAGTGAATCACTTCTCGCTTCCAGCTTTTCTTTATATAAGTCGAATCGATAAAATGTGCTTCGTTGATCCCGCGTTTTCTAAACACCCCTCGGACACTGGCCGCAGCTGTGCCTGTACTTGTTATTGTACCGCTGCCGCGGAAGATGTGTTACCAGGGAACCTCACCGTTGAGCTATTTGAGCTTTCCGATCAAATTGAAGAGATCAAGAGAAGTCTTACTAGTTTGGATAAGTCCCTCTCTGAGGTTCGTGAGTCCGTCAGCTCTTATTATGACCGATGTCCCGAATATTGCTGTACGTGCCGAGAAAACTGTGAGGAGACTGGCTCGGACAGTAGCTCCATTGAGGTAACAACAGATCCACTGTGCTCTCCCAGTGGTTCTTCGTCGGATTAATTCTCATACGGCCTTTGCGCTTCGTTCCTGGGACTCTAATTGTATCGCTTACACTCTTTCATCCTAGCAGCAATAAAAAGCACGCGAAATATGAAGAGATGTACCGTATGTGTGATGAATTATACATGGCTCTTGTCGTTGTTTCTGCGTTGTAAGCTCATTTCGTAATTACTGTTTAGTGAAGATAAACCTCCAGAGCTGTCGATTAGAGGGACCTGCATGTGACCTACATAGGGTCTGCATATGCCTTGTCAACTTATCAACACCCACAAAACTTCCGGTTTGGCCGGCGAAATTGCTTCTACTCGTGCTCTTAACGCGACCAAGGGCAGTAACAAGCCACATATAAGTCCACTAGCTTGACTTGGCTTCAGCGAATATACGACACAGTACATTCCAACAGATCCCAAACGGACGCACCCCACGGCCGGAGTTGATATGCAAGCAGACGTGATTGCATGCACGGTTATTGATGCACCTGGACTCATAAACAACGCGCTCTCGTCGTCATTATGTCCCCTGGAGCTGCTATGACAGAGCTACCGGTCGAAGTTCTGAGTGAAATCCTCGGGTTCCTTGAAATCGAGGACCTCGCTGCCTGCCTGGACGTTTGTGTACTATGGAGACACGTCGCGAGCCAGAAGAGCCTGTGGAGAACGATCCGCGCATCCGAACTCGATACCAACCTACACCCTTCTGGTAGTGCTCTCCACTGGCAGCTGCTCTCCGAGGCGCGAACACTCATCATCGACGGGATCGATTCACCCAACGAAGCCACTATCAAGCAGATCCTACATATCCAGCGCTCCGCCCCGCTCACAGGGTTCCACCTCTACGAGAACTGGGCACTTGACCGCGAAGATCTTATGCATCTCGTCTATGTGCTTCCTTCTACCCTCGAAGAGCTGACTATCAACAGCTACCTGGCGAGCTCCATCATGCCAACAGTTCGCAAGCTTCTTGAGACGAGTGGGGCCAACATGCGGAAGCTCGACCTGTCAGGAACTCCTCTACGCGCTGTCGATCTCAACTGCATCGCTCTGTTCTGCAACAACCTCAGCCACCTATCCGTTAGCCGGATGCTCTACGCGCAACCGACCTGGCTTCGCACCTTTCTCGTGGTAACAGCACCGGAAACCCTCAAACAGCTCTCTATTAGCGAGCCCTACGTACACCCTGACTGGATGGCCGACTACATATCGCGCCAGCAGCGACGGTTTGGCAGCACTCGGCTCGAGATCCTCGACATACAAGGATGCGACATCTTCACGCTACGCGATGTTTCAAAGATGCGTGAGCTGACAGGTGACAAATGCGAGATTCGACACTCGGCTATACTCGCGGATAATACAGTAGAGGCCTATCGCAACTTCATTGAAATGATCTATGGACAAAGGATGTCGAGCACAACTTCACTCGAGCGATCACTCGAGCTCATCGAGCTGTGACGGATGCGGAATGCAAATGCTGCAACGTCATCGCAGGACGAGCGTTGCACCGTTCTGGACGTGGTCCTGGAGCAATGCCTGGTACGGCAGTAGTGTCTCGTTGAGGTAGAGACCAAGACGATGGTCAGACGATCGGTTGTTCTTGTTTGAGACGGCCAAAAGATCGCTGGCCCGGTCTAGCGCGCGGCCTACCTTCTCCTTCTTTGACAGGTAGACGGCCAGCTTCTTCTCCGGTCTCGTAGCAAGTTTGCCAAGCACGTCGACGTACGCCAATTCCGGGCGCACCAGGTATATGTACACGCGATCCTGGGGTCCGATCTTGCTGTCGCCCTGCGCAGTACGCTTGAGCTCTGCAAGTGCTAGGATAGCAGCGTTCCTACCAGCATTTGGGGGCTTGTTACCGCCAGCAGGCTTCCTAGACCCCCACAGAGACATCAGCTTCTCTAGAGCAGCTGGTGGTTTCTTCTCCGTTTTTGGCGGAACCGTGTGGGGTGCACTGCGAGCAGTGACGGGGACAGGAGTGGTTTGCCGTGATCCGGGTGTAGATCCTAGACGATTCGACTTTGGTGATGCGGGCCTTGGAGAAGACCGGATCGCTGGAGAAAGGGACCTCGAGCGCGTCGAAGCCGCCTCACACCCGTGCTCTGTCGGGCCCTTGTGTTCATCGCAGTACGACTTGCCGCAGTCATAACACTGGAATCTGGTTGTTAGCCGTAGCCACAGCTGTCGACACTTTACTCACGGCAAGAAACTCAGTGTGCGGCAGTAGGCGCAGTGCTCGCCCACCTCGAGAAGACCCTTGCTCTTCTCGGTCAACGAAGCCATCTCTTCTCAACGGTCCTTATGGTTATAGTGCTTATTTATTCATGATTACACAGGAGGCGTTCCCCGCCATTATATAGTCGGATGCACAGCCGCGCCATGGTGTATGGCACCGGCAGCTGATTAAGCTTGGAAGCTGCTAGATGTGCATCGCGGGTCGTGATGCGCCACCCAAGCGCCACCCAAACGCCCGCAGAGTCAGATGATTCTTCAAATAGTCATATCTGGGCGTTTTGGTGCTTTGGCGGATCTGCAATTCAGTGACCGCGTCATGCAGGATCTCGCCCGAGAACTGACGGACTATAGTCATGTTTCTGAATCGATATAATATAATTTATTGGTAGATGCAGGACAGTTTGGCAAAGCACAGAAATAATGTCGAGAATACAGTGAGGAAAACCTAGATGCACGAATGCCCAAATCTCACCCGGAAATGGACTCCTGAGCGGATACCTATAGTACACGGGCCTCGTCGCGGAGGACGTTTTTGCGAACTTTTCCGGTAGACGTCTTGGGTAGAGACTCAACGACCTTAAACCCCTTTGGCACCTGGAAGCCACCCATCTGTGTCTTCATCCACGCCTGTAGAGCATCGGCGTCAAATGGCTGGTCGGGTTTACGCAGAACAATGAAAGCAAATGGCACCTCGCCATAGTGTTTATCTGGGATTCCAACGACTGCGGCTTCCAGGACATTGGCGTAGCGAGCGATAACGTCCTCCACGGCTACAGAAGAAATGTTCTCACCGCCGGAGATGATGATGTCCTTCTTGCGATCGAGGAGCTGTATAGATCCATCTGGGTGTATTACAGCGAGATCACCGCTTCGGAACCACCCTTTAAAGGCCTTCTCGGTTTCCTCGGGGTTGCGATGGTAGCCTTTAGTGACAATGTTTCCGCGCGCAATGATCTCGCCGATTTCAATACCGTTCTTGGCCACGTCCACAAAATCTTTGGACACGACTCTGACCTGGGCAGAGGTGAGAAAGCCGAATCCTTGCCGGGCCAGAAGCCCGAAATGCTGGTCCTTCGGGAGATCTTTCCACTCCTCGTTAAAGTAGGCTCGCGTCATTGGTCCATAGGTCTCTGTAAGGCCATACATATGCACAGGGAACAGGTTGTGCTCAATCATCTCCTTGAACAGCTGAGCAGTAGGCGGAGATGCTGCCACTGTTACACGCACCTCTTGCGGAACTTTGGTGGCTTTGGGATCGTTGAGGATCATAGTGTTGACGGTAGGAGCAGCGTTGAAATGCGTGATGCCTTCGTTTAGCAGCAGATCCCAGATGTAGGACGTGTTGATTTTGCGCAGGCAATAGTGCGTTCCTCGCACAGCCGTCACGGCATAAGGAAACGTCCACCCACCGGCATGGAACATAGGCAGCGTCCACAGGTACTTGCATCTGTTTTCGCCAAAGACGTTTTGTGAATTGAGACCCGACTCAATGATGTTGGCGACAGCAGCAAGATAGACACCGCGGTGTGTGTACTCGACGGCTTTGGGCTTGCCGGTGGTACCGCTGGTGAAGAAGAGTGCCATTACACCGTTCTCTTCGACGTCCTCGGCGTGTAGACCATCCCAGCCAGCAGCATCGCTGAGCTGGCGGCCCTCGCGAACAGCCTGTGAGTACTGGCAGTCGGGATTTTGCGCGTCGTCGTCCAGATCAACGAGCACCCGCAGCGACGAGCTCGGATCGACGAGGTGCTGGAACTCGGCGTCGACGACGACAACATCAGCGCGGCCCAAGTCGAGCATGTACTTGATCTCGCCCTTGGTCAAGCGGTAATTGAGGCCCAGCGAGATCCCGCCCGCAGCTACTGCTGCGTACATAGTTTCGAGGTGTGCCGGCGTGTTAGGCCCGAGAATGGCAATGCGCTTGTAGTTGTTCTTCTTGAAGAAGTAGGCGAGCCATTGTACGCGATCCGACAGCTCGCCGTACGAGCGCTTGATTTTCTTGCCTGTGCTCGACAAGTGGACGATAGCTGGTGCCGACGGCTCAATGGCAGCTGAGCGTGGCAGGAAGTAGGTCGGGTTGAGCTCATGGAAGTGAACCGGGGTGTCGGCGGGGGTCTTTGACGGAGCTGCCGCCGAGGTCAGCTGGCTAGCGAGGCGCTGCAATCGGAGCCTGGGAGTCGATGGGGGCATGTGAAGAGGTCAAAACAGCAGTCGAGCAGGAAGTTGAACAAACTGGTCGAGGAAACGGGAAAACGACACAAGTTATAACGGGCGTGTAAGATGGAGCTCCGCTGGGCCGGGATCTTAGATGATCTGCGGGGAAATAATCAGGGGGCACAGCCGTGCTGGCGGGGTTCGGCGTAAGCGCGGAGGACATAATGAAACAGGCAGGCATTGAGAGTTAGTATCAGGGAGATACGAGGGAGAAGAAATGAGGGAGGAAGAAATAAGGGAGGAAGATACAGACAGAAAGATAGAAAAGTGGAAATACGAGGAGGAAGATATGAGGAGAACTGGAATAGCAGGAAACCACTGGCCACAATTTGACCTGTCCAATTCGGAATCAATCACGCTGCATTAGACGATTAGGAACATCGGCATGCTGAGCTACACACATAGGGTGTTGAGTCTATCGGGCGTACGGAAGTTACAGCCAGATAGAGTTGCGCAATCCCACCCTGTTGACTTTGACTTTGCGCAGCACGAGATCTCCCCGCTAGCCCCCGCACATGAAGCAGGCGATCTGCAGGAACGCATCTACCCCACAAAACTGCTGCCGTCGAAGTGCAGTCATGAAGCAGACAGATAAGAAGGAAACGAGAAATTGGATCGCACAGGACTACTAAAGAAGACCCCACGGCAGCAATAGACACCAGCGGACTGGCACGAGGATCTCAATTGAGCCCCTGGAGAGCCCCTGGCTTCATGTTCAGCGGACTGAGACTTACGCCGGCGTGACTGCCTGGCAGCTTGTCGAGCGAAACCGCAGCAAAAGGCATAATCAGAGTCACGAAGTAGGGGCCGACCGTTAAAGAGACTCCAAGACGAGCTCCTGCCAAACAGAATATTGAACAGATGGCGTGGTCGTCGCTTCTGCCTTGTATACACAACACTCCAGGAGGCAGCTGCGATCGTGGGTAGGGGCACACCATATTGGACAAATTTTTCACCTGCTCCGTTTGCACCCCTCACTCTGTTGGCGAGCTTGACATTTCGCTAATTCTACCACACCGTCTGGAGTACTCTGGAACAATGTCTGTGGCTTCCAAGGTGCGTATTTGATTTGGCGCTTGTAGACTGCCCATCCAGCGGCCCTAGTGGCCTGCCACGCCGGATCAAGCTAACAATTAGAACCTTTTCTCCATTCTCGGAGACGACGGCGAGCCCGTGGCCGCTGCTCCTGTTCACGAGGTCGTCAAGCAGTCCACCTCGTCCAAGAAGGCTGACCAGGCCCCCGCCCGCGCCAACCCTGCCCGTGCCAACCCCACCAAGAAGCCCGCTGCCACTGGCAATGAGGCTGCCATCAAGGACAAGTCTGCTGGCCGATCCAACAACCGCGGCCGTGGTGGTGCCGACAACGAGTCGTCGCGCACTGGTGCTCCCCGTGCCAAGACTGCCCGTCCCGACCGTCACTCGCAGACCGGCAAGGTCGACTCTGACAAGAAGGTCACCAAGGCCTGGGGCGACAACAAGAAGAAGCTCGACGATGAGGCTGCTGGCGAGACCATTGCCAAGGAGGAGGCTGTCGAGGGCGAGGAGACCGCTGCTGCCGAAGTTGTTGAGCCCGAGGTCGACAACACCAAGACCCTCGACGAGTACCTGGCCGAGCTGAGCGTGAAGAACGCCGACATCAACTCGTCCAGCCGTTCTGCCCGCAAGCCCAACGAGGGCACCGAGTTTGAGCAGGCCCAGAACGACGAGCTCGTTGTCAAGAACGAGGACGTCCTCGTCGCCTCGACCTCCACCAAGGCCCTGCGTTCCAAGAACAAGAAGGAGAAGACTGTCCTCGAGACCGAGTTCTCCTTTGCTGCCCCCTCGCGTCCCGACCGTGGTGATCGCCCCGAGCGTTCTGAGCGCTCTGAGCGCCCCAACCGCTCTGACCGTCCCAACCGCTCTGACCGTGGTGACCGCCCTGAGCGTTCCGACCGCCCTGAGCGCTCTGAGCGCTCGTCGCGTGGTCCCCGTGGTGGAAACGGCCCCCGCCGTGGTGGTGCTGCCCCCACCCCCCGTGGCCGTGCTCCCCGCTCTGGCGCTGCCGCTTCCCCTGCCGTCAATGTGACGTCCAAGGATGAGTTCCCCACTCTGGGAGCCTAAACCAGCCTGCCATGTGCGCTGGTGACCCAAAAAGCTCTGATGAATTGTTTCTGCACATGTTTGATGCTCTAGTGTTTTGGACTTATGATTTCTGATAGTGCAATCAATGATGTACGTGTGGTGCTAGTAACAGTACACTGTGTCTAAGGACAAGATAGTAAGTCGAAAGTGTAGTATGATTCGTTAGGTTACGCATAGTAAATTACATTATTCATTTCTCGTGCTATCATTATTCGTAAGTAGTAGTAGATCAGCCTGTAGGGACAACCTGTAGTGGACAGCCAGTAGTGGATGACTGTAAGATGGATCACACCTAGATCACACAGACTGGAGCTGCACAAGGGCGTCGAGCGCGTCTGATTCACGCGTGTCACGCAGAGTAGACGGCCGGCGCAGCGTCGCGGCACCCATGCCGCGCCAGTCCTCATCGTCCGTGTCACCACCGCCGGATCGAGCGTGTGGGCGCATCGCGTCGTCAGTCATCTCTTCCTCGTCGTCAAGGTCAAGCGCGTCCTCGTCCTCATCATCGTCGTCGTCAAACACGTTCTCGTCGTAGTCATCCGACTTGAACATGATCTGCTGGCGCATGCGTTCGCTGCGTCGGCGGGGCCGTTGAGGCGACTTGGACTTAGCTTCGAGGAAGTGGCTAGGACCGACGGGCCTAGAGTTGTGGAACATCATGTCGTCGTCGGCAAGATCCACGTCGTCAGCCCATGCGCCAGCGACGGCACCACTTTCTGGCTTGACGCCGTAGTGCAAGCCTCGTCCATCGACGGCGGCAAGGACGGGAGACTGGGGAGGAAGAACCGAGGCAGACATGAGCTCGGCAGTGATAGAACCGCGGCGGTGCTGTTGCTGCTGCTGCGATTCGGCTGCTTGGGCTGGCGAGTCCGTCTTGCGGGCCGCCCAGCGACCCCAGCCGACTTTCTCAAATACGACGCTGTTGACTGGGTCGCCAGCATCGAGCGCAGCTATGATGAGCCGGCGCTGCTTCGAGAGTGATAAGTCGGCAAAGCCCTGGATGGTCAGGGCCAGATGCGACGTGATGTGACGGATGGCCAGCGGGCCCTGGGTCAACAGCAGGCGCGACAGGCGGTCCGGCGTGACCGAGGACGCGGCAGCAATGGCCACGGGGGAGTTGGTGTTGATGGGGCCGTTGGAGGCAGCAGCAGCAGTTGGAACAGACACAGACTCAGAGAGGGGGGAACCAGATAGCGGCGCCGAGGGCACAGATAAGGCCTGGCCAGATGTCTGTGCCGAGGCCTGGCCCATGTTCGGCGTGCTGGGACGCGAGCGCACATACGAGCCGTTGGGGGTGTGCGAAGTGCTCGAGAGACGGCGGCGCGACGAGGCCTTGTGGACGCGCGGAATGAGGTGGGCTCGCGACGGCGACGCGCCAGAGTCCTGGAGCAGGTTGTGCTGGGACTGCACGAGCACCTGAGCAGCGGCCGTCAGACCTGGCGACACGGGTCGCTGGAGCGGCGAGCGGATGCCCTGGGAGCCGAGGCTCGTGGCCGGCGATGCCTGGCGGTTGTTGGAGAGATGGTAGAGCTGCGACGTGGGTCCGACGAGGGGTGAAAATGCCGTGGCGTCGAGAGTGTCAGTGGTGGTGCGCGGGATGTCCATGTGGGGTAGCGCAGCAGGCGAGGCCGAGGCGGCCGATTCCTCCGAGCTGTCGTCGCCGGTTCCGCGAAGGTTCGAGTAGCGACGCATACGTTCCGAGGGAATGGTGTAGAGGTGTGAGGGCCCCGAGCCGGGCGACGGTCCAGACGGCTTGCGCGCAAGTGCCAGAGAGAGTGCTGACATGGTAAGTAGAAGGTGGTGGTGTGGTGGTGTAGAGTGGTGGTGGTGTTTCGTGGAGATAAGGAGTGGTAGCGGTTGGTAGTAGTAGCGAGTAGCAAGTAGCGAAGAGCGTAGCAAGTGGTGCAGCGAGTAGAGCGAAGCGCAGTCAGTTAAGGACAATCACCATGAGACAAGGCTGTGGAGATCAGGAAATTTCACTGGTGCGGGTTCTGGCACGTGGATGCGAGGCGCGTTGAGCACGGGTGCGGGAAGCGGCGAGGTCGGGCAAGTGGTAGTAACGAGATAGGGACGCGATTCTTGACAGTTGGAACAACGACCACGGAACAGGCTACAAATACACGGCACAATTGGACGTGGAGCAGCGAGTGGGTGGAGAGATGCCAACAACAACACGGTAAGTCGCAGCGGGCCTAATTACTATATAAATTACGCCTGCATGGCTTAGATAGCAGCCCTAGGCCCTGAGCTTGGCCGATTAACGTGGGCCTAATTTCGGCAAAAGCAAAGCACAAAGTTGGCGAATTGGGCAGTGACGGGTGATTTGGCTGAGGCGGCATTTGCTGGCAGCCCAAGACAGCCCAACTGGGGAGCCCAACAGGGCAGCTGACGGTGAGACAGGCCACGAAATTGCACCCGCCCGGTCCGCCCGCCTGCCCAACACGGCGTTTGCACCCAGCCACACCTGCATTCGGCGAGGCATCAGGTGCTGCGCAACGGTGCATTCCACTAATCAAATACCGCAGCGGCCGACCATGACGCAATGAGTCACGGGGCCAGTAATGGCCAGTAATGACGGCGATTAACCCGGCTAAGTCGTTAACGGCAGTAGTCTAGTACAGTGTAGTACAGTGTAGTACAGTGTAGTACAATAGTGCAATAGTGGTACAGTGTGTGCACGTTCATTTAGTTGGGGGGATCTGGCACACTGCCGGCCGGCTGACTTCATGCCGATTGCTATGCTTAAGCAACCCCACAGTGATGCACCTTACCGTTTACTACAGCAGCCACGCTTCTACGCTTCTACAGCTTTCTACTGTATTGCCATACCACCATACCTTAGCGGATACAGTCGTTACCTTAGTGTTCACACGAGTATTTACCCAGTTGTACCTTACTGTTCACAGGCCCTTCGTACCCGTCTGGCTCGTCCATACGCCGACAGCGTCCAGCCGTGACACCCTGCACCAGACCCTGCCCTGACATACCCCAGCCGACTTTATTACTAGACTTTATTACTAGACTTCATTACTAGACGACTTTATTACTTGCAACTAATGCAATCAGAAATACTGCCACATATAGCAGTACGGTAAGTTATGTAGTTATACTGGTCACGAATCTCCTGGATCAACGCATCAGCTACCGAGCGTCTGAAGGTACTAGTGCCTCACTGCGCTTACTGCGGTAATACGATAGATTTGAACAATAATATTATGCCTCCTAGAAGACCTAACGTACAAGAGCTGCCATATGAGCTGCAACACTGTTATCAGCCTGATACTACAGCCTGATAGACACCGTGACATCATATTATAGATTATATACCACGTATCATTGCCTCATTTGTGAATGGCTGCCTTCTGCCCTCCCGCCTACCTGCAGCATGTACAACCTTAATTAGACTACAGCCGCCAACACTGTAATCTACCACATATCCCAATTCTCATTGAACTAATCAATAATGTAGGTTGGTCTGGGCATATCAGCTCCGTCAATCGTCTCGTTTACCTCCGGTTTCACCCACTTCACCTCTAGGGATGCATTTGCCCTTCCCTTCAGTTCCCCACAATATGCGCTACATATAGACATGTAACTCACAGCCCTGGTGACCGGTAGGACATCTGATCATATGAAATGAAGGAAATATAATACTGACAGTGTGCGGTACTGAGAAACAATACTGAGAGCGCGAGGTACTGAGAAACTGTGGACTTGATTCAACATTGTAGTCATTGACGCTGTAGACATGGTCGAACTCACTACTGTAGCAGAGAAGGCGGATGAGCAGCTGCCCAGAGTGATGTAGTGATGCCGTAGTACCCTTAAAAGTATCAGCAGCTGTAGGCGCAGAGCTATTTATGAAAGATCAATTAAAGCTATTAAGTCTGGTGTGATACTGGAACCTCGTGTGATTGCCAATTGAGTATTCTGGCCTGGGAGCCAACGGAGTGAGGAGACTCCGACCGTGGCATCGCGTCTACAATAGTGGAAGATCGCACAAGCTGTGGCTTGGAACTTGGCTAATCTCATCGTATGGTCGGTTCAACCACGTCATTACTTCCTCCGTTGAACAAATGGCATTCAAGACATGTACCAATACCGCACTGTGCATTACGGAAACGGCTGCTGGGTTAATCTTCACTGCGTGGTAAATTCGGCGTCCAAATAGCAGGACTATTTTATGTTCCATAACAGACTTTCAAAAGATGAGTTGAATGTGCAATCTCATACCAGAGCTTAATGTATAATGGGTTGATCACAGCTCAATATCAGTCCTTCAGTCTAGATGAATAGCTCGATAGGACTGGGTCGATGAATAGCTCGTAGCGTCTACTGGTATTTGCGCATGATTACATGAATAGCCAGCTACCGGAGTCCATACTCATCGTACTTATATTGCCAGACATTATACATAGACATAGAGCAAAGATATACATGGAAAAAGGGGAATGCCACCCATCAATCTATGTCAGTCATAAAGATTTTGGGGACACGTCCCTTAGTAGCCAAAAGACTCGAGAGCCTTGGAGGCCTCGGTGCCAGCCACAGACTTCTGGGCAACGGCAACCTTCTTCTGCAGAGCAACCTTCTTGGCGTAGTAGGCGGCAGACTTGACCTTGCGTCGCTCCTCGAGACGGCTGACAACGTCCTGGTACTTCCAGCCAACCTCGTGACTCAGACGGCCAATGGTGGTGTATTTGCGGCCAGGCTTGAGGCGCAGGACGCGGAGAGCCTGGGGAACGACAACACGCTTCTTGGTGTCGTAGGGAGGGGGGACACCCTCAAAGACCTTAAGGCGCTCAAGGGCGGCCTTACCACGGGCAGTCTTGTGCGAGATCATGCCGCGGATAGCCTTGTAGAAGATGCGCGAGGGAGCACGGAAGTGGAAGGGACCGTGGGTCTTGTTGAATCGGGTGGCCTTGCGCAGGTAGGCGTGGTACTTCAGCTTGGTGCGGAAAAACTCGCCCGAGACGTTGAGCGACTCGCATCGGACAACGACAACGTGCTGACCGTTGAGCAGCTGCTTGGCGACAGTGCTGGCCAGACGACCGAGGAGGTGACCCTTTCCGTCAATAACAACAACGGGCTCAAAGGTGCTCATGATTTTGATGACTGGTTGGTTTGGATGTTCCAAAGTGACAGACAATTGTATCTGGTTTGGCGTGCATCTTTCACTTGCGTGAGTGGGTGACTTAGGGTAGCCCAAAGGGGGAATAGAGCAGTCCCAACGACTCTAGGGCTGTGCCCTAATAAAAAATATTACTATCCTATCAGCCCTGTGCGCCACTTGCCGAACAAGGGCTAGGGCCACGAGCCTCACGGGCGGTTGCTGAGACAATCAGGGCTAGGGCCAGAGTATACAGGGTGCAGCCTAATCGGGACGGGTGCCGATATGGCACTGGCCGTTAGAGCTTGTGCAAACCGGCCAAGGTTTATGCCTGGAGGAAGGCCCGAGATGGATACTCTGGCATGGAAAATCCCCTCGTAGCAGTCCCTTGTGAAGCCCTATCGTTTGTACAGTGGATCTCCATTGACGCTCGTATTTCTGCACTGCCGGGTGCGCTAGCGTGGTCTTAATTGCGGAGAAACAGCCGGTTTCGAGTAAGGACTGCCAGGGGTTGGCGCCATCGAGACTGACAGTTGACCGATGCCAATGGACCTGTCAAGTAGCCTTGGCCTGTCAAGTGTTTAGTAGTGGCCTGCTCTATAGCCCCGATGCCAGATGGCCTGATATGCTCCCCCGCACTACCCGATAAGCGCATGATCTGGAACCGGCCACCGCTGAGGGGTAACTGCTGTTTAATGCCGGCGTTCCTAGCCTTAAGCGTTGAGCCCATTTCTCCCGCTTACATCTCGACGGCCGGATCTTTTTCGGTGGCCTGTACATCTACACAGTATACACAGCACTCAGTACACAGCCTACCACAGCCCCCCTCGTAACCGCCACTTGCTGAGGTTCCAAGACTGTTTCGTCCGCAACCCCTCCAGCCGTATCAAGCCTAATCCACAAGGAGCGGAAATCTCTACTTCTCGCATCCAGGTGCTTGCTAAGACGGCCTGCCTGTTGTTACAAGGCCCACGAACTGCTCCACCCGCCTAGTCGGACGCTCGTTGCCTGTTTTTGCGCCTTCTTACCCCAGTGCCTCTCTCCTGCTTCCGCGGGGTTAACATGCCTGGGTCTCCAGACTGCTGAACATGAATAGAGAATCCCCTGCCGAGTCGGGGGACCCCGTCCCGGACTCGACCGAGACGCCAGTCAGTGTAGTCGACGACCGAGCCAGCATGCAACCAGAGGTCATTACCGAAGACAGAACCGAAGAGCCCAAGGAGGACCTGAAGGACCTGAAGAACTCAACGAAGGACTCCACCGAGGACTCGCCAGAGCAGGACCTCACCGAGGCACTGCCCGAGTCGCGCAGCATCCCCCTCACACTCCTCCTCATCACGGGCCTGCGTGTTTCCGTCAAGATCGATAACCACTTCATCACCCAGCATTCTCTGCATATCGACGAACCCAGCGAGCTGACGATCGGAGCGCTGAAAAAGTGCCTCTTCATGTCATGGCAGGACGAGTGGGGCACGGCCCCCGTCAATGTCTCCAACATCCGTCTCATCCGCCTCGGTAAGGTCCTCGAAGACCAACTCACTCTTGACCACTGCAAGATAACCGCGAACCATGCCCACAACGTGGTGCACATGTCGGTGAAGCCCGAGTCGTTTGAGCTCGAGATCCCGTCCAAGATCAAGTCGCGCTCTGGCCTGCGCAACCGCTCGCATTCCGAGTCGTCCGATGGCGCTCCGCGCTCGTCAGGATGCTGTGTCATTTTGTAAAAGGGCCTGACAGGGGCCTAAAGGGGCCCCATATAGGAGCCCCCATTCCCTGTCATCGAGACCCCTGTCTGCTTCCCTGTGACCCGAGATGCTTGTGTCTGTTCCAGGTATCTGGTCCTTACTGACCTCATGTGTCTCTGTTTGCTTCCTTTTGTACCTGCCCATTGTATCCTGGCTGCGTTACTGCCTTACTGTTAATGAATGATGTCTTCTTCGACTGTCTACCCAGCAATGGCCTGGAGTTCGATGTTAATGGCCTTAATGGCCTCAATGACCTTGCTCTCTTTAAGTCAATGGCTCTGGAGTACGATGATCTAGAGTGCCTTTGAATGGCCTAATGACCTGCTCTATGGGGTTCAATGGCTCTAGCGAGTGCTTTAGTATTCTTAATGGCCTCAATGGCCTATAAGTTTGTAAACGATGTGCAGTCCATTATTGCACGTTACATGATGCCGCTGTTCCAATAAATAGTGATGGCTCAGAGATTCTCATAGAGACTTGACTTTCTCTGGTGAGACGTGCTCGCTAGGCGTTGGTACTGATTCACGCCAGTTGCCAATCTGACGGAACCCGCGCGTGAGGTCAACGTCCTGTAGGTCACCGAGACCCTCGCCGTCTGGCCGTCGCTCGGCAGTGCCTGGAGGGCTCGAGAACTTGGACGGCGAGAAGTCGCCGGCACGGTTGGGTGTTGATGAGAACTGCATTGACTTCCAGAACGGCGCTGGCGAGCTACCGGGCATAAACGACGATGGCAGCTGCTTCTGTTGTGCCGACGACGGCGGAGCCAGCTGCAGGTTGCTGCTTGTCTGGCGCGCAGGCGTGAGACCAAGAGCGAGACCAGGAGCAACAGATGCAGAGCCAATCGACGAGCGAGTGATGGGACCAACATGCGACCCGCGATCGGGCGTGTATGCCTCGACCTGGGCCACCTGGCCGCCAAGATAGCGTTGAGGAGGCGATGCAACAGTCGTCGACATGCTGCTCGAGGGCCCAGCTGGCTGAGGAGGCGCATAGTGGTCCGAGTATTGGGGGTCGACGCCTTCGAGATACTTCGACTTTTGCGGGGTCGTGAAGTTGGATGGTCGGCGCTCGTCTGATTCGACGTGCGTCGCGGTGCCTGGTGGAGGCAGCACGGGGAAGCTTGAAGCTGTGAGTGGAGGGACAGGAGCAGGCTGGGCTGTGGGTACTGGCAATGGGCCTGACACACGGGCACCTGCTGGTACAGAGGCCGGGAACTGTGCACGGAACTGTCCTGTAGCGCTGGCCGGAACGGCGGGTGGTGAAGCATTCTTGCCGCCCTTGGCCTTAACCATGCGGCCTCCAGTGGCCTTCTGGATGTACTCTTCACGGTACTGCTCGTTGATCTGCCACTTCATGCCCTTTCCAGCCTCGTTAGCCTTGCGGGGCACCTTCTCGAAAGCCTTGTTGAGGGACAGGTTGTGGCGGATCGAGTTTTGCCAGCCCGACTTGGAGTGTCTGTAGAACGAGTACTTCTTCATTATCCAATCGTAGATGTCCGACAGCGACATCATCATTTCCTCGCTCGACACAATAGCCTGTGTGATCATGGTTGCATAGCTGAACGGTGGCTTGATGTCTTTTGCATCGTCAGCGCTGAGGTCTTGGTCCATGTAGTGGTTTGTCTCAAACACACCGCGCACCTGTGGGCGCGTGATTATGGCAACACCTCGTGGGTATGCGACAGTTGCAGCCGGAGGCTCCGAGGGCACAGGCTGCGGGGGTAACCGCGGGTACTGCTGCTGGGCTTGCGGAGGCGGCGGAGGCAGCACGCGGGGGTGTTGTTGCACGAATGCCGTTGGTTCGTGACCCTGAGTAGCGACACGGCGCAGGAAGCCGCTGGCGACACGGGGCTGGACATCAGGGAGGACAAACATCATCTGGACGCCTCCAATATCGAGGACATTACCGCTGTACAGGCGGGTGGTGCCCTCTTTGTGCGACACGCGGTCGATTCGCACGCCGTTGCGGCCCAGCACCGTCAGTTCCCAATATCGACCGTCCTGGTTGTACTGGATCGAGGCGTGGCGTCTGCTGACGACTTTTGCGGGGCCGAGGTCGATCTGGACGCGGGATTCTGGGCCCTCGTCCTCGGTCTGCGGTTCTGACGAGCGGCCAATGACGACAATGAGGGTCTGGACATAGTAGGTCCATGTGGGCCCCGCGAGCTTCGCGTAGGCCTGGACCTCGGCGTTGGAGTTCTTGTGGTTGTCATGGTCAACGGCGACCTGGATGTTGGAGTCTGGCAGGGCCAGCGACGCGATGACCGCGTTGACCTCGTCCTCAGACGGCACTGCTGCTGGGTCCTGTGTTGGGGCAGGCGGTACGGCCTTGCGGCGTTTGGGCGAAGCTGTGGAGGATCCGGCAGCAGGAGATGCTGACGCGGACGACCGCGACACATGGCGTCTTTTCGAAGGAGACCCTTTAGTGCTACTCATGGTGCATGTCGAGCAGATGCAGAGATTAGAGGTGAGAGAATGCAATAAGCCAAGACGGGCAGGTCAAAGGCAAGAAAAAAACCGAGCCCGGTAGTGAACGGGTAGTGGGCTGGAGCGACTGGAAGGGACGAAATCGACTGGTGGCAGGCTCGTCGACAGGCTTTTGGTTGGCAGCAGCGGGAATACAATAGACGGTTTTCAGATCAAAATGCAAAAAATGGTGGACAAGACCCTAAGGGCGCGTTGCCGGGGAGACAGACGGCAGGAAAACATTCAGCCGCGGTACAGGTTAAATGGCACGGCTGGAGTGGGCAAGGTCTCAGACGCGAGCACGCAGGGGACTGTGGAGCCACCAGTAATTCCGGCATACAGCGGAATGAGTAATTCTGAATAATCATGTCTTCGTATTTACTTCGCCGTCGTTTCCCCGACGATGACGTCGACCTGCCGGCGCATGCAGCCTTACAGGGCTTTTCACGTGGGGGGACATGATGGGTGGGCATGTAGCTCGATACTGAAGATGCCAGTGAAAATTGCTCTCAATTGATGCGAAAGGCCACTTGACAAGATAAGGAAGTCAAGTTGACACATTACAATTGTTACAATTGAGGTTGCTGGTACCTTATTGCTGCTTCCTTATTACTGCTTCCTCATTGGCTCTGAGCTACTTCCCGTCGCTATAGGATCATGGGCATGCTCAGGTTTAGCCTTCGGCTTATCGCGCGTGCTTGCGACGAGTTTGCGAGGATTTTCTCGCAGACACCCGCCTGCAGTGATCCGGGCGCTCCGAGCTAAACTCAGACCACGGCGCAGATCTTAATTTAGGTATTTTCGTGAAAAAATGGCACTGTGGTGACGTAGTTGGCACACCTCGACGCAGGGCCCACTTTGCGTTGAGCTGGAGCCGTGCGCGTGTTGGATATGGCCGTGCCGACGATCCGACGATCCGAGGTTTGCACCGGAGCATATGCAGCGATGTTTGTGCCCCGCCAGCAACCGGCGCTTATCGTATGACCAATGATTACGAAGCGTCAGTGTCGTATGGTTTTGGAATCATTGGAACTGAGATTTGGAATTGAGATTTCGAAAATGGGTTCGATATACAGGTCTGGAACATAGATCATGGCTAGAAGCATGCAACTTGGACGTTTGTACGGAGATTAGGCACTATAGTACAGCGCCAAGACTTGCCAGAAGCCAAGCATGCAGGGCCAACAGTTTTTTCGGCGTCTAACTCCACTTTTTCTTGCTCCACGGCTACTGGCGCCTCGCTTGGTCCGGCACTGGCATGCTCCGCACATGCCGACTCCTGCCTCTGCATTGGGAAACTAACTGCTTCATACTGCATTAGCGCCAGCAGATAGGCCCAATTTGTCACTTTAAGTCAGCAGCGATTTGCCGAGGCAGTTAACTTTTGTGAAATGTCAATACCACAAAGTTAACAATCCACGTTGAATCATCCGTAAAACAACCCCGTTATCACTCACCATCACCCACCTACTTACCTCCTCATCTCCCAGCTACCAGCTCCTCGATGCTGGATCAGGGTCCAAATCCGGCTGCCTGAAACCTTAACCACCCACCTTCTTGCCCTGATATGTTTTGGGCAAAAGGCGCCAGAAAAACTATCTCACTCGACTTGTACCTGACAGCTGAGTACAGCACTCGCGCCTCGCTTGCTCGGCCCGCATCGGAAGACCCGTGCGAGAGGTTCCCCAGTGACATCACCGCTGTCGCGCGTGTCCCCGCTCTTCCCCACCCTCCCCCCTTATATAAGTCGCCCGGCTGGCGCCCTTAGTAGCCATGGCCAATTCGAAAAGGCCCGCAGACGACGGCATGTTCGCCTATTATCTCAGTCAAGCTGGTCTGCCCCCCAATGTCGGCTCGGCAGTGGCCCACTCGCCCTCGTTTGCTTCCGCGTCCTCCATGACCGCTGACTCGACGTTTGACTTTGCCTATGATGACTCGGGCATGGGACGTAAGCGAAAGAGAGTCATGCGCGCGTGTGACGAGTGTCGCAAGAAAAAGGTCAAGTGTGACGGTCTCCAGCCCTGCACGCACTGCTCCGTGTACTCGCACGACTGCAGCTACGACCAGCCGTCTCTGCGTCGCAAGGCGCCCGAGGGCCTGCGCGTCGAGTCACGGCTCAAGTTCGCCGAGTCCATCATCGACTCGCTGCTGCCAGGCGTCGACATCTACAGCCCCAACTTCGACATGCAAACGGCCATCTCCTCGATAGACCGGTCGGCGGTGCTGAAGACGAAACGCTCGCCATCAAACACCTACATCAGCTCCCCGCACGCCAAGTCGGACTCGCTGTTTTCGTCGCCAAATGGCGACGAGGCCGAGTTCCGCATCATCCTGCCCCCCAAACAGGTGGCCATCCAGCTGATCGAGGCCGTGTGGGACAACCCGTGCGTCATGTTCCGCTTGTACCACCGCCCGTCGTTTATCCGCGATCTGGATCTGCTGTACGAGACTGATCCAGACGATTTCACCGACAAGCAGTTCCGCCTGCTGCCCCTCATGTACTCGATCATGGCTGTGGGAGTGCTGTTCAGCGCCGATAAGCTTGACAAGCTCGGGTTCACCGACGGCAGCGAGGGCTACAAGTTCTTCATCGCTGCTCGCAAACTCATTGACATCACTGATGCCCGCGACATCTACGCCATCCAGACCATTGTCATGATGATCCTGTTCCTCCAGTGCTCAGCTCGCCTGTCCACCTGCTACTCGTACATTGGTATCGCCGTGCGTGCAGCTCTGCGGGCAGGTCTGCACCGCAAGGTCAACCACTCGTTTGATCCCATTGAGCTCGAGACCCGCAAGCGCCTGTTCTGGACGATCCGTAAGCTCGACATCTACATCAACTCCATCCTCGGCCTGCCCATCAGCTTGTGCGAGGAGGACTATGACCAGGAGATGCCCATGGAGATTGACGACGAGAACATCACCGAGGACGGGTACTTCCCGCAGAAGGAAAACAAGCTGTCGTCGGCAGGCATTGCCAATGCGCACACGCGCCTGATGGAGATTCTGGGCGTCATCATCAAGAAGATCTATCCTGTACAACAACAAGCCGCGGCTGTCTCGACGGGCAACAAGCAGTTCAGCATCACCTATGCTACTGTCGCCGAGATCGAGAAGCTGCTCGAGGAATGGCTCCGAAACCTTCCGGCGCCACTGCTGCCGGGCGCTGAGGTGGCCGACGAGTACGTCAAGGCCAACCGACTGCTGGCTCTCGCCTACCTATATACGCAGATGGTGCTGTTCCGGCCGTTCATCCACTACCTCAACCCCACGTACCAAGGCAACGCCGACGACAAGGCCAAGTTCTACGCCCGCAAGTGTATCAGTGTTGCGCGCCAGGTTATTTACATTGCCAACGATCTCGTATCGCGCAATATGCTGAATGGTGCCTACTGGTTCTCTGTATACAGCATTTTCTTCTCTGTCTCGTGTCTCGTTTACTACTGTCACGAAAACTTTGACGAGCCTGACGTGTACGAGATCCAGGCGGATGCAGAGATTGGAAAGAGCGCGCTGGATAAGCTCAAGTATAATAGTACGTCGGCGACACGGACGTACAACCTACTCAATGGCCTGTTTGACCAGCTCAACAAGCGTACGGCCAAGCTGCGCTCGGCTCAGCGTGCTGCTCTTGGTAACGTTGCCATGCCCGAGGTTGCCAACTATGGCAATGGTGACGTTGCAAACGATGGCTGGACGCGCCGTGCTAGCGTTGCTCTGCCTGAAGAGGGCCGTCTGTTGGATCGCCTCGAGGTTCTTGGCAGGGATTTTGTGACAAGGCCGAGCCTGTCGGATGTGTCGGCACCGTCGACATACGACTATGTGCCAGGATTAATGGATCAGGTGGATGTTCAGCTGTTTGGCAGATTTCTGCCGCCGTATATGATGCCGTCGAAGGGCGAGGATGGAGGTGCAGCCGCTGGGGTAGATATACCTCAAGGAACGGGTCTCGACCAGATAGATGCTCTGCACCCGGCTCCACCAGCGGGTGGTCTCGGTCCTCTCGACGGCTCGAAGGCCAACCGTCGCACGAGCATCGAGAGCTTCATGTCCTCCAAGAGCTGGGACGAGTTCGTCAACCAAAACAGCGAGCTTTCGGGAATGACAAGCTTCATGGGATACTAAACGATTGATGATATTTAATAAATAAGAAGGGATAAGCCAACAAAATCCAAATGGACAAATCTAACATGGACAAATCCAAAATGGGCAAATCCAACATGGGCAATCCAAGGTAGACGCTGGAGCAACACACACTCAACTGAAGTCTGGGGGATACGAGTCCTCGCGAGACTTCGTGGAGACCGGGCGGTACCGTGAGTTTGCATTTGAGAGACGCTTGACGAGGGAGATGGGCCGGTAGAAGAGGGTGCCGGCACAGTAGACGGCCAGGGCAACGAGAGAGATGATGAAGAATATGGTCACGGGGCTCATGCTCTCGCTCGAATTGACGCTGGGGCACGCATATGGAGTCTTGACCTCAAACATGAACGAGCAGTTGTTGACTGACGAGATGTAGGTCATGACGGCATCCTTGTGGACGGGCAATTCACGGTCGCACTTGAATAGAAAGGTTGACGACATCCGGAACGGCGTTTTCTTGCCGGCGCCGTCGGTGCAGTACGATCCGTCTTCATATTGGAGCACAAGCGAGCGGCCACGGAAGAAGGGACGTGCCGTTTGTCTGAGTTAGAAGTGTAGGATTGAGTGGAGAAGTGTACTCTATACTCACCCTAGAGAATAAGAGACACCGTTGTCGTCTGTGTAAAGGGCAGAGACGTTTTCACGGGCCGGGACGCCGCTGATGACAGCAGTGGACAGCACGGGGTTGCACACATTGACCGTGAAGTTGTAGGGGAAGTCGAGGCCACGAATGTGCCAGTCCGCGCCGGGTTTGTCGGTAGCAGTTTTGAGGCGCGCCAGGTGCGACAGGTCGACGAAGTTGCCAGTCAATTTCGAGAGAGCACTGCAGTACGGACCTGTTTCTTCGTGGATGTGTTCGTGAGTTGCCAGAGGTGCCTCGGCCGAGTCGGGGCCTGATGGAGTGAAAGCAACGGCCGGAGCTGCGCCAGCTGGATATGGCGGTACCACGCCGAGGCCAGCAGCTGGTTCTGAGAGGGCCGGTTCAGGCACCGAGCCCAGCGGTATTGAGTCCATTTCTGTTATTGAAAAGGAAGCCAATGATATCCCGAACTCACACTGTTATATAACGGCACTACAGTTTGAGACAATGTTTACCTGGTAACTTCATGCACCCTCGTAATTGATGTGAGCCGTATAGGGCGGTTTCGAGGCTAGGGCGAAGCAATAGCAGGGCAGTGGGTAATGACGGCAGTTGGCATGGATCCACGGTTTCACGGATGTACGGATACACTGTTGTAGCTGATGAAGACCTGACTCGACCTCCAACTCCACTCCACTCCACTCCAGTATGAGGCCTGTTCCTGACATGCATTTCATGACATGCACGCCTCGTTCAGCGGGCCGTTCGTCGCAGCCGCGCCGGCGTGGCCAATGGCGCCGACCCGACAGCGTCTCAACGTGCATTGATCTGCGCCATGCACGCGATTTTGAAATTTTGCTCGGCGCCAGAGCCGGCCAGTCGGTTTGTTGAACGGTCGGTTTATGTCGGTTGATGTCGGTTTTCGACGTTACCAAGACAAGCCACACACCGACCAACCGACGGTTCATCCGGTGTGCCGATCGATCAGATGCTGTGTTTAGAAGGGCACAGTAGGTTAGAGGTTACAGCGTTATCAGCTCAATCACTATCTATAGAACATGTCAACCATCTATAGATCATGTTACTGCCATACCCAAGTACATAGCCCAACCATACACCAACAGCCTTCTCACTGCCCACCGCTTAGTATCACTGCCCACCACTCAGGCTCACTGCTCACTGCTTAGCCTGCTTTCTCCAGCTGCCTCACTGTACATCGGACGCCTCGATTGCGGGCTCTAGCGAATCGTAGCCCCAACCTTAGAGGTGATCCTTGTAGACTGATTGCGGTAGAGTCACAAGCTCAACAGTCACAAGACTCAACAGTCACACCACGTCTCCAGTCTCCATAGACACGTCACCCCTGGTCCCTACCATTCCATTGCTTCTCCTGTCTTCTGGCAAATGCTAGCATCTAGTGGCACCTTCTGGCTCCTGGCTCCTGGCTCCTGGCTACCGTGACACGGTCGACATCACGGCTGCGTTATGCACGGCCACAAAACAAACTCCCGAGCCCTCTGGCAAAACTTTTTCTTATGGAGCCGGCGGGCACTGGACGCCAATTGCCGGGCCCAGCGACCAATTGGCCCAGATCGCGGCAGATGAGCCAATGAACCAAACGTCCCTAACTCAATGCCCGCCAGTCATCATTTGTACTCACCCAGCAGTTCAACCCCAGCCTACAAGGCCACACCACAGCATGAGACTGTCCCGCCACTAGTGGCTGGGCTTGCTTTTGCGCCCCTTAGCCTGACCCCTACAGAGCTATTCCTGGATATACCCGGTCAGCCCACATAATACTGCGGGGATGTGAAAAATTTTCCCACTTTCGACTACCGCTTTGGGAAGGGACACCTGTGGCACCGTGCGCATATATAAACCTCCTCTCACCACGCCGGCTCCTCTTCTCTTTTTTTCTTTCTTTGTCAACTCACACCCGAAATCAAGGCATTTCTCTCTGAGTATTCTTATTAATCACAATGGTATGTCTGCTCCTATGATACGTGGTTCCTCAGTGTGCTGGTTGCCATGGTTCAGAACAAGGGGCCTGATAGTGGATATCTCCTGGATACCTCTCGGATATCTTCACTCCACAATCAGGTTGCCAAGTTGCTGGATCGTGCAATTTGTCACCCACTCTTTGCCTCCTCTTTACTTCCTTATCGCTTTATTGCTCCAGAACTCGTTTACGATGAGGCTCTTGTCTGGCGGGTGGGTGCAAATTTTTTTCACACCCCTACCGCGACTGGGACATGTGGGCGATAAGGAAAAGGGGCGGTGGGGACCGGAAGATCGGCGATTATATTGGAACTCCTACTAACTATCAGGGAAAGGAAAAGACTCACGTTAACGTTGTCGTTATTGGACACGTCGACTCTGGTAAGTCGACTACCACCGGTCACTTGATCTACAAGTGCGGTGGTATTGACAAGCGTACCATCGAGAAGTTCGAGAAGGAGGCTGCCGAGCTCGGAAAGGGTTCGTTCAAGTACGCCTGGGTTCTTGACAAGCTTAAGGCTGAGCGTGAGCGTGGTATCACCATTGACATTGCTCTCTGGAAGTTCGAGACCCCCAAGTTCTACGTCACCGTTATTGATGCTCCCGGTCACCGTGATTTCATCAAGAACATGATCACTGGTACTTCGCAGGCCGACTGTGCTATCCTCATTATCGCTGGTGGTACCGGTGAGTTCGAGGCTGGTATCTCCAAGGACGGTCAGACCCGTGAGCACGCTCTGCTTGCTTTCACTCTTGGTGTTCGTCAGCTCATTGTTGCCGTCAACAAGATGGACTCCGTCAAGTGGTCTGAGGCTCGTTTCGAGGAGATTGTCAAGGAGACTTCCAACTTCATCAAGAAGGTTGGTTACAACCCCAAGACTGTTGCTTTCGTCCCCATCTCTGGATGGAACGGTGACAACATGATTGAGCCCTCTGACAACTGCCCCTGGTACAAGGGATGGACCAAGGAGACCAAGCTCGGATCTTACAAGGGTAAGACTCTTCTCGAGGCCATTGACTCGATTGAGCCCCCTTCGCGTCCCTCTGACAAGCCCCTGCGTCTTCCCCTCCAGGATGTCTACAAGATTGGCGGTATCGGAACTGTGCCCGTTGGTCGTGTCGAGACCGGTATCATCAAGGCCGGTATGGTTGTCACCTTCGCCCCCGCTGGTGTCACCACTGAAGTGAAGTCCGTCGAGATGCACCACGAGCAGCTCGTTGAGGGTCTTCCCGGTGACAACGTCGGATTCAACGTCAAGAACGTTTCCGTTAAGGAGATCCGTCGTGGTAACGTGTGCGGTGACTCGAAGAACGACCCCCCCAAGGCTTGCGCTTCGTTCAACGCCCAGGTTATCATCTTCAACCACCCTGGTCAGATCTCTGCTGGATACTCTCCCGTTCTCGACTGCCACACTGCTCACATTGCCTGCAAGTTTGCCGAGCTCATTGAGAAGATTGACCGTCGTACCGGTAAGAAGACTGAGGACTCTCCCAAGTTCGTCAAGGCTGGTGATGCTGCCATCGTCAAGATGATTCCCTCCAAGCCCATGTGCGTTGAGGCCTTCACTGAGTACCCTCCCCTTGGTCGTTTCGCCGTCCGTGACATGCGTGTCACTGTCGCCGTTGGTGTCATCAAGTCTGTCGACAAGACTGCCGCCGCTGCTGGTAAGGTTACCAAGTCTGCCCAGAAGGCTGCCAAGAAGTAAGTAGATTGACGTCTAGCCGCTCCGGTGGCCTGAAAAAAGTTGTCTAGTAAATATACTCTTGCGATATAATTGAAGTAGATATAGGAGCTGAGAAGGGGACTTAGGTTGAAGGAAAGCTGGTCGTACTGCTGGTCAGTATGACATTGCGCCAAGTAAGGGGTGAAGTATAGCCCGTTGAGACGAAATCGTCTGCAAGTGAGACCCGCGACATGAACTGCACTTGACGTTCATGAAGTGTTAATTGAGATGCAGATGGGGAATGCTGAGTGAAGGTACTGATGAGCAGAGCCGATGGGCAGAGCTGATGAGCAGAGCATATAAGCTGATGAGCTGATAATACGACTGATGATGGACTCATGTGACAGGGCGTGCTAGTATCGCTGGTAGCTTGTAGCGTGCTGTTCACGCTTACGGGAATGTCAGCTGGTCTAATGTTGAGGCGTGCTGGAGAGCTGGCATGTTAATGGGCCAACTTCACAGGTTGCACCACATCGTTCCATCAGGCGTGTGACACTGACAGCTCCATCAGCGGCGATCTACAGTGGGCCGCCGCACTGGGCAGTTCCATGCCGCCAGATGCGTTCGAGGGCGCGCCAGCCGTTGCAGCAGCCACCATGAAGGGCCTAGACCCGCTAGATTGACGAGTCATAGCCAAGATCATGTAATCCGATAGCGTTGCCTGGTAACGAGGTTCAAGAGTGACAGGACGTGCCGGGAGATCGCTCTTAGGGCGCTAAGCCAGTTGTGCCAAGAGACAGGCTGAGCAGAGAGCGATCTGGCAGGCGGGATGAGAAATGCCGGCAATCCGACACTAACGGGCGCCATCTCATGTCTGATAGCCTGTGCGTGCACTGCGCCCACCAGCAGGCGGCTGGTACTAGCCGTCGCTGGCGCATGAGGTCATAGCGCGGTGTGTCGGTTATACTGACCCGATCGGCGAGTCTCGCCAAGACTTACTGCACGAGGGGTTACAGCCTGTCGTATAAGGCAGTGGGACATAGGGATAATGGGCTGTAAAGTAGCACGATGCAGAATAATGGTTAGTGGATTAGTATGTGAAGTAGTATGTGGACGTCCAGTCCTGCCATGAACCCCATTAACCCCGTTTCCCCATTACCCATTACCCATTACCCAGTACCCCATGTTACCCATGTTATCAGATTTGGTTTGCTGACTTCGCCCCGGTAGGCGATGAGGGTATGCAGCTATATGGCCGGGCCAAACTCTACGGCCCATGCTGCAGCCGTCACGCGTTCCGGTCCACCGGCCAGCGGGTAACACACACTTGTATTGCACCGGTCAGGTCTGTGAAACCCCTTGGTCTCGGCAGGCATTTGCTAACGTCACCGTGCGGGCAGAATGGGACTGTACCATTGACAGCCCCGCTTGCCGGCCCAATTGGGACGCCTCAGTCGGTTCAATCTTGGCAGAGCCAAAAACAAAAAATACATCTCCCAAAAAGTAATCCCAACCTTATCCCACTTTTTTGTACCCTTGTGCGCTACAGCCCTTTTCGCATTTTCGCCGCTATTTAACTTGCCAAGTTCCCATCACCTGCGTTGCCTACCTTCACTTCACCGCCCCGGTAATAAACGCACACCATGGATCCTCTGACCCACCAGTACAGAGACTTTGTGGCCCACGCCGCCGACAGCACAAACGTTTACGCCAACCCGCCATACGTCAAGATGGAGGAGAAGCCTCTGGCTGCGACCCACGGGCTCGTCGACCAGGCATCTTACCTGCCCGACGTCTCGCGAATCCACGGCTACGACCTGCTACCGTCGCCCCCCGTCTCGGCCGCAGACGCCCACTCGCACCCCGGCGCCGCCATGATGTCCTTCCCCGTCGGCGTCCAACCCCCGGCTGCTAAGAATAGCATGAGCCCGGCCTCGACAGCCCACGAGTCCGACACCTCCAAATCCCCGCTCACCCAGCTGTCCCACGCCCGCAACTCCACCAGCAGCATCTCGGACTCATCGTCGTCCCAGTCATCGCCCCACACCTCCGACGCGGGCCTCCACAGATCCTCAAGCCCGCGCAACATCAGCCGATCCGCCTCGTCCGACTCTGACCTGCTCGAGTGCAAGTGGCTCACCTGCACTCAGACGTTTGCCGCGCCCGACGACCTCTACAACCACCTCTGCGAGGCCCACGTCGGCCGCCGCTGCACAAACAACCTGTCCCTCGCCTGCCGATGGGACAGCTGCCGAGTCATCACCGTCAAGCGCGACCACATCACCTCCCACATCCGTGTCCACGTCCCGCTCAAGCCGTTCAAGTGCGACTTCTGCAAAAAGACCTTTAAGCGGCCCCAGGACCTCAAGAAGCACATCAAGACACACGCCGACGACTCGTACGTCGACCAGATGCCCTCGCCGCAACTGCGAAAGGAGTACTCGTACTCGAACTCGACCCCCGTGGCCCAGGGCGGCCTCTCCCAGCAGCCCCGTCTCGCTGGAGTACCCGCCTACTCGGCGGACTACCACGGATACCCGCTGGCCCAGTACCAACCAGTCACTCAGCATCACAACCCGCCCCAGCACCAAATGCCCATGCAGATGCAGGACTCGCGCGTCGCCTTCACCGGATTCAAGCCCATCAACTACGGCTCGAACCCTGACGGTGAGAACGGTAGCCGCAAGCGCATGCTAGACGCTACCAACGACCTGTTTGACGAAATCAAGCGATCCAAAATCGCCCCCTCATATTCTCCCGATATGGCCAACCGTCTGTCGAGTCTAGAGTCGCTAGTGTCGCCTCTACAGGGAGGCTGGAACTATGGTCTCTCCGTCGAGGCCAACACTTCGGCTGGACGCTACGGCAGCTTACCGGGCACTACCTCCGCCACGACGACCACCGCTGCAGGCTCAGCCAAGACCGTCACTGGCTCGCTACCTTCGTTCCGCTCTACACAGGACCTCGTCGAGGCTGATCAGTTCCTGTCACAGCTTTCTTCCAACATTTACCAGCAGTACTCGAATGTCTCTGAGAACAGAGATGGTGAGCGACTCCAGCAGTCCCACACGTACTCTCTCCCGAACCAGTCATACCCTCAGCAGGCTCAGCAGGCTCAGGCTCAGCAAGTGCCCCAGCAATCTCAGCAGGCACCGCAACAAATTTCCCAGCAGCCTCAGCAGCCTGCCCAGGTACCCCAGCAGTCGCAGCAGATGCCCCAACAGTTCAACTCGTCGTACATGGCTCCTGTCTCGTACCCGCCAGTTGCTAGACAGTCGGGCCCTAGCTACCCTGTCCTGCACCTGCAGGAGTCGACGCCTTCTAGCTACCCCCAGCTGGCCAGTCGTTATGACTATGATTACTCGAAGCGACAGGCTGTGGGTGTGCTCCAGAAGAGCGCTCCCAAGGAGGACTCGGAAGAGACTTCCAAGACTGCCGAAGACGACGAGGCCAAGTCCGACTCTGTCGACGGTCTTGGTTCTCTCATGGCCAAGATGGACCTGTCAACGTCTTCAGACTCGGCTGCGCTGCTGAGACACCTGCAGGTGGTCGAGACCCTACGGGCACTGATCTCTGCCATGCGCGCCCATGACGAGAAGCCTAGTGACGACACTCCTGCTGCTGCCGACGCTGCAAAGATGACGTCGAGCGTGGCTGCTTACTGATGAGAAATGCTGGTTTGGTTTTCAAGCTGTACGTTTAGTTTTGGTGTTATGGATGTATATTTAAATAGTCTTGAATGGTTATCGGGCTAGTTGTATAAGCGAGCACTTGAAAGAGTAGTTAAAAGGCGAATACTAGTTCGCCAAGGTGTAGTCGAAGGTAGGAATGGGATATGCAACTGAATAGTAATGCATACCCTAGCCCTCAAATAAAATGGCGATCGCGAAATCTTTTGATACTAGTTAGATCACTATGCTCAGCTATCTACTGAAAAAGACAGGCCTTAAGGGTGAGGCTACTTCACAAGACGACGCGGAGAGCCAGGGACAACCCGTACAGTCTGGATCAGAGACTCAGGACAAGTCAAATTCGGAGACTCTCTCAGATACTAGATCTACAATGAAGTCTACTAGCACGCAGACCGAAGAGAAGAAGCTCGGGGCCAGAGTGTCAGGCAAGAACTGGAAGCTCAACAAGCAGCCCGTGCGCATCATGAAGAACGCTGGCCTCGGAAAGTCGTCATGGGACAAAAAGAGACGTCAGGCCCTCGAGCTCAAGGCTGCCAAGGCAAAGGAGAAGGAACTCAAGGATGAGAAGCGGGATGCAAAGGCCAAGCAGGCCCAGGCTATTAAGGAGCGCCGGGCTGCCAAGGAGGAGCGTGAGAGATACGCACTCATGGCTGAGAGAATGAGCGCAAAGAAACTTGAGCGAGTCAAGCGAAGAGAGAAGCGCAACAAGCTCCTCAAGGAGCGATGAACGGACAATCTCGGTCATGACTCGACAAGATGCGATACCTCGCCGTTGGGCTGTAGGCGAGAGTAGGTGCACTGCTGCTTATCGCACGCCAACTCGTAAATAGTAGTGATAGATAGCTGCTGCACCAAGATACGATCTCGGTTAATGAATTGCATATGCTGGACAGGATTCTTTTGGTCTTCGAGGTGAATGTAGCGACACGGCATCGCTTGTAGGGAGATGTTGCGCAGCTCCTCGAGCATGTCCGTGTTGAGAGAATAGACCGCTAGGTACTCGGACCCCAACACCATCGCGAGCCTAGTACCATCAACTGATGCACACCACTCATAGTTCCGATCTGTCGAGCGAGCGACAATTTCACTGCTGTCCGATACCAGTCGAAGAAATTTAGGTTTTCTCAGTCTCGAGTTGTCTTGATCGTCGTCCTCAATCTCCTCCTGTTCGTCTCCGCCATCCTCGTCTGCCTCCTCATTTTCGTCATCGTCATCATCATCACTTTCATCGGAACTGGCATCGTAGTCGTCATCTGGCGCCCCACCCGCAAACGCCTCATAAGTTGGCAGTCGGTAGTCGACAGCGCGGTATAAAGTAGGGCCCTTGCTATTGTCAATACGAAGACCAAAAAACCACTTGCCTCCAACAGGAATGGCCGACCGGATAGGAATATACACAGACATCTCAGCTTCGAGGAGGAACTTGAAATAGTTCCATAAAGTGTGGGGTGAGACAGTGGAGTCCACTTTACCATCGAACGTGCGCGACCGGCCAAAGATGAGAGTCTCGTCAATGTTAGAATGAACCGCCAGCACATGAGCTCCACGTAGAGCGTTCATTCGCAAGTCAAGCCTATAGTGGCCAACATCTATTTCCTCCTCGGTTTGTGAGTTGACAAGGATCAGCCCTCCTAGCCGAGAGAAGCGAATAAATAGGACTTCTCCTCCACTCGACACGCTCATGGACTGGGCCTTGGACGGATACTGATGCGAAAATACCAGAGGACCCAATGGAGTCTCGGCTGTCGTCTCGGATATCTTGTACAGCTTGATGTGCCCATTGTATGCGAGACCGAGGTAATCGTTATCGGCGCTGAATTCAATCAAGTCCGGTTGACTATCGGTGTCGGACTCTTGTCGCAATAACAGTTTCGGTGTGTCGTGCGAAAGATCATATATGCAAAATAAAAGCTTTCCCGTATCAGGCGATATCCGAGTGTAGCTCAATGCCGCCAGCCTGGTGCCATCCCCCGAGTATGCCATGCGCTGATCCATGCTACCCGTTAGGATGCGATGCTTCGGGTAGATGTCGAGGCCAACGAGGAACATGCGGAGAAAGACATGAAAGTTATCTGAATTGATCCAAAGCGATTCCTTGGAGGTTGGCCGCTCGTCTATGAAGACCTGCTTCGATTTCTGTGACACGTAGTAGTCGCGATGCAGGTTATTGAGCTGATGAAGCTCTACAGCTCGGATCCCACAGACCTGTCTCCACCTCGAGCACGCCCGCCTCAGACTGATATAGGTCTTGAAATCCACATCAGTGCAGATAGCCACCAGGACCTCGACAGGAATGTCGTCTAGTCGAGCCATCCTTGCTGGGTCTGGTGCCAAGATCTCTCGGTCGTGTGGACAGATTGATATCAGGGCAGGGGTGTACCATGCTGGTTTGCAGCGCGGAACTCACTCTTACTTGCCATGACTGGCAACAGCTTTGCCATCAATGATCCCGAGTGGGCATATTTGCACCTCGAAATGTGAGTAGTACAAGCTTGAGCTGAACTCGCTAACGACAGGCCGCCAGGCAACTCAGAGGTAGTCGATCTGGTGACGTGGAAAATGGCCCTGTCCAAGGCATTGAAGCAGTTTATGGGAATCGCTGGCGATGCTATTTCCACCGATATTTTGCATGTGTCTGAACGAGAATCTTGGATCCGTGTCCATAGTGCTGACCTGCCAGTCGTTTGGAACGGTCTTGCTGTCAGTCCCATTCAGATTGTGCGGGCTTCTCAGGCCCTGGCTGCCGTAACGGGACCGCGAAGAGGCCAGTGGTAGGAGCAGCTACTATCCTGGTATGTCGCGCAACGATTTACGTGGGTAATAATTTATTATAGAAGTGAGTATCAAATACCACTTCATGTCGTTATCTCATTAAGCTAGACCACTCGTCCGCGTCGCAGGTCCTCTACAGAACCCTCAACAAGACTCTTACCAGCATCTCGGATGAAGCTGCCAGTGCCGCCGTATATTCCAGCAGTCTTTGATCTCAAAGCTTCATCTCTCTCCCTATCACGTCGGTCTTGTTCCTCTGCCTTGCGCAGTCGCTCGTCACGTTCCTGTTGTGACGACCGCGCGTTCTCCATCATGGCTGCTAGGCGTTTGGCTCGATCGTCATCTCCTTGACCACTCGTGCCTTTAGATGGCTTAGAAGATGAAGAATCCGACGGCCGTGGATGAGACTCTGGGGAGCCAGAGTGTCGCTTTTGCTCATAACGGTCACTGTCACGGTAGTCAGATCGCCTCGGTGATCTGTCCCTGGTATCCCGGTTCCTACTTGATCGCGATCGATCAGAGGCATCATCACGTCGTTCATATCTCGACCTGTCTGATCTACGATCATGTTCGTGGCTGGATCTGTACCTGTCATCGCTTCGGTCGCGGCGATCGTCGTATCGATCGCTTCGTCTGTGATCCGAGTCATAAACTCGATGTCTGTGTCCACTGTGTCCGTCTCTAGAGTCGCCGTGCCTTTCTCGCCGGTCATCTCTCGAGTCTCTCGACCGGTGCGAGTCGCCACGTGAGTCGCTACGAGAGCTATGGCGAGATCCTTCGTCCCTCGAGTGGGACGCACGCTTCATCATCTGTTCCATCTGCTTCTTTTTAATCTCAAGCATCGGATCAAGCAGTACTTTTCTGCCGATGTCCTTTGGCATGCCAGAGTTATCGGGGGTCTCTTCCTCCTTTGGCTCTTCGACTAATAGGCTGGCGTCGATCCGTTTCTTGCCCAGCAGGTACGACTCCTTTTCGTCAGACAAACCCATAGTTCCACCAGAAGCTTCAGAGTACATCCACTCCATCCGTTTGACCTGCTTGCGACCGCCGCTGGCCTCTTGCATCGCCATCAGCTCATCGAGCTCGCGCTCACGCTGGATCTCCTTTTGCCGCTCAACGATCTTGCGGCGCTCCTCAAGAGCCTCCTTTTCTCGTTTCCATACCGCCTCCTGGTTCTTGAGGCGGCCGGGATGCCACGACTTCTTCAAGTTCAAGTCGCCCGGCATGGTGGTTCAAGTGACCAAGATATTAAGCTGCAGCGCATAAATATATAGGGATGAGGACATCGTTAGAGAATACAGGATGTATTTGGTTATCGGACTTGAGTTGAAGGGGCTCTCAATGGATAGGGGTTGGCGGTGGCGAAATCATTGCTATGTAGACACGAGAATAGCTAGCTTTCTTCAGGAGCTCTCAAGTTGTATAGTCTCGTAGATTCGAGGGCCCTATACATTACTGATTCCTCTGCTACTTCTAGGTCAGGCGTACACGGAGTCGTGCTACCCAGGGTTTGGGACCACTGTGCACAGCCGCTTTGAGCAACTCGCTTACGTCACTATCGGCATTAACTTACTTAAACATCTTAGTCCCATTTGCCGTTACCGCCAGCTCGTACTCTAAAAAGGACGCGCCATCCAGCCATTCTACAACTCTACCGCTTAGCTGCGATTTGTTAATTGAACGGCACCAGGACGAGTCTATTTGTCTCTCGTTTCCACCGACTTCTCTGGTCGGGGTGTATTTCTTACTACTGAGACTGTGTACTGACCGGTGCCCCCTGTCTGGTTGCTGGTCAACTCGAAGTCTCAGCTAGGCGTCGCATATAGCGCCAATCCTCAGCTCTACGTTGATTTAGGCTGCAACGAGGCCTTGAGTCAACTGTACTTTTCGAGCTCCTGATCTTGAGCTGTTAATTGCCCCGCTGACCTGTGGCTGAGCCATTTACAGCATGAAGGCCATTGGATTCGCAGGACTGGCAAGAGCCACTGCTCTGGGGTGGATCGCCGCCTCCCTTGTCAGTGCTGCCAACGCATTCGAACCCAAGGTGGAGAAGGCTCAGTTTGACTCGCATCCGCAAAACATTGTGTACTTCCAGGACAGCTCTGTTGTCCTGTTCCACGGTACCGATGACTTGGGCACTGTTCTTCGTTCAGCGGACGACGGCTCGACGTGGAAGCCTATCGATCTACCGGGCGACAAGCTCATAGTGAAATCAGTTATTGAGCACCCGTTTGACCCTAACGTTGCCTACGCCTTGAGTGCCGCAGATCGCCACTTCGTTACGACCAATCGTGGTGAATCTTGGAAGGAGTTCAAAGTTCCTGTAACTGCCTTGTTCGGTCTACCTCCGCTCACGTTCAACAGCGCCAAGCCTGACTACGTCATTGCCACTGGTATAACATGCCCAGATGGTAAGCCTGACAGCGAGCAGTGCCACACCGAGGTCTACTACACTAAAGATAACTTTGCCTCCAAGCCGAGCAAGTTGATGCAAGATGCATCTAAGTGTCTGTGGGGACGTACCACGCCTGAGAGCAATGGCGACATCTCGGAAGATTCTATCATCTGTCAGTTACAGGTGGACCGTACCTCGAAACTTGCTGTGTCAACGGACTTCTTTCGTTCATCGCAACCTGTCGAAGTTGACGGCAAGCCTATTACCGACGTGCTTGATTTTGGCGGAATGAGCCAGTTTTTCATTGCCGCCACTCAGTTTGAAACTCAGGACCCCCAGGAAGTGCGCCTATTTACGTCTGTTGACCTCAAGACGTGGCGACTTGCAAAGTTCCCCGGAGATGAATCTATCACAGAAACGTCTTTCACGATCCTTGAGTCAAGCAAGCACTCGCTTCACGTTGATGTACTTACAGACACACACTCAGCAGATTGGGGTACTATGTATGTGAGTAACTCTGACGGTGCCTACTTCAGCAAGAGCCTGGAAGGTACGAGCAGAAGCTCGGATGGCCTCATTGACATTGAGACTTTGGAAGGCATCGAAGGCGTCCTGATCGCCAATACCCGTGATAAGTCTAACTCTGATTGGGTTCAGAGTCGCATGTCATATGATGATGGTCGTTCATGGCATCCGCTTAAGCTCACAGAGGATGAGTGCAAGAGTAAGGAAGATTGCAATGTGCATCTGCATGCTGTTCTCGACCACCGCAACGTTGGTCGTATTTTCTCAAGCCCCTCCCCTGGAATCATTGCTGGAATCGGAAACACTGGCGAAAATCTTCTTAGCCGTGACGAGGGTGATCTCTATTTGTCGCACGACTCTGGCCGTACTTGGTCCTTGGCTCTTATGTCTCCGCACTTCTACGAGTTTGGTGACCAGGGAAACGTTATTGTGGCAATCTCGGATCGCGCGACGGATGAACTTCGTTACTCGATTGACCGGGGTGCCACGTGGACTAATTACCGCTTTGGCACCAAGATTAAACCGACTTACCTTCTGACAACTCCCGATTCGACGTCGATGAAGTTCCTATTGTTCGGCATGGTAGACGGAAAGTTGGGCTCAATGACCTTCGACTTCACAGGTTTGCATGACAAGAAGTGTGTCATGAAAGAGGACGGCTCTGGTGATATGGAGAAGTGGTATGCCCTTTATGGCGACAATGACGAGCCACAGTGCATCATGGGTCATAAGCAATACTTCTGGCGTAAGAAGGAATCTGTTGAGTGCTACGTTGGTGATTTATACCATGAACAGTTTGCCTCCACCGAGGACTGTTCGTGCAGCGACACCGATTACGAGTGTGCCGCGAACTTTCTGCCCGACTCTAATGGCAAGTGTGTTCCAAATTCTGAATACAAGAAGGAGCTGAATCAATGCACCAAAGGAGAGAAGTTCACTAGACCCTCGGGGTACTCTCTTGTTCCAGGTAATACCTGCAAGAAAGACTCCAACAGCGTCAACAAGGACGGCGACGTGGAAGTTATATGTGGCGAGGAAGTTTCGGATAGTCCTTCTACGGACGGCAAAGTGAAGTCTTATCGCGAACTGTTTGACGGTGAAATTGAACACTACTTCTACTTGAAGAATGACGATGAGTCTCCGGATGAGGAGACTCTCGTTGTCCGTACCAGTTACGACAGAGCGTTTGTTTCTCACGATCATGGTTCCAGTTGGGACCAAATTCTGAAGGATGAGGAGATCCTCATTCTGATGCCGAACCCGCATTTCCCCAGTGCTTTATTTGCCATCACAGCAGAAGGCAAGTTCTACTATTCCACTGACCGGGGTAAAAACTTCCTGAAGTCTGAACTTCCGGGTTCCCCTGGAGGCTGGGTTGTTGTCGACTTCCATCCCGATAAGATTGACTGGATCATCTTTGTTGGACAGGAGAACTGTTCTAATCCCTTTGCATGCCAAATTTCTGGTTTCTATACGAAGAGTGGCGGGAAAGACTGGAAGCTGCTGCAGGAGGGTGTTCAGAAATGTAGCTGGGTTGGCCATCTTATCGAAACCACTGAGGAAGAACTTATTTTCTGTGACCGCTTTGATGATTCCAAGACGAACCATGAACTTGTATCTTCTACGGACTTCTTTAAGAGTGAGAAGGTGCACTTCGACGCAATTATTGGCTATGCCCTTGAGCACGAGTATCTCATTGTTGCCAAGGTTGCAGACAATGGCGCAGATCTCCAGGCGCTTGTTTCTGTGGATGGTAAGAAGTTTGCCCATGCGCAATTCCCTCACGACTTTCAAGTCAGACATCAGCAGGCGTACACGATTCTTGAGTCTAGTACAAAGGCAGTCTTTTTGCATATCACTGTGAATGATAAGCAGCGGTCAGAGTACGGAACTATTCTGAAGTCCAACTCCAATGGAACGGATTACGTCGTTTCTCTGCCCTATGTAAATCGTGACGCCCTAGGCTTCGTTGACTTCGAGAAAATGTACCAGCTTGAGGGGGTTGCTCTGTCTAACGTTGTTTCCAACGTGGATGAGGTCAATTCTGGAAGTCGCAAAAAGCTGAAGACAATGATCACTCATAATGACGGTGCTGCCTGGTCCTACATCACCCCTCCCACCGAAGGGTCTGATGGAAAACACTTCGATTGCTCGGGCCAGTCGCTCGATAAATGTTCACTCAACCTACACGGCTACACTGAACGGGAAGATTATAGAGATAGCTACTCTTCTGAGTCGGCTGTTGGTCTCATGGTTGCCGTTGGCAATGTAGGGGAGTTTTTGAGTGACAAAAAGGATGGCAACACCTATCTAACTCGAGATGGTGGTATCAACTGGAAAGAGGTTCGCAAGGGTGAGTACATGTGGGAGTACGGCGACTCTGGTTCCATCATTGTGCTTGTCAACGGATTTGACTCAACCAATGTTCTTTACTACTCTCTGGACGAAGGTGCAACTTGGGAAGAGTACAAGTTCTCCGAAGATTTGGTTCACGTGGACGATATTGCCACGGTGCCATCAGATACGAGTAGGAAGTTTGTACTGTTCGGTAGGCCTCCAGCCAGAGAAGGCGCGAAAGCTTTCGCCATCCAGGTTGATTTCAGTGGCCTCACCGACCGTCAATGCGTTCTAGACCCGGCTGATGGCAAGGATACCGACTTTGAAATGTGGACACCTGCACACCCTCTTTCAAAGGAGCGTTGTTTGTTTGGCCATGAGGCTGTGTACCACCGTAAAATTCCAGGAAACAACTGCTACATTGGATGGAGACCGAATGCAGACCTTCACCGGCCTCATGAGGTCATTCGTAACTGTGCTTGCACACGTGAAGACTTTGAATGTGACTTCAACTACCACCGGGCCGCTGATGGTACTTGTCAGTTGGTCCCCGGCTACCAGCCTCCAGATCACCAAGCGGTATGTAAGGAGATGCCTGGAACTGTTGAGTACTGGGAGCCTACGGGATATCGTCGCATCCCGATGAGCTCTTGTGAGGGTGGAAATGAATATGACAAAGTTGATTCGCATCCTTGTCCGGGCCAGGAGGGCGAGTACGAGCGAAAGCATCGTGGACTGCATGGATTCGCTTTATTCATCGTCATCATGCTACCCATTGGTATGGCTCTCGTCATTGGCTTTATCCTGTGGGATCACTTCTCGAAGCGATACGGACAAATCCGACTCGGTGAGGAGGACCTTGACCAGAACATTGTCGTCCGGTATTTGGTCATTGGCGTTGCTGCTATCGTAGCAGTAGTGTCTGTAATACCATCAATGGCCCGTTCTGTATACGATAGGATTGCGTCTCGATTTGGCCGATCCACTCTCTACACTACGCGCGGATCCTTCTCACGATCCAACCAACAATATCTGCCTGTGGATATCGAAGAAGATGGAGAGCTCCTTCAGGGTGACGACTTTGATGACGACGTCGACGAGCTCGACGGGGACCTTTCACCATGATGGCGTAGTTATTAGCATCGACAAGCTCCTGTTATTCAATACATAGACATTATTCCTTTCTAGGCTTTTTAGCTGCCGGCTCCTGGCCAGCTTCGTCTTCGATACCGTCATCACCGTCGGCTTCGTCATCTTCTTCGTCTGCTTCGTCTTCTTCGTCCGAGCTGATATCGTACTCATCCTCAATGTCATCGCCAGCATTGACCGAGTCGACGAAGAACTTGAGAGCATGCGGATAGAGCTCATCGGACAGGATCAACGCAATCGAGTCGCCGCCCTTGTAATCACCAGGGCCTTTGCCAAGGAAATTGAACCAGTTAAAGAAGCTCGTGTCCCGACCATCCTTGTGTTTAGTCAGATTCTTGCCCTTTTTCCACTTAATGGGTACAGGCGTTGACTCAAGGTGCTCTTCGTCATCGTCCTTGACCGACTCGAAACGTTTCGACAGCTTCAAGGTCTCGAGGAATTCATTTTCCTCAAACTCGAAATGTATCATGAAGTTCTTTGCGTTGTCCTCATCCCATTCGATGTAAATGTCGGTCAGGCTATCAAGAAGCTTCGTTAGCTCTGGACTCTCTGGGTAGGTGTGTACTCACCATGTTGTCTTCGAAGGTGATGTACTCGCCGAGAAGAGCGCTGGCATCGAGAACAGTCGGCCAAAACTTTGGGACACTTTTAATGAGTTCACGACGTTCCTCGTAGACAGGTTTCATAACTTTCTGAGAGAATTTAACTAGATTAGCGCCACCAAAGCCCTCTGAATCGGCAAACTCACATATCTCGAGCTCCGCTTCGTTCTGCTTCTCGATAATCCCAGCCAAGGCCTCGAAGGCATCACTGCGTTAATCACCGTGTCAATTGATATCACTGGAGAAGCACGTACGCCTCTTTGTCCTTAAACTCGGGTTCTCTCTGCTCTGGAGCCATTTTGTCGTGGTTTATGGGGGCAGCTGAACTCAGTCGGCTCTAGTAGTTTCAAATATCCTAACCCAGACATCTCATCGAGTCTGAAATCAACCAGAAAGCAGTTTATCCAATGCTGTTAATATATAGTACTACACAATCTAACGTCCACCCTGTCGCTTTCTCTTTGCAACTTCCGGTAGACGAAGTGGGGCTGTCAGGCTGGCGACCTTGTAGCTGGCTACCTGTGCCTTTGCGAGGCCACGCGACTCGGCCTGGGCAGACGAGACGGGCTTGACGGTGCATCCAAGAGCCTTGAACAGCTCACCGACCTTAGAGGGCTTGAGCGACAACTCCTGTACCAGTGGGGAGATATCGACCTGGAAGTTATCCAAGTGCAGAGCCAAGACGAGGAAGTAACACAGTAGCTTGTTTTCATGGGCCGGATCAATGATGAAGTTACGGTCCTTTGTCCTGCCAAACTGGCCTGCTCTGGAAGTGACAAAGTTGTCCAGAATACCTGTGACAACGTGCTCTGGAGGATCTCCCAGTGCAGATGTCAATGTAAGCCGGGAAGACAGGCGCTTGTTCTGGTAGACTGCCAGTAGCAGCGATGCGTAGTAGAGCAGCTTAACTTGGTGGATGTGACTACCGGGCTGGGTGAAGATAGCACGAAGGTGTGTCTCAACAAACTCTGAGCCCTTGACTGGGAACATTGCCAGCCTCTTCTCCTCGTCCTTCTCCTGCACGATCGACGTGGAGATGCGCAGAGCATCGTACTCCTTCTTGTTCAGCAAACCATCGATAATTGGGTACACATCTTCCTTCTCGGTGGCTTCGAGGCTGTATGGAGGAATAGGACGATCCTGTGACATCGCAGCCATACGCTTTTCTGGAGACGGCAGGTTCTCGGTCGAGGTTTTGACGGTGTCGACAATGGCCATTTCCATGTCCTGCAGCTGGTCAGCATCGATACGATTTCGCTCCATGTTGGTGATGGCCTTCTTGGCCTTTTTGGTACCGAATGCCTCACCGAGGGCTGTTCTCTGAATGGCGTTCTTCTGTTAGATACGTTCAGGTCAGCTCGTGGACTACTCACTCGAACATTAGATTGTTTGATGGCAGGGCCGTGCATCTTCTTCTTGGCCTTGACAATCGCAGATAGTGACACTAGGGGAGCTGGTGCCAACTCAACAGTCTGAGATGCCTCATCATAGATAGCGATACAGTATTGTCCTAGACCTTCGCTGAGACCGTCATACTCGATCTTATCCGACTCGCCATGCACAAGCTGGTGTCCAGTCTTTGATTTGAACACCTCAAACTTGGCGCTGTCAGCCACGCCGACTCCGGAGAACCGCCCCAGCACTACTGCGGGCTCCTCCGTAATCAGCTTGGACTTGACGCTCACAGGCTCGTCTCGTTTCCGCTTCTCGACCGTCATTGTGGGTGAAGAGCTATCAATTTTAGCTGCATGTATTTTTTTCAGCAGAAAATTTGTAGCCGCACACGGCTATATCTTTTTCAGTCGGCGTTGATTTGAACCACATTTCAGTTAGTTCCAGCGCCTCCTGACACCGAGTATGTCTACACTATTTGAGATACTCGGCATTGATTGGACTGGTCAGGATGTGTCCGATGTGCAGCTGAAAAAGGCATACCACGAGGCGCTGCTGCAGTGGCACCCGGACAAGCTGCAGTCAGCATCGGCAGGGCAGCGCTCAGTCATATCAGTAGCTGACATTCGAAAAGCCTTTGCGGTCTTGTCGGATCCGGACCAAAAGAAGTCGTACATTTCTAGACTCCAAGGAGTCACTGAGGGTCTTGGAGCTCGTCCTGGGGACAACGTCTTTATTGATCTCGGCGATATGCACGAGGCAGAGCTGACTGACGGCACTTTCAAATGGACCTGGCCCTGCAGATGTGGAAACGACGAGGGCTACACAGTCACGGAACAAGATCTCGTTAACAACGGATCCCACGTTGAAATTAGGGTGCCCTGTAATGACTGCAGTCTATGGATCACTATCCAGTATGCTGAAGAGAATCCGTGACGATGTACATTGATATTGGCTACAAAGCTTTCGCCCTACGGTGTGCCTCCTCGGTGAGGATACCCTGTAGAGCTTTACCCACTCCGTCGATATCCGTGAGAAGTGTGACATGACTGCTTTCCGAGGGAATCTTGGCAGCGACCTTAAACCCGACCCGTTCGGGCATGAGCCACTTGCGGTAGACAACTCCATCGCCCGCTCCAAACCATAGATGGTCATAGTCACCCTCTTCTATTCCTTCGGGGCCGTTGACCTTTGCACCTCGAAGAGTGGGAATTGTGCATCCGTACAGAACGGCCAAAGGAGGATACTTCGTGGACGGATCGTACTCCAGCTCTTGAAGGAACTTCTTCGTGCGGGCAAGCGTTCGAACGAGGTATTCTCTAGCCTCGTCGAGCGGTAGTTCATCCTTTAGAGGGTCTTTCGCCTTGGTCGGTGTCGCGCGCAGCTTGTCGGATATGTATGCAGGTGTGTTGGAAATTGCTGATGCGCGCAGCTTCTCGGATAGGTATGCAGGAGTGTTGGAGATTGCTGAGGTGGAGGGCACCAAGCCGTTCTGAGTTCGACGCTGAATAGCAGACTTGGCCACACAGGGGCTTAATCCGTACTTTTCCCAAGTCTCGGGGTCAAAGAAGTCAATTTTGTACTTCTTCTTGGAGTCGTGGGCATCCACAAAGCACTCTCCACTTAGAGGAAGAAACACAAAGCTACTGCGCATGAGGAAGCAGATCTTGGCTGTCAGTACTCTCGAACTCAGCAGCACAGAGTCACCGTAGCGGAGAGGCCCAAGTATGTTGGGGCACGACGAAGGAGAGCCAGCATACAGCAGGCCTCGAAATAGCTCGGGCTCCTTCTGCATTGCATGGTGCGCGATGAGACCACCCATGGAGTGTGCTATAACAATGACACCTCGTTTCTTTGTATTCGAGTTCTTTGACTTCTTCTCAATGTGGCGTAGAAATTCGCGCAGTTTCTTGCTGTTGATATCCGACGAAAGACGCCAGTCATAGCCAAACTCATGAACATTGCACCGTGGCTGCATCTGAAGCTTGCGAATCAGCTTGCGGCAGATGTCAATGGGTCCGATATGGCTCAGAACTCCATCCGGGTAGATGGTCTTCTCCGCGTTGTGCTCGTCTTCGTCCTTTGACCCAATAGTAAGGTCAATCTTGCGAATATTGAGGCCAACCTTGATAGGAATCCACACCCTACGTTTCGTCTTTGTATCGCGAAGGATGCTTCCTCTGTAGCCACCCATTACGACTACATCTCCATCAATCAATGGGAAGCCGTCGAGCTTCGCTGAAGTTGTAGCTAGCGTAAAATTTCGGGTTATAGTCTTCCGAACGGCCCGAACTCGTGTGTTGTCCTGGCGGCGTATAGAGCTGTACTTGGTCTCTTCTTCGTCCGAGTCCAGTTCGGCGATGCTCGATTGCTTGTCGGATACCTGAGACGAGCTGCCGTCGAGGCTGACGAGCATTGATCGGAAGTTGATCGTGGGCAGATCGAGCATTGACATGTCGATATTAGCCAGAGGATTGTTGAACGGTAACGAGAATGAGAACACCTTTAGCTGGTCCGTTTTGGTAGGCACACCAGCTGGAGCAGTTGTATCGTCCTCGACGTCATTTTCGTGACCACTGAACAGCGAGTGACCGCCAATGATGGAGTCTGCATCTGTGTAGGTGATTTCATGAGGCGCAGCAAATGCTGGAGCAGCCTCAGTCAGGTCCAACTCGTCGGAACTCGACTCTTCGTCTACATCAGTAACTCCAACAGTATCAGTGCTTGAGTCCTCGCCAATGTGGCCAGCGAGGAGCGATCTCCATTTGGGCAGGTTGGTCTTCATTCAGAGGCAATTGCTGTAGTAAGGCGAGGTTCTTTGTAACAAGCTGCAAGTAGAAAACGAGATTATTAGACAACGATATGTACAGATAACAGCCGCTGCAGAATGCGGGGTATCTATAGCGCTGGCGGGCTTCTGTCTACCGAGCGGCGGGAGGAGTTTGCAGCTTAGCGTAGGGACTATCGGATCTACCGGACGTGCAAGGGTATGGCTTCCGGGGATTGCAGGTTAGGTCGCGTTTCTGCAGGCAGCGTCACGTGCATATGCCGCGACCTGTCGCCGCCAACGCGGGGTTCTCTACAGGCCGTTTGCAAATCGGTCAGGCTAAGAATAGGAAGAGGAGGTCAGTCAAATAGAGAAGCATTAACTGTTCCAGGCGTTGACTGCTTGGGGCATCTCGTCGTCTGCCACTAGACTTGCGTTAGTCACTGCTGCATAAGCAATACCGCATAAGCTAGAGCTAAGACGGCACGACTTAAGCGATACTGGGCCGCTAATGACCCCCTGCCCATTAGTGTCTCCATTCACCTTTTTGGTTCACCCCTTTCAGAATAGTGCAATGATAGAGTTTGGCTGCGCAACTGGTTGCTTCCCCATTGGAAACAGTCTGCAACCTTTGTGGGCATTGAGAAGATATCTCGTATCGATGAGTTCTGCCGCACATGAACAAATATTAGACTACTCAGAGTCTCCAGTTCAAGCACCCTGTGTTAATGGGCAGTATTAGGTCGCCAGCAAGTAAGACCGACTAGCAAACGTGCTCGTTGCGCGGCATGCCGTTATCAGTTAACAGCGAGTGTGTTATCGCAAAGGTTTGGTTGTGTAGTGTAGTGGTGATCACTCCAGGTTTTGATCCTGGCGACCCCGGTTCGATCCCGGGCACGACCTATTTATTTTTGGCCCTACCCTTATACCGGTATCGACCTGCGATATATGGCTGAACGTGCCGCCACGCTGTTAGCTTTTTACCACTGCAACACAAGATGATGGAGAAACTAGGACTAGGTCGTCACTCGGGTGGTAACCATCCTTCTGCTCCTCCTAGCGTTGTGCGTGCTCCCCACCTCGAACTGGAGCTACATGTAGAGAATGCGCCGAGTGCCTCGTACGTCGTGAGCAACGTCCTGGCTGTTCCTCCCGGAACGTTCCAGGATGGCCAATACATCATTGCCGATGACCGCTTCGTGTTCACTGTTCGCGTAGCTTCTGAGCTCAAGTCGGGAGCTGTCGGTGTGGGCGGATCGCAGCGTGAATGGGCACAATGGTCTTTGATGCAACCTGTTCGCCTCAAGACTTTCGATATCTTTGCCTCGGGAAATGGCAAAGTCTACCTCGGTTCTCTCGACGTGGAGATTGATTTTTACAGCAAAGCAAAGGCCACTCCGACCCCGTATGACCAAGAGGTCTTGGCGAAACGAATGTTGACCCTCTACCGCAACCAAATCTTCGCCCCTGGCCAAATGCTGGCCATGGAGGTTGCAGGAGTCAACTTCAAAGTCAAAGTTCTGTCAACAAGTGTCGTAGACCTGGGTTCTAGCGGTGACGATAACACGCTTATCCGCAAGGGCGAACGTGGCATTCTCGTTGATCAGACTGACATCAATTTCTTCAAACCGTCTGGTGGCCTCATTGTTCTGAAGGCTGCTGGTAACAAGCCTCGTGTCAATGCCATCCTCCAGCCCAACTTCCGTTTCGAGGACATGGGCATTGGAGGTCTGGACGATCAGTTCAATATCATTTTCCGACGAGCATTCGCCTCACGTATCTACCCTCCTCGTGATGTCGAGAAGCTAGGTATCAACCACGTCAAAGGTTTGCTGCTATATGGACCTCCCGGAACCGGTAAAACGTTGATTGCTAGGCAAATTGGAAAGATGCTCAACGCTGTTGAGCCCAAAATTGTCAATGGCCCTGAGATGCTGAACAAATACGTGGGTGGTAGTGAAGAGAATATCCGCAACCTCTTTAAAGATGCTGAAGCAGAGTACAAAGAGAAGGGTGAGGAGTCATCTCTGCACATCATCATCTTTGATGAGCTGGATGCCGTTTTCAAGCAGCGAGGAAGCCGGGGTGATGGTACCGGCGTTGGTGACAACGTTGTCAACCAACTGCTTGCCAAAATGGATGGTGTCGACCAGCTCAATAACATTCTCGTTATCGGGATGACAAACCGTCGTGATCTGATCGATATTGCTTTGCTGCGTCCAGGCCGTTTCGAAGTCCAGCTGGAAATTTCATTACCAGACGAGAAGGGCCGTCGCCAAATCTTCAACATCCAGACTGCGAAAATGCGTCACGAGAAGAAGATTAGCAGTGATGTCTCAATTGATGAGCTCGCAAGCTTGAGTAAGAACTTCTCTGGTGCTGAGATCGAAGGTCTGGTTAAGAGCGCTGCTAGTTTTGCCCTCAACCGCAACGTGCGTATGGATCCCAAGAAGGGCATCACATTTGACAAGAAGGAGGTCATGGTATGTCGTGCTGACTTCATGAAGGCTCTCGAGGAGACCAAGCCGGCGTTCGGTGTCAGCGAGGAGGAGCTCTCAACAACAGTGCGAGGTGGAATCATTAAGTTCTCTCCATACATTGAAAGTATCCTGTCGCAGGGAGACAAGCTCATCCAACAGGTGCGTCAGAGTGATCAGTTCCCACTTATTTCCGTGCTGGTACACGGACCTCCCGGATCTGGAAAGACGGCTCTGGCCTCCTCAATTGCATTGTCGTCTGGATTCCCGTTCATCCGACTCATTTCCCCCGATGCCATGATTGGCATGTCTGAGGCCAACCGCATTCAGTACCTCAGTCAGATGTTCCAGGATAGTTACAAGTCTCCGCTCAATGTGTTGGTCGTTGACCAGATCGAGGACATTCTTGATTGGGTCAACATTGGCCCCCGGTTCTCTAATCCGGTCATGCAGACCCTCAAGGTTTTCCTGCGTAAGATGCCCCCGAAGGATCGTCGACTCATTGTCCTTGCTACTACATGCCAACGCGATATCCTGGACCGTATGGATCTTCTCAAGTCATTCAACAAGGAGATTTACGTCCCGGCTGTGTCGTCGGTTGATGACCTCGACCACATCTTCGAGCAGGTCAACTTCCTCGACACGGCTTCACGAGCCCGAGCTATTCAGATGATTCAGGAGGAGACTGGTGGCACTGTGTTAGGAGTGGGGATCAAGAATGTTCTGTTTAACATTGAGGCTTCGAAGCTGAGTGGCCGCGGCAATGAGGTCAACGAGTTTGTTGACTTGACAGTACGCGACATCAACAACCGGCCAGGCAAGTTCAAGCCAGAATTCTAGAGAGGCAACTATTAGAGCAGTTTTATGAGGTGACGCAGATCGTGCTAGCAATACAAACGGAGTTCTAGGTAATCGAGATGTTGAATTATGATCAAAGGTACATCCTGGGATATTATGACAATAGGTGTTGGGGTAGACGACGTTGTGAGATTGGTGGAGAGCCGCTTTGGGGAGGTCTGTACTCGGTGGTCCTCGCGATTTTAGCAAGGTGCTCCATCTTGAGTTCGAACGCAATTAGTACCAATATGAGGCCCCGAAAGCCAAAAAAGGTGAAACTACCAATAGCGAAGGCAGCAAAGATGAACCGTCTATGGAACACTATGGGTGGCAGTCCAGAACGGATAACACCTTGTGCAATCATCTCTTGTAGCAAAATGCCATAATTAATATTCGTGAAATCGATTGTAGTCTCAGGCTCGTAGTCCACCACCTTCGGAGTCATGACAAAGTTCGGCCGCGATCTCAGAGCTGGGGAATGGCGTCCACCGCCAAACATGATGCTGGATGGCGTCGACGACCGCGTCGTGTCTGGATCGTAACCCATGTCGATAGTGTTAGGTCCCCTTTGACTAGGCATCGCCTCCGGCCGTGGCGCATATGGTTGTCGGCTATGCATCAAGGTATTGTGACTAGGACGAACTGGTACGCGCACTGGATACCTGGCAGGTTCTACCAACCGATGCGTTTCGCCTGATTCGCGCCTCTGGGCTTGATTCCCATATGGATTGCTCTCGTGTGGCCTCCTTGGCCCAGAGGTAGCTGTCATATCAGCCTTTGCACCAGCCCGCGGTGTAGCAGTTTTACTGTAACCTGCGCTCCAACCCTTAAAACTCGCAGCTCCATCAACCCGTCTCAATAAGTGCTCGGCATCTCCTCTTGGGCTTCCGCTAGGCTGCGGTCCAACTTGAGCAGGCGGCCCGGGTTGTGGGCCACTTTTCTGCTTAGGTGCTTCGCCCGTGCTTTTAGTAACTTCCTTAGCGGCGTTTAAATTCTCTAGTGCTCCGGGGGTATCGGAATTGCTGGAAAGAGGTCCATCTGAGAGGGGGTCACTCGCAGTGGGTTCAACTGGAACGGGTTTAGCTGTGCCTAGTTCAGCTGCAGCGTCTTGATTTGTGGCGCCTCCAATTGGGGTGATTTTAGCTGCAGCGACTTTGCTTGAGTCGCTGCCATCTCCGGCGCTTCCAACGCCGGTGTTCGTTCTCGCAGGACCAGCTTCGAACAAATGTTTCCTCTCCTTATGCCGCTTACTACGAAAGAACCAACCCATTGTCAACGATCAGGGATATGAAATGCAACTGTGATTACTCAGATACGGCAAGTTGTTGCCACTGAGCTGTGTATGTAACCCGCTAGGGCAGGCAGGAAGCAGAACGTATGAAGAGCAGCGCCTGCCCAACTACGTACTCATCTGCATAATCTCAGTGGAGGAGCATAATATCTTATTGCTGCTCACCACCACCACCCGATACAACAAGCATGAGCACAGCTGGAAGAATGTATATCCAGTACTTTTGGATAAACGTCTTTTCAACCACTGGTTCCGGGATCTTGTTGTCGACGAGCTTAATGGGCTCCTTAACTGATGGTAGAGGCCCTTGAGCAGGGGAAGTAATCAACACAGTGTGCTTCGGTGCCTGCCCTTCTACTACAGCTTCCGACACGTAGTCAAGGTTGACAATCTGCTCTGGGTTGGACGGATTTAGGTCGACCGTGAAGGTCTCACTGGCTCCAGGCACAGCCTTGATGAGCTGGAAGCACTGAAACTCGTTGTTCTCCACAGTACCGATGCATGCCTGGCCAGAGAAGTCACTCTGTGGATCGTGAGAGATCGAGTAGCTAGCCTTCCGCGCCAGCACTTCATACTCAATAGTACCCTTTCGAATGAGCTCTGGCTCGCTAGAGCCCCGGGCCGCCTCAATTGGCCGTAGGTACACGGGTACTGTCACGTAGTCTGATGTGGCCGTGCACAGGGCCATTAGTGAGGCAGCTACCGTTATAATAGACGGCAATCTCATTATGTTGTTTAGCGTACTCTGTAATCTTCGTTGGTGAAGGAACGAGGTCTTCAACTAAACGGCTGGATAACCGCATGCACCACGGCTAGCCGTTAAGCGGGTAAGTTTGAAGCGCTGGACGGGTTTCGCGCCGAGCAGCAGCTCTGAAAAATTAACGTGAGTCAATAAGGAAAAGGATTTAGTCTTGAGCGGTGTCCCTCGCTCCTGTTTCCTTTGCTTTATTAACGTCGTTTCCCCGGACTGTGTCGACAATGAAGGTTTACACGAGCGTATATTGAGGGCCGGTAATGGACACGGCTCATATCATACGGCTGAAGTCCCAGTTTCGGCCAACCAGCGATGATTGGCCAGCTGCTAGGGTCCATTATTTTTCATTCGAAATCAACCGTTTCATATCAACCGGTATAGATTCAATTGGATACAACCCCCGAAATGGCTTCTCCTACTGTGAACGTGAGTACTCGCCTACTTGTACCAGCCTTTTCTAACCCAGGTTCTGCGGTGGTCGGTTTTTGGAACTGGCATTGCCTACGGATTCCTGCACAACCGCACGCTGGCCTCCACTGCTGCTGAGAAGCACTCTGCTGCCGAGTTTGCTCGCAAGGAGAACCTCATTGCCCAGGCCAAGGCCAAGTACGCCGAGCTGCACAAGAAGCCGGCCACGGGTGGTGTTGTGACCGACATTGAGGACCCCAATTTCGATGTCGAGAAGTACATTGAACATGCCATCTCCGAGTAGATTGCACGGCGGATAAAAAAGTATGGATAAGCTTCGCCCTGGACCAGAGAGACTACAGGCCAGGTGTTGGACGTTTGTGCTGATTCGTATTTATTGCATCTTTGTATAGTTTAGGCCGAGTCGTCATCTGTCGGATCAATAGATCTAGGTGCTGAGACGATGTGAGATTGATATGGAGTAGCTCTTCAGGTTGCAGGCTAGTCTGGGCACGTAGAAAGGTCGTTCCAGTTTGTTGCGTAGTGTCTAGTCAACTTGTAATGCTCTATTTACATTTATGTACAATTCCAACGGTCGGTCATCTACGGATCTTGTCAAAGACTATGCCAGTACCAAGGCCAAACTTCTCACGTACCTCATCGGTACTAAGATCGTAGCGGCAGCGCCATACGTGTGCTCCGACAGCCTCGAGTTGGTTGCTCTCGACAAATGCGCGAATGTCAAAGTTTTCTCGGGCCAGCGAGGCATCTGCCGAGGTCACGTCGAGTCGACGAATCTCACCGGGCTTCGTCGCCTGTCGGAATGCCCACACACAGTAGCGGTGATCAGGTCCATTCTTCTCCGGGTGAGGAGGCAGAAATGGAACAAGCTCGTCGGACTTCTCTGTGTCCACGCTGGGGTCGACATTGGACAGGGGAATATTGGAAACTGCCCAGTGAAGCGTAGTAGTGAACGAGTCGTTGGCAATGTCAGGGGTGTCAGGGTCCACGACCAGCAGTGTGTAAAGGCTGCCATCAGGAATCTCATCGAACTCCTGAATTGTGACAATAGGGGTGCGAGTGCACACCGAGTTCCGCAGAACTTCGCCAGGCGTAACCCACTTGTTGATGACAGTAGGAAACTGTAGACGGACATGTGCCTTGGGCTCAAGAGTCGGCAAGGTATCAGGGATAACGTGAAGCTGCTCAATACGCTGCAATGTCACAAGCATGTCGTACGACTTCCAATCTCTGCGGGCCAAGTGCCGGTAAACTGGCTGACGCATGTCGAGGGCCTTGATCCGATGGTTATAGGCAACTTCGGGATCGTTGATCTCGCTGCGAATAAGGTGCTTGTCAAGCTCCTGTCTAATAGCATCGACGGTCGCCTCGTCCTGCTTCGAGCTGATGGCTTCCTCGAGCTGTTCCTTGAGCTTGTCGGCAACTTCATAGTGTCTCGCCTTCTCCTTCTGGATGATCTCGTATGCCAACGGAAACGCATCCTTCAGTGTCTTGGGTCCGTTGTATGCCAGCTGTGCACGCTTCGTCTTCAGTGACGGAGGACCATGCTTCCAGTCACCATCAAGAACGGCGCTGCGCATTCGAGGATTGTGAATTCGTAGTGATGAAGCTCTCTCAGGAGCGGTGGTGGCGTACGTCCGTACTTTTGCGGGACCGCATCGCCCCAGCAGTCGCCGGTTCACTGACAACCGCGACATATCTCTTTGCCAAAGCTACCAGACTTGAGATTCTCTAGTGCTTCTCGACATGCCCAAATTTCACCATGAAATTCTTCAGGGCACGGATTTGACACGGCTGAAGTTTAGCCGTTCGTGTCCCCACGTCACTCATCTAGCAATGCCGGGGTTCTCTCGCCATCTACTCACAATCGAGCTGGACTCTTGTACCCATATCCATGAGGTCTCTTTTAGTGACGATTGGTCTACTTGGCTCCTGGTCAGTAGCTCAAGCAATCAGTCCTGGTGGCTTCAATGTTCATGCCGACCTGTTTGTCAAACCATACTATGACGTCGTCATTAGTTCCAAGCTCGAAGACGGCAAGTATATCTTAGCCGCTGATGCCGCAAAGATTCTTGCCGACGCCAAAAACGTGAACTCAGAAAAGGACCGTTCTGTAGAGTATGAACTGATGGCTTTGCGCGGTCATGACTACCTGTGTAGTATACCTCGACAGCTAGACCCTGAGCCTGCCAGTTCGTTGGATCTCAACGTTCGAACCCAAAAAGCGAGCAGCGGTGAGGAGAGTGAATCAGTTCCATACGAGGTCCTTCCTGAAAAGCCCATTGAAAATTCACCTCAGCATCCACTCGCACCATCTGATCATCTTGAGACGGATGTGGACCTCCCAGCAGAATCTGTCGACGACGTCGTCCTCGACGATGACGAGATAAAGTCAAAGGCTGTCGAACTTCTTCGGCCCTTGGATGGAACATGCCTTTATTACACATTCTCTTACTGGACATATGCCGTCTGTTATGGTCGAGACATTGTGCAGTTCCATGCTGGTCCTGTTCAACCGGACAAACCTCCGGAGCCAAAGAGTGGTGAGCCTTACTACGTTCTGGGTCGGTTTCTGGAAAACAGCAGCGACCTTATGACAGTAGGGAACCTGGAAGGTGCAGTCTTTGCTTCCCAAATTCTCGGAAACGGAACGGAATGTGATCTGACGGGCGCTGACCGCTCCGTTGAAGTTCAGTACTTTTGCAGCATGAAATCCCCTATCGATAACATTGCATCAGTGAGGGAGCTCCGCACCTGTCACTACGAAATTGTCGTAAACTCACGACAGCTCTGCAACGATTTGGTGTTTGCACCTCCTAAGGAACCGGGTGTCAACCAGATCCATTGCCGACGTGTATATACTGAGGAAGAGTTGACAGATGTTGAGGTCCCAGCCAGCGAGCCTTCGGCCATTGGATTTCCATCGGTGGGTGAGCTGCTTACCCTCGGGTTACCCGAGGAGTATTCGAATCTGGAGATACCAGAAGACGAGAGTTTGCATCTCCACTACTCAGATTTGGAAATCGTCTTCCCAATGGAAATCGGTGCAGATATCGAATTCATCGACGTTTTGGAGTTTATTCGTGATAGCATCCTGGAAGATATCGCGATTGGCATATTTTTACAAGACGGCCATCCAGTCGTTCCTGAGGACGAGTTTGTCACATACCGCCCGGTTATCGATCCCTTAGGGAAGAAGCTTGCCATAGCTCAGATTACAGTGAAGGACGGGATGGCGGAGGTCATTGTCGTAGAGGATGAATCCTACGAAGACCCTATCTCAGAAGATTCCGTGACGCAGATGATCAAAGAAGCTGAGTTTCCAGGGTCTGAAGATTCTGGTGACGTTACTGGGCAACAAGAAAGCGAAGCCATTGAGGCCCTCAAGCATATGCGGGACGAGGCCGTTGCGTCTGACGCGTCTTCCGACTCTCTAGATGACAGTAGTGCAGGAGCCTCCACGGAGGTCGCGGAACCTGAAGCTATTGACTCCGAAGCTGCTGCCCTTGAAGCTACTAATAAGTCGGAAGCTACAAAGCCTGAAGTTACCGAAGCTGAAGTAGAGGAGGTACTGAGCACAGGTCCGGATAGCTCAAATAGCGAGAGCGAACTAACTCATGACGCACCTGTTGAGGTTGAGCCAGCAGATGGCAGAGACGAAGAAGAATACGCGGGTAACAGTGAGTCCACTGTGGTCCATGATGACCTTTAACTTGCAACTAATGAATCATGTTATTACACTTAAGAACCAAAACTAGAACAAAGAGTCTACAGAGTCGTCAAACGTCATAGCGTCCACATCAATGGCTCCGCCGAGCAAGTCCCCCTGGAACTTTTGTGAGTCTTCCTGAGTTGACTGTTCGATCGGTCGTTCAGGACGAAAGAATACCTTGGACATGGCCTTCTTTTTCACACCAGGTATCTTTCCTGTAGGTGGTAACTTCGAGCGGGAATTTCGTTGCTTCGGTGGTACTTGGTCGCCTTCCGGAAGTATATCCTGGTGTGAACCATCCAATTTTGAAAGGAAGAAACTCCGCAGCAGCCCAATCTGAGATTGAGCAATGTGTGAGTCGACTGGCGAGTAGTCCGGAACCTGATGCGACCTCTCCGTGTAGACGGGCATATCCGTCTCGTTGTTGAACGACGCATTGAGCTTACTGTGGAGAAGATGGAAAGGCACCGAGGAGGTTAACAATCCGAATTCTCTGTCGAGGCCGAGCTCGCGGAAACCAAAGAAGTCATCGCCCAGCTCCATGGAAAAATCTCCATTAAGGAACTGGTCACTGTCATCGCCAAATTGACGATCGCTAAGTTCGGCAAAACCAGGGCGGAGAAGGTCTGTCATGAAGCCTGTCAGCTTACGTGTCAGATCCTGCAGTTTGGTGCCGTGTCTCTCGATATCATCTCGAACATATGACTCCAGAGAGAGCAGGTCTTCTATTCCCTGTTGCCTCAGCGCCGTCACAACCATATCCTCGGTCGACATGCTCTCACTGTAGTCATCAAGGTAGCACACCAGTGTCCTTCCTAGCTTCACCAAATACTCTCCAGCAATCTCTGTCAAAGTGTCCACAGCCATCAACTCGGTTACTTCAAATCCATTGTGCATCGACAGCTTACTGACAGCGCGACGCATTGCTCCAGCTGCTACACCCTCGTCATACGGGTCCCGATTTGGTAGCCTTGATCCCACGTCAAGATCGAGTTCCTCAATCTTAGGCGGTGCATATGGATCCACTAGACTCACATGCATATGTTGTTGCTGCTGCATCTGACGGATAAGAGCGATCTTCGAGCACACCTTACGAATTTTTTGGATCTCTTCAAGGTTGCTTGTGATCTTGGGAGCAAGGCCAGTGTGTACAACAAATCGCGATTGGGGTATATCTCCAGCAGTCAGGTTGCGTGCGTAACCGAGCTCTTCATCGTCATCGTCGTCATCGTCATCACCATCAAAGAGTTTATACCTTGACATCGATTCATACACAGGGGGGACCCCTGACGCGACCTCGTACTCAAGCAGAAATGGATGTCCGTCTCCGTCAAAGGAATCTGCGAGGCTGCGGTTCATAAAAAGTCTTGCCCGACTCTCTTCCTCTGGATCTGGCTTCAGCATGGCTCCTACCTCGTCCTCGAACTTTGCCATTGACCACCCATTACGCAAGCTGGCAGGAGCATCTGGTTGCAACTTGTCATTCTGAAATAACTCACTTCTCTGCATCCAGTAGTGCGCCCTCTGTTTGGACGAGAGGTTCTGCCACAACTGAAATTCAACGTCTGGCTCGTATGCGGGCTCCCGACCTTCTTCCTTTAGCGTCTCATTAAGCTCACTGTCGATATCTGGGCCAGGCGTAGGCGTCGAGACACGATCGATTCGTGGGAATGGGCTTGCTCGCGAGATCGAGGGAGTATGACTATCACCGGCAGCACCCTGGCCAACTTCAGATACTGACGGCGAGGCTGCCTTGACAACCGAATCGTCATTGGCCGTCACATCACCACTCTCCTCGTCTTCGATGTTATCAAGCTTACGCTTGCGGCCCTTTGTGGCATGCTTTCCGCCACGTCCAAGCCCAGCTCCAAGTCCAGCCGAGGAAGTGCCTTCATCGTCACTGTCAGCGGCCGTTGTGTTTGCATCATTAGCCTCCTTCTCAGCGCGAGTTTCCTCCGCTTCAACCTCGGCGCGGTCACGAATCTCGATATCAGGTATTAATGGGATCAGTGACAGTGTTTTCCGCTGCATTGCAATAGCATGAGCGCGCAGAAAGTGTCTGGGGTCGGTGTTATAGGTGAGGCAGTTCTGCCATATTAGCATGAGGTCGTCGACAAACTCTTTCTTGCTTTTGTACTGGAATCCTTTAAGCTTTTTCATGACAGTGTTGAGATCCATGGGGTGTTTGATGATGGTGAAGTAGTTGGGAGCGTCACGTTTGTTGACCTTATTTAGGAACGCAGTCGAGTGCTCCGTGTATCCGCGTAGCTCGAGAACGGCCTTTTCGGCGGCCTCGTAGAGTTCTTCCTGGCCGACTTTGTCCTCGCTGGCCCACTTTGACCTGTTTTTGCGGACGTCGGATATTAAATTTTGCAGCTCAGTTTCTGTCAGCGACAATTGGTCGCGCCGCGACTCAATCGTTGCGAGCAGGTGCTTGAGACTGAGGTTTGCAGCGCCAAATGCAGCGGTGCTGGTCATCTTGTTGGGAGTCGTAGTGGACTCGAGAATGTCCGAGTCCATTTGACGGTCCGACTCTTCCAGCTTGCGCTGCTTGAGGGCGTTGTCGCGATCGTTTTCGAACGTATGGTACATGCGGTTGAGGTTCGACACTGTCTCCTTGTTCGTTCGAGACAGGTTCTCATCCGTATCGATGGTTACTAGGTTAGCTGGGAGCGACAGTACAGCGGTTGCGGGTAAATACCTCTGATGATGGGTCGGCCAAGGTCGTCCTTAGGGAGCTGTGCTGCCTCGTCGACGGGGTTGCCATTGGTGGACGAGGGTGCCTCGTCATGGCCGTTGTCTTCGTCTTCATCGTCGTCATAGTCGTCTTCCTCCTGTCTTTTGACGTTTGTATCATTAGCGGCAGAGCCATTGGCTGCGGTAGCACGCTCGGCGTCATCGAACAGCGACGCTAAGCTGTCGACGGTGCTGGATCGGGCAAGTGCAGGAAACAGCAAGCTGCTGAACTTATCAAACAGCATATATCTGACGCGGAATGCGAGCACCAGCGAGTCTACGGTTGTTATGGAGCCAGTAGCCGCAACCGAGCGGCGGGTCGCGTCGTTGTGGTCGCCGTCAGACGGATCCGGCTCTTGACTGGCCTCGGCTCGGGGTCCGTTGGAGGAATCGCGATTGACCAAGGCGACACGACCATTGTGGCCATTTGAAGGTATTTCGGGTGTTGGCTCGTGGCGTTCGACCTGGCAGACGACGTTACCGTCGAGAAACTTGGACCAGAGCCATTCGCCATGCGAAATAGCATACTCAAACAGCGAGTGCTCCTGTACCGACAGGTACGCGTGCCATGAGCCCTGGCCGTTCATGTCCGTGGCGAGCTTCAACAGCCGCGGATAGTCGTTGCTCGCCCATATTCGTAAAAGGGACGAGGCCTCCATGGTCCGTTAGCGACTGGTCGAGTAGTAGGAAGCTTAGGATGGAAATACAATATGAATGATTTGGGAGGTGCGGCTGCCCGATATGAGGGAGGAGTTAGACGAGTTCAGGTTGACCAAGGTATAGTACAATTAATTACAGTCTACGTGTATACGTGTATAGGAGTGTGTGAATCTATGCTCCTTAGATCTTGCCCCGCAGCAGGTTCTTGACCGTGTTGACGGCGCTGATACGCACCGTCTTACCGAACGAGTAGAAATCCATCGTCGACGTGAGCACTTCGAGCATACCAAACGGCAGCATCGTGGGGATCCATCCCTGGGCCAGCTCAAGGGCCCATGAGTCGGCAGGCATGCGGTACTGCTTGTTGTGTCCACACTGCAGGTGGTGCGAGTCGCCGGGCTTGTAGATCTCGGGCTCGCGCGAGTGGGCAGGAGCTGCTGTCTGCTCGCCGTGGAGGATCAGGAAGTAGTCCTCGGCAAAATGCGTGCCGGTGTGGCCCTCGGTGCCGACAGCGGTACCAAAGAAGATGAGATACTCGGAGATAGACGAGTGCAGCACGAGCATCGATCCCATAGCGTTACCGGCGTTGTTGAACACCCACTCGTCCTCGTTGTAGTCGTTGATGTAGTCGCCGTACTTTTCCTTGAGCTTGCTGTACACCTCATACAGGACGACGGTCGAGTTTGCGCCTTCGTGCTGCGCCAGCACCTCACGGCCCAGGTCCTGGAGCTCGAAGCGATCAAACACAAAGTGCTGGTGCAGGTAGTTGACGCGTACGTACGAGAGCAGCGCAAACAGCGACGAGCCCAGCGCGAAGATGGCCAGCGTCAGCAGCGAGAACTTTCCAACAAACGCCATTATTCAAGTGTGGCTGAGCCGGATCACGGAGAAGAGACGCGGTAGGGATGAAGTCCTTTTTAAGTAGCTCGGCAGTTTTGAGGGCTGTGCGCACCGCCGTACTGCTCGACTAGATCGTACCCGTCGTGTTGCGCCTTGCTTTTTCCACCATAGCCGAGGAGTTGGAGAACTGCAATCCTGGTTGAACTCTGAACAAATCAGAGGCGCAGTAGATACCAGTTAATACTAGTTAGCACACTTTGATGTGGAGCATATTTGTGTGGAGATGAGTTTGAGCGTGTAGTTGCTCACACCTTCTCTCACCTTTCATCTCTTAACTCTTCACCTGCGAGCTAGGTGGTTCCGGAGATGCACTATAGCTACTGTCACTGCCCACTGGCCAGCCATGGCCGAAGCAAGAGTAGTAAAGTCGCAACCAATAGGCTCGGAACTCGCATACTTTGTCGCCAGCATCCGGAACGCATAGGTCGACAGAGGCATAGCCACAAAGTCGGCAAGGGCATGCGAGAAAGACGAGATCATGAACTTGCAGGACCGTGCATAGCTGTCCGTGGCTCCGTCAAAATTAGGCATCAGCCGTGAAGCGCCAGCCTCGATGGCTTCAGGCACAATTAGCTCAGCTGTGTGCACTGCCATTACTGCAGCAATGAGCTGCCAGTTGTGCTGCCAGTAGATTGAGCTCCACATGCTTCCCATGGACGGACCTCTGACAAGACCCAATGATGAGGCCATTGCCCGCTGTAACAGCGGGTAGAACACGAGGTCGGGCACCACTTTCCGCCCTAGTCGGGCGACGAAACGGCCGATGAAACCAAGTTCAGTCTTGATATGTGTTTGCATGCCATCGGGAATCAACGCTCGGATACTTCCAGTGATGATCTCATATGACAACGACCACAGCATCCCTCCCAGTGCACCCGTAGCGCCGAACGGATTCTCCGTCCAGAATGTTGACACCTCTCGGTACAGCAGACTGCCGTAGCCAATTGGTGCCAGCGTGAACGTTTGGGCTTTCACACGGATGCGTGCTGGCGTCCAGGTGCACAGCAGCATAAGCACCGCCGAGTCCATGTCAGCCATGTCCTCTTGAGTCCGAGCTGTCTCGTCCTCGACCTCATCTTGGATAACTCCCTTGGTTTGAGAAGTGTGCAAATCGACAATAACTGGGTCGTCCTTTACTGACGCCCGTTTGGCCCCAAGACCCACAAAGCTGAGCACAGCCCTTTCTGCCTCGGCAAGACGTTGCAGTAAAGCCTTGTTTTCGGCGTCTGCCACTGCCTCAGCACTGGACGGGTCGTGCACTGGATCCAGAAATGACGGCCCCAGTGCAAACCTCAGAAGTCGCTTTGAAATCATTCACACAGCGCGACTTCTGGCCATCTAAACAGCCAGATCCATGTAGCCCCAGCTTTTGGGCTCTGCAGCCGCGTTGGAGTGGTTGGGTTAGGATGCCTATTAGGGTAGTGGATATTGAAGATCTCAAAAAATATATTTCACTTCCATCTGCAAGCCTCTCTCTACAGACTGCCAGCATCAAAAATGGAGCTCAAGACTTCATTCCGACCCCGGTCGGTAATCGAACCGCTCTACACGGGTGGAGAAGTATCTATAGCCGGTAATGTCATGGCTTCGACGCTCATTGACCGGGTTGTACTCACCAACCTCGACACTGGTGAGCGGCTCGCGACTGTCGAGGGCGACGGCGAGCTTGTCACGACTCTCAAACTGTCGCCGTCGGCCTCACATCTCGTCGTGTGCTCCAGGTCTCTTCTCATGCATGTTTACCGTATCACACCACAAGACAACAAGCTCAAAGTGTCCAAGGCCAAGTCGATCAAGGCCCACGAATCGCCCGTCATGGTTCTCGACATTGATCCGACCTCGACACTGCTTGCTACCGGTGGAGCAGAGGGTGCTGTGAAGGTGTGGGATCTAGAAGGCGGATACGCTACACACAACTTGCGCGGACACGGAGGTATCATCAGTGCGCTCAAGTTTTGGGGCCAGCAAGGTTCCACCGACTGGAGGCTAGCCAGTGGTTCCGACGACTGCAAGGTGCGCGTTTGGGACCTCGTTAAGAGCAAGAGTCTTGCTGTTCTCGACAACCATGTCAGTATTATTCGTGGCCTGGACTTCAGCGAGGATGGTCGTGTGCTCATCTCTGGAGGCAGAGACAAGGTTGTGAGCGTGTGGAATGCGAAGACGTTCAAGCTCGTCACGACGATTCCCGTCAGCGAAACTCTCGAGGCAACGGGATTCGTGCAGTCGTCGGGATCCGAGCTTACCTTTTACACGGGTGGAGACCAGGCGGTCGTCAAAGTTCGCAACCTCAAGGGAGACATTATTTATCAGCAACAAACTCAGGACGAGCCCATCGAGCTAGCCGACGAGGTGACCATTGTGGCTGTCCACTCGACGCCCGCTGGCCTGTTCAGCGTTCTTTCGGACCAGATGATTATCCAGCTGTCCAACGACGACCTGTCAGTCGTGCGACGCATTGCTGGTAACCACGGCGAAGTCATTGACATGTGTTTTGTCGATGACAATCGGCTCGCCGTAGCGACCAACTCGGCTGAGATTCGGGTCATCTCGCTCGATTCACCGCTCGAGTGTGACGTGCTCGAGGGCCATTCAGATATTGTGCTCAGCATGGACTCGACTCTAGAGGGCCGTTGGCTAGCAACATCGGCTAAAGACAACCACGCTCGGTTGTGGGAGCTTGTGGACGGCAAGTTCCAATCGCACACCGTTTTCAGTGGCCATGCTGGATCTATTGGAGCTGTTGCTCTGCCTCGCACACCTCAGGCTGGTCGTGGACTGCCAGAGTTTGTCGTTACAGGATCGCAAGATCTCACTGTTAAGCGGTGGAGTCCCAAGACGGGCTCTGCTGTCTACACCCGCAAAGCGCACGACAAGGACATCAACGCTATTGACGTTTCGCCCGATGACCGGATGTTTGCCACTGCCAGTCAGGACCGTACAGTAAAGGTGTGGGATCTCGAGACGGGAGACACGGTTGGAATTCTAAAGGGCCACAAGCGAGGAGTATGGACGGTGAAGTTTTCGCAGTGGGACAAGACTATAATCACTGGAAGTGGAGACAAAACGGTTCGACTGTGGAATCTAAACGACTACAGTTGTACTCGTACTTTTGAAGGGCACAGCAACGCTGTTCTCAAGGTGTCGTTCCTGACCCAGTCACGCCAGATCGTCAGTTCTGGTGGTGATGGACTCGTCAAGGTGTGGAACACGCACAGCGGCGAGTGCATGACGACGCTCGACAACCACGAGGACAAGGTGTGGTGTGTTGCAGTCGATGAGCGGGGAGCGCAGGAGGAGGGCGGAAAGACGGTTGTTGTGTCTGGTAGCGGCGATTCGGTAATCACGGTATGGGAAGATGTGACCGAGGAGGACCGGGTGCGGCAGGAGGAGGAGACAGCGGTGCTTGTGGAGCAGGAGCAGGAGCTGTCCAACTACATTCTACGGGAGGACTGGGCGAGTGCGTTCAAGCTGGCGCTTTCGTTGGATCATCCATTCCGACTGCTCAAGTTGCTGACGCAGGTGCACGATAAGCAAGAGGTGGGATCGATCAGCGGGCTCCAGGATGTTGATGCAATCATTGCGTCGCTTGACGACGAGTCGCTGCTTCGGCTGCTGGGGCGGGTGCGGGACTGGAATACGAACGCGCGCACGGGGGCCATTGCGCAGCCGGTGCTGCACGCGATTCTAAAGTATCACAGTGTCGATCGACTGAGCAAGCTCAAGGGCATCAACACGCTGGTGGAGAGTCTGATCCCGTACAGCGAGCGGCACTATGGGCGGACCGAGGATCTGATGGTGGAGAGCTCGATCCTGAGGTATGCGCTGCGCGAGATGAGTCTGACGGGGTAGGTGGAGACGCGGGATACGCGGGGAAGTGTAGGTAGACCAAAGCATGGGGAAGTGTACGTAGATCAAAAGCATGTTGCATATTCAGTAGTGTTTCAGCGATGAAACAGCTTAAGAGCGGTAGGATTGGCAGGACCACAGTAGATCTGACTGGCTAAACTAAACTGGCTAAACAGGTTAACTGGCAGCTGATCTAGCAAGCCAAACTGGCAATATGGCTATCTGGCAATCGGCAATCTGGGCCACTAAACTAAACTGCCAAACGGAAGCTCGGCAGAAAGATCCTCAGGTACCCCTAAGAGCAGCCCAGTGCACTAGCTGCCCTGACTTGCCCTGAATGTTACATGATCGGGGGTTGCATGGCAAAATTGTTGCTGCACCAGGACCCACCGGTAGATCACGATTTGGTGCCTGGCGGCGTGCAGCGACTAATTGGATGAAATGGGCGCCAATGGGGAGTTGGCCTTGCCAGCGCGCGATGGACGATCGGGCGGAGGGCCGGTGACGGCGGTGATCAGGTGAGGGGAAGGGAGGAGATCGTTTTGTGAATCGGGCGGCCCGGTCTGGGCGCTGGCGAGGCACCAGACGCACCGTCCCCCACTGGGCAACTGGCAGGTGGGCACCACAAAGTCCCAAGCCGGCGCGGACGCGTCACGTCGCAGGCGCGTTTGTTTTGACTGCGCTGCATTGGGCGCCTCTGCCGCCTGGGCACAGCGCTGGCGACACTGCGGACGTTGTGGACGGTTGTGGCCAATGGGCGTGCTGGGCGCACGAATCCAAGCATGGCCACTTGCGGCCGATGGGCGGTGGGTGTCAGGCACCGTGGCAGTAGAGTTCAGCGGCACGAGAGCCAGTCACCGAGGCAGTCACCGAGGCAGTCACCGAGGTTGAAGCACAAGCAACAGCATAAGCATTCTGCAGTGGCTGGATCGCCTGGGACCCATGGCTTCCGTGCCGATGGTAAGTTTTATTTTGTGTTGAAGAATAGGCGCGGATGGCACAAAGTGGGTGCGAGGCGCCTGGACCAAACGAGCGGGGCTGCCGCCAGATCGAGATTTACGAGCCCGATCAACAACTGGTCAGGCGGCCGGGCGTAGCTGCACGATATTCCGGGCAGGCAGATTCGAGACCGAACGCAAGGCCGAGCGCAAGGTCCGGGGCACCAACGGCCGCCAAATTCCACCGCGGCATACCCGCCCAAAGACGCCCGCGTCGATTAGCTTTGGCAGGCATTGCCATGCATCCTGCTGGAAACTCTAACGGGTAATCCGCCGGTAATTTGGTGCGTAAGCCAAGGTACGGGCAGTGGTTGCGAAAGCTAGTTGCGAAAGCTGGTTGCGAAAGCTGGTTGCAGAAAGCAGTGGTTGCGGGAAGCAGTGGTTGCGGGAAGCAGTGGTTGCGTGAACATGGGCTGTTGTTTAGTGGCCCGTTCTGTACAGTTGTATCTACGTCACTATGTTAGCTGAATATCATGTGTATCATGTGTCATGTATTGTGTATATCATATCCAGTGTGTATCATATACAGTGTACATCATTATACCATAGTTGTACACTTAATTGACATTGCTATGTTCCTTGCTCGGCGTAACAAGCAAAACCAAAAAAAGAACCCGGGCTGCAGTTGGCTAGCTGCATCGGAATTGATTCATTGTACATGAAGCGGGAGCAGTGATTTTGACGGCTGCTGAGCCGCTAGCGCACAGATACTCCCAGCCGACGCAATCGCCCTGGTTACTGGTGCCAGCCGAGACCTATATAAACAGAAGTGGACCCCTGTGAGGTCAGCACTGCTCGTTGCCTGCCTCATTCACTTTCATCCGCTGCCATTCGTCCATTCGGACATTTGTTCCTTGTGGTCACTTCTGTGGTCCCCCGCCCGTCACCGAGAACCCTGTAGGGCCCTGTACCGTCAACGGGAAGCCCGCTGCAAATACCTCGTTGACTAATTAAGAGACTGGCGGCCCGCGTCCAGCCCGCCTCTGGCTGTTTGTCCGAGGATCGTTTGCAGGCGATCGCCTTGGCTGCTGCCGCATTGGGCAACTGCCAAACAGAGCCGGCTCGGCCACAAACCCAGACCTGTAAGTACCACAGCACAATGGGAATTGCCCGAAACAGGCCCTTCTGGCGTGAAAAAGCAATCTCCGGTAATGCGCACATGTGCGACCTGCGCGGTGGTTTAAAAGACAATCTATCGCCTCGACTGAATTGCACGCTTTTCGTTGTCGTCACCTTCTAATTGCCAGCTTCTTCACTCGTTATTCTCATTCTTTTGGCTGGTGCCATTCTGACGGCTTCTGCCATGTAAGTGAAGCTGCTGCTTGCGATTACCCCTCTAACCCAGATCTGGTCCGGTAAGTAGCAATCCGCTCCATCAAGTGTTCCCTCAAGCGAAATCTGAAGTGAAGTCCTCAAGTGAGATCCTCAAGTGAAGTCCTCAAGTGAAATCCTCAAGTTGCCCCAAAGTCACCGCTCTCTATTCCCTTTCTCCATCTCTTTCTTCTCTTTCCCTTCTCTTTGTCTCTGCCATTTCCCTGCCATTTGTCTGCCTCTCTGCCTGCCTGCTTGCTCGTCCAGTTCTGGCTCGCCCACTTGGGACAGCCGCACAGCGTTGTCGAGGCGATATGCAGGTGGCCAGGTCGGGGCCAAAGTAAATACCAGCCAGGCCCTCGTACGCCCGTCGACGTGACGCGCTAGCGCAATGCCGCTGCAAGATCATTGACGGCCTTGGTAAATAAGCAGCTGTAACCACGGCCGATCGCCGCCCACACCCGACGCTCAATCGAGCCGCCGACGGGGCTGATCCCTGGGCTATTTACGCACCCTTTCGTCATTCTGCGCTACGGCCTGATCACAGGTTGTGTCGCATCCCACTAGCGTGTCTTGCTGCACCTCTTGTTGCCCGCTTATCGCTGACCTCATCCGGTATCCGATCGCTGAACCCCACACTTCCATTTATTTGTGGCCTTCCCCGTCGTTTCTGTGAACCAGCATTCGCTTCCACCCCCCCACTCTCGCTTCACTTCCCTGCCCGCTTTCGCGCCCGCTTCCCCGCCTTTCTGCCCCCATTCACTTCCCACTCTGCCCACTCTCTCTTCCCCTCGCTCCTCCCCACTTGATGGTCCTTCGTTATCGCCCGTCTGGCTTCTAACAGCTAGACATGATTGAATTCGCCTTCTCCCCCGTCACCGATGTGGCCCGTCCCATGGCCCGCATGGCAGACAATATCCAGACGCTCTTTCTCCAGGGAAGCTCGCCTGCTCAGTCCATGCCTGAGTCGTCACCCTCGTTTCTTCCTGAGTCTCAGCGCTCTGGACCCGGCAAGAGCAGGAAACAACGCAGCGCGTCCGCCCGCCTCTTCCCCGTGCCGAACCTCACCTCCACAGACCTCATGTCTTCGCCCTCCACCACCGCCCTAGCGGCCGATATGTCCCAGAACTTCCACATTGACAAGACGTGAGTCCTCCGCTATGCCACGCTCCTTCCTTCCCCCCTCTAACACAGTCCATCCATTCCCACCCCTCGCCGAGCTCTCTTCCCCATGCCGAACGTGCAAAGACCAAAGCCTGCAGTGCTGCCGTCTTCCTCACCGTACATGCCCATGGATGAGGACAGCTCGCCGCTTCCTCACAAGCTGCCCGCCAACACGACCGCGCTCTCAGCATCAACGATGTCGCAGGTCGCATTCTCGAGCTCCAAGACTACCGTCACCACCTCGGTGAATCCGAAACCGCTGGCTCCAGCCCGCATGAAGACACTCTCCAATGCCTCACTAATGATGAACTCGAAACCGGCCCTCTCGTGGAACCAGAGCCAGTCCCCGCTGCCGTCGTCGTCGCGCCTCGCTGACGATTCCGACAGCCCCATGGACGGCTCCTCTGCAGACGACTCGCTGTCGAGTCTGTTCGCTGCTTCGCCAGTCCCAGCTCGCCTCGGCGCCAAGAGCAAGTCCTCCAGCTCCATTGTGCAGCCCTGCAAGTTTGGTGGCATGCGCGACTCGTTTGAGACCCCGCGTCCCGGCTTCATGCGTCACTCAAAGATCCGCCGAACCCACTCCATGTTCCAGCATCCCGAGGAGATCCTCTCTGAGGAGATCAACGAGGAGAAGGAGACGGTGTCGATGATGGCATCACCCTCGTGCGACGACGACAACCAGTCTTTCCTCACCAACCCCGACTGCGCCATCCAGTCGTTCCCCGTCAAAGAAGACCAGTTCCGCCGCATCCATCGCGACACCCTGTGCGAGATCCTCGACGGCAAGCACCAAGGCACCTATGACCGATTCATCATTATTGACTGCCGCTTTGAGTATGAGTACGAAGGCGGCCACATTGATGGCGCCATCAACATCAACTCGAAGCAGCGCCTAGAGGACGAGCTCCTTACCAAGGTCTCGGAGCGCAAGCCCAATGAGAAGCTGCTGCTCATCTTCCATTGCGAGTACTCGGCTCACCGGGGACCCCTCATGGCAATGCACCTCCGCAACCGCGACCGCCAGCTCAACATGCGTCGCTACCCGCTGCTGCATTACCCAGACATTGTCATCCTCCAGGGTGGCTACAGCCACTTCTTCAAGGACTCCTACGACCGCTGTGTCCCGCAGCGATACGTAGAGATGAACGACTCGCTCCACCGCCACACGTGCGAGCGCGAGATGGACCGTTTCCGCAAGAACATGAAGTTCTGCCGCACTCAAACATTCACCTACGGGTCCCAGCTCTCCAACACTCCGTGCGGAGTCACGAAGAGCAGCGATATCCGCGACAGCTTCCGCTTTCCCCTGCGCGAACAGAGCGTTAATTCTACCACCCCCACAGGTCCCAACAAGCAAGGAAAGCGAACTGGCCTGCTGAGGTTCTCGAGCTTCAACGACTCTGTTCCGCGACTGCATCTCAAGTGACCGGTTCACTTGTTGGTTGCATCTATCCGCCTACATGGCTTATTTATTATGTTTCCGTTTCATCGCATTGCAAGCATCAAGCAAATACATTACTATCATGAATCGTCGTTAGTCGTTAATTAATGTTTTGGCTACTCCGCCATCGGTACATCCTCGTCAACAGCGTCTCCAGCGCCATCAGCATCGTTGAATTCAGCCGGCGTAGCAGTCCCGCTCGGCTGCGCCTCGTCACTACCGTCCTGCTCGAGAGATGACTTGGCATCTTGGATAATCTCTGTTCGAAACGCCTGGATCGAGCTCATAAGAGCATCGAACTTGGCTCGGCGCGAGTCCCAATCCTGTCTGAGCTGGGCCTGCTGTGATTCGAGTTCAGCAATCTCCTCTGCCAATGAGACGTTCAGCTTCTCATCCTCGCTGCGCGTAGTATTCAAGAGGGCAATGATCGGAACGGCTCCTGGTTCGTCTGATACTACCACTTTTTTGGGTTTCAGCATTGAGTCCACCATCTCGTTGCACTCTTCGCGCTCGGCCCGGTGTCGCTGTGCATCGGCCAACTGCTGCTGGAGCTCGAGCGTCTTCTCCGATAGTGCTTTTGACCTGGCTACGCCTTCACTGTTTTGCTTCTGGTACATCTCCATCTCCTCCTCGTTCATCACCAGCTGAAGTTGCAGCTTGAGAACCATCATATCAAAACTGTCAAGCTCGCGGTCGACAGTATTACGGGTCTCTTCACTTGGTTCATCCTGTGAAGTCAGCAGAGCCAGAGCTTTAGCAACGCGTTTATACGTCGCTTCAGACGTTACGATCCGCTCCCGGATGATAGCCTCCTCGTCAAGCATCGTGCAATGGAGATACCGACTTGAGGACCAACAGATAGAGGTATCAGGGAAAGTCTGCGATACCCTTGTTAATACACTCCCAATTGACTAGGTACAACGACAGAGTAGAAAGTACTGAAATATGCAGTTTGAAGGATTTCAGGAACATCGATATTTCAGTGTTAGGGTTGACATCGTCTCCAACTGACCAGCTTGCACTTGACATCTTCACAGCCAGAATGGAGCAATTGATCCTGGCGGCCCAGTGCGCATCACAGGCCAACCTCGAGCCTTTGGCGAGTCTCCTGGCGAGCAACAGCGACTACTTTCTCGCGGCTGATCCCCATGCTCCCCACAGTGTTTGGACGATTCTCCTGACGTTGCTACCGGAGGCGGTTGACCCCGCAAGCTACCAGCCTCTAATCCGCGACGTTCTCGATGGGAGCCTCGACACTGACACAGGAGACGCTGTTGAGCTAGACCTTCCTGCTTCTCAAATTGAGTCGCGTAGCCAGTCAATACTCGAAACACTGGCTTCGCGAGCAGAGGAGCTTGGCTGGGTCAAGCTAGACTCGACTGACTTCTACACGCAATGGCTTCAGATCCGAATCCGTTCGCTGGACGAATGTTACAGCAGGATAGACTGGGTGGGGCCACTACTCGAACGCGCTCCACAACCGGCCCTGGCGTGGTATTCTGGAATCATCGAGGTCATCAATAGGTACAGGGCTCTGTTTCCTGGCAGTAAATTGGCTGTCAATTCCATGGAGACGGCCAAACCGCACACAAATGTGTCTACACTACTGCAAAATGCGACTGCCAAGACGATAAGGCGTGATTTCGCAATGCTCGTCGTCCCGTATCTGACATTTGTCGACGGATGGTCCACGGCTTTCAACCCGTGGTTTGAAGAAAACGCCCACAATATGTCTCTGCTGGCTCCTCTTGCTTCAATATCACTAGCGCACAAGGTAGCCTCCCACCTTATCACGGCTTGCTACCTGTGTCGCGCAGCTGATGCCGAAACTTGGTACAACATGAAGCAGATCCACGAGGGTCTCTCGCGCGCAATCACCTCAAATGCGAGCGAATCTTCCCAATTAGAGAGTCTCCCGCAGTTCACATTTGAATCCCTGCTTGTGAGTCCACTCACTCAACCAACCAAGTTTGCGTTGAATGAGCTCCTACACAACATCGATGCCGCAAAGATCCTGTCCAGGCAATCCTCCTCTACTTCTCTTGCAAGTATTGTGGCTGCCCAGTTCTTCACTCGAAAGGAACAGGAACAGTCTTTGTCTAGAGTTCTCAACAGCAAAAACGGTTCCTGGGAAAAGCAGCTGAAGGACGTTCTTGTTCTTCGGCAGGCCAACTTGTTTAATCTCTTGCCCAGCGACTACATACATCGGCACTTCATCTCAGCAGCTCTCGCGGACGCTGACTTTGAGTTCATCGCAAAGCATTACGGTGACAATGAGGAATTGGAGACCTTGGCACTGTCACAATTCCACGCGTTCTTTGACACCGCGACACATTTCAGCAAGACCAAGGGTGATATGAAACACGCAGAGCAATGCCTCCGACTATTGACAAGCGATTCGACACAAGCAAGACAGGCGAGAGCTTTGGTCAACAGTGCGAACTCGTTAGAGCATTACACGTTGTCTTTTTCTCACGGCGCATCGGCGACTCCTGCCGAGCTTCGGCTCCACTCACCAATGGAAACCGTTCATAAGATTCTTGAGCTCAACGCGAAGGCCTACAGAGACCTTGCTTCTCTAATACAGATCGCAGACCAGCTTGTAATGGCCCTTGACTACGATGACGATGATTTCGAAGTCGACTCCGTGCCTATTCAAGTGCGTGCCATGTGCGTCGAGTCGGCTCTCGTTGACAACAACTTTAAAGTTGCTTATGACTACTGTGTACCAGTGCTATCGGCTCTGAGCAAAAGTACTGTAGCCTGGACAGCTTGTTTCCAAGTCGGCAAGTACGTGTCACCCTTCTGGGACTACCCTCCCCTGGCTATTCTTGAACAGCAGATGAAGATACTTGCACTCACCCTTCAGATCTGCCCTGTGGATAGTCTGGATGCTGTTTTGGCCGCGTGGAAACGAAATGACGCCCTATGTCGAGAACAATGGCAGGATTCATCGCCCAGCCGACGGTCGCCAGCCGTTGGAGACCAGTCTCAGGGCATGTCCGCTTCTCGTATTGCCCGTGCCATCTCCTCGTCTGCTTCTGAGTTTGCCTCTGGCGGAGGCAGAGACGACAGACCTCGTAAGCGGGACCAGATATCGAACCTGCTCGTCAGCAGTCTTGGGTGGGCTATTGGCGCTAGCCAGCCGAGATGACCACAAGCGCCTTAATTTATTCACGCATAGCAGAGGCAGGATTTCTTGTATAAAACTCTCAACCTCATCTAAATAAATACAGTCAGCGCATAGGGCGCTTTGCAACTTCTATATACCCCGCGAAGATGTCGGCTGCTTGGGAGGCGCGTAAAACGAATCGCCTAGATTGGTGGAGTCCCAAGGGAGAACGTCTTCCATTGCGTGGGTGATATCTTCGACCTCATTCACGTCCCGAGGATCGGGTGCACGCGCGAAGCTGATACGCCCGTTGGGCTTCTTACGCTCCTCGCGAATGATTTCATCATCAGTTAGAACAGTCTCCAACGAGTCGTAGAACTCAACGACACGGTCATGAACCATGACTTTACTTGCTGAGAATCGTAGAACTTGGAGTCCCCCCAAGTTTGTGGCTCGACTGATTGCAACATATGCTTGGCCCTTTTCAAAGGTCTTGCCGAGATCGACCTTGACCCATTCAAGCGTCTGACCCTGAGCTTTATGAATAGATAGCGCCCAGGCCAGGATGAGAGGTACCTGTGTACGGGACGCAACGACCTCGCCATCCTGATCTTCGCAATCCCACTTCTCTGGCTGTACGAGGACATCACGCGACGTGTTGTCTCTACCGTAAAATCGAACCAGTGGCCATTTTCTTGTCGTGTTGTCACCGCCTTTACTCTCGTGTGCCAACAAACGAACTCTGGCTCGCTTCCGCTTCCAGCTCACAAATTCTTCACTCGACATATCAATATCCTCTGGGATGCCAAACACATCGTCAAGCTGCTCGGGAACTCCCTCCTTTGAGGAGCCATCAAGAATTCCTGTCACATCCTGCGACGACAACAGAGACAGATCTTCACCCATGAACGCAAAGGTGGAGTCGCTCATGAACCCGATAACCTTTCCCAGTGTGCCATTTACTAGGGTCTCGTCCACGTTTTTAATCATCATTACTTGTGATCCGCACTTGATTGTCAAGTCACGGACAGCCATGAGATTGTCGAGGTTGAACATACGACGAGCATCGTCATGAGCGTAAAAGTCAGTAGCGTTGAAAGTCATCGTTGGGCCGTTTAAAGCGTGTAGTCGACCGCTATTAGCTTGTTCCACTTGGTATCTCATCGGATATAGCTCTGCCGGAGTGATTCCTGGTGGAACCTCGGGAGCGCGAGAAAGGTTCTGAAAGGCTCGTATCGTCTCATTGCTCATTTGCCCACGTCGCATTTCGTTAAGCATCGTTGAAAATGTGCTGTCTTTCTGTCTGAATATCTGCCGTAGTAGAATGGTGTGCTCAATGACGGAAGACCAGCAGTCACTTTCGAATGTAAATCGCATCTTCTGGTCTTTCTTAGGGACTGGAGGTAGCTGGAAGAAATCGCCAGTGATTACAACCTGGATCCCTCCGAAGGGAAGGGTTGACTTACGAATTGCACGAGCAATTGCCTCAAGTTTATCGAAGAGTTCTCCATCAATCATAGAGATCTCATCGATAACAAGGACTTTGCAATCTCTCCAGCGCCCACGAGCCTTGCGGTTTTTCTTGACTTTCTTTATGAGCTGATCGACTCCTTCGTTACCAAGTTGAATTCCAGCAAAGCTATGCAGAGTAATACCACCGATGTTACAGGCCGCAAGACCCGTGGAGGCCGTCACAGCAATTTGACCATGGTGATACTTCTTCTGCAAATCCTTTATGATGCGACTTAGCAACACAGACTTTCCTGTACCGGCTGCACCGGTGAAGAATACGTTCTTGCGCTGATTGACAACGATGTTGAGAACACGTTTCTGCTCCACGCTGAGAAACAGCTTTGGTATGTTCGGGAGACTCTTGCTACCAGGTTTCTCTTGTTCAGCAGATGGTTGCTTGGAATCTGCAGCAGTAGACATGCTTCGAGTCTGCATGTTGAGCCGTCTCAGCTCGCTACGAGCAGCCTGGGTTGTATGGGGTGATTGATCCCAGACGCGAGCTTTGCCAGACTTAGGGAAGTACTCACTCTTGGTAGGTGCAACATCAGACTTCTGTAGATTCTGCTCTTCTTTGACAGACGGCTCACGTCTGATTGAATGTCTTGAGATGATGAGCTCCTCAAGTACGGATTCAGACTTGACAGGTGGTTCCCCAGGTCCCGGCCGCTGCGAGTCGGCTAATGAGAGAAATGGGTTCACATCTTGCTGTGCTGATGCCTGGTGAGATTCATATTTCAGCCGAGAGTAGAGTGTTGCCGTTTGATGCGAAGCAGGAGATGACGACCATGAGATGTTGCTACTTGTACGGGTTGCTTGGAGGGGAGTTTGCTGAGGGTCGGGTTTAAGCTTAGAATCTGTCTGATCGGAAGCTTGAGAAGCCTTGTCGGCAACAGCCGGTACTTTGGGCAGGCGGAAGAGTTTGACAGGACTGAGATCAGAGTGCAGGCGTTTCGAAGGTTGCTTGTTTGCCGAGAGGCGTTGGAGATGCGATGATACGGGCGACTTAGGTTTCGTGGGCGTTGGTAGGGAGAATCGTTTGACTGGTGAATGGGGAGGTGAGGATTTGATGTCGGCGATGTGCATTTCGATGAGGTCGCTGCTCGAAGACAGTAGATCCGAGGGCGAAACCTCAAATCCAATCGTTTCGCGAGCTAGTTGGCCCACGGTGTGGATCTCGCTATCCGATGACAGCAGGTCATCTGCGCAAACACGCATGCCTGACTTGTCAACGAACAGGACATCATGGCGACTCATGCTGATACGTGAAGCGTGGCGAGCGCTTGAAATGAGGCTCGCTGAGTGGTGGAATGGTGAAGGCGAATGAAGCAAATGGGCGCCACACACAAACCGATTTACACGAAGACTGCTGAGCAGCATCAACGCTTTATAACGAAGCCCAGGGACAGACGAGTGGAACACGGCACAACGTTCAATTGAGTCACTGTTGACGTTCACGCCATGAAACAGGTCCACAGAGCGTACATGCAGGGCGGTAAGACCAAAGCGCGGCTATAAAACGCGTCGCGCAGATTCAATTTAGCTTCAAAAGTGACCGATCTACTGACCGATCAAACTAACCTGACAAAACTGACAAAAATGGCACAGTTAAAATGGAGGAGCATAGCGCTGGACGCTCGCGAGGTTCAGCTAGCGACAGTGCTGCGTTGTGGACAGTCGTTTCGCTGGAAGCAGATCGACAATGTGTTCTCCATGGCCTATAAAGGACGAGTCGTCTTTCTGAAGCAGACCCCCGAGCACGTCGAATACGCGTCGATACCCGACGACAGTGAGCTCAAAGTGTCGACCCGTGAAGTGGTCAGCGACTATCTCAATCTCGACGTCAAGCTCGCCGAGTTGTACGATAGCTGGGGCCGCGCCGACACCAAGTTCCTCACCAAAGCCCGGGACTTTGGCGGAATCCGCATTCTGAGGCAGGATCCTTGGGAATGCCTGTGCAGCTTTATCTGCAGTACCAACAACAATATTAAACGAATCTCAAGCATGGTCGAGAATCTTTGCGTGACATATGGGCCACTGGTGGCTCACCACGACGGCATCGACTACTACGACTTTCCGACCCCAGCGAGCCTTGCCAAGCCCGAGGTTGAGACAAAACTGCGAAGCCTTGCATTTGGATACAGAGCCAAGTACATCCAGCAGACAGCGAGTCTGGTGGATTCCTTGGGTGCCGACTACCTACAAACCCTCCGTATAGCCCCGTACTCTGAGGCTCACGAGGGGCTTCTCCAGTTCACTGGGGTGGGTCCAAAGGTGGCCGATTGTGTAGTGAGTACCCAGGCCCCGAATAGCAAGATCCCTACTAACATAGTGCCTTATGAGCCTTGACAAGCACGACTGTGTACCGGTGGACACTCACGTTTGGCAGATTGCCCAGCGTGACTACCGTTTTGGCACCAAGTATAAAACGCTCAACAAGCAAGCGTACGAGGCCATTGGCCAGTTTTTCCGAAACCGCTGGGGACCCTACGCTGGCTGGGCCCAGTCTGTCCTCTTTACTGCTGACCTTCGCGACCTCAACAACGGCCTGAACAAGACTACTGATAGTACTGACAGCGTGTCCATTCCCGAGATCAAGGTGAAGCGCGAGCTCAAGCTGGAGGATGAGCTTCCGTCAAAGCGCATCAACCTTGATTCCGCTGAACGCATTAAGGTTGAGGCCTGAGTATCACAACATGAGAAGCTTGATGGTGTCGCAGGCAGACACAGAATGGCCAACCTAGCTCCAGATATATGGTCCATCACGCAAATTTTTACATACGCAACTGTCAGAACTAAATGAACTCGTAAATATATTTATTTCTGAATCGACTTCCTAGCTGTAGCTTCGTCGTCGCTCAGATGATGACCCCCTGCAGGCGCGGCTACCAGTCCAAGTTACCCGCATGTGAAATGTATACTTCTCGTGAAGTTCGTCGTCAACTACAGTAACCAGCGATGCCCGTGTTTCGAGAGAGCAGCATCCTTGTGGTGTCGCCTGGGTCTCAGACGACCCTGGCACAGTATGGACTTGGCGAGTCTCTGGGCCCTGCCACGTACGAAGTGCCATCGCGTGTGTTCAAGACAGCTGACGGAGGTTTCGCCAGTTCGGGTAACGACGATGATGCCGTTTACCCCGTTGTCCGGGGCCGCATTGTCGACCTGGCCGCGTTCAACTATTTATTGTAAGCAAGAGATGAAATTGCTCGACCTTTGACTAACCCAGAAAACTCGTTTACAAATCGGCTACTGCTGGTAGCGTGATCCCACCAGCCATGCTGCTTGTGTCGGATCCACGTTGGACACACACGCAGATCGAACACATTACTCAGTACGCGTTTGAGTCGACCCAGGTGCCTGGCTTCGCCATTGTCCCCGGTGCTCAGGCTGCGGCCTATGCTCATGCGGTGCAGGACGCGCTTGTCATTGACATTGGTTACGAAAAGACCGAGGTGTCTCCGATTCTCGAGTTTAGTGTTCTTGAGCACGCGCAGGCGACAGTTGATGTGGGTGGTGCGCTTATCAACGAGGAGATTGCCCGGTTGCTTCCTGACTTGACCGCTGAGCAAGTGGAGGACCTCAAACTGTCTCCCATCTACGAGGCGCTCAATGCTGACGACACGAAGAACTCATGGTTCGGTCTCAATGATCAGGGCAACGAGATCGCCGAGGAGGATGGTGTTGTTGACGTGGCTGCCATTGTCGCGAGCGGTCGCACGCGCGAGATCTTGGCGGAGCGCGAGAAGGCCAAACAGGCAGGCGAAGATCAGAAGGTGGAGCCGCCTAATATGGACCGCGAGTTCAACACGTTCATTGACAGCAAGGGCCGTAACATTGAGGTCGGTAAACAACGGTTTCACGGCACTGAAAAGCTCATTGATGCCATTGTGGAGACTGTCGGCAAGGTCATGAGCAAGATCGACCAGGTCAACCGGCGCCAGGACGTGTGGGACAATGTTATCGTTCTGGGCCGAGGCTCGGGTGTACGAGGTCTGCGTGAGGCCATCTTTGTTCAGCTTCAGGCGCGCTACGTCATTTCGCGCCCGACGACTTACTCTGAGCTGCCGTCAACGTTCAACACCGGCCACAACACGCCCAACGGAACGCCCATGTACAACAATGGAGTCAACCCCATGGCCCAGCTCCACCAGGGCCACGGCCAGAGCCCCACTTCCATTCGGCTGGCCAAGATGGCCGAGTACTTCCCCGAGTGGAAGGGCCGCGGCTGGGAGAACGCTGGATTCCTCGGGGCCGAGATGGCCGCCAAGCAGATCTTCACCACGTCCAACGACAATAATTTTGTCAGTCGCAACGACTACAACGAGATGGGACCTACGTGTATCTGGGATATATAACGAGATAGCTCGTGGCCGTGTAACATTAGAATAAAGACGCAATGCCTATGACAGGTGTAGTTTGGCAGGTATAGACATAGCGCGGCTAATTTTCCAGGGGTATCACGACATCTCATCTACCATGTGGGGCCATGGGCTCAAGGTATCGCTGGCGATGGTGTCGTGGGTGCCCGTGGTGGTCACAATCAACCAGTCTGTGGGATACGTGACGTGGGTGCAAGGAGCGTCGATGCGGCCTGCACTCAACCCCGACTCTTCGCTCGGCTATCGTGATCTGGTGGTGCTATGGAAGTTTCGCCAACGCAAACCTGGCCAGATCGGGGTCGGAGATGTCGTCGTTCTGCGCTCTCCTGAGGACCCTTCAAGAGTGATAGTCAAGCGTGTCCTGGGTATCGGTGGTGACGAGGTCTACGCGCGACCCAGCGGATCGTATCCAAGGCCGACATGCCATATCCCTCCAAATCATCTCTGGGTCGAGGGCGACAACATTCACTCAATCGACAGCAACAAGTTCGGACCTGTGTCGGTGGGTCTAGTAGTCGGTAAGGCCACGAGGATCCTGCTTCCTCCGAGCCGGTTCGGTCTCATTCCTCCAGGTGGCAGAGAGGCACGAGTAGGCGTTCTCGGCGCCCGCGTGGAGACCCTGGACATCGAGACCGTGAACGATTGACCATTGTCTCAAGACGTGAGATTTATTATCAGCATACTCCATGGGGATTGGCACAATTGGATCCGGACTTACGGGTCCGGAGATAGCGACATTTGAGACCGTAAGGTCGACTAGCTCGGCTGAGAGCAGAGCAGAGATGAAGTCTCCAGGATTCTTCTCAGGACTCTTCTCAAGGACTACTAAGGACCGTTAGGCCACAGCATAGCAAAAGTGTTATGTCCGGACTAATCGACTTTCACATACAGTGATATTGCATCTATTTACATACAGGTTATTTACATCTTTCTCCTTCATCTCAGTAGCCAATTACCTCCCAGCTTATATAGCCCCAAGCCTGGGGTATCCACTCAGGTTTCCTTGGCAAAGTTGAACATGAGGCGGGCAAGAGCCTGAAGCTCCTCCTCACCGGCCGCAATGGAGGCAGCACCGGCCTCGCGATAGTCGACAATCGTGCTGATGGCGTCCTCAATACCGGCGGGGGTGTGAGCAGCTGTGAACACAACAAAGGCCTCGTTGATGTCCTGGAGAGTCTCAACACGAGTGTCTTCACCGCGGAAACGGCGCAGCTTCAGATTGGCAGCCGCCTTGATGCCGCGAAGCACATTCGGTTCAGGAATGTTCTCAGCAAGCAAAGGGTTGATGCCGAACAGAGCGTACTGAAGTCGCTCCAGGCGGGCCTCCATTTCACTGTCCGAATTGGCGTCCGCCGCCAGGTACTCGGCCTCAAACTCGCCGAGGATCTCGGGGTATCGCTGTCTCGCTTCGGCAGCGCCGCTAATGAATGCATGATTCCGCTCGCTGAGAACGTGACGGATGCGCCACATGGTCGTCTTGATCTTCTCCGACGCCTCGGCAAATGGGTCGCCAGCGACGGTCTCGCGCTCTGGCACCCACGTCTGATATATCCGGCTTTCTCGCAGCAGCTTATTGCGTTCCTTGAGGCAAACATACCACAGAGTGTGGAGATCCTCGAATGACTTCCTACGCAGCTGAGGCACAGTCCACGCCTCGCCGATGTCTTTCAAATCGTCGCTCTTGCGAACATACTGCTTGTTCTCGAAAAACTGCCATAGAGGATGGTCTTCTCGTACCTTGATATTGGCGGCGGCAGGAGGAATCGGCGGGCGCAATCGAAGCGGCTTCACCGAGTTCAGCGCTACCTGCGATACACGCGCAGCAGCTTTGGCCGCAACTCGCCCGGACATTGTAGTGTCTGTGTCCTGGTGGTTACTTAATGGCTGATGATCTCGCTTTGGATCACAGCCCTGAAAATTTCCGGTATTATGTACCCTAACCTGGTGTGCAATTCCTATATCTCGCACCTCCACCTGTACTTCACAGCTCACGAAAATGGCAGAAGGACCCTCGACCTCGGAACCCCTCGACTTGGTGCGCCTATCGCTCGACGAGCGGGTATTTATTAAGCTCCGTGGTGGCCGTGAGCTGCGCGGCCGGCTGCATGCTTACGATTCGCACTGCAATATGGTTCTCGGCGATGTCGAAGAGACCATCTACTCAATAGACGAGGACGATGATGCTCTAAAGGTGAGTCAATTGGCACTCTCAACAATGCCACTGCCAGCTGTTATAGTGCCCATTTCTAACACAGTCCATCAAGAAGCGAAGCGAGATGATGTTTGTGCGTGGTGACAGTGTTATCCTCATCAACCCGCCAACCCGCGCTTAAATACATATCACGATGTGTAATGATGCTACATGAAGTTCCCTTACGAGAGATATAAAGAGGCCCATAATTAATGAGCTGGCTGTGACAGTCAACCGACCTGCCAAAGCCCTCTAAATAGAGTTGCGTCGAGCGAGTCGGCGCGGTGTAGTCCCTTTAGCAGAACCCATGCCATGTATGCCTTCGAGACGGCCCTCCTTCTTCCACTCCTCGAGTTTCTGGTATGCGTACTGAGAGCCAATGGTGAATATCTCGTCAAACTTGCCAAAATCGAGCGTTGCAAAGTTGTCAATGGGCGGCCGCATATACAGAACTCCGGGTGTAGCCTTGGCACGCTCAAGCGCCCCGACAGACGACACATAGGCCAGCCGCTGTTGAATCTCCGCTAGATTGGGAACATTAGGATGCTGTGAGAAAAAATTCCATCGGTTAAGCACGACCCATGTTCCCGAAAGTGTATCCCCGTACTCCATGGGCGTGGTGTCGTCAATACTTCCTACATCCACGGCAAAGATGACTTTAGCGCCCAACTTACGCATCTCAGACACTGGCAGATTGTCCACGTAACCTCCATCGAGCAGCATAGAGCCCTTATCTGTCAAGGGTGGTAGCAAGCCAGCTAGTGACATGGACGCACGAATGTACCGCCACGAATATCCACTATCATGGATCTCCATTCGAGAGTGTGTAATATTGGTCGTGTTCGCGTAGAACTTCAGCCAAAAGTCTTCTATTCGACTATCGCCAAACGTCTTCCATATACCGCGATTGAACTCGTGGCCCGTAGTGTATGATGTCGCCGGGTACGTCAGATCGAGCACCATTCTCCAAAGGCTCGACACTCGACCTGCAAACTTCTTGGCCCGTCCGTAGATGGGTACAAGATCGTACTCCTTTGCAAACAATCCTCCAACGAAGGAACCAATTGATGTACCTCCGACGAAGTCAATAGGAACTCCACTTTCTTCCAGTGCCCGAATCACACCAATGTGGGCGATACCGCGAGCGCCTCCTCCACCCAACACGAGACCAATGGCTTGACCAGACAGTATTCGTGCTAGGCGGTTGAAGTCGTTTTTATGCGCAGAGCTACTTGCGTAGACATGTCTTCGTCTCGAACGATACTTTGTGATGAGCTCGGACTGAAGAGTCTGCACCTTGTTCCGCAGTTTCTGAAGAGTACCACGGCCCAGAGGCTCGCTCGTTTCTGCAAACTCAACGTCCATCTGCACATGATGATGGGAGTGAACCCAGATGCGGTTTTGTAGCCATGAAACTGTGGATCCAGGGGGGACGTACCTGTCTGGATGGAGAAGAATCAGATCTGTTCGGGCTGTTGTCTTCATCTTTACCAGCAGTCGCTCGTATTCGCCGACGTCAGGCTCAGCCATGGCATTGGCTAGCAGTAGAATACAGTCACCCTGGGAGATACACGTCTGCGTCCAAGGCGATTTGGCGCTTGCATCTGCCACATAGATAACGGTTTGATGCTTTTCCTCCAAGTCAGAGAGATAACCAGATAGCTTAAGTAAGCCCATCTTGTTGAAAGCATTCCGACCCAGATACGTCAGCATTGTTGCATTATTGAGCAACACTGCATCTCGCCTAGTATCATGGAAGCCTTGTAGCAGCTTTTCAGCGAACTCTGTAACGGGCAATCCACTAGTAACCGGCAAAATGCAAATTGTACGAAATGTCGATCGCGAAAGTTCCTCAACAGACTCCGCATAGAGATCACCCCCCAGCTGCTTACGCATGCGAGCTGCCAATAGTCTGGTTATTTCAAACGTCAGAGAAGGATGCTGCATAGATAAGCTCTCAAATAGAGAGCGTGGAAATCTCGCGAGCTCAGAGTCTCGAATAGCATGGAGAGTATTCAAGTATTTCGAACTTGTCAACACCTCGATCTCTCCAACGCTGCTTCCTTGTCCAAACTCTTCAACGACGGCTTTCTTGCCATTCTCTTCCGTCAAACTTCGCAGTCGGCCATTAAGAACAAAATACAGTGCATCTGCATCCTCTCCCTGAACAAACACCTTGTTACCAGCCTCAACTTGTACCCATTCGAGAGCAAAGTCAAGATGCAGAATTAACCGATTCAGAACATTGGTTAGCGTTTTAGCCACGCTTATGTAAAACATCGGGTTTCTGTCTGAAATACGCTCCAGAGCCTGGCGAGGCAATAATCCGACATACACATCGGATTTGGCTTTGATGTCAGAGAACGATTTGTATCCAAGAACGCTCCCTAAGAATCCGGCCACCCCACCCGCTTTCACGGTATGAAGTTCACGGTACACTCCACTCTTGTCAGTGTACCCGACTTCAACTACACCGTCAATGACGTAAAATAATCCCGGACATCGCTCGTCCTGATGGCCGAGATACGTTCCTTTGCGGTAGTATGCAACCTCGAGAAACTTGGCAGCTTCCATCTGGGCACTGTCATAAGGTGATAAACCAGCAGAGTCGTCATCATCAAAATTTGACGAGCTTCCTGTTTCACTCATATTGTCGCCTTCGAAGCTGCCGTACAAGTTGAAGTTGTTCGATCGATGCATACTTCGTGATCGCACATCACTAGGAACAATGAGAGGGCTCGATTCGACGGACAAGGCCAAAGACCTTTCCTTGAGGCGGGCACCGTCGAATCCAAGCAGTTTAAATATACAATCGACCAAGGCATTCCGAAGTACAGCATCTTCTGTTTCATTATCACCTGTGAATCCGGTCTTCCGCAAATTGTACTCGCTGGGCGGGGGAGCCCAGCCACGGCCCAGTTGCCTGCGTGACAAAGGTACGTTAGACAATAAGTCGCCAGGGTGCGACTCATCTGGCTCAAGCACAACCTGCCTTGCAGCCAGGCTCGATACCTGTACTGAACTTCGACGGTTCTTTCGAGGCTCCAAAGACACTACAGGCTCGGATTTCGATTCTTTTGACTTCTCTTGCAATCTCCTAATTGCTCCGTCGTGAAGATATCCAGGAAGGTCATAAGCTGCCAGGCTGTTGAGGGCCTCTTCGGTCTTGAAGATCTCCGACGTCATATGAAGATAATGGTGACATGTACGGAACGTCACACGCTGAACGTGTGTCAATATAAGCTGAACAATGTGGGACGTGGCTTTAGGATACTTGAATGTGAGCTTCCTGAATGCCTCCTCTGGAATAATAGCAATCGTAGCATTCGTAGAAGCCCTTGACACAACGTCCTCGCTCATAATTTCAAAGTCGTTTTTGGGCCTTTTACTCTGACGACGACTGTGAGCTCGATGGAAATTCTGCTGGTGACGGTGGGGCCTTGTGTGCCGGTCACCCGGAATACCAAAGTCTGGTTTATCTCGTGGGTTTGACAGCGGCGGGACTCGAGGAACTGGGGGAAGGCCATTCGTCACAGCAGATAATGGTGAAGACGGTAGGACGGGAGGGCTCATGCCGTATGAAGAAGCTCTGTAGTGACCGGCACTGTCGAAAGAAAGTGACTCGTCCGTCTCATTGCCATCTAAAGGGAGATCAGAGAGCGAGTCATCCATCTGCGATGAAGACATATCGGGTACTGAAGGAATGGGCCCTTTCTGAGGGATCTCAACATCTTCGGTGAAAAGAGACAAGATAGTAAATAACGACGAGACAGGAGCGCCCTTTTTCACCTCATTCAGCAGTTGATACCTCTCGCCATCAATAATCTCTGAACCCACGGGGTCCGAGTGAGGACCTTCCGTGCTCTTGACGAGGACTTGCAGTGAACCTTCGACGACAATTCCGAAGCCCTTAATATCCTTGTGCTTGATTGTCTCGCCCTTTTGCAGCTTGTAAGTGCGCATGTGTCTTGTCAGCTCGTGGAACACTTTCCGGTCGAGGTAGCCAAACACCTTGATGGCGCTGAGGAAGTCGTCGAGGTAGTTGGAAAGGCCAGATTTGGTAGAACCGTCCATCTCGGAGTCGACAAACAGATTCATCTTTGGTTCCTGCCGATGCTGCTCCGGCGGAAGCCGCGAGTACACGGTAAGATACCTGTACCGAAACAGCGCATATCCGCCCAAAGACAGAGCAATGGAGACTAGGAGTCTTTGTTAGTAAGGCAACACGACCAAGGACAAAGAGCATACAGTGAAGAAAACGGAAGCGTGATGCTTAGCTGGCGACCCAGCAGTGAAGCGACATAAGATACAAAGTACGACGGCACATCATAGACTGCGAACCGAAGGACAACCTTCACTACATGGTGAATAAGGCCAATGATCTGCCAGATGAGTCCTGGAGCCGGCGCAGCAGGCCCAGCCTCCACCACAGCACCGGCCACATTGACATTAGCCCATGAGTTGGCTTCGTCCATCTCACGATTTCGCCGGTCCTGATAAAAGTGGGGATGTGTGCAGCTTGCCCGCAAATGCTCGGCTTAGGGTGTGCATCTTCATGATCGGCAGAGCAGCCGCGCAATGGGATATTTTCAGGGGGAGGCCATTCGACTTTTTGGCAGCTAATGCTACTTCAACATTTTCGGAGATGGCCGATACGAAGAGGAGCTCACCTGGTGGCTCCTCATGTGTGTCGTTCGAGGTTACGAGTCGCTTCGGATCTCTGTAGCAGACCCCGATGCATCCACACCGACCCTGGGGCTAAGCCGGTGTTGGTATATCGATCCCAAGACGGGCCCGGCTCTACGGCTACTCCTCTCAAGATAAATCCCATGGACGTGAAAAGCTTTGAAGACCTCAAGATTCCTCGACTCCTTCAAAATCAGCTGATGAGAAGCTATCCTGATATAACACTCCCAACAGAGGTCCAAAAGAAGATGCTTGCACTGCTGAAATCAGATGTGTCGGTTCTCGTCAGATCAGACCCTGCCACAGGCAAGTCTTTGGCCGCAGCACTATATGTCCTCTCTCTGAGTCCTATTGCGAATGCGACTGCCGATAAAGCAGCGTCCATCGCTTCGCTGATCGTCGTGCCCACCAGCGAGCTTGGAGCTCAGTACTACGCCATGTTTGAAAGGCTCGTTGACAGCTCCAAGGTCAACATTCACAAGGTCGTCCAGCGACTCTATCGAACAGACGCATCTTCGGAAATATCTGACAAGCACCAGATGGATCTTCTCACCAAGTACCCAGCTCCACGCATCCTAATTGCTACTCCAAGCAGACTTCTCGACTACTGCTCGTCCCCAAAGCGGCACCTCGTTCCTTTATTTAATCTTGCATCCGTGGTTGTCGACGAGCTGGACGTCCTTTACTCGCATCAATTGATCGAAGCACAGGGAACTTCGGTGAAAAGCAAGAAGCGGCCTCCTACCGACCTCCTAATGGAACATATCCGAGTATGGCGAGATGGCGTTACTCGAGGCGACGCTGCCACCCCCCCTCTCCGGCTACTTCTTATGTCGTCCGTTGATTCTTCAAAGCTATCGGAATTTTCCGACAGCAAGAAATGGACCCAGAGTGACCGACCAATGTTAACCATTGGGACAGGCTCAGGCCTGAGTGGCTCTTATTATCGTCTGCCGGAGAAGGCTGCGAACTACTTTCTTGATTATGACCCGACTTCGGGAAACCTGAGCGACACCAAACTATCCAATAATGGACCACCTAATGACCAACTCGATATGGTCCAGGCTGCCACCAAGTCGATGTCTGCCAGTTCCCTGCAAAAGCGGGATGATTACTGTGCAGGTCTCATCAAATTCTTACAGCGAACGAGGCCCAAAGCATTAACTAATGATGACGAACATCGGGGTTTAGTTTTAATTCCGGATGGTATGTCAGCTGCTGGTGTCGCAGAGCGACTTCAGGAAATCGGGCTGAATGTCGGGATCAACAGCTCGAAATCGCCCACTGGTTTTATGGCTTTAAAGGAGGAGACACTGGATCCCCACTCTGCATTCAGGTCTATTGACATTCTTGTGTCAAAGGCGATCAACGTCCAAGGTCTCAACTTTCCCGAACTCAACTCGGTGTATGTGTTCGATTGGGCATCGATATTTCCAAAGTACTCTTATGGAAAGATCGTCCGCCTGTGCAGACCTTATGACAAAGAGTCGACTATTGTCGTTTTTAATACACCGACAGAGTCGCATGGAGAATTACCTTCTACGAGGGAGTTTACAATGAATCACGAACTCGGCTCTGTTGACCGACTCGTGCGAAAGCATATTGAGCAGTAGTTTAATACATACTGGAGTTAATGGAGATGCTTTGGGTCATTAAAGGGATCGTGAAGGAATGCTAGCGAGAGCAAGAGCGAGAATATGAGCTCGAACGCCTTGCTGGGCTTCGGCTGAAGCTTCGGCTACGACTTCGGCTACTGTCGCGGCTTCTGTCGTGACTCTGGCTGAAGTTTGGACGTCGACTATAACCCGAGGTTTGACGCTGTCCACGTACTCTTTGAGGCAGGCCACGGTCTCGTGGAGGCGATTGGTTACGTTTAGGTCGTAAGAGTTTGACGGCGATGTCTCTGCCGTCAATCACGCCGCCATCCATATGTTTTACAGCGACAGGAGAATCTTCAGGGTATTCGTACTGGACATACGCGCAAGATATCGATCTATCCACTCCACGCAAACGGGATCTAGCAAAATCGACATACGCAATGGGTCCATATGCCCCAAATATCTCCCTAACGTGGCGAGTGTTGACGGTACTGGTTAGGTTGTCTACAACAATCTTTCCTCCAACCTTCTTAGCTCGGTGAGGTGAATGCCATCTGAATTGAGCAGGCGACCTACTTCTAGAAGAGTAATCTCGAGAGAATGATCTTCCCCGAGATCGTTCACTTCTGTAGCGTGAGTCTCCGCTTCGAGACCGTGACCTTGACCGTGAAGAGGAGCGGCCAGGAGATCTCGGCGAATTAGATCCAGACCATGATCTTGATTCGATGCCTTTTCCGGCGCGCGACCTCCCACGCGACGGTGAGCGTGGCAGCTTCTCGTCGGTTGGAGAAAACGCCCCCATTGAGCAAACTGGCACGGTAACGCTGGATCAACTGATGTGCACCTAATGAGTTCGCTGCATCAGATTGCCATTTACCCGGGGCAACTTTCAGGGGTAATCTACGTCGCGAACGGGACATTTACTTGAACTACGCATTCACTGTCGATGACGGACACCAGCAGCCATGACAAGTAAGCCGAGTATTGCAGTGGTGTATATGTGACTAACTTGAGATATCCCGACTTGTCGCATCTCATAGATCCGGCGTGCTTTCAGTCGCTTGTGCCGACACATAAGCAGATCCTAGTGCCAAACAGCGAGTCAGTGGGACAGTACGATTTGAACACGCTTTTCGAAAAGAAGCTATATGTTGAGGCATGTGAAAAGGCAAGACGGGATCTGATTGCAGTCTCGGACCCACGCGACAGCGAGAAGATCTTCGCGCTCTGGCGAGTGCGCATGCTGAGCTTGGTGCTGGCAGAGCTCGTTCCTATCGCCCGTGTAGAGTCCAAAGTGTTTGGCGACCTCGGGGCTGAACGATACCGCTTAGAGGGCGGTACATGTATTGTTCCATGGGAATTCCGTCTTTACATGGGGCCTATCCAGTCTGGGGGTGAGAATCAGAACTGCCTCGCTCGTTATTATACGCTGGCTAAGGAAGCGCGGGTCGAAGCTGTGCGAGCCGCCTCTCCAGATCTCAATGTCGAAAGTCTAGGTGGCCTATACGCTAGTCAGGAGGAGTGGAATTCTCGACTTCGTGATCTAGGTCTTCAGGTGGCCAGGACACTGATGGCCATGAAGGAGATGACTACAGCCATTGATCACTTGGCGTCATTATTCAGCACTGAGGTCGCACGAAATGGCCCCGATAGCATGTATGCAAAGCGTACGTCGGTCCTACTTGCTGTCGTGTACCTTCAGATCGGAGATACCATCTCTGCACGGGAGTGGATTCAACGAGCACCCGAGGATTACTCGAAATCCATGATCCAAGCGCTATGCTCAATAGCAGACGGAGACTGGGAAGAATCTGGACGTGCGCTCGAGGAGAAGTGGTCTACGGCCGATGGGCTGTTCACGCCTGAAAATACGGTTATTGCCAACAACCTGGCGATCTCGAAGCTTCAACAGGGGAAACTACAAGAGCCCCTTGACCTTCTCGGTGAGCTACTTGACAATGGATTCGTCGCTCCAACGCTCCTCTTCAATCTTTTCACCATGCATGATCTCCGCTACGATGGCACCGAGACCTTGAGGACCAGACTGCTGGAAAGCTGTCACACACACAACATCGAGTCTTTGGGCACTTTCAACTTCAAGTAGCCAGCTGCTTATTATTTATCAGTTCCAATAGTGAATGTCAATAAAATGTAAAAAGATTAAAGCATTGGGCTTATGAATAGCTTGAAAATAAGGCTGGCAGACTAATGTAACTCCGCGAGGTTCCCAAAAAATTAAGCCCTACGTGGGGGTCGAACCCACAACCTTGTGATGACTTTTATCTCGTGTTTTTAGAACGAGGACTTAAGAGTCACACGCTCTACCGATTGAGCTAGCAAGGCTTTTTGCATTTTGGTGAAGTGTATGAACATAGATGTGGAGTGATTTCGCGCAGTAATCTTTGGAGGTAACACCGGGGCAAACTTCTAAAGGGGCCTCTCAACGACGATAACCAGAGTGGATAGAGGACGATGAAGACGGAGCACTGCGTCTGGAACTCATGTGCAACTGGTTTTTCGGGAGGACATAGGCTTCGAGTTGGGTGGCCATCTGATAGGTTTCCGAGAGCGTTTTTGGCAGCATGCGGGCCAGCATGGCTTTGCGGATTCTGCTGTCTAGGCTGTTGACGAAGCGATTAATTACTCTCTGATCATCTCTTGGGTACGCTTTATGGTACTTCAGATAACGGCCGAATTTTTCGTAGAAGGTAGCAACAGAGGCTTTCTGGCGAAGGTTATCCCACTGTTGCTGCATGAAATGAGAAGCAAACCTACTCAGCATTTCGAGCGGAGAAAGGATGCGAAGTTGACCACCGTGCTTGACGAGCCATATAGTCGCAGTACGGGCTGTAGCTGCGAGTAGGTAGGCAAAGTAAAGACTCATGGGGGCATTGAGGGCATTGAGCTTCACGAAGGTAACAGTGACGAATTCGACCCACTCAATGAGCGCGCTACCGTCACCACGACCATCGTACTGTTTCGGAAGTTGATTGAACACGGAGTTGATCATATTACGGTCATTGGGGCGCAGATACTCTTCGCCAGGCTTGCTGTGGTCTGAAGATGTATTAGTGGAACGACCTATTGTGTATTGTGAAGGCATCGAGAGGGCTCTAAGGAGTAGTGTTGGAGAGAGGTTCGCGGGCGTGGGAAGGAGAATTCACCAGGTTTTATATAAAGTTTGAGCAACTTATCCGCCACTGTGGAACACCCGAGCCATCGACCAATCATTGCGATAATTTTGATCGACGAGTCGGTTGCTGTTTCACGTAACGTTATCTCAGGAAGATCGATCCTATATTGGACTACGACATAGCGGTACACGGCTGCGATGGCAGGGCTGATGCAGGTTCGCTGCAGGGGTAAGGAATATACTGTGTGCGTTCAGATGTCGACGAGACGATGGCTTTGATGCAGTTGCACATTAAGAGGGATTGCATATAGATTCGTCGTTAAGTTAGTCACAGCATGCCTGTTGTGTATTTGAAATTCCTGTTGGTACTCCTCTCCAGGTGATTATATATTGTACAGTTGCCCTCTGAAATCTGAGGTTTGCTCAGGCGTCCTAGAGGCTTGGCTGTAACCCACTCCATTTGGCGGGTAGGCTTTCTCTGATTTCACAACGTTTACAACACCCTACAATAGTGTGAAAAGACATCAGTTCCTCCAGTAAAGGACTCTCTGTCCTATCACTGACGCTCTCAATCAGTTATGACCCCAGCATGAGAACTCTTGTCGACGAATTAGCTGCGTGGCCGGGATCCGTGAGATGTGAAATATGATTCAGAGCTCTTCCCAATCGTCTGGTACAGCGGAGGTGTGTGCGGGGCGTGATTCTCTTTTCTTCGCACCAAGGGTGGGCCTGTCCGATGTCGATGAAACAAACGACTAGGGCTCACCGTGGCCCACGCGAATGGACTGAGGGGTCCTTCTTATACAGTAGCTGCACAAAGTACTCCTTGGTATCTTTGTCAAAGTAGGTCCAGAATTTGGATCGTTCGACCTCCTTGGCCTCGAGTTTGAATCCACATGTCTCGTATGGCTCGGCAGCAACCAGCAGGTATTGGTATCGCTTGTCAGCAGGTAGGTCGACTTTCTGCTCGAACGCACTCATAAACCGGTATCTGGGTGTGACATCGAGACCTATCTCGGGAAACTTCACCTGGAAAGTGAGGCCAACCTGCCGTGAAACTGGGTCGCGGATCTTTGTGATTTTGTAGCCGGGTCGACCGATTTTGATAGTCTTCCTAATGGGAATACCAGATGCACCTGCTGTGCCGCTAACTGTTGACCCCGTGTGGGGATCCATACGTCTCTGCTTTTCCTCTTGCGCTTGTCGCTGGGCCAGATTCGTCTGATGTTTTCGTCCCTGCGTATGCGCCAGGTAGGACCCGTCGTTGGCGTGGACCGTGAGGCATAGCCGGCATTCGTACGTTCCGACAGCATTCTTAAATATGTATGGATCTGGTGTTAGACATGTCCCTGGGGCGGAATCTAGGATGGCACTCACCTTTCTCGAGATCAATCGTCTCCAGCGCCAGCTGACGGAGACGTTCTTTTCGCTGCGCATTCTGTAAGCTCTCGCTTGCAAGGCCACCACCTGCTGTTAGATATATCTGTGATACTTTTTGGATTTCTGCCTACCTCCTTTCTTCGATCCTGCTCTGTTTTGGTAATCCATAGTTGGAGACAGTGTGATTTCAAGAGTTGGCGTATATAAATTGAACTGTGGCGCGGCTACGTACGCCCGTACCCTGGCATTCAGTAGCCGCTGCCACGAGGTCGGTTCCTACTTGCTCCAGCTACGGCTATCGATAGTAATATGTATTTGGACGCTCGTGGGTTGAGTTCACGTTAGTTTTTGGTCTTAATTGAGAAAAAAAGGGTTTCATATAGATAGTTGTGTGTTCGTCTAGTGCCCTAGTACTATGCACAACCCATATAAACTGCAGATACTTATAATTAAGAATTTCAAGTCATGTAAGACCATGAATTCGGAGATATTAGAGAAAATAGGGAAAACAGATGAGAATAATCTCACGAGATCACTACGAGTCATGACGGTGCTGCACAACGCCTAGTACATTCGCGCACTGGCTTCGTGCACGCTTGTTAACCGCTATGGGGATTACCCTACAAGCCTATTACACATTCGCGCATCTATGAACAATCACGTTGGAACGAAGCTAATTCTCCACTACGCTTGCATACAGAGCTCTGCACCCACGCAGATAGCCTGCCTCAAACTCCGACTGCCCGTGGTATATTCCTCTGGGCTGTTTCGCAGCTGGCAGGCCCGTCGTAGGCTGTTACCTGGCCACCAACCCTTGCCCGTGTATATCACATAGCGGGCTTGTTGGTAGGCGTGGACGAGAGCTGACATGGGCCGTAGGCGGGACAGACGGCCGCGCCCGGCGGCTCTGGTAGCACCTATAGCGCCCTCACTCGACCAACCGCGTGCCGAGCGCGCATACAGCGAAATCTATCCTGATCTCGACGTAGACGCGCCTCTAACCGTTTCGTTTGGCCATACTTCACACACCCCAAAAAAGAAGAACAAGCCACCAGCTCCTCAAGCGCCTAGCATTTCGCAAAGGTTGTCGCGTAGGACGCGTAGCAAGTTCAGCGAACCTCCACCCCAAGACACTACCACTGAAACTATTGCATTATTGTCTCCGCCATCCTCATCATCATCCCCTCCCAGTACATCACAGACCTCATTCGCGTCTCCATCGAAAGTCACACCATCAGCAGCACCGAGAAGTGGATTCCGCCTGCTCGCCGACGCACACGACGCATCGAATGGGACGTCTATGCCATCAGCCGGGTATCGAGATTCGGTGACGTTCACGATGCCTTCGTCTTACATTCGGTCAGCCGTCACGTACAGCGAGGCTGAACTGGACGGGTCGTCCATGCCGAGCACGGGTATCCGTGCTGAATACGACATGGACGAGCATGACCAACGGTTCCTTGATCAACTCAACAGCCAGCGATTTGAGGAACACAAACTCAACGAGGTCAGCCCTGAGATGTTTGAGATCACCATGACGCTCCTCGAAGTCGAGTGGTTCAAGATCGAGCGAATGATGCCACCCAAGAAGAAGACGACTGATGACCAGACACCGGGATCGGATGAACAAAAGTGCGTTATCTGCGACGAAGCGGAATGCGACAACAGCAATGCCATTGTATTCTGCGACGGCTGCGACATTGCCGTGCACCAAGATTGTTACGGCGTACCATTTATCCCCGAGGGGCAATGGCTGTGTCGTCAGTGCACAGTATCACGCAAGAAGCGGGTCGGATGTGTGTTTTGCCCGAACAAGAATGGTGCGTTCAAACAGACAGATACGCACCTGTGGGCTCATGTTCTATGCTCACTTTGGATCCCCGAGGTGCGCATTGCCAATTCGTCGTACATGGAGCCTGTTTACGGGGTTGAGGAGGTTCCTCGTGGCCGCTGGAAATTGCATTGTTACATTTGCCGTCAAAAGGTGGGAGCTTGCGTGCAATGTGCAAACAAGAACTGCTTCACAGCGTTCCACCCCACGTGCGCTCGGCGGGCTCGATTGTACATGAAGATGGAATCCGGGATCCTGGGCGCATTACACGATCCAGGTTCGACTGTGGCGTACTGTGACAAGCACAGTCCAGGAGACTACGCGCTTGTAAACGACGTGGCTGGCAGCGTCAGAGCTGCCCGCGAATTTTACACCAACGCCTCAGCACCTGTGAAGAAGAAGCGCAAGCCTCTTCGAAAAGGCGATGCCGGCGGTCCCATCTGGCAGACTGAATCAGGTGCTCCGATTGTACCTGCGGTCATAGTGAACACGATCTGCGATTCCATGAACCAGTTCCGCATACCAAAGTTTCGAGAGTTTTTGCTCGAGGTATGTCGATACTGGACGCTGAAGCGGCAAATGAAGCGTGGTGCGTCGCTCATCAAACGTCTTCAAGTGGCTCTTGATCTGGAGAATAACGATGATCTGTCAGAGGGCGAGCTGGGCGTCAAGCTTGAGGAGAGCGAGGAACGAGTCGTTCGTCTTCAGCAGCTGCTTGAGCTCACAAAGACAGTGCAGCAGCGCGAAGAGCTGAAGCTTGATGCATCTGTACTACAGCGCAAAATTGTTGATCTCGTATATTTCACAGAGAGTCGACTACTGTCATCAATGTGGCAGCGAGTATCCTCAACAGCGGTGCGCACGGGAGTCGCCACGAGCGACGACAAGTATTTATTAGACATCGAGAACCGTGTTGCGAGCAACCAGTTCGCGACGATCGGAGAGTTCCATGAAGCCACTGAGAGTATCTTTGAACGGTTGATGGAGAAGTGCCTAGCCAGTGAGCAGCGCACAAAAGTGAAGCCACTGGTACGGGTGATACATAACGTGCAGAAACAGCTGTCGCGGTTAATGGATGCATACAAAACAATATCACGAGACCCCAGCACGGGGCTCGTTGATTTCCGTGCCTTTGGCCCCGATGGGCTGGAGATACACGAGGAGGAGTGGGCTGGTAGTCGGCTGCGGAGGGAGATGAGCCCGCTGACGGATCTCGAGGACGAGGAGATTGATCAGCTCCTGAAAGGTGGTGCATTACGCAAACGGCGGCGGAGGTAACGAAGTTATGAGACATGTGGTCATGAAATTCCAGTCATGAGGAGAAATAGTTTCTGTCTATGTAGTAGCATCAAGTCATTAATCTATTGTCGGCCAAGCCGTTCCTTGTCATCGTCGGTCAGATGGTATGCTGGCCGGTAAATGCGGTCGCCGTTGACGTCGGTTTCACCAGTGGCGAGATATGGGTTCTTGGCTGTGTTGTTGGTGCCGCCTAGAGATGTATAGCCTCTGTCGTAAAGTACACAATAAGGGATCTCGAGATATCGTAAAAACTGGTTAGTTAGCATACACTCACTTCCACTCACTTCCGGAAGGGATACTTACGTCCCACACCTCGATAAAGTGCCATTCGAGGACCGGATGGGCACGGACAAAATCGGGCCAACCATGGTCAGTGCGTTGTATGTAGTCGAGCTTCTCGCCATACGGATCGGCTCGGCGGATGCCCACGAGGATGGTCTTGATATGCGGATAGTGCTCCAGATAGGTACCGAATGCAGATTTGAGCGGATACAGCAGTCGCAGCGTATTGAGTCCGTACTTGACGGAGCACTTGTCGACAAACGACTCGACCTCGGCAAACGTGTTCTCTGACTGCACGTAGACAGACGGGATGTTGGACCGCTCGCCGAGCGGAGGGTTGACATGGCCCGATTTGTCATAGGCGTAGTAGAGCGTTGCTTGGAAGATGACTAGCATCACGAGGCAGTCTTTACCACCGTTGAACGACAGTGCGATCTCGTCAAAACTGTGTTAGACTTGGCCATTCCGAACACCTCCGCACTCACCTATGCGTCTCCAAAAGCTTCTCAATGATGGATATGCTGAGGCGGACCTGGCGCTGGGCCGATTGGCGCGTCGGATCTGCCGCATCTGAAGCGAGATAGCGGTCAACCAGCTGGGCCGAATGCCGGCAGATCTCCACGAGTCCCGGCTGCGGATCACTAGTCGAGCTCGTCATTGTCGATACCTTGAGAAAGTGAGCCAGGGGGGCCGAATATATTCATGCCCAGTCGATCTCAGCCCTACCTCGGTTAACCGCCCAGCCGAAGCTGAACCTACAACCAAAGTTAAATGGAGATATTAACAGGTCGTATTCCCACGAAATTGACCAGAAACTTAATTGCACTGTCGAGCTTATATACAAAATACGAAGCGGAGATGTAAACGGCGGTCATGCCACAAACGGAAGCGTGAACCCGTCCAATGAAGCCAGCGTAGCAGTGATGCGAAGACGGTACTGATTCAGCTTGTGTACACGCTCCTCGTCCTCTTTGCTCCACAGAGGGAACCCGTTGACACCAGAGAGACCGTTGCGCGCATCAATGGCGTCGCGCGAGATGCGGCCCAATATCTCGGTCGTCGCAGCACTGCCCTGCACAGCATTGACATGCATCTCCGACACGAGAGACTCCACAGCGTAGACGTCCTGGTAGTAGTCCCACCGTAGCTGGATGACCTCGTTGTAGACATCCACCGAGCACGCGCAAGCGTAGAACTCGATGCCCTGCTGCTTGGCCCGCTCAAACAGCGAGATGGCCAGGGCTGCTTCGTCAAACGACTGCCGCAGCACCTGGATGCATTTGAGAAGATAAATAGGGAGGCTTTGGCGGGTGATTATTGGAGCGTCAACGCTGATGCTCGACTTGTCGACATCTTGCTCGTGCGACATCATGTCGGGCTTGAACCGGTTAGCCACTTTGGTGATGAAGTAGTCGGCAACCTCCTGGTCGGTCTGTAGACTGTCAATATGCTCAAGGATGGGAGAAAGAAGTTCCTGATAGTATTGATGCTCCTCAGCCTGCTGTTTGGCGACTATCGACGCCGCCTGTTCAGCATGGTCTCGTTGCCGGATCAGCGATCCGTACGATAACGGAATGTTACGAACATCCTCGGTCGCCAATTCCAGCTTGACGTTGGACACATCTCCAAACAAGTCGTGTCCTTGGGGCTTGTCGCCCTGATGCATTCCAGGCTCAAATAGCGCTTGTACACTTGACATTTGTCGACTGCTTTTGCGCTGAGCGTGGTCCTTTTCGTCGAGAATCGAGTCTAGGATGCGTGAGAAGATTTCTTTCTCCTTCTCTGTTGTAGTCATGGTGTTCGAATGATCGGTGTGTAGAGCCCGTCGTGCCTTCACGGGTGCCGGTGCCTTGGTAGCGTCGGCTGGCGACTTTGCAAACAGGTCGTGATCCCACTCATCGAGGCCAGCTTCGAGAAAGTCCCAGTCATCGGATTTCCCAGACCGCGGAAGTTGGTTTAACCGAGGCGATGAATGCAAGAGCCGCCGCGGCAATAACCGGCTCGACCTTAAACTCAGTCGGATCGCCTGCATTTAGTGCTAATCAAAGCTTCTCAGGGGGCATTTTTTATTAGCTAGACATCATACGGCTGAAATTTCACGTGACCATATTATGTCCACACTCCTAAATGGCAGCCCCATACTCTCGTTACCGACGATACCCCCGCGATGTCGGCTAGCATTGTGCATGCCAACCGCTGGGATACACACGACAAGCAGTACTTCGTGACGCTCAGTCCTGGTCGCGATGAGGTCGCGCTGTACCAGTCCCAGGATGTCGGCAAGGGCAACGACAAGATAGACAAGATCGGATCCCAAGGCGATTTCGACTCTATCCAGTGCTATGCGTACTCGCCCATTGAGAACGGTCTTGTGTGCGTCGGCCAGCCCAATGGAACGGCAAGTGTTTTCAATGTTCGTGATGGTGAATCTGGCATAGCAAAGCTGCGACCGAAACAAGCGCGGGCCTGCAACAGCGTCTCGTTCAACACATCGGGTCAACTTGCTGTAGGCCTCGACAAAGTGCGCAATGATGGATGTTTGTTGCTTTGGGACGTCGAGCACTACTCCTCAAGAGCTTCTGGCGGGACTTCTGACGAGCAGTGGTCATCGCGTAGCCCACTCCACTCTTACCTCCAGAACGAAGTCGTTGCGTCTGTGTCGTTTCTACCCTCGGCTCCAAACTCCCTGCTATGTGGTAGTTACAAGCTCATCCGTGAGATGGATATCCGGACTAACACTCCGTCCTTTCAGTTTGCTGCCAAATGCTCCCAGGGCATCACTGTCAATCAGACCAACGACGTGTACTTTGCTTCGTACTCGGAGGACGGCTCCTTTTCAATCTGGGACCGCCGCCAAATCCGCACTGGTATTGCAAGCAGCGAGCCGGCACTAATGATGAACAGATTCTTTGGTGAGCACTCACGCAAGACAGGCAATATATGCTTCCGGTACTCACTCGACCGGTCCAATGAACTGACTGTTCTACACGATGGCTACATCCGCCGATGGCAAATGGGAGTCGTGCCGCCATTCAGCGAAAACCGATCTAATGCCATTGGAAGGCACCTTAAACCCCCGCATGGAGAACCAGGATACGACTCACACCACTCGTATTTGTCTAATCATGAAACACTATTCGTGTATAGTGTTTTAGACTCGAAGACTAAGTTCGATAAGGTTGTCAGCTTTGATTACGCCGAGGACTTTACAAATAAGCACCGCGCCAACTTTATGTGTATTCGCCAATCGGGTCAGGTATTCCGGGTGCGCGATATCGAAAGCCCAGACGCTGCAAGGTTTGGCCCGTATAATGACCTGGCCATCGTCGAACCTGAGCGTACTACTCTCATCTACTCGTCGGATGAAAAACTCAAGATCTCTGAGCCACAGAACGAACTCAAAGGACGACGGCGTAGACTGTCATCCAAGACGAGCTCAATCTTACCAGATGTGCGCGACGATGAATATTACTCCGACGAGGAAGCCGAAAATCTTGAATACGAAGGCATGCTTCCTTACCTAAGTGTTTTGGACGGAGATATTGCAAAAACTATGCGCGATAGGGCTGCGAATGGATACCTGATGGACTGTGATGCGAACGTTGAAGTACTCAACAAAATCGACGGATCCGACAAGGACTACCTAAAGTATGTGTGGAAGTGGCTTTCATTGGCATACCGATCTGAGTCGAAGTCTAAAATGGTATCGAATGGTATCGATCTTGCCTTCGAGGGTGTCACTGGAATCTGGGAAGGCCTTAAAGGGCTCGAAGGCCAGCATCGCTATGACAGTCTTCTGACCGAAAAGGAGTATTGGAGTGCAGTCGACAGGATAATTTCGGGTCGCAAGCGCATCTTTACAAAACCTCCAGCCTCTTCAGGAACAACCATGGAGTCTTCTCGCCAACTTTGCCTACGAGTAGCTGGTTGGAACTTCGAGCTCTCTGAGCTGGAGGACAAGCTGAAGCAATTGGAGAAAGAAGGAAAGCACGAGCAGGCGGCAGGATGGGCAGTGTTCCACGGAGATGTCGAGAGGGCTGTGACTGCTTTAGCAGCTTCTCGAAAAGAAAGACTTCGTCTCATGTCGACAGCAGTAGCGGGTTATCTTGCATACAAAAACAGCAACGCAAACAGTCCCTGGAGGGAGCAATGCCGAAAGCTGGCATCAGAACTGGACAACTCATATCTGCGAGCAATATTTGCGTATATTTCGGATGGCTCTTGGCTGGATGTGTTGGACGACGGATCTCTACCACTGAATGAGCGGTTGGGAATTGCGCTCCGCTTTCTACCGGAGCAAGAGCTTACAGTATATTTTAATCGGCTGACTGACCGGGCGGTTGCTCATGGTGACTTAGAGGGCATCATGCTGACGGGATTGACACCGAGGGCTGTTGATTTGCTTCAGTCATTTGTGGACAAAACTTGCGATGTACAGACGGCTTCACTGATTGCTTCTTTTGGATGCCCTCGATATTTCAGTGATAAGAGAGTCGAGAACTGGACAGAGGAATATCGGAGACTACTCAACAGCTGGAGTATGTTTAACGCTCGTGCCAAGTTTGATGTTGCTCGTACCAGGTTTTCGCGGCAGAAGAATGGAACGCTGATGATTTCGCCCGTTCCGCGCCAGATCTACCTTCGCTGCAGTCACTGCAAGAAGACGATAAAGGGCCGCGATGCACGCAAGGAAGGAGGCATGAAGGGTGGTTCCCAGTCTACAGATCTGTTTGCCAGATGTGAAAACTGCAGCAATCCGCTCCCGCGTTGTGCAGTTTGTTTATTACCAATGGGCTCGCGTATCTCCTCGGCAAAACTCTCGTCGAACCATGTTACACAGCTGACTGCCCAGTTGGAGCGTTGGCCTACATTCTGTCTTTCATGTAATCATGGTCTGCATGCTGGTCATGCCGAAGAATGGTTCCTGAAGTACGACATATGTCCAGTTCCAGACTGTAACTGTATGTGCAACAGTAAATAGAAATGTACACAGTTATACTGTATAATCTATGGTTAGCACCCACTAAAACCGCGGAAGGGAAGTTATTCGTACCTTCTTCTGCGAGTCTTGTACCCTCCACCCAGCTATTAGCGATCCAATCGGTCTTCACGATCCTAATGGGCTGCGGGAACCGAGAGATACGACTTCTCAAGGAACCAACTCGTGAAAGGTCTCTCGAACTGACAACGACCATACCCACGGTATGGTCAAGGTTTCCTAAGATCTCACCACCACTGAACTCTACTAGTGGCTTGACGGACTCAAAATCACAATTCGCCTGGCGTGTTGATTCCAGGAGTTCAGTATGAGCCCCCGCAGCTGCGTCGACAGTATCGAAGTAAAACTTCTCCATCGGAAACAGAAAACCTTTCATTGGTGCAGGGTCAATATCGCGAAGCTCCAGCGCCATTTCTTTAATGGTTTCCTCGTCTGTTGGATCCGGTGTCAAGGTCATCGACTCTACAATCTTACCGAGGGAGGTTCCATCAACTTTTCGACGGTAAGAGTCACCATACTCGTCTAAATTGACTTTCGCGAGTTCCAACGTGTGAGGCAGCGCAAATAGAAAATCTCTGATATTAGTGGGCCCAGAAATGTGTTGCCAGTGACGTACTGTGGTTCCAAAGGTAACATCGTTCCAACTTCTATGCAGTCAAACAGCCAAGAAGGACGAATCACATCTGTACTTCGATTTCGAATAATGGCGGCTACTGCGACAAGTTCTTGGTTAGCGGCAATACGAAGTGATGAGATTTACCTACTTCGATCGGCAATCTTAATGGAACCCGAATTCTTGATACTCTGAGTCAGAGTACCGCCATTTCGCTTGATGAGGAGTTCCAGGTCACTCTTTGACATGCGCTTGGGATGCTCAATGTCACCAACCACATGGAAGCAGACTCCCAGGTAGATGTTGCTCTCCACTTTGAGGTCATCAAGTACCACAGCAGACTCGCTCAGAAGCTTAAGCCTCTTCCTGGTTGGTGCCTTCACCCGCCGTTTCTCTATCTTCAGTCTGTTGTTCTCTTCGACGGCCTTAGTAGTCTCGTATTGAAGAGAGTTGAACTCTTTCAGTGACAGTGACGTCGACCAGTCCTTGTCTTTACGTATGCGGCGAAATCTCGGAAACCGTAGCGTTAGCCCAGCCTTAAAAGAAGTCGAGGCAACAACCTGTGATGCCTTGACTTCAAACACCAACGAGTCAATCGGATTAATCCAGAGATCAGGCATTTCCTTCCTTCCCTCAAGCTCCACAAAATGAGACGGGAGTGGGGAATTCTCTGTCCTATGCCACTTTCCTTGCGTTGCGTGCCTGATCTCAGCGAAGTCAGCTGCAGCGAATCCACCGCCAACCTTGCAGAAAGACCAAAATCTTGTTAGATCTACCTAGAGCAGCTGAAAGCACTCACTTCATTGGGGCCTCTGGATCGTCAACCCGCAGTCCACACAGGTAAGTAGCAATATTCTTCGACCTGTGACCGCTGCCAAAGTATCCACCAATGACACAAAGATCGAGGTTCTCCCCAAACTCTTCCATATACTCAGGCTTCACTTTTATCCAAGTGTCAACTCGTTCACTGACACGATAAGGCGAGCTTGGATTTTTGATCACTAGTCCCTCAGAACTTGAATTAGGATTTGCATCTTGGACACAGAATGCTACTCACGCCTGCTCAATGACCTCGTGAAGCTTCTTCTCGATTTCCAGGGTAGTCTTTGCTGTGACATACTTCAGAATTTCAAAATATCCAGGGGAAGAGGTCACGACACGGTTGAGAGCTTGCCTCCTTTCCCGTAGTGGGTAGTCGACTAGTACCTTGTCGTTCAAGTACAAGATATCGAAAGCGACGACTGGGTTAGAGAGATCAAATGGGGCGTTTGTGATAAGACCTACACATAGGCCTAGTTAAACCTGCACCTCTTTGCTCATTCAAGGCTGCTGTTTTGAGACTGCCAAATGACACGACCGTTTCATCCTCAGGGTCCCAGGCCACCATTTCACCGTCAATGATACAGCTGAGTTAGAGGCAGTTGGACACCTAACAAAGTACGTACTTCCGCACTCTGGGGTTGAAAACAGTTCTAAGATGTTTCGAGAGACTTCCCTCTGGGTCTTCGAATGACGACCCGTATAAATAAGTGTAGTCTTTAGCCTTTCTGCTGAAGAACTTGAGGGTTCTCCCACTATCGGCTAGGTGAATTTGAATCCTTTCACCATCCATCTTCTCTTCAATGTAGAAACCTGTACCAGGCATGATCTTGACAACGTTTTCGTACGAAAGCTTGCTGAAAGCAGCAAGCTGCGGTTGGAAACACCCCATTAGCCGCAGTTCATGGTCCTGAGAAGGAAGTGAATAGTTGAGATCATACAACTGGTAACAGACCCGCCTTAGATCTGTAGTTACATTGAAGAGATCGTTGGCATCGGGATGGAAATTCTGGAAGATCGTTTTCTCTGATACCCCGACATGAACATCTTTGTTAGGTACTACTCGGTGAAGCGCGATTCAACTAACATCTTAAGATGATCCTGATAAGCCAACGGAGTTCCTCAGCGTTCATGGCCGATACAAACTTCTTCATGACTTCCATTTGAGTGATGTCCTTTGTATCCTGGCTCAATTCGTCGAGCAATTGATTAACCTCGGCGATGGTCATTGTGCCGTATGTCGAGTGAGTATCTCGTTTTGAGAGAATGTCGTAACAGCGATCGGAGAAGTTACCAGCGGATGTCACAGGGCCCTGCTTCCATTGAAGCAGAGACTTCGCATCTACCGACTCGCTCGAGAGATTGAGAACCTTGATAAGGAGTCGCGCCAATGCCCGTTCCTTGAGATTGTACATGGGCCTGTGTTTGTCTTGCTGGGATTAGGACGGTTAGATTGAGACATGGGCTTCATACATCTGGTAGAACTGAGTTAGCTTCAAAGTAGAGAGGTATTATAGAAGCGGACTCACTCAAGCGTAGCGCAGGAAAGAGATTTGGGCCAACTTTCGCTCTCCAATTCTTCATGAATTTGGAGATAATCTCCTGGCGCAGCTCGTGAGGCCCCTTGCGGGACGCAAGACATAGTGCGTGTAGGTCTGTACTGAGCGGTCGGAAGACATTCTTCACAAGTGTATGAAATGGCGGCAGTGGTCCGTGATTGGGAGGCTCTGGTGGGTCTTCAAGCGACATCTGACAGTCGACGGCAACATGCAACCTGCATCTCTTCTCCACATTTAGTGTACGCGGCTATTGTTTATGGGCATTTCGCAGCTGCAGCATCGACTCTACCTTCTAACCATGACGTCTGTGCTATCCAAGATTAAGAATATCGGGGAGCAGGACTTCTCGTCAGGTATTCCCGAGTCAGTGTTTAAACTGGATGATGTGAGTGAATCAATTGGCTCTTGCGCCTCTAACTCAGCTGGCTAGATATGGTCTGCTGGGCGCTGTGTCCACCTTGGCCTTTGACCCCGTGCAGAGTCTTTTGGCAATTGGTACGGACCGCGGAGAAATCCACGTGTTTGGACAGCACAATGTCGAAGTCGTGTACCGACCACCCAAAAATACGTGGGCACCAACTAAGTTTATCCGGTTCGTCAAGTGTGAATACCTCGTCGTGGTCGATAGGATGTCGACTATCCGAGTGTTCAGTCTCGAGAAGAAGAAGCTCCTGTACGAACATGATCCACGCACAAACGTTTCAAGCATTGAGACGGACCCAGCGCTGGATTGGCTCTTCCTGGGCCTTGACAATGGTCAGGTGATTATCTACGACGTCGACAGGGGCTGGTCGCCATCGTATCGAATTGGCAACCTGCAGAAGAGTATCGACCCCAAGCTTCACATGTCTCCCGTTTTGTCCATTGCTATTCACCCGCGAGATGTGTCGACATTACTAATATGCTACACAGATACAGCTGTCGTGTTTTCAATTGCGAAGGGAGAGATCGTCACTTCTCTGCGGTACGAGCTGCCTCCCGGAGCACCGGGTGGTGACACGGACCGCCATGTCATTGTGCAGCTTCGCCGACCCCAATTCCTGTCAGCAATTTGGCACCCCAACGGACACCATATTTTGACTACCCATGTGGATGGGTCGCTTGTGTTTTGGGATGCTGCTTCTGGCACACTTCTACAGGCAAGAACAGTACTTGACTCGGGAGTCAACATCGCGCCGAAGAACTCCACTCGCTTAGGCACCGGCGAAGTGGGAGTTCGAGATATTATCACAAAGGTCACCTGGAACTGTACAGCTAACCCGGAGGACACGTCCATTCTTGTCGCAGGCGGCAGTATTCAAATGGGCGTCACGAAGGGCCTCACCATGCTGGACTTTGGACCCACACCAGCAGTAGCAGTAACCTCATATCAGGCAATGGGCGCACATTACGGGAGTCCCCGTCGCCACAAGATATTCCCACTCCCTGATGAAACCGACGTCGTCGATTTCTTGATGCTACCCCAGCAGAGCCCGTATTATGCTGGAAACTGCAATCCAAGCCATTTTGTCGCCCTATCGACCTCTGGAGAACTTGTGACTATCGACTACACGGATGGATCCGTGGTGAATGACCCCACTGTACTTCCTCCCTCACTGAACTGGCTCAATCCGTATGTGACTGCCATATCGGTCTCTCTTGTCCCTCGTAACCAGTGGGTGGGAATGATGAATGCGTCGATTCACTCTGATAGTATCTTGAAGGGAGGTGCACCAGCGAGAAGACACTTGCGGAGCTTTCAGCTGCGTACTGCACTATGTACTGGTCATCGGAATGGAATTGTGAAGCTATGGGATGCTTCGCATGGCGAGCTTGAGGACTCGAAGGCTTTTGAAGTCAACGTTACACGGGCACTACAAGAGCACACTGATGTTGACATCTCACACATATCATTCGCCGGGTCGATTGGTGAAATGGCAGTCGCTGTCAAAAGTGGGAAAGTTGCATTTTTCGAGTTCACAAAGAACACAAATGCTCTTGCGAATGCTATGGGTCGCATGGCACTTCGTGAGCCCGACGCAGTGATCAACGATATATCACATCGGGCGCCTCCAATTAAGGAGGGGTTCTTGCCCCAAACGCTTGTCAACTCCCGAGGAGATGGCGCGGTCACGGCACTCAACAACTCTACAATTGGGTTCGTGGCCATTGGCTACGCTTCAGGAAAGCTTATGATAGTCGACAAGCGAGGGCCTGCAGTGATGTACGCGCAGAGTTTGACAGAATTATCAGGTTCGGGGTCGTGGAGGCGCAGTCGACAAGGAGCTCCGACTGGTGCTTCGGAGTATGCGACTGTGCTAGAGTTTGGCATTTATGCGATCAACGACGAAAGCTACTCAAGTATTGTGCTATCTGTTGGTACATCTAGTGGAAATGTGCACACTCTGCGCATTGTGCCATCTTCCAATGGCTACGCCGCTCAGCACGTAGGAAGTCTAGCAGCATTTCCGCAGGAGCCTGTCATCCACCTTGAACCACTGAACATGGCTTCCGGCACCTCTGCTGTTGCCCAGCCCGAAAACATGAGTCTTCTTTCATCCGGGATCTTTATTGACGGAGCCTTGGTTGCGGCGTCTCGATCGGAGGCCCGCATCTTCCGTCAGCCTGCATTCAAAGTGTCGCACAAAAAGTTCAACTTTGCATGTATCTCTGCAGGTATCTCTTATTTACGTGAGGGTGACTCGACGGCTTTTGTTGCCGTTAGTGACGCATCAGAGTTGCGAATCATGGCTGTGCCAAGCCTTCGAGAGATTACGAAGCGATCATTACCGGTTTCCCTTGATCCCAATTTGTAAGAGGAAGGTCCATTAATTGTTCAATGCTAACTAAAGTGGAAAACAGTCTGTTGTGCTGAAGACTGGCGATGTTCTCCTGCGACCAGGTAAGACGAATGGAGCTCTTGTGAAGATCTGGGGTCGTGGAGTTACGCTCGATAGCATCCCTGAAGATGCACTTTATGACGTCATGAAGCCATTGCCGCCACGGCCCACGATTTCGACAATTCAGTGGGTTCGAGGCAAGCAGTACATGTCGCAGGATGAGCTTGATATACTGAGTAAGTACATTCCCGCCGTACCAGCACAAGGATCTAACACAGTTGGTGGACCAAGACGGCCAAAGTCCAAGGACACAATCGAACAGGAGCGGTCACGCGAAGAGCAGACACGGCTGGCCGAACTCAAAAGGCCAAGCACAAGTAACTCGTGGAGTGACTCGCCAGAGCGGTCCAGCTTTGAAACCAACTCCAGCCAGGGCAGGATGAAGGGCATCCAGGGTGCGTTTGACAGACTCGAGCAATCGGCTGCTGAGTATATGAACAGTCTTGGAGACGTCGTCAAGGAGACCAAGAATGATGCATTCAAGTCCTCCTTGAAAGGACGCTTCTTTGGGTAGATTAGGATATATGTAGCGCACTAATATCGGGGGTTTGTTGCGCTTCAGTCGCGTCGACATGCTCTTTCTCACTGTTATGGTTTCCTTCGTAGGCTTCAATTTCATCATTTTCGTCTTCGTCGTCGTCGTCGTCATCGTCGTCGTCATCGTCGTCGTCATCGTCTTCATCTTCGTCTTGGTCGCTGACGTCAAAGGGTGCAAATGGATGTGCGCTCTGAGGTTGCGACTCTTCCTCCTCCTCTTCCTCTTCATCATCGTACTCGTCCGAGTCGCTAGGCGGCAGTTCACCTGGGCGGCCGTGGTCACGATCACCCACAGTCCAACCATCGTTGACTTTCTTAGCCTCCTCGCGGTCACGTGTGTCCTGCTCCATCTGCTCGAGCCACGATACCTGGGCATCTTTGATAGACTGGCCATCGGAGCAGTTGGCGTACACCTCCAGAAGCTCTTCGTTGATGTCTAGAAAGGTGGGGCCCCATGAGAAGTGGGCCAGGACATTCTGGGCCCAGTCGAGATGCCCCGTAATGGCGAAACAAGCCGCCAGAGCCTCGACGCAGTTGAGCTTCCACGGACGGCCGTAGTTGACAGGATTTGCGGCTATGAGGTACGGAAGAAGACGTTCGTGTTTGCCGCCGATGCGCGAGAATGGGATCTCGTGGATCCGGGCCCACGAGCACTCGACGACGGCTGCTCCAAACTCCTCCACAATGTCCCTGTCGTTGGGACACACGGGCTCCTTGCCGTTGGGGCTGACGACCACACCGCCAAACTTCTGGCCCACCCGCAGAGTCTTGATGAGCCCCAGTCTGCTGAGCTTCTTTCCGCTGCATCGCTTCGGATCACAGTGGTTGAAGTCCTTAGTTAGTAGGAGCATACAGCTAGGCAGCGTGGGACACTCACCCACATAGCCATCTTGGCCGGGAAGTCAGCGTTTATATGCGAGCGCTTGCCCTCCTCATGTCTTCGTCGTGGAGGACCCATTTTGTGTATATGCCTTTTAGTGTGTTTTCCTCTGTATTTGGCTTTCGTCTATCTGTCTTTTGTACCCCTGAATGATATTTTTTACCTTCAGGACCTCTCCTGGCGATTATGCCCCAATCGGGGTTTGCCCTCGCTTGCGCGGCTGTTACGTCACACCCAGAAGCTGGGGACGAACCTGAAACGCTCCAGGCATAGCCTGCGTCCATCGCATTCCTGCACAGCTGAATTCCTGTTCTGACGCATCCTTTGACTCTTCACGACACAGAACCGCTTTTTTCCTCGCAATCCCTGCCTCTCCGAGCCCCTGGATCATGCCCGTGTATGTCCTGTGATGTCGTCACCTGGTGTATCGCACGGGTTCCTGAATCCGCTGCTCAACGCCATCTTTGGCCCCGGCGTGCCGGGTCTTGCCGCAGATGGCCACCCGGTATCGGCGCGATTGCGCGACCTGCGCCGTAACGTCGCTGCAAACTCGACCTACACGTTTCTAGTGCCCAAAACGGCCATTCTCGAGTGGTGCGTCGATGTTGAGTCGATGCTACCGCTGCGTGACCTGTGCTATCACGATGATTTCTGGAGCTCGCATGTCATTCAAGTATCCCAGCAGCTGCGAAACGTCCAAAGAACCCGCTACGTGGGAACCTTCAACGATCGGGTTGTCATCGTCAAGGATGGTGCTATATATACGCATCGCGGCTTCAAAACGCTCGTGAAGGCGACCATTCTGTCAGAGTACATGTTCTACCCAGCAGTGCCGTTTCTACCGCCAGACGCACAGTTTTTAGTATACGAAATCGACGTGCCCCTCGTTGGCGTACCCGCCCCCAGCGTCGAGGTATCGCCTACCGTCTCATCGCGCTACCAGCTGCTTGCTCCCGTGAAGCAGATCCAGCGCAAGCTCTCCACAAGCTCACAAAAGGGCCCTCTGCCGCCCACAAATGGATACACTGCCTTGCCAAATACCGACAACTACAGTCGCGCCAATGGTCATACACAAGAATCGCCAACTCTGGCAAACTGCCGAGACCTCGAGAGCCTTCTCCCCGCCAACGGCACCTCGAACCGCCAAATCCTCGCCCCCTTACTCACACTATTAGAACCCTTCAACTGCTCAGAAGCAGCCACCGAAGACGACGTCTTGTCTGCGTTTGACCAAGTAATAGAATCCGCCATGGAGATCTTTCGCAGCGACAAGGACATCGTGCAGTCCATCTCTCGCAATACCGACCTTACCGGCGAGGACATCACCGACAGCATCTACGGCTTCGTGGAAACATATCTGAGTGAGGAGATCTGGTCGCAGCTGTGCCACCTTCGCGCTGGTCCGGACGAGCAACTAGCTCAGGCCATAGCCGCTTTGCAGAATGTAGACGTCGGCCAGATCGGCTTGCCGGATGATCTCGGGCTCGCAGAACTGATGGAGCTCGATAAAAAGGTCTGGAAGGCAACTGCAGAACTACAGCAGCTGGTGAAGGTATCCACTGCTGACGAGAAAGTTGAGATCATTCTATCTGTCGTCCACATTCTCAGCTCCAGTGGCTACTCGGGGTCTGACTCTGATACCCTAAGCGACGACAACTACGAGCCCAAGAAGCAAACAACTGTCAACGCTGATGTTCTTGTCAGCTTACTACTGCTTGCCGTATGCCGGTCAGGACTCACCCATCTGGAGACTGATATATACTATGTCCGCAACTTCACATACCACGACTCGGAGTCTGGACATCTGGGCTACGCACTGCTCACCCTTGAAGGTGTACTGTACCATATCAATAACGAAAGTGGTAAACTCGCGGCCCTCTCGAAAATGAACAAGGAGTTGTGGGATACAGTCGCTAGCGTCAAAGACGAAACTGATCTCGCAGCCCACACGAGCCAGTTGCAGAAACAGACTCCGGACTGGGTTTCTGTGATGCGGAGTCGTTCAGCTCTGGGGGAGTCAAGTCTTACGCTCGCAGTCCAGAGAAGTAGGGCAAAACTACTCTCCTGCCTACTTGACCTAGGCTGCGACGTTTATCCCAAAGAGTATTTTTTCTCCGACTCGACAGAGGAGGGAAAATCCTTACTGCTATCTGCCGCTGAGATGGAGGATGTGCCTACTATCCGGCTACTTTTGGATTATGTTCTCAACACCTTTGACAAGGCTGAACAGATGTCCTACTTCGCACGTTACGATAAGTGGAACCGCTGTATTGGGCACTACTTTTTCCATGCTCCTTGGCTCATTCGCGAGATAGGCCATCTTATATCTTGGGAGCAGCGGGACCAGAACGGCCAAACTCCGCTCTTCGCCCTATGTCGCAGCTATGATCATCTGGACTACAATGTTCTACTGGATGATGGATTCAAGGCTTGGAACATCGATGTGGCCAAAACTGGCGGAGAGCCAAGTATCATGGACCATATTGATGCCAAAGGGAATACGATTCTCCACATAGTCAAGGACAAACAGGCTGCTGACCATGTCATGAAATGCGATGTGGATGTCAACTGGCCGAACGATAAGGGGCTGACACCGCTGATGGTGTATAGCAAGTACTCACGACTTAGTGCTATAGCGCGACTCACTTCTGACGAGCGCATAGACCTCTCATACACGGATAACCGTGGGCTCAACGCCCTTGATATGGCCAAAGAGTCACAAACGTTGACCCTACTGGACGGTAAGTTCTACTCTTCGTCGTAGAACTTGTAATGCTAACTCAGAAATCGTAACGTTCTCGCTCAAGCCAAGTAATGGCCGCGTGACGACGGTCCAAAGGTCGATATTTGCGAACGGAGAGATATATTTTATTATAAAGAGTGGAGAGCCACCGCGGTCAAGCAGTCTCTCCACTATTCGGCGCACGATGGCGGATTTCTTGTTCCTACAAAAGTGGCTTGCGTACGAGAATCCACATTCGTGGATACCACATCTCAAACCCCGTCGGAATGCGTTTTCTGTCGCGCCTAAAGCATCGCGTCAGATCATTCACGAAACGGAGCAGCAGCTCGACTGGTTCCTGCGTACGCTGATGTTACACCCTACGTTCATGTCTCATGAGCTATTATGGGAGTTCATTCTCGTGCAAGATATTTCTCAGCAGCAATGCATTGATCGCAGCAGGCGCAAGCTTGAGAGCCGTCGCGAGCTGCAATACGAGGACGTCACGGTATATGGTATTGCGGAGCTGGAGTCGACAGAAGTATTCCTGTTGCATGCTCGCCAAGAGACGGACGTTCTAGCCTCGAGATTGTCCCGACTTGTGCAGGTAATCATGAGGCTGCGAAACAAAACCTTCGACTACAACGAGGCAATGGCAATATTTGAGTCCAAATTCCGTGAAGTCTCATTCCTACAGCCTCTTAGCAAAGTTGCGATGGGTAAAGATTTTATGCTGGCGAAGAGCATCAAGCCCCAAGCACTCACGACTTTCGGTCTCGATACAATCGGGGCTTCAGATTCGGCTATGGCGATGCTAACAGCCCTCACGACACCCCTCGGTCTAATAGAGCAAGTACGCGAACAGGATACAGTGCTCGCGCAGAACCAGACGACATTGATAAAGCTCACGGGACGCACTGGGTGGATGTCTGGTATGTTTGAAGAGAAGCGGGGCCGTGAAACGAGAGGCATCCAGGATCGTATCTACGCGACACAGAACGAGATCCACCGCCTGAGCGCCGAGATCAAGTTTTCGCACATTACACTGGCCTCTGAGCTTGGTGGGTTTCACGACGTGCAGGCCGAGGAGTTGACTCGAACTATTGAGATGTATGCTGCGACGATGATACGGCGTGAGAAAGAGCGTTTTGACCGGCTCCGGCGTCTCACGGCGAAGGTCAAGAAGATGCCGTGAACTATTTATTTATTAATTGAATCATATTCATAAAAATATGCACACAACTAAAGGCCTCAGAAATTGTGAAATGTGTTTGGTCTTCCACAGGCTGAAAGCGGGGCTGGTGATTCTTGGGTGTCCCCGAGAGGACGCCGCCGGAATCAACCCCGTTTCATTACTCGGAATTGCAGAACTTGTGTATATCATCATAGGCCAGTAGTGAGTGAGCGGTGAAGAGTACCCTCAAAAGGATCGAGTTAATGCTGCGGTTAATAAGTGGGGCCAGCTCGAACAAAGATTGATGCGCGCAGTTCAGCTGATATCAACACGGGCCAGCCGTTACTCCTCGCTTTCGGCATCAGCATTGCTGTTACCTCCCAGGAAACCGCTCGCCAAATCACGCAGCGAAGGGTCGCTCATTATTTCAGACATGTTAGGCATCTGACCGCCGCTCATGCGCTCCTGCATACGCTGAACTGTAGGATTACTCATAAGATTTGACATCATGCCCGGGTTCGACATGAGGTTCTGGGCCATGCTGGCAATGGCAGGGTTGCTCATGAGCGAGCTGAGGTCGGGCATGCCGCCACCGCCACCGCCACCGCCGCCAAACATGCCAGCCAGACTCGACAAGTCAGGCATACCAGGCATACCACCGGCAGTAGCGCTGGCAGAGTTATTACCAGACGAGGCAGACGCAGCAGCTACGCCGCCACGAGTGGCTGTAGCCTCGGCAGTGGGAGTTGAATCGCTTCCGAGGTCCTCCTCGACGCGCTTCTTGGCAGTCTCGTAACCTCGCTTCATGCCATCACTAGGCTTCTCACCCTCGAGGTCCAGGCCCTTCTTGTAGGCCTCCATGGCACCGACGGCATCACCAAGACTGTACAGAGCCAGACCCAAGCGGGAGTAAGCTTTGGAGTATTTGGGATCAATAGCAATGGCCTTGCGGGCATCCTCGGCAGCACTGTCAGAGTCGCGGAGCGAGCTGTATGCCGCTGAACGGTTGGAGAAGTAGACAGCATTGGTGCCATCCGCTTCAATGGCTTTGGTGTACAGATCAACGGCCTGCTGGTACTCGCGCTGAGCCATAGCCCGGTTGCCCTCGAGCTTGAACTTCTCGGCAGCCGCCTTGTCCTCGGCAGAGGGACCAGCCTCGTCTGCTGCAGATGTGGTCGGTGCGCTCGTCGAAGCCGGACTGGCCAGTGCTTTAGCAACGAGCGACTCGAGATCATGCGAACCAAGGAGCTTGGCCTTGTCGCCTTCACTGACGTCAAAGACGCCCGTGAGGCACTCAATGGCCACCTCAACAGACTCGACGTCGTCAGAAGGGATTGACTTATCGGCAATGGCCTTGTGAAGGAAATCCACAATTCCGGCCGCCACGGCCTTTTGTGTTTGAGAAGGCGCCATTGTGAGTATGTGGCTGTTAGAACGTGCGGAGTTGGTGGCTTTTATATTCGGGAAGATTCCACGTGAGGCGAGGCTGACGCTGCACTATAGAAGCTGCTAGAGACAATCGTTGATCTCGGCCAGAATGTAGGTAAATGATCCTGAATTGAAAGAAATTAAATCTACAAATGCCAGATGGTTTTTAGTCAAAATTGGATGGAGATATACATCTCCGAGTTTTAGAGACGTTTTAGTAGTGAAATGAATTACTGGTACACTCCAATGTAGTGAACACCGAAATATGCAGTGGTATGCAGCACTTACGAGCCCTTGCGAGATCTCAAACGAGGAGCCCCTGGAAACAAACACTCTGAACTAAAGATCAGTTCGTGATGGCAACCTTGATGACAAGGTTTCCCTCGGGATCAACAGGCTTGCCAGCAAGCTTGAAGGCCTCTGCGGCCTTGTCAAGACCCTTCACCTTGTGCGTGATGATCTTGTCGATAGCCGGGATGGCGCCGGCCTCGAGCAGCTTGATACCCGTGGGATAGTTGTTGGCGTAACGGAAGACACCAATGAGGTCGACCTCCCGCAGTAGAGCAGGTCCAATGTGTAGCGTCTGCAGAGGGTTACCCATTCCAACGAAGACGAGCTTACCACCAGAAACGGTGGCATAGATACCAATCTGAACACATGCCTCAACACCTGTGCACTCAAAGGTGAAGTCAAATTGTCCCAGAGTAGCGGGGGTCTTGTCTGAGCGAGGCAGCGAGGTCAAAGCAGAGGAGACCTCCTTGGCAATGGCCAGCTTCTCCTCAGTGTCCTTGCCACGCTTGGGAGGCACCACGTAGCCGTGGGTAGCGAGACCGTTTTCCAGGGCAAAGTTGACCCGAGATTCGGCAATGTCTGCAATGGTAATAGTGGTAGCGCCGGAGATTTTGGCCACGGCCGCAGAAAACAGGCCAATGGCACCGGCACCGAGAATTAGCACAGACGCTCCAGGGAAGATCTTGGCGCGGTCTCCGGCATGGATGGCAACGGCTAATGGCTCGAGAAGAGCGGCTTGGTCGAGAGGGATCGACTCGGGAAGCTTGTGACACCATGACGCAGCACAGTTGAGCCTGTCTTGCAGAGTACCCTGGAAGTGCGGGAACGACTTGGCGCTCGAGCGGAAGCGCATTTCACCGCACAGGTTGTACTTGCCGCCTCGACACAGCTTGCACACACCACATGGCTGTCCGACCTCGAGGGCGACATTGTCACCGACCTTGAGGTGCTCAACGTTTGATCCCACAGCCGTCACGACTCCAGCAGATTCGTGGCCGAGCGACAGAGGTTCCCGGACCTTAAAGTCACCATTTGCACCGTGCTGGTAGTAGTGAAGGTCGGATCCACATAGAGTGGTGCACTTGACTTGCACCTGGACTTCTTCGGGACCAGGAGCCACGAGTGAGCGGGCCTCGACACCGAGATCAAACTCCTTGAACAGAACACTGGCTTGCACAGACTCTGGCATGGTGGGGAAAATATCTTACAAAAGAAGTGTGAGTCGTAGAATGGTCGGATTGGCAGTGCATTTTATACTGCAGCGCATCGGCTTTTGTTACCGAGACCGGCTATATGGGGGAAGGACCAACGTGGGGTAAGGCCGGGACCCCCACTGCTCATCACTTTTTTCAATAGCCGTTGCCAGTATAAATAAGTGCGCCCCGCACTAAGGCTTCCCCAGGTTTTTGATAATTCAGAACACTCAATTGCCAGTAATTCAAATGTTCTCACTAAAAGGAAAAGTCTCGCTTCTCACCGGCGGTACGCGAGGTATCGGTGCTGCCATGGCTGTTGCCCTCGCAGAAGCTGGATCCGATGTGATCCTCGTTCAGGTGAGTTCACAAGATATACATTGCACGAATATACTAACGGCAGCGTGACAGTAAGAATGACGCGACAAAGAAGGAGATCGAGGCTCTGGGCCGCAGGGCCTGGATCATCACTGCCGAGCTCAGCGACAAGGCCGCAGTGCGCACCATTGTTAAGCAGGCTCTTGAGCTCGTTCCCCGCATTCACATTCTGCTGACATCGGCTGGAATCCAACGTCGCCATCCTGCCGCAGAGTTCCCCGAAGATGACTGGGAGGAGGTCATTCAGGTCAACCTTTCGTCAGTCTTCATCCTCAACCGTGACATTGGTGCTCACTTCCTCGCTCAGGAACCCGATGCGACGGGTGTGCGCGGCAAGATCATTAACATTGGATCGCTATGTACTTTCCAGGGCGGCCTGACGGTTCCTGCCTATGCTGCTGCCAAGGGTGGTATTGGCCGTATGACTCAGGGTCTGTCCAACGAGTGGGCCAGCAAGGGTATTAACGTCAACTGCATCGCGCCCGGTTACATCAACACGGACATGAACGAGGCTCTTATTGCCAACCCCGTTCGCAGTCGCCAGATCCTCGAGCGTATCCCTGCTGGACGATGGGGTCGTCCCGACGACTTCAAGGGTCCTACAGTGTTTTTGGCTAGCGCGGCATCAAACTACGTCAGTGGTGAGGTGCTCGTCGTCGACGGTGGCTGGATGGGTCGTTAGAACATGTATATGCTAGCTACAAATGCTATTAGCGACACGAAGCCATTCATCGAAACCAATCATGGCACTAGAATCTAACCGGTGGATGCGGTTATAGATATGCGTAGTCGGGGCATAATGCGGGGGAAAAAAAGTAACGCACCTATACCCGCTGCCGGTTGTCGATGAGGACGAGACGCCGGCGGTAAGACCATTCGGCAAACGACAGTCTGCCAAGCTTGTGGCGGCTCAATTTCACGCAGTGACATTATGCTACCACGATCTTCTTGTTATGTTTGTCTTGTTATGTTCATCGTGAGTACCATAATGTCATGATATGGGCCTAGAAATGTTAGCTGGCACCCACTCTCCAGCTTAACACTGCAGCAATGGGTTTCATTGCCATTTGCCGCCTGATTGTGCTAAGCTGCGTTCTTTTATCCCCCACCTGGGCTTATATTGAGCCTATTGAGACCCAGGGCCGGCAGTTTGTCTATTCAGTCTCTCGACGACCCGTAAGTATCCTGCTCTAACTGCCGCCGTTACTAACACAGTTCTCCATTCGAGGCGTCGACTACCAGCCGGGAGGATCATCTGCCTACAAAGGTGCCGGAGATCCTCTGACGGATATTGAAGGCTGCAAGCGAGATATTTTCCTGTTCCAACAGCTGGGAATCAATGTAAGTTATAGCCACAAACTCTGCTCGTCTAACATGAGGCCATCCGAGTTTACACAGTCAATCCAGATCTAAACCACGATGAGTGTATGTCACTCATGGCCGATGCTGGGATCTATGCGATTTTCGACGTAAATTCTCCCCGTATAGGCGAGTCGCTCAACCGTTATGAGCCTTGGACGACATACAACTACGAATATCTCCAGCACATTTTCAAAGTTGTGGAACAGTTCTCTGGATATAACAATACTCTGGGATTCTTTGCTGGAAACGAGATTGTAAATGACGAGCGGTCAGCAATGGTAAGTTGATAGAGTGGGCGAAAGAAACTCTCTAACTGAAGAACTCCCCCAGCTACATCAAGGCAGTTATTCGCGATGTTAAAATGTACATCGACCGCAATTCACCCCGAAAGATCCCCGTAGGATACTCAGCCGCTGATGACCTTCGCTATCGAACGAGTCTCGCACGATTCCTCGAATGTGGTGACGACTTTATGTCAGTTGACTTCTACGGAGTCAACTCGTACCAGTGGTGCGGCCACCAGTCATATCTGACCAGCGGGTACAGTGTCCTAGTCAAGGATTACAGTGAGTATTCATTGCCCATATTCCTTTCCGAATATGGCTGCAACCTTGTGTCTCCTCGGCTCTTCCAAGAGGTCCATGCTCTGTATTCGCCTGCGATGTCGTCAGTTTTCAGTGGTGGTCTTGTCTATGAGTTTACTCAGGAGCCGAATAATTATGGCCTCGTGGAGCTCGATCAAATTGGCAACGCATATCTGAAGAAGGACTATGTGACACTACAGGAGCAATTTGCAAGCGTCAAAAACGTAGAGGCGTCCCCGCGCAACGATCTCAGTCGACCCATGACGTGCAAGGAGGAGTATGCCAATCTCAACACTCAGATTCCTATCCCAGCGACGTTTGGAACGGACATGATTGTACACGGAATCCCAGTGAGACGCGGCACTTACATTGTGACCTCAAGCAACTCCACTGCTCACCACATCTATGACCTCAACGGAAAAGAGATTGGGGAGAAATCCATTGCGAAAGTCCAGAGCGCGGTTAGCAGCGGCGAACAGGACGCTCTTCGTCTTGATAATCAGCCTACAGTCCATAATGACCTCCCAAAGACCGCTGACACATCACCAGCGAATACCCCACGCCGCTTCCAGGAGGACAGTAATCGTCGGCCCCAGTCTAGTCGCACTCGAGCATCTGCTGCTGATAGATACAGAAACAAGGGAACTGGTGATGCGATTGAGACGTCCGGAGCGAGTGCAGTTTCTCTGCGTGGTGTTACCTCTGTAGTAGCTTTGATTCTTGCGGGCGCACTTTACTAGACAGCTATGCTTCATAGAGGTAAATTATAGAAACAGAACCTCCAAGCATTACAGCGAGATGAAGATGCATGACCGTAGTGTCGGAATAAGAGATTAACATGCCATTATCGTTAAATAGTCATCATGAGGATAATAAGTTAGTTTGCAAAGGGATTGTGGTCAAGGAGAACGCAACCAAGTCTGTCGGTAACGGTCAGACGAAGCTGTGAAAAGATAGGCGAAGACAGCTGTGGAGTTGTTGGGAGATGCAGTTCACCTGACTCGTCATCGCCAATCAGTGTAACTGCTTTAAGGCCAGCAGTGACAGTCCTCCGTAGACACTTATCAATAAGACCAATTGCCTTGTCGAGGTCATCAGCTGGCAGGATTATCGTGATCTCCTTTGGGCTGAGATTGTCAAGCTGTTGATATGAAAGAGAGCAATCAACTTTAGCTGGTAGGTAGAGCCGTAGAAGTTCCCGATTACACCCAAGATCTGTACTGAACATGAGGCCTTCAACAAGTTCCGACGGACCAAAGATCGAAAGCATGATTTGGGAGAGTATAGACACATCGCAGAGTTGAGAGAAGTCAATCATACCCACCACAACCGACGGAACAGATAGAAGGCCACGTTCAAGCTTTGACTGGGCCAGAGTCGTAGCATCCATATAAATAGTCTGAAGCTTCGAAGCGAGAGGAATGGATCCACTGATTGATCTTCGTGGCGATAGTGTAGGCGGATTAGGCGACAATGCCACTTGCGTCAACTGCAACTGGCAGTGTGAGAGGGAGAGGTTTGTCACAGGCAGCGAGAGGAGGAGGTTGTCTACAACCATACCACATAAGTAGAGGTTCTCGATCGACGAAAACGGAGCAAGAACAGTAGGAAGCAGGAGAACTCTCCAGCCCGACTCGGGGTTTATAATGAGGTTGGGAACCGACAGTGAAGAAGACCTCTTTTTATAAGTCACGGCGCGGATATCAATATCGTCGAAGTAGAAATTGGGCGATAGTTCACGAAGCTCAACGCACTCGATGCAGGGAAGGATCTGAATGATACTCAATATGTAATATCCCCACGACTTCTCTTGAAATGTGGGACTCTCCATGCCGTGACCGTGATGTGAGGTAGAAGCCTGAAAGTTTCGCACTGGGTGTACAAAGATGACAGAGCGAACTCTTCGAGCAGCATCTGCTTTTTTCGAGTAGTACTTGTAGAAGGCCTGAGCCTGTGTTTTCCTTGAGATGAGAACACGTTCGCTTCGCAGGTCTCGTAGGACTGAGTCCAGCTGTTTGCAAGTACAGGACAACGAATACAAGTCGCGGGTGATCCCAGCGGGGCTCTGGCCTTGTGCTGTATACTCGAGAACCTTTACAAATAGTTCCATGGGGAGAGTCAAGAGCGACTTGCTACCGGATATAAGCTTAGCGCGGTCTTCAGTCCTTACCAGCTTCTCAGGAGGAGCATCGTCTGCCGATAAAGCCTGTCGCTTGCGCGACTTGAAGACGCCCGAAAGCCACGTCGACTTCTTCATCTGCAATATGCACTATATAGGCAGTACTTTCGTCGTCGACAAGCGAGTATACTCCACAACCAAGCCGTTGATTGACTGGTGAAGTAGACGGCTGTAACTTTTTAGCGAATGGCGCCGATCGCAGCAGGCAGATATTACCGCGCGGCTGACCTCAGCCGGCTATGGAGGCCCGGTACCAGAGGTATACGACCTTCTGGCCCATGAATTCTCCATCAAAAACTGGTACTACGCTTCGTCACTTGAGACATAAAGCGTGGGGGTCGCTTGAGCACGTCGGCAAATTTCTCCGTCGATTTTGCCGAATTCAACAGGCATAAAAGGTGTCTGCCGGGGGAAAGCTCCGAGCCGATTACCCAATTCTACCGAGGCATTTGGGAGCAATTGGCCAGTACGTGGGCGGCGTGCTGGTGGTCTGAATAATTAGGGGAACCTTTCGAGGCTTCAAATGAACATCTTCTACAAAGGCTGTGCCTATAGAGGCCGTAGTAAAAGAATACAAAGCCAAGTCCTGTCTCCGGCAGGAAGCACGTATGGCATCATTTGCACAGGTCGGGCCAGGGCAGGGGAGCCTACCCAATGCGGACAGACCTTATACCGTGTACTGGAGCGAAAGCTTACAATATATATGGACAGTCATAAGGCAGCGGAGATGATCATGGCTGTTATATCAGGTTGGGTTGAATAGAATAGCATGTTATTATCATTAAATAGTCAACAAGCGGATAATAGGTTAGTTTGCAGGGATCTTGGTCAGGAAGAACACAGTCAAGTCTGTCGGTACCGATCACAGGAAGCTGTGTGAAGCTAGGAGACGACAGCAAGGGATTTGTTACACAGCGAAGTTGAACTGTTTCCTTCTCGCTGATGGTGTCACAACTTTAACGTCAGCTGTGACAGATGTCCTCACATACTTGTCGATGAGACCTATTGCATCAGGGTCGTCCGCTGGAAGGACGATTGTGATCTCCTTTGCGCTAAGGTAGTCGAACTGGTGGAATAATTTGCCAAGTCGTTCGGGTTTCTCGAAAGATAGAGGAGAATCAACTTTAGCTGGTGAGTAGAGCCGTAAGCTTTCCCCATCACGCGCAGGATCCGCGCTGAAAATGAAGTCGTTAACAAGCTCGAAAGGACCAAAAATCGAGAGCATGATCTGGGACAGAGTTGACTCATCGGAAAACTGAGAAAGATAACTCATACCCACCACAATAGAAGGAACGGAGAGAAGGGGACGATCGAAACGGTCGAGTTCGAGCTCTGTCGATGCCAGGGTCGAAGCATCCATACTAATAGACTGAAGTTTGGAAACGAGAGGAATTATTGTACCATACCATCGTCGTTCCGACACTACCGAGTGCTTACTGACAAATGGTGAAAACGTCACTTTCAGCATACAGTGCGATAAGTAGAGGTTTATCACAGGCAGGGTGAGAAGAAAGTTGTCTTGAAGGTTGTCAACGATCATACGAAGTAAGTAGAGGTTTCCAATCGACGTAAATGGAGATAGAAGACTGGGGTAGAGGCGAATAGGGATAAGTCTGCCTCCCGGATCGCTCCTCTCTGGATTGATGATGAGGTTGGGGACTGACAGAGAGCGCGACTTATTCTTAGACGTCGCTGCGCGGATCTCGAAATCGTCGAAATAGAATTTGGGCGACATTTCACGAAGCTCAACGCACTCGATGCGGGGTAGAATCTGGATGATTTTCAAAATGTAAAATCCCCACGATTGCTCTACCCACGAGTCCTGTATAGGTGCGAGCCTCTCTGGGCTGTCAATGGGAAGTGAGGCGAGGTAGGCGTCAAAGTAGTTCACAGGGTGTACAAAGGTAACAGAACGAACCCTTCGAGCAGCAGCTGCATTTTTCGAATAGTACTTGTAGAAGGCGCGAGCCTGTGTTCTCGTTAAGATCTGAGCATGCCTGTTTCGCAGGTCTTGAAGGACTGAGTCAAGCTGTTTGCAAGTACAGGACAGTGAGTACAAGTCGCGCGTGATACCAGAGGGGCTCTGACCTAAAGCCGTATACTCCAGGATCTTAACAAATATTTCCATGGGGAGGGTCAAAAGGGACTTGCTACCTGTCATGAGTTGAGCGGGGTCTTCCGATTCGACCAACTTCTCTGCAGGAGCATCGGCTGCTGGTGAAGCGTGCAGCTTGTGCGGATTGAAGACGCCCGAAAGCCATGTTGCGTTCTTCATTTGTTAGGTAGACTGCACAGACGCTGCCTCTCAACAGCGAGTATGCCCAAGAGTTATGACAGTCACTGATGCCAAGTAGACAGCTACAGGCTTTGGCAACTTTTAGTTTACATCTGGGGGTGAGTCAGATGTCTTGGCACGGATCATGTGACGTATTGTGCGTGGGCTCTACTGCGGGGTATCGGAATACGTCCTAATTCGGCACCACGTTCGCCTATAAATGAGACCTCATATCAGTAATTGGAGAAGGAACGAGGCTAGCACCATACTCCTACAACACCATTGATACTGGTGAAGAGAGACGGGGTGAAACCAAGCAGCATTAGATCACTTTGATATGCACAGATTAGAGCTGGGGTAGGGGTACATATGCAGTTTGTGGACATAACCGTGTAACCGCAGAGGCGGATCGAAATGAAGCCACTGGCTGTACAGTCGCCTTCACCAACGATGCTCATCCCACCAACAGATGAGACAGGCACGCTCCTGGGGCGGTCCAGCAATCCCAGAGTTAACGAACTACTAACTCCTGCATCCTGCTTTTCTCCCACGGCTATTCTATCGTTTTTGTCATATTCGCGTAAGCTTTCAGATGATCGTTTGGCCACTCAACTTCCGCGAGATAAATCCTGCAAAGACTACATCACCACTACTCTATTCCCGGCATGGCTTGACAGAGATACGATTCTGGTATACTGTGAAAGCGTGGCATCCTCTGGGTCAACGGGAGAGACTCCAGATGCCCCGCACACCCCCATTGATCCAAGGGTGGATTCATACGGCGCCCGGGACGCAGACCGAAAAAGCAGCAGCTCGGCAGACTACGTCGGACAATGGGTAGAGCGCGAGCGAGAAGCGGAAGCCATCATCCGCAAACATTCAGCTGGTGTTTTGGCCGCTCGCTGTGGCAGTTTTGCTACACAACCGATATCTTACCTGAATGCATACCGCGAGTCGGCGTAGCGGTTCTGGCATTTGTACATAGTGACCTCATTTCAGTCAGATTCAACCGTTACATGAAGCTATCAAGCTCAAATCGGGTATGGCTCAGGCCAACCGGATATCATACGACAGTTCCTAGCATTGACAGCACTTGAAGGCACATTTGCATATTCACTACGACCGAGATCGGCGTGTATTCGTTACATTATCATACAGAAAACCAACAGAACATAATAAATCAGCAAAAAGGTTTATTTTTGGGGTGCAGCACGACAGAGCTTGGGATTTAGTAGACGAATCCCAGGATCTTACCGGCAACGTGCTTGCGACGGGCCTCCTCGTGGTCCATGATTCCGGCCGAGGTGGTCAGAATGATGTAACCGAACTGACGCGAGGGCAGCAGGTTGGTGACCCACTTCTCAATGTCGTCAATGCGGACGTTGAAACGGGGAGAGATGACACCAACCTTGTTGAGGCGACCGTTGAGGAAAACAACGATCTTACCCGAGCGGTGGTCGTCAACGTACTCGAACTCCTCAATGTATCCTGGGCGTTAGCAACATTTCATGAAAATAATGCAAAAATCAGCAGATATAAATGTCTGGAGAAAGTAAACGGTGTTGAGATAGATAGTCTCAAAACCGTGTAAGAAAGCATTCCCAGGTTGATATATCGAGCATTTAAAAGACAGAGAGAGACAGACAACAGACAATCCATCCAGTTATCAGCTCGAAATTTGGACGGCAAACAGTGATTACTTACCATGCTTCTGGATGACAGTCAGGAACTTGATGATGACCTTGGACGAGGGGCGGATAAGCACCTGGCGCTTACCAGCCTTCTCGGCGTTGGTGATGGTCTTGAGAGCGTCGGCAAGAACAGAAGAGCGAGTCATTTCTATGTTAGTACAATCCCCGTTACTGGATTGACGTCGGGGTCTTTGCGGGGCGCGACACTGGAAGGCTTCACAGACGAACGGCTTCCTATTTCAGAGACTTTGTAACATCGGGGTATCTCGACGACTCGAGATTCTCAATGTAGACTCTTCGACATCGGTGTATCAGCGCCGCTTTGCAAGACATATGATCCGGGAAAACACAACAAGGTTGTCCTGGCCTGGATCATATAACATGCAAAGTGCAAAGAGACCGACATCAATCCAAAGCTTCAAGCTTCATACTTTTTAAGTGGCTTAGGAGAACAAATCTAAGTGAAGAAGAATACTCGGTGTGCTAGAGGTATAACGAAAAGTTTCATTCCCAGTTGTGCGCACACAGTCTAGGAGTTACGCATATTTCCTAAACAGGAAATGGACTGGTTGTCCACATATATGCTATTAAAGGTCATACAATAATGTGGCGCGTTAGAGCATAACAGCCGTCTACTGAACTCCGTGCAGATTCAGGGGGTATTACCTACGCGATATGTCGGACCCGAAACGGGCGGTCTTTGATAAGGTATGGCGCCGTTGATGTCACAGCACTGAAACGTAAACTCTGCTTTCTATCTGGGCAACTTCCCTAACACAGATCAAAAGTTCCTGTATAGAACTGTCCCGGCATGCCCTACGCCCGCAATCGCAGTTTGATCCTCAGTCTGACGAGCTAGCGTCATCTCTCAGCCAGCTGGTCAAAGCGCTCAATGACCTAACTGCCACGGAGCGTGAGAGCTGTGACCATGCCATTGGTGACTACCTCTATTTCCCTATGCAGCATCTGTTGAGCAAAGACAGTCTCGGAGACAGGGCTTCTGAGAAAGTGTTAGAGGTTCTTGCATTCATCTTAGCTCAATGCTGGACAACAAACCTGTCTCCAGAAACCGCCAGAACGCTACTGGCGGTCACTATTTATTTAGTCAGCGGACCACCTCCGGTAATGGATGCCGGGAAGCCGAGTTCGGCCAAGCCTACGAAAGAGTTCCTTGCTGCATCTGACGAGCTGCGCATGGCGGGATGTAAAGCAATGGACGCCCTCTTCAAAGCAGGCAATACTTCTGGTATCAAACAGACCGACCTTGCATCTGTGCCTACTTTGGCCCACAATATCACCGTCTTACTTGATTGCCTCGAGTATGGAACAAAAATGCCGAAGCTCCAGCTGGCGGCGGTGCGAACTCTTGACACACTGCTGTTTATCACTCTGGCCAATCCAGATGCGTTCTCACTTGTTCTCCCTGGTATCATGTCGCGCGTTGTGAAGCTCGTGACCGGGAAATACGGGAGAGTGCATTTTGACGTAACGGCTGCTGTACTCCGGCTATTAGCTGAACTCGTGCCGGCCGTATTTAGAGACACTGATTTCGCCGAGGGTGCTGCTCCTCGAGTCCACAGGACAGAGCAATGGCTCCGTGCGACAAAAGAGCAAGTAAAGATTGCTCTCAACTCAATTTCGGTGCTGAGAACGTCAGGGAAGTCAGATGTTCAGGGTGCTCTTGTCGACCTTGCCGTTAATATTCTGACACGCTCTTCAGCATCGCTCGACAACTGCATTCCTGTAGAGCTCGACACGGTGGTGTACTTCTCGTCGATTTCGACAGATGTGGACGTTCAGTCTCGTGCTGTCCAGTTCTTGTCCACCGAGGTGGTTTCCTCCCCATCCTTGAAGGAATCACTTGGGCTGCGAACATATGACTGGATAGAATCCCTGCCTCGCCTCCTCAGCTCACACGATGATTCACAATCCGTCTTGGTGTCGAATTCAATTAGCTCGGCAATTCACATCCTTGACGACGAATCGTCTCCGCTCATTGAAACATTTATTCGCACATTGGAGAACTCCGTCAGCCTCGAGCCAAACACGAAAGCGCCAGTCGCCTCTACTGACTTATTTGCATCCGGTGAGCTGACTCGTACTGTTACAGTAACCAAAGCGTACAAGAGCTCAATTTCTTTTGATGATCTCGGCGTCGTTCCACCGTTTTCGCTAGCGACCCAACAAGGACTGGAGAGAGTTCTGCACTCTGTTGGAGCCTCGAGCAAAAGCGAAAGTGTGATTTCATCCCTCCTCATGTCACTTGAGGTCATGAGTGACTCTGACTCTAGTGTTAAGACGACGGTGCTTTGGGCTGTCTACAATGTCCTCAAGGGGTCGCTCACCGCATCTTCGACAAGTGATTGGCTTGCGGATGATGTTCGCGCCTCTAGTACGGAAGCTGAACTGAATGTGCTCTTCTACTGCAGAAATCTTATACAATCGGGGACTTCGATCAGATTTGGCAAACAGCCGGATGCGTTATCGTCGTTGTCACTGCGGTGTGTTTCATTGATTGCGGAGCACCTGGGTACCGAATTTCGTGAAGAATTGGTGGAATCTCTCTATCCGATTGTGGAACTATTGGGCTCTTCAAACGGAATAGTCGCTCGACAGGCACAACAGGTCATTACTCAGATTGCCCAGAGCTGCGAATACGATAGCGTGCAACGCATGCTTGTGGAGAATGCCGATATTTTGATTGATGCGATCTCCGTCAAGATGAACACACTAGACATTTCACCGCGAAGCACAACTATTCTCAGTATCATGATCAGTCTCGCAGGACCGGCCATTGCACCATATATGGATGACCTTGTTTCAACCATGTTTCTCATCCTGGACGAATACCATGGTTACGCAAAGCTGACACAGGGAGTTTTCGGGGTATTCCGTACTTTGATAAGGCAGATTGATGGTGAATACGCCGGAAGGCTTCAAATCACGAGTACTGCTGACAACCAAGTACTGGCGACAATCGATGATTTAATCAGTGTTCTATCGAAGAAGGCAGATATTCCGGATCTCGTGGACGATGTCGGCGAGGAGGAACAGGAGGTTAATGAGGAACCTACTGAGGAGATTGAAGAGGAGCCAAAGGTGCCTTCGACACCTATGGAAACCCCCGAAGAACAGGATCTTAAAAAGTGGACGTCGCCTGTTCCTAAGACGACGTTCAAAGTGGTCGAGGCGATTGTAGACTACTCTGACAAGTACTTGACGCACGAGTCGGCAAAGCTGAAGTACCAACTGCTTGATCTCATATCGTCTGCAACACCCGTTTTGTCCAGCAGTCAGGAAGATTTCCTCCCGATGGTGAACAAGGTGTGGCCCGTCATCGTGGCGCGACTTCAGGACGATGATGTATTCCTGGTTGAAGCTGCTTTGAAGTGTATTGGCACATTGTCGTCGCGAGCAGCGGACTTTATGACTACGCGCATTGTACACCTATGGCCTGAGATGCGAAAGTTGCTGCCGAAGTCCACGGGAAGCCGCTTTTCGACGAGTAACCGACTACTTTTGGCATTGTTTGACTGTATTGCAGCTGTTTTATCATCGACACCAGTTCCTGAAGACCTATTTGATGACTTGCTATACAGGTTCGTGCCTTACTTAGGCCGTCCAGAGGCAGTAGAGCTATTGGGACAGTTTGAGAGGATCAACAGTGATGCCGTTTGGCTCGAGCTCCAACTGAAACCCCGCCCCGGGACGAAGTTACTTCGATGAAGAATATGACGGATGGTTTAATGTCGAGAACGACTTTGAATATGTATCACTGTATATGAATGATGAATCTATAAAACTAGTCGGTTCTCCTGAGAGGGCGGTACACGGGAGTCCACATCTGAGACTTGACCCAGTCCAGGCACTCTGCAAAGTTCAAAGGAATCTCAACGTTCTCATCGGTTCCGGGACGCAACTCATCGGTGACGGAAGCGACACCGTCCTTAACAGCCTGGAGAACGACATGAGTAGCCACCTTAGCGGAGATCTCGTTAATGTCTGAGACATCTGGGAGTAGACCACCCTCAGGGTCTGTCAAACTGGGAGATTGCTGGGCGAGGCCCTCGACGGCAGCAGCAATCATATCATTGGTGAGACGAGTCGCACGCGAAAGTACGACACCAAGACCAATACCAGGAAAGATGAAACAGTTGTTGTTCTCCGAGATATCACGGCCATTGACCGGTTCGAAGGGCGATCCCGTAGCCACAAGGGCCTTGCCGTCGGTCCACTCGAGGAGATCGGCAGGAACGGCCTCGTGGAGACGAGTCGGGTTGCTGAGGGGGAAGATAATTGGGCGCTCGGTATGCTTTGCCATTTCTTGGACTACCTCACGGGTGAAGGCACCAGCGCGAGTAGAGCAACCGATGAGAACGTGGGGCTTGACGTTGTGAACCACTTCGACGAGCGAAGTAGAGTCAAAGCCTTCCAGACCAGCGTCATCCTTGGCAAAGTCCTTTTGGCCCAACGACACCTTGTCACCCAGCGATTTCTTGATGAGACCGTAACGGTCCATGAGAAACACGTGGTCACGGGCCGCCTGGGCATCCTGGCCCTGCGAGACGCAATAGTCGACGACCTGGTTGGCGATTCCCTGAGTTAGTAGTGATGGGGGAGTTTACAAGTTCTACTTACGGTTCCAGCTGAGCCGGCACCATAGACGAGGATACGGGCTTCGGTAAGAGACGAATCCGTCGTCTTTAGCGCTGCAGAAAGAGCACTGACGGTGACGGCACCAGTTCCCTGGATGTCGTCGTTGAAGCACGACAGCTCGTCACGGTAGCGGTGGAGCAGGTTGTAGGCATTGGCAGTACCGAAGTCTTCAAAGTGGAGCATTGCCTTGGGGAAGAGCTTCTTGACGGTCTGCACAAAATCGTCGAGGAACTGATCGTATCGCTCGCCGCGCACACGGGGCATGCGGTTTCCGAGGTAGAGCGGGTCGTCGAGCTTCTCCTGGTTGTCGGTTCCGACGTCGAGCACAATGGGGATCGTACGCGACGGGTCAATGCCAGCGCACACTGTCATCAGCGTCAGTTTGGCAATGGAGATACCAATCCCGCCGACACCCTGGTCACCAATGCCCAAGATTCCCTCGCTGTCGGTCACGACAATGTAATCAACCGAGTCATTGGTACCGTAGGCTCGCAGCCGGCTCTCGATGGAGCCTGGGTGGTTGATGTCGAGGAAGCATCCGTTTGGCTTACGGAAGAGGTGCGAGTACTTCTCAATGGCTTCACCCTGAGTAGGGGTGTAGATCTGAGTTAGCGATAAGGAGCCAGATGGGGCCGATAGGCAGCAATAGCACTCACAATGCTGAACATCTCCTTGACGTGGTCATGGATGAGGCGGTAGTAGAGGACCTCGTTCTGTACCTTCATGCTCTCGCAGAAGGTGTTCTTCGACAGATCAGTAGGGCATCGTTGGAACTGGTTGTAGGCGCGGTGCACCTGTTCCTCTGCTGTTAGCCGGAGGGAACCGAAAGGCCGTTTAACTCAACCCACCCAGAGTGTTGATACGGGACGGAAGTAGTCCAGATAGTCCAAACTCCTCGCGCTCAGATAAGGGGAACGCACTTCCCTTGTTGACCTGGGGCGTGTTGAGCAGACGTTTGCCCTGTGGTTAGCAATGACAATGGAGCCCAATTGCACCTACCGTGATGTTGCACTCGATGAACGGGTCGCGCGTAAGCCGCGTCTGCTTGGCCAGTCTCCTCAATGTCGTCCGCATCCTCAATGCTCAGAAATGTACAAGTGGATGTCACAATTGCACGAAGCTAACAGTGGTTGGGCGTGCGGCACTTGCGAGTCCAATAGTGAGCCCACGCATGGGAGGGGCTGCAGGGTGCGTGCATCGACTTGCATACGATTGGCACCGGAAAAACCCATGGTGTCTCAACGGTCGGATAGGAGTTACTGCGGCAGTCGTGGAGGAGGAAGCAAAGGGGAATGACTCGCTGTACTACTTGACTAAATGACTACTTCTTGGGTCGCGCACGACTGGTCTTGGCCTTTTTGGCCGGCTTCTCGTCCTCGGATTCGTCGGGCGCTCCGGCGGCAGTCTCGCCAGCCGCGTCCACGCTATAGCCGCCCGACTTGCGCTGCAGCGCCGGCACGTAGCACGACGTACGCCCACCAACGTCGACATGGGCCACATCGTGCCCATCAGCCGTTTTCTGCGTCTCGCCCTTGCGTCGCTTGCCCCACCGATGCAGCATCAGCCAATGGCTCGGGAACGCTTCAGTGTTGCCTTGGTTAGTCTTTTGCAGCTATTCACAGTGATGCGCATACCCTCAACGTCCACGACAAACGTGCAAATGTCAATGAGCTTGTTATACAGCTTGTCAAGCTGCTCCTCGCCGAGAGTATTGGAGTACTGTTCAGGACTGCGTTAGATATGGTCAATGACGAATCAAACACTCACTGGATTCGCGCCTGGTAGAGAATCTCGTCACTGCGTTAGGGACTGCGTGTTGAACAGACGAATCACTCACGCAACCCAGTTTCCGACTCCGGCAAACAGGCTTTGGTCAAGTAGCAGCGACTTGACGGGGACCTTGCGCGCAGACACCTGTGACTTGAAAGTGTCAAACGGCCAGCGGCCCTCGGGCTTGGAGAAGTCGAGGCCCACGCGCTTGAGAGGCTCGAGCGCCATGAGCGCCTCGTCAGTCTCGGATTCAATGAGCCGCACTTTTCCAAGACGGCGAGGATCGGTGAACGCGACCTCGGTGCCGTCGTCAGCTGTGACAATGAACTTGGTATATTTTGGTGGCCACTCCATATCGGGATCTGGTTCCGCCACAAAAGCGCTCACAGAGCCGTCCGGGTTCTTCTCGACACTACCGAGAGTCGGCTCTTCCTTCTTAAGATCCCCCTTCTTGATCGTCGTCTGGCCCTTCTTAGCCGCCAGCTCCCGCGCCTTCTTGTCGCCGCCGCTCTCCATGACGATGAAGTGTGTCTTGACGCCCTTGACCTTGAGCCAACCAGTCATGCCAAAATGTAGCAGTAGAGTGTCTTGCGAGTCGGCAAATCGCATCCAAAAGTACTTGCCATGACGCTGAGCAGCTGAAACCGTCTTGTTTGTGAAGGTTGTCTCAAACGACTCGGCGGTCAGAGGCGCCGAGAACACCTTTGTATCCTCAGTGGCGCTGACAGCGGTCAGTTTCTTGCCAACAAGAAACCGGCGCAGAATTGACGTAGCATGTGCGACCTATGTTAGAAACAGTCACTGCCAGCCTCAAAACTGAACTTACCTCTCCGAGCTCGGGCATTGCTGTAGAATATATGAATAGTAGAAAGTTACCATGCATGCCATATGCGTCAAGTAATAAGCGCGCTCGCGAGCGGTTCGCGCTGCACCCATACCCAGGTATATAGAGCCGGTGGGCTACCATTCTACCACACAACTCACTGCAATGATGTTGAGACAGGGCCCGGCTTCAACCGATCATGCAGATGCTCTTCTAAGTTGATATCTTTGTTCAAATATAAGGATTATTACTGGTTTAAGTTACACTCAACACTGTTGTTCGATGGATGCGCATCTCTCTGATTTTGCATCTACCAAGTTACCTCTGACTGAGTGTTGCAGCTGGCTGAGGAAGACACATTCTCGAGGGCGCATCCGCTTGAATTGACAGAAACTTCTTGCTGAAGCTTGCGGAAAATATCTTTGCCATGCTTTGCCCATCGCTTCGAAATGCCACCGCTAACCTGGATGCGCTCCTCAATGAGGTCCAGCTTAAAGGGAAACGATTGTCCGTCGATACTCACACGACGCTCTTTGACTTGGATGCTGATTTCTGAGTTCTCCTTGACGAGTTCGTAGAACCGGTCATCTGAGACTGTGATGCCGAACAGAGCAAAATTGGCTTGGTTGCGACCGTAGATGTACGCGAATGACTTGGCAATGACAGCCTGGACACCGGCTGCCTTCAGCGCGCGCGGGGCCTCTTCTCTCGAAGAACCAGTCCCAAAGCCCCTCTCAGCCACAATAATAGCCTGTCCTGCTTGTACACGCGAATAGAACTCAGGTCGAACATAGGCAAAGGCACCTCGCCCGAGCTCCTCCTCTTCGGCGATACATTTGTCAATGGGAATGATAGCGTCGGTGTCGACATCGTCTCCGAATCTCTGCACTCTAGACTTTATGAGATGGGGAAGGTGCGAGAGCTCCATCTGATAGGCGTTGAGACGGCGCAAGGGCTCGAATACCTGTTTGGGTTCGCTGTATGTGACAGACTTCGCCGAGTCCTTCCAGTACAGGCGCACTTTGTCAAAGTAGCCCCGGTCAATATTTTCCAGCAAGGAACCAGGATCTGTCAAGGTCATTGAGAAGCTCGAGGCTGCCACCGTCGCCGCTGAACAAATGTTTGCAATTGATCCTTTGCCCATGCGATTCTCAAAATTACGGTTTTGTGAGGACAGCCAGACTTCACCCTCACCGGCCTGGTCTGCACCCATACCGACACAGTAGCTGCATCCGGGAGCACCAACGGTAAACCCAGCTTTCTCGTACCATTCGATTAAACCGAGGCGCTTGAGCTTCGCAATGATGTTAAGTGAACCAGGTGTAACCTTGCGCTTTCCTTCAACTGGTGTGAGACCGGACTCCAAACCCGCCTTGAGCACGAGCGCACCCATAATGAGATCCTCCTCGGCAGTAGTGCAAGCACCAATGAAAACACCGGCAAACTTCAGCTCATCCGTACCCGAAACAGGTTTGACGTTATCTGGGGAAGGATACAGAGCAATCATGGGTACAATCTGAGAGATGTCGATAGTCTCTTCCTGGAAGTATAATGCACCTTTATCCGGACAAAAGTAAACGGAGCTATCCTTGTGGATAGGATTGGCTCGCCTGTCAACAAAAGAAGCTGTCTGCTGGTCGGGCACAAAGACACCTGCAATGGCTCCGAACTCTGTAGCCATGTTCGAAATGGCGAAACGCGCGTCACACGAGAGGTGCCGTACGCCCGAGCCGCCATATTCGACCACCCTGCCAGCTGCGATTGTGTTCCGCTTGAAGTGGCCCAAAATATGGAGAATGATGTCTTTACCGCTGATTCCGAAAGCTGGCTTGCCCTCGATGTTAATCCGCAAAGTCTCAGGAACCTGGAAGAACGTTTCTCCGGTGACCAGTGGAAACACGACGTCTGCAGCACCCAGTCCCACGGCGAGAGCTCCGAGTCCACCAGATGAGCATGTGTGCGAGTCAGCGCCGATTATCAGTTGTCCGGGCTGTGCGCGTTCACGATAGAATTCGGTGTGCATGATAGTTGTATTCGGAGGCTGATAGTCAACAAGGTTCAACTCCTTCGCTCCGGCCTCTGCAGCGGCAATAAGCATTCGTGGTTTCTCCATATGGTTGATTCGCGGGTCCACAATATGGTCGGCGGCAAGCCAGAACCTATCGTTGCGGTAGATTCCAGGGCTGCCCATCTGCTTATAGAGACGATACATTCCTGCCCATGAAGCCTCTGAAGCCATGGTCCAATCGACTTTGACGCATATGAAGGCCCCAGGTACTATCTCAGCATCCTGGATAGTATGCTGGGCCAGGATCTTCTCAACAAGGTTCAATGGGCGGTCAGAGGGCATTGTGTAAGTGCTATCTCATACGTCCTTCACTATCAATGCCCTTTCAATCCTTTATAGACTTCGACTTTACCCCGCTCGCGGCTGCAGACATTGTAACTCTCGGTTACGAACCTCCGTGATCTCGGGTGAGTTACCGATCTTGTCTACCCCTGAAGAACCGCTTAAGTGACCGAGCCCAGATCGGGTATCAACTTGCTACTAGGCTATCGGAGTGATATGCGATTGTCTCGGTTACAGATCAGTTGGCTTGTAGAGTGCTTGCTTCTATTCTTATTATACTACCTGAAGAGGCTGCCCAGCAGCTCGATAATGCTGAATGATGCGCAGTGGATGTCAGAAAATAAAGCAGCTCAAATCTCAGGGCGAGAAATGTAGAGTTCTGGTCAACGAACACAGGATGAAAACAACTTTATAACTTAGATTGAATTAGTTCGTAATTATTTAAGGCCATTGGCTACCTCAATGTCGAGGGACTCGAGCAGCGAATAGACGTTTGGCGATTTACTCAATGCGAGTACTTTCTCCAAAATTTCCTCCTGCTGAGCGTCAGAAATGAGATCCTTGGTGAGCTGTCTATACTTGAGAACGATCTGCTTGTTGGAGAGCGGAGCCTTGACTCCAGTGGGTTTCATGACGGTCTTAGTTCGAATCTCTCCATTCTCAAATGAAATAGTGACCGTGGTGCACATCCGATTGTGTCCCTCCAATTTGTCGTAATCCTGATTGTGCACGACTTCAGTTTTACCCACAAGATCCCAGACGTCATCACGGTCAATGTTGTGTTCTGAGAACGTCTGGATAGATAGCACGCCATCAACAAGCACAGCTGCAGAGACATATGCATTGTTCATTTGAGCTCCAATGACGTTCAGGGGACGGGTGGCCTTCCAACCACCGTGGCTGAAAGCGGCTTCGGACATTTCAATTTTGATGGACTTGATCGTGCTTGCATCAATCGGCTCCTCGGCCAATAGCTCGTAAAGCGCGTCGACAGTAGCGTGAATACCAGCCATGGCGGGGTATGGCTTGACATTGATCTTCATGGTCTGCCAAGTTTTGGATAAATCTTGCGTAAGCTGTTGAGGAGAAACGAGCTCGGGGGCTCCGTTACCGAAAACAGAAAGGAAGCCTCCGTACGGGCGCTCGAATACGCGACTGATACCCTTGTATGACTTAGACGCCATGAGAGCAGCGAAAAGACCATTGCGGGATGCAAATCCGTGCTGCATGCGCTTTACCGAGGACTCGAATTGTGCTGACATTAATCCACAGGCCTGGGTGCACGCCATGCCAAAGGCGTCTTCAGTATGCTTCGATGACAGACCGAGGAGCTTAGCACACGAACCCGCAGATGCAGCGGGCCCGAAAACGGCTCCCGAGTGCCAGCCACGAGCCAGAATCGTGCCACCGCCCAAAGAGAGACCCACTCGAGGGCCTATCTCGTAGCCAGCTATAAGGGCTGTCAAAAAGTCGGTCCCTTGAACTACATCTCCTTTGGCATTAGCCAGATTCACTAGCGACAGCAGAGCGGGTAGCAGGATGGAGTTGCTGTGCAGCGGTGCCGTGCTGTGATAATCATCGAGTTCAAACCCCTGGATCAGCGTGCTATTGAGCAAGGCAGCCGGAAGGGGCCCCAACTTGACGCCAGGCCAGCCGATAACAGAGCATTGGCCCGGAGACTCGAAACTTCGAACAGCCTCCACAGCCTCAACCGACCACGGTAGTCGTGCAGCCACAATAGCACAGGTGACTCCATCGAGGGTTAAATACACTGCCCGCTCGCGTACATCGTCCGGAATGTCGTCCCATTGGAGGCTAGTTACCCAGTCACTCAGCTGCGTTGTGGGTGACGGTTCTCCGTCATCCGGCATATTATCACTCTTCATCTTTGCGCTCAACGGTACCGAGATATTGAACGACAATCCAACCCGTATCAGATTTATACTAATATATATACGATTCCTAGCACATCTGTAGTCGGCATTTAATTTTGAGATTGCCCACTTGGCTTCGCTTAGGAAGCCGATAGCCATGCATGATTCGTGCATATCCCCCCGACGCACCTTACAAACTGCATTTCTGACGTCCGACAACTCTGCCCCACACCTCCCCACTCCGCCCCTTCACTCTCCGGCAGTGGCTTACAGGTTTCTCTTTGATTGTAAACATTCGATTCATACCTATATATCCAGCTTTCTCGAGAGTCCCTCGGTGGTTTACATTCTGAGGTGGTCAGATAGCCAGCTAGCTAGAGCATGCAGAGGAACTGCTGCATATTGCTCGGGGAAAGGACGTGGAAAGTCTCTACTTAGTGCGAAGACCTGGGTTAATTGCATTCTTGTAGTCAGCTATTCATTTGCCGTCATAACCCTCGCTGCAGATGTCGGCCGAACGCCACTACAAATTCAAGCGGTCGTCAAAGGCGTGCACGACATGTCGGCAGATGAAACTCAAGTGCGATGCCGTGGCTCGGTTCCCGAAGCCCTGCTCACGGTGCCAAAAAGCTGCTTCGCTGTGCGAAATCGACACGGGTTTTGAGCGCGAGCGTAGAAGAGCAAAAGGCGGGAATGCGTCTTCAGCACAGGGGACGGTACCTCAACGTAGCGCTTCTCCTGGTCTCGACACTGCTGACAAAGGGCAGTCTGTTTTATGGCCCAATTACGGCGAGGTAACGGCAGTTATACCGCCTGAGAAGGTGCTTGCGGACATTGTCATCCTAGGCGACACTATAGTGCCAGGCGAAAAGGTAAAGCTCATGTTCAATTGTTTTCGCCTCTACTTTTACCATCATTTGCCCATCTTCACCGAGGACTTGATGGATCCTGAAGTACTACAGCGCGATCACCAGTTGCTTTTCTGGGCCATTTGTGCTGTCACCGCTTCCCACTGCTGTCCCGAAATATCACCACTCGTCTGCCAGCATGCGAAGCAACTTGTCGCCAGCACGAAGGAAACGAGATTCATGGCCAATCCTCTGCAGTCGCTCACACGGTGCATGGCATTGCTCATTCTGTGTTGTTGGCAGATCCACTACGAGAGCCTCCAGGAAGATGAGACCTGGCCGCACTGTGGTAGAGCTCTTTATGTCGCCATGCAAATGGGTCTTCACCGGTCGTCATTTTTTCAGGAGTACTCGCTCTGCTCGAATGCAGTCGAGCAACAAACCGCAATAGGGACATACTGCTGGGCAGCCTGCTTCGTTGTTAACCAGTCCGTGGCCCTATTTGGTGGTTATCCATGCCCCATGGCCTTCAGCCACAACCTCTTCGGTAAGATGACGCATCTGGCCAAAGGGAATACACAAATGCTCGAGTTCGTAAAGCAGGTGCGGATTCTTCACGTCTATCATAATGGAGTTCAGATTCTTGGAAATAATCCCAACACCGAGTATGGCCTCAGTGACCCCGATACGCGCAGTCTGTTGCACCGCAGTGTTGAAACACAGCTCTCTGAACTCGCAGGAGATATGGCTCCTCTGTCAAATATAACAGAACTATACTGCTTGTGTGCAAAGTTACACTTTCATTCGTTTTTGTTAATTTCTGACACGCTCCCGGCAGATCAAAGGGCAATTACCATCCCAGTTTACCTCGTATGTGTTCGGATCATCGATACTGTCCAGCAGATGGCCTCAAGTGCTCCCCTAGACGCCGTTCGAACCTGGCCCTCATTTGTGATGCACCTCTGTGTTTCGGCCTCAGTTATTCTCTTTGGCGTAATGGTATCGGAGTATGGCCATCTAATTGACAGAGACGTGGCCAGGAACAAAATCTCTGATGTCTACCGAATTCTCAGTTCTGTCGCTAATAGAGAAAACGACCGAGCATTTCGATCTATGAGATTCATTGACGGTCTACAGATCATGCATTCGAGGAAATTGCTAAATCCTCCACTTTTCACTGTTCGCAGTCGTTTGGGTGCGAGCGCATTCTGGAGTTTGTTCATGCATTTCAAGAGGTTTCAACTTCTACTCAAAACTACAACCGATAACGCTGCAGCTGGGGACAACCAAGTTCAGGTAGCATCATCGACTGTTATACAAGATCTTGAGCCTGGAGTACAGTCCGACGATAGTACAACAGAAGAAGCTACATCAATCGATCAATACGCAGACCAGCAGATGAACGCATTTGATGAGTGGGGGGCTTGGCCGAGCTTCGACATGACCTTCAACAGTTAGGGACAATTCGTGGACTTGGGACTCTGGAGACTGAACTTAACGGTTTGGCTATTCGTACGTACCAGGTGGCTAAGATCAAGGGTACTAGACGGAAGCAAAAGTGGCACCCCCCACAGCTTTATCAAGGCCAATTATCTCACCAAGTCCAAGAGCCATGAACAGCTCTTTGGGCGAACCTCCGTTGCTGAACCCAGGATCTAGGCCTGAATCTGTCAGAGCATCGAACGAGTTCACGATGGACTTGAACGCTGCCGCAAAGGCCACACCAGGATAAATGGCCATTTTGAAACCGATTTGTTGTATCTCCTCTACGGACCAGTTTGGTGTTACACCGCCCGGCACCATGTTCACAAGCACAGGAGTAGGTGCGAGGTCTTTGACAACCTTCTCGGCCTGCTCTCGACTCTCAATGCCCTCGACAAAGGCCATATCAGCACCCACCTCGACAGCAGCCTTCATTCGAGATATGGCCTCATCGACCCCGCTACTCTGGAGTGAGTCCGTACGAGCAATTATGATGATGTCGCTTCCGAGTTTCTTGCGTTGAATCGCCATTGCAGTAATTCGCCCTACAAACTCATCCTTCGGCACTATCTGTTTACCGAGGAGGTGACCACAACGTTTTGAATGAACTTGATCCTCGACATGCAGGGCAGCAACACCAGCCAAGGCGTAAAGCGTCAGAGTTCGGGCACACATGGCGCTGTTACCGTAGCCGGTATCGGCGTCGGCGATCAACGGGATGGTGGGATTGATATTGGCGATCATGGAAGCATTGGCCGACATCTCAGACAAACCAGCTAATCCAACGTCAGGAAGGCCCAGTCGAGAAGCCACAGTTCCTGCACCAGTCATATACAGAGCTTTGAACTTGTTCTGGTGAAGAGCGGCCCTAGCTGATATACCGTCGAAGACACCCGGGCAAACCAGAACTTCCGGCTCGCTCAAGAGCGAACGCAACTTTGAGGCTGTAGTCATTGTTTAGAATTGTTGAAGATATCATTGCCAACCATGGGTCCATTTAAATGCGGTTCCAGGCCATCGGCTAGGAGCTACCGCTTAGACAGCCGAGATCGGTAACATACATGAATTGTCGAGTCGCATTCGGGTACCCCCACAGTCACACGCAGGGGTTGGCAAGCGATCGGATAGACCCAGCGCGGGGAAATAACCTAAATGATTAACGAACCGTTGCGGATGTTAGTGGTGGTACCGGTACACCTGCTGAGCTGCGGGCCCCACATCTGGCTACAGCACGTTTGGATCACAAATTGGTGGGAGTTTGAGGGGTAGAACACAATTGCAACAATACATTTTTATTTTGGCATTTATCTATCTACGTTCGTCCTTATCTCCTTGGACTACGAAATTCGAAGCGACGAACTAATAATGCACTGGAAACGTGCCTCGACTGCCGACAGCTCCGGACTTGCGTCGGCAGAACCGGCATGGATGCCTTCAATGCGTCGCGCTTGGTGACCTCATCCCATATTTTTAAACCATGACTCAGCAAATCCTATAATAGTTTGAAACCTCTTGGCTTAAACGGATCCGAGGAGCAGCCCAGTTTTTATATCCGCGGCGAGCTCCACTAGTCCTTCCCAATCCGTGCATGACGTTATAGATTTTAGTTTTTTTTTCGTTTTTTCGCAGCCGCACTCTCCGGCTAGTATATATATTACTCAAAGTCAGCTGAGCATTGTCCATCACCAAGACTTCAAAACTCAGTGTCCAGCCATCTGCGTTTGATTCCGCAACTATATGAAATGCGAGCGGAAATCCCTCGTCTCGAAGAATACGATGTGTCACCGCGGACAGGATTCCTCCCGGAGGAGCTACCGCTCCGTCGACTCCCGGAGTACTATGATGCCTGGGAAGACCTAGCCGAGAACCTGCCTGCACTCATACTAACGCGCCGTTTGAGAGGACTCGTCGACAAGATTCCCCAACTTTCTACATCTGGCCTGATAACCGAACGACACTGGCAGCGAGCATGTACCGTTTTGGGGTTCCTTTCGCATGGTTACGTCTGGGGAGGCGATGAGCCAAGCGACGTTCTGCCCCAACGGCTGGCGGAGCCTTGGCTTGAGGTTTGCGAGCATTTGGAACTGCCTCCCATCAACACATATGCAGCCCTGTGTCTGTGGAACTTCCGCACTGTTGTTCCGGCGGAAGCCGAGGATTGGGGCCTCGACAACTTGGCTACTCTCAACACATTTACCGGCTGTATAGATGAGAGCTGGTTCTACCTCGTCAGTACAGCGATTGAGCGCCAGGGTGCTCCATGTCTGGCCACTGGTTTGGAAGCTATACACGCGACTCGCAGAAATGACTCGACTAAGGTTGTCGAATGTTTGCAGGCATTGGCCGAGGCTATTGACGGTATCAACACTAGTCTCGGTCGCATGTATGAGATGTGCGACCCGCACATCTTCTACTACCGCATCCGCCCATATCTGGCTGGCTGGAAAAGTATGACCGATGCGGGCCTTCCAAATGGAGTACGATATGGCTCTGAGAAGGAATACCGTCAGTATTCCGGAGGAAGCAACGCACAGAGCTCGCTGATCCAGGCTCTCGATATCCTGCTCAACGTAGAACACCACCCCACAGGCGAATCAATTCACCGACCGCCGCCCACAGCTCTTCTCGCTGCAGAGCATTCGTCCAAGGAGTTTGACGGTATCTCGGCACCGAAGAAGAACAACTTTATTGATGAGATGCGCAAGTATATGCCTGGCCCGCACCGTCGGTTTTTGGAGGCCCTGTCGCAAGTGGCAGAGATCCGCGACTATGTCATGAGTCACAAGGATGAAACACCCGCTCTCGTTCTGTCGTATGACGCCTGCCTCGCCATGTTGCGAGCCTTCAGAGACAAGCACATCCAGGTCGTCTCGCGGTATATTGTTCTGCCATCGCGCGAGGGTAAGCCTCGGCAAGTTATCACTAAGCGACATGGTCTCGCTGGCTCTTCTAAAGGAAGCACGGGAACTGGAGGAACTGCACTCATTCCTTTCCTCAAGCAGGCTCGCGATGAGACAGGTGACAGCGCTGCTGGAACCTGGGGTCGTCGTTTGCTCACCGAGAATCGGAATCTACTCATGAAGCTGACTGCGTCGAAGCGCAACTTATCGTTTAGCTCTGAAGAGGAGTCTGAACATCCCGTGAAGAAGTCTGGTGCCGAGGAAGAAGGCCAGTCGGATGCTTCAGTGGGAGGTCTCGCCGGTTCCTGGCAGATTGACAACCAGAACAGCAGTATTGCTCACTGGTAATCCTTCATGCCTTGTGTAGGATGCTGCTGAAGCGTGTTATGTGTTGATCAGGTTTGGCTTTCGGGTTGTATAAACAAATTGCATTATTATTTGATCATTAATTGCCGTTCAGGCTTTCGTTATTACCCTCATATCAATAGGGAGAGAACTGCAACTCACTCATCGGTCTGAGTCAAGTCAGCTTCTTCAGGCTCATCCAAATAAAGGTAGTGCATCAAGTCGCTTTCGTCAGTCCAGTGACGGAAGCGCTTACCGAATATATAGATGGGGATGGCACACAGGCATACCGCGATGTGAATGGAGCCGAACACAATGAAAGTCGTTCTGGGGCCCGATTGCTTGAGGAATTTAGGCACAAACAGAGAGAACAGAAACCCAATCAGATTCTTGGTGAAGTTGAGCGTAACCAGGGCCTCGGCGGCGAACATCTTGTACGAGTCGACGACGTATGTAATGGCCGTGGTTGATCCCAGCGAGCAACCGAAACCGATTAGACCCAGAAAAATTGCAGGGACGATCCACAGATCCCGTTCGTCCGATGACCACCCAAATCCCATCATTCCGGCTGCTACAGCTGCAAGGACGGGAACGACCATCACTACACGATACTCTGGTTCGTAGATACCGCCGTTCCATCGCGACAGGATACGGACCAAGCGATCCGAGAGCTTGCCGGCGACTGCAGATCCAAGGCAGCCGCCAATAAAGGTCGCAATGTAGAGCAAACCAACAGATGTGGTTGAAAAGTGGTAGGGTGCAGCTGAGAAGATCGAGGAGATGGTTTCAGAGATGGTAATCAGCCAAACGACACTGAAGGCGTAGAGAAATGTCGAGAAGAGGACGCTCGGGTATGCATAGAGTACGAACGGGCGCAGCGCCACCATCCACCACTTGTCGTTGCTGAATCTACCGTTGTAGATCTTTAAAGTCGCAGCATACGACTTCCTCGGTATCTGTGCTGAGGTGACGCTGGCTCCGCTGAGAGAGCGTAGCACGAGAGGACGAAGGTAAGCAGAGTTGTGGGCAGCGATGGGTTGAGCTGGGCTCGAAGAACCAATGACTTCCACACTCTCAGCAAACGTTGTTCGCAGGCGCTGAGGGGTGGTGGGATTCTCAAATCTAGTTGAGAAATCGGCAAAGTCTTCCGTGGTGTTTGAACGGTCATAGACGGACCTTGCCAGGGTGTGTTCAGAGTCGATAGGCGACCTCTCGGGTGATAGTTTCGACTCCAAAGTGTCTGGCGCAGAGGACGAGTGTGAGAGCGAGTTTGCACGTACTTCTTTAGCCAGCGCCGACTCGCGGATACTTCGCTTGTTCGGAATAGGGGTGCGGTCCCACCAGGTCTCGGGGACAAATAAATAGGTTAGAACGAGGTTCATACCGGCGATGCAGGCGAGGATCCAGAATACCCAGTTCCATTCGAGGTCGCCAATGACAAAGGCAGCCACCATCGGCACCAGGTTCTTGCCACCCAGCATCAGCAGCGTGTAGAGTCCTAGACGGTAGGCTCGCTCGTGGAGGAAATAGATCTCGGCAATGGAGGCACTGGGCAGAGACTCAGTGGGTGCTCCTCCGAGGCCCATCAGGATACGGGCTCCGAGAAGCATGCCAAAGGAGTGGCTAGCACCGGCCCACAGCGTTCCCGCCAGGAAGATGACGAGGGCAATGAGGTAAACGAGTCGCTTACCGTAGAGGACAGCAGTCGGCGCGAGGAACAGCGATCCGACACCCATGGCCAGCATGTATCCTCCCACCAGGTAGGCCAGAGTCGACTGAGTGACGTCGAATTCTTCCGACAAGACGGTAAAGGCCGACGCCAGCAGCGGGCTCATGCCGCCAATGATGAATGACTGGAAACCAATAACACCTAACGCCAAGTCACGGCGCCACACGGGCCAGTTGAGCGGGTCGTTGGGGTCGTTTCTCGGCTGCGGATGCAACACAATCCCGTCCTTGTTGCGTTTGAGCCCGCCGTCGTGGCCTGCCTGCTGCTCGGCCAGATCACCTTCGGACCCCTGGCGGGCCATCATGACCACTGTTCCCGTCACGTCCCCATCGTAGTTGCGCGGCTCCAAGATACCGAGTCCCAACACCATGTCAGACCGTGAGGGACGAGTCTTGGAGTGTACCTTTTAAACAACCGAAGGACTGGATCGAGTTGAGGCCAGTTGTTGTGAGGGCGGAGTGTGTCGTTGTTGGATCGACCCGGGATTATATGTGTGATCTGCTAGCCGTGCATGCTCAGCGATCAGTGCGTCTGCGGGGGGAGCAGAGGGGTGGCACGAGGGGCGTGGGTGGCATGGAATCGAGCTATCAAAACATGGCGTCTTGATTGGAGATGCCTGTTGTGTTCGTTGAGCTTGTTGAAATCGCTGCACCCCTGCGTGGGAGGTCTGTGCTGCAGTGTGCCACCTCGGAAGTAGGAGTTGGGTATGACGTCACTGTGTTTTGACCCGGGAACAGCGGAGATGCCACTAACAGCACAGATAAATGTACAGTACTGGGTCATACCGAGCTCGTTCTTGTAATCGGCTTCTTTCAATCAGCACATGACTCTCTACGATGCACTCCTAGCTTATCAGGATCAACCGATAGATCTTCCTTGTAGACTTGTACAATCTACCCATGCACACTACGTCACCCTGCACGGCATCTGACTTCTTGGCACAAACCTGACAAGAAACTGGGCTCAAACTAAAAAAAGAACTCGACACGTTTAATTTTGTGCCCTGTATTGTTTGAGCACCGCTTGTGCCACCGCACTCTTTTCCACTTTCGTCCATCGCTTCCGCCCACCTCTATTTTGCTTCCCTCTATTTGGTTTCTCCTTTCTACTCCTTGCATGCCGCCAAGCCGGACAACCATCCCCTTAACCGCCATGCACTGCCCGCGCTACATCTCAATCGAGCAATTTGAACCATTAATCATCAGCATCCATCATCCGTAATCTGGCATGAGCTCCCAGCCATACACTAGAGTGAGTACCATGTATCCGCGATATTTCCTATAGAACTAACGCAGCTCGCTGAAGAGGCCGACCGTGAGTCGGTGCGCTCGGCACCCCCGGGCTATCTATCGCCCGACGACAACGAGCACGACCAGCTCGTCGACGCTTTTGACAACGACTCGGACGACGAAACCGACGATCGCCGTCTTGACACCAGCAGTTCTGTTATATTCGATGCCGACTCGTCGTACGAGACGTCGCGCGAGTACGAAGACTATGAAACGGGCGTTGTCGTGAGCCGAAACGTTTCAGGGGGCCTGGCCAAGCCATCGGAGCCCCGACGCACCGGCCGGTTCTTGTCGTCGCTGTGGAGATCCAACTCGGAGAGCTCCAGCACTGGCAACAACGACGGCGTGTTTGCCAACCTCACCGCAAAGCCCGAAACCGACGCGGCCCGCTCGCGAGAGGAGGAGCCCCCGACATACGAGGAGGCTGCTCTCGACGCTACGCCTCCATACTGGGAGACGACAGTCATGGCTCCAGGCGGCTCCGACGAGCTGTTCATTGAGGGCCTTCCCGTAGGAAGCCCCATCAACTTTGCGTGGAACATGATCGTGTCATCTGCATTCCAGTTTGTTGGTTTCTTCCTCACATACCTGCTACACACGTCACACGCCGCAAAACACGGCTCGCGGGCAGGTCTAGGCATCACGCTCCTCCAGTGTGGATTCTACCTACAGCCAGAACACCGCCATGGATCTGGCCACGGCAGTTCACACGACTCATCCGGAGAGTTTGAGCCGTCCAACCCTAATGATTTTGACGTTTCGTCACAGACAGGCGTCGCTGGCACGTTCAGCCAGGACCACATGGTGCCTGTAACGGGCAGCACAGAGTCGATTGCTGCGCTCGCTTCGAGTGCACACTCGGCAGAAGCTGCATCTTGGATATCAACACTGCTCATTGTCGTGGGTGGCCTCATGATCTTCAAGGCTGTCATTGACTACGTGCAGGTGCGACGCATGGAGTTGGCCATTCTTCGTTCCGTCGAACCGACCCAGACAGACGAGTCTGAGGCTGAGGCCGTTGCAGACGCGTTCCCTGGTGCTGCTCGTGCCGAGGTCGAGGTCTAGTCTATTTATTTTAGATGCATGTGCTACGTAACCACCTCGCTGAGCCGGAGCACCAAGCAGAATGAACACTTCCCGTTAATATACATCGTTGATGCGCCTTTAGCCTAGAACGGGGCAAGCAGAACAATGACCTTCTCGTAGATGGTAAATACAATGCCTCCACTGAGGATGAGACGACCGAGACGAGGAGTTGCGCCCTTCCAGTATGTGAGGAAGCCCTCGTTTTTCGCGATTTTGTAGAAGCAGTCGATGGTGCCCTTGTAGAGAGTCTTGGCGTCGAGACTCTGCATTCGTGTCTTGACGGTGTCCAGAGGCATCGTTGTGTAGACAGTGATGATACCGGCAACTGCTCCGACACCAAAAGTCTCAAGAGATGATAATGGCAGGCTTGGATCGATCTTGTATGATTGAATAAACGTCTTCATAGCATTGTATGATCCAAGACGTACCATCTGGTTGGCAGCCTGACGCATCGTCACGGGAACAACACCACGGTAGATGCCAGACAGGCCCTTATCGTGAATGAGCTGGCTCGTGCCGCGAACAAGACCTTGGTACTTTGGCGTCTTGGACTGTCGGTCGTCAATCATGGCCGTTTTGATAGTCTCAAAGGGCGTCACTGCAATAACCGATTCCAGCACACCAGCTCCAAGACCTGCAAGGGCTCCTCGTGTGCGCGACAAGTTTCCGTCCTCATCGGTCAGAGCCTGCTTGATAGCATCGAACCCGAGAAATCGCACGCCGGCCTTGGCAGTATTGCCAATCACAAACGCTCCGCAGCCGGTGTAGAGCGACTTCACACCCTGAGTGCGCGCAACATTGGCTATCAGCTTCAGGGGGTTCCGTGATGTCTGTGTTAGCGAGTATTCGATCTCCGTGTCGGTATAGCGGCCCATCGTGTCACCTGCGACGGACTCTGACTCATTCTTACCTTTGATCCCGGACTGACGAGCTGGAGGCGAGTCTTTGCAAATTCAAACGGATACTGCGTTAGATCCGTCCCATATCTGTGCCTAGTACCTACAGTCACGAATCCCTCCACGGCACCGGCCGTAGCGCCGGCAACAAACGACTTCCAAGCCTCGGGCTGTTGTTAGCTCTGATATGAGACGCAGTTCATACTAGCAGATTCACCGCAAGTATAATGGTTACACGACACCCTCGAAGAGTTATAGCTCTACCAGAAATGCGGACTACCCCGTCGTTGTTGTGCTCTTACCTTTGATCCTGACGAGGACATTTTTAGTGTAGTGAAAAATGCCGAGGAACTAACTCTCATATGCAGATTCAGGGGTCAGCGTGCAGATCTCCCAATACCGCCTAAGTCCGGGGTCCACCGAGGTAATATCCCCAGCACGCAATCACGTCATAACGTTACATGGGCATATCTTTAGCATAACTTAGTACAATTCGGTATTAATGATGTTACCTTTACAATCTCATTTCACTAGATGCGCTTCATGAACTCGGCTAGACCTCTTCGTGAGCCTCTTCGTCAGACTCAACACCAAAGCCATCCTCAACGTCACGCAGCTCAAAGTCCTCTGCATCGGGAGACGGTTCACTGGGGACAACACGCGAGTACTGCGCTGTCTTGGTCTTTGACCGCATGAACCGGGTTCGGACGGACTGCCAGATAAGCGAACGACGAGTCCGTCCCAGAAGGAGATACACGGCTACTATGAGAATGAACAGGAAGAGCAGTGAGCCATAGAGGCGGTGAGAATGCTCCTCAAAGTATTCAGCCCACTCCCAGTCGTCCTCCATGTCATCGTTGGCCCGATCCTTCGCAGTCAGAGCCGGTCGCTCGTAGCCCGACTTCTCGCCGCCGTACTGCCAGAAGCTTGAAGCAGAGTTGAGCTGGATGCCGTTATGCTCTGATTTCTGATGACTGCTCAATTCTCCAGCAGCGTAAAACAATGCAGGTCCCAGAGTCCACGAGAACTCGACTCCGTTGACGTCTTCTACGCTCTGCAAGGGTTTCAGATAAGAGCTGAGGTTGTCATCCTCTTTGTCATCATCCTTGTCATCCCTGTCATCCTTGTCATCCTCTTTCGCGGCATTATCGCTCGCTGGGACCTGAGGAAACTGGAATCCATCCGACACCACTGAGAGGAGCCAGCTGGCTTTGAAGCACAACATTTTCAGGTCATCGGCTGTTAACTTCGGGAACTTGTCACTATCGGACTCAACACTCTTCCAGTCCTTGCCGCAGAACTCCTTAACCTTGGTCTCGAAGTTGACGTAGTCAAAAGATCCACCCATACTGAACCCGTCGTCGCTCGTGTCCCAGTACTCGCTGACACCCACAAAATGGTTGATCTCAAAGTCAAACTGAGGCCGGTCTTCCTTGCCGATTTCTTGAGCGAGAGGCTTCAGAAGTTCTTTACAGCGGTCAAAGTTTCCAGTTCCCACTAGCTTCTCAGCAGGCTTATTGGAACCTGGATTTTTGTCCTCGTCATCGCCCTCGTCATCGTCATCGTCATCGTCCTCGTCATCTTTATCTTCATCTCCATCCTCATCGTCGTCATCGTCATCATCGTCGTCGTCTTCATCGTCATCTTCATCATCATCGCGCCGCTCGACGAGTCTTGTTTCGAGCCCAACTGGCGAGCATGGGTCCTGAAGCGTGCCGTTCACGCTCTCCAATCCACTCAAATATTTGTCTCTCACTTCATACATGCCGAGCCCAAGGAAACTCTTCGAGTAGACGTTGTACATCTGGTCATGTTCGCCGTTTAGAGATGACAGTGCGACGCGGTATAGGCTCGCCTTGTGGCGAGCAATCTCAGTCGCGTTCGGCACAAAAGAGATCTGAGTCGAGGCTCCTCCCATGTCGAGGAATCCGTATGTAGAGTGGTCTTTTCCATGCTGGTGACTAGTAGCATTATCTATGCTTCCAATCAAGTAGTTGAGACCCACCCATCCAAAGATGCCTTCGATCTGGCCGTCAATGACTTTGAAATGCGAGTCACAGTCCGGCAGGAAGAACGATGACTTTTCACGGACGTAGTTGCATGACGTCTCCAGCAACTGGTGCTGAATCTTTTCGTCAAGAAGCCTCATGCCTCCAGTTGCATACAAAAAGACCGGTGTGCGGGGTCTCTGAGACTTGGGGATGACCCGCTTTGCATACTTGAGCAACGTCTTGATGTGATTTGTGCCGACCTTGTCGGGACGGTCTGCATAGTCGGAGATTCCGGGACGGATCTTGGTCACCCATTTATTGCCCGATTTGGAGACCTTGGGGAAGTTGGCAACGTCGGCCGGCTCCAGCTTCTCCACATCTGCGGTGCCTGGATAGTGGTAGATGTGAATTCGCGAGCCTGAGGAGCCGGCGTCAATGATGACAATATAGTTGTACGGCACGCCATTTCCGTAGAACACAGGGCCTCTCATCGAGCTGGCCATTATTTGCGGTTGTCGACTATCGCACTCTCCACAATTTGCATGCGTACCCGCAGCACTTCAATAAATCGCTCTCCTTACTAGACCTGGATAGACGGCAGGCTTACCCTGCGCGGGACTCTATCTCCTGCGCCGTGACGTCGCTCCGACCACTCCGGGTTATAATCTGAAGGCATAGCCGTAGGACTGTTAGGTACGAGAGCAAATGAGAAGAGTAACGAACTAGATTTCTGGCAATTGAAGACGACAAAGTAGCCTAGTAACGTGACCTAGTGGTAAATCTAGTTGATCTATAAGTTATCGCGTGCGTCTATATAGAGTACATGACCTTTTAGACAAAGTACTTGAGGGTCTTGCCAGTGGCAGCACCGGTCTCAGTGAAGACCTGCTTGACAGTGGCAGCGTCAGTGACACCAGTCAGCTTGGTAGCCACCTCCTCGAGCTTCATGTCGTCGAGCGAGTCGACAATGGCATCGACATCGATGAGAATGGCCTCGACATCGCCAGGAGCAGCCTCGGATCCAGCAGCAGCAAAGTAGTTGACATCCTTGACACTACCACGGATCGTTCGCTTGTTCTTCTTCTTAGCGTTCTTAGCAGCCTCCTTGGACTTCTTGGCGCCCTCCTTGGCGGTCTTTGCGCTAGCCTCCTGCTCAGCACGCTTCTTCTCGGCCTCCTCCTTGGCCTTTCGCTCGGCCTCAGCAGCCTCACGGGCACCGGCCTCGCGCTCCCACTTGCGACGCTCCTTCTCGGCCTTCTCGTTCTCCTTGAACAGCTTGATACGAGGGTCCGACTTGAGGGCGTCATCGACAAGCTTTCTCAGACGAGCAATGTCGTCGGTCTTGTGCTTCTGGCGAGCAGCCTTGTTCTTTTTCTCGACGTAACGCTTGTTGTCACGGTTACTGGTGTCATCGGGAACGTCCTCATCGAGGTACTCAAACGTTCTCCACGAGTTGAAGTTGTACCAAAACGAGTAGAATGCATCGACCTCAGGCTTGGGGGTCTCAATGGTTCCAAGAGCAGGGACAGGCTGCTTGTTGGAGAAACGGGCCTCGGCCTCAAACACCTTGGTCCACTGCTCGAAGAAGTCACCCTTGGCGCTCGGTTTGGGCGGAGCGACGTTGGCCTTGGGGTCGACCGAATCCCACTGGGCGCGCTTGACGGGATCAAGCAGCGTCTCAAAGGCCTTCTGGATGCACTTGAAGAAACCATCCTCGTTGATGGCACCCTCAGCAGCCTTCTTATCGGGGTGGTGCTTCAGCACCTTGCGACGGTGAGCAATGCGGATCAGCTCCTCAGTAGCGCGGTATCGGTATTTTGACAGACCAAGTACAGCGTAGTGGTCCTGCTCCTTCCAATCCTTGGGGTCGCGCTCAAGCATCTCGCGGTCTTCAGGCTCATCCTCAAGAATGACACCATCAGAGTCGTCCTCGATCTTCTTGACGTTCTGCTCGGCCTGGATCTTCTCGTCCTCACTCCAAGTGCGGCCACGCAGGGTTCGACGGGCGTGAGCCAGGAATCCGGGGCCGACAGGCTCGACGGAACGCTTGATGGGCGTTGTGAACGAGTCATGCTCGGCAAAGCTCTCCGGAGCACTCCACTCCTGGGGCAACGCAGTCAGAACAGACACCATTGTAGTTATAGTTTGAGAGGTACAGTGTGTAGATGCTCACGGAGCGACAAGATTTTTTTCAGATAAGTGGGTTGGGGTCTTGTCAGCCGTACGTCATCAGCCTTGCTTCTCCATACAGCTCGAAAATTGCCATATGCCTCAACTACGATGACTTCAGAGGTGGCTCTCGACGACTTGGCTTTCTTCGCCGATGGATCGGTTGATCTGCATACTAGTAATCCCAATGGTCTTGTAGTTTGTACGTCTGTGCTGTCTGTCTCCCCGACGTGGCTGATTGGACTGCTCTGTTCTCGCTACGCAGCGGCTGGCCGCAGCGTCGTTCTTGTAACCTTCACTTCAAAGGTTCAGGTTTACACAGACATTCTGAAGCGGTACAGGCTCGACATATCAACAGATCCGAAGTCCAACTTGAGCATACTGGATCTATCGGGGGAGATATTCTGTACCACAACCAAAGATGACGGCCATACCTCTGACTTTTCGAGCGCTTCCATCAGCGCACTCCTCACTCTTGTTCAAAGCCATGTCTCGCCCGGCGCTGCGGTGATTCTCGAGTCTCCTGATATGCTCGTTGCCAGTGGCGTCTACGAGTGGTCTGAAGTGAGCAAACTACTGCTGCAAGTGCAAAAGGTGAACAAAATGTTCCTAGTCTATTAGTCTATGCTAACGTCAGCTGAGCGGTGAGACAGTCGTGTTTTGCAACGCCGATGAGCCCACCACATTATCACAATATCCAATTGCACACCAACAAGCCCAGCTGTTGACGACAACGATACATCGCGCGTCGGTGGTGCTGGCGTTGAGGCCGCTGCCAACAGGTCGGGCTCGGGATATGACGGGCGTATTGACCATTTCCAACGGTCCATATCCCGCTGGCCGCAAGGTTTCGCCAATCGAGTACACCTATGAGGTCACCCGAAAGCATGTCAAGCTGTTCCACAGGTGATCATTCTGCATAAGCCGCAACGGTTCTTACATGGTCGCCCGCTCCTTCTGCATGTAGATGTTGTTGAGGATGATCTCAATAGCACTGCGTGACCATATGAGTGTCATCATGGGCCATACACTGCGCTGGCCCACCCAGATCCAGTAGTTTACCTTATCCTCAATATTGTGTGAGTCAAAAACCTTTGCAAAATCGCGGACAAACTCGGGCAACTCTGGAACAATCGTTGCTTGAAAGCCTCCAGGGATATTCTCGTCAATGAACATGCGTTTAATGATGTCGGGGAGCAGGCCAAGCTGAGAAAACTGGTCAAGCCGGTGCTGTACCTCTATGCGGAACAGCTTGAGCAGCTGTAGTCGCCATCCCTTGTGGCCACGGTATTTGAGATCGCTGACAAGGAAGGGTGCAAAGTATGGTCGCGCCAACGATACGATAAAGTTGTTGACGTTGAAGAGCTCAGATAGTCGCGTGTATGGGGAGTCACGGCGTTTGTTGTAAGTGGATTTGTTGGACGGCTCAAACTTGACATCGCCGTCAACATACGGCACTATCTCACCGAGGTGGTTCTTTGCCAGTAACTGGACGTCACCGGGCAAGATTCCTGATCCAACGCTGGCACGCACCGCCGACCATATGAGAACAGTTGGCGCCGACAGGTAATTAAGAAGAGTCGGGATCTCACTCAGGCTGTGGTCGTCAAGCCCCTGGATAGCCGGAGTCACGATGATGTTGAGGATCTTGTCCGACTTCAAGTACGCCTCTTCGAACGTCATATTTCCTAGGCGAGCGCGGACGTACTGTTCAAAGACGATGATTTCAGGCGGGTAGAGCGAGCTGATGACGCCCTCGACGACCGAGCTGAATTTAAGGTCCGTGTACTCTTGGCTGAGGGGCGGCAGAGCTGCCGCGACGCCATCGATCACGGGGAGTAGCTCATCGTCGGTGCAGCTGCACACGAGTGCTGCCACGATGGCGCCGACGGTTGTTCCAGAGATTATGGATGGAAGCAAGCCCGACATTTGCAATGCCTTGACGGTTCCAAGATGGCACAGGCCGAACAGGGATCCTCCGTGCAGAACGAGTGACGACTGACCAAATGACTGGCGAATGTCGTGGTAGAAGTCGCGGCGCTGCTGGTCCGTGATGACGCTGGCTGGCTGGTCATCAATGTACTCTAGGGCAGCTACAACCTCATTAACGTAGTTCTCAATCAAAAGCTTCGTGCCAGAGTAGGCGCGGTTGTACAAAGCCGGAGACGTGATGCTGCCGAGGTTGCGCAGCAGTCCTGACCGCAGCAGCTCTATAAGGGCAGGAACGTCGCTCTCTTGGCGTGCCTGTAGGATCTGCTTCAGTCGGCCAGAGATAAGCTTGTAGTCGTAGTGCTTGCTGGCGGGGTTTTGGCGCCTTAGTTAGCGATATCGATACTGACCACGAAGCACTCACCAAATATCATTCCCGAGAAGCGCATCGAGGCGCTCAGCTGTAAGCTCCCAGTCATCAAACGTCTCGGCACGATCGAGGTCCTGTTTGACGAGCGTCGCTTCATCTGCGTGTGTGAAGTACACAAAGATTTTCTCAGTTAGCTTTAGCGCCCGTTGGTCTCTAGTTACCTACCTCCTGCCAGAACCACAGCACATCGACGGCAACCTCGGCCCAGGCTCGGCCCATCCAAAACGCGCTGTCTCGCGCATAGCTGAATACCTGCGTCGAGTTCGGCAGCGACCGCAGCGCAAACGGCCGTTGCAGTTGCTTGACGTTCATCTGTGAAGGCTCCACGTCAAGTAGATCCAACTCGGGCGTTTGAGTATCGGCAAGGAAGCTGCATCTAAATGACGGGGCTGGTGTACGGCTAGCTGCATGTGATACTCAGGGGGTTCGATGCAGGATACAGAACCCCAGAAAGCGCAGTTGCTAGCATGGGAGGATGGGAGCATGGAATTGTGCCAGGAGCAATGCAATACTCAATGCTCGTGTTACTGCTAATCCCCGTCATACGATTGATACGCTGCTATGTACTCAATTTGCTCAGTAGCGCCAGGGATATGGGGCCGCAGGGTCGATCTGGCAGGGTTTGCTAGCATCCAATTAGCTCAGACGAGCTAATTAAACGGCTCTTATGCCAGCTGAACTAGGATTGAGTGTAGCGGCCCACTCGTTGGTGTTACTGCAGTCGAACAGGCAATTATAGGCGATCGGCACTCAATTTGCTCGTCATCAGCCAAGATATGTCTGGACGTGGCATCAGGAGAAACCAGTATCCATAGAACGGACACCCCGTACCTATAATTGGCATTTTCCGCCATAATTTAGGCCCTTTATATTTTATTCCTCTACCGCCTTTTGTTCGCTTCTTTTGTTCTCTTCTTGTTGTTCTTTCCTTCTGTTCTCTCCTCGTTCTCTCCTCCTCAATAGGCTTATAGCGGTTGACGCCCCTACCCACCTCGTATCAGCCGCGCTGCGAGCAATTTCCGCGCGGCAGGACATGCATCGAGGCTTAACTGCTCGCGAGCAAATTATGCAACTCGGGCCCATACATATATAGCCATGGCTTCCGTATTCAATTCACCACCACCATCATCACCATCATAGCCCTTCAAGGCCTCACATAGAAAATGGACATGGATATGGGCTCGATGAGCTCGATGAGCATGCCTACGACGATGGCTATGGCTGCTGCCTCGGCCGCTTCGGCCACTTCGACGGCCATGGCTTCAATGGCTGGTATGGACATGGGCGGAGAAACAGACATAATGCCTGCCATGTGCAACATGCAGATGATTTGGAACTGGGATGTCGTGGACGAGTGTTTTATTGCTGGCTCGTGGCGCATCACTTCGAATGGCATGTTTGCGGGCTCATGTGTTGGCGTGGTCTTTTTTGTCGTGGCCCTTGAGTTTTGGCGTCGACTCATTCGCGAATACAACCGTCTTATTGTCCGCCAGTGGCAGCAGAAGCAGATGAGCCTCGACGAAGTCCCCGAAAAACAGCCACCACCCAGCGAGACGGCCAAGCATTTTGCTGCCTTTGGCCGCAGCCTCGGCTTCAACAGACACATCGGCTCCAGCCAGGGTTTCTCACCATCGGTGTTTCAACAGCTGGTGCGTTCTGTGCTCTACGGTGTCATGGTGGGTGCTGGTTACATCCTCATGCTACTGGCTATGAGCTTTAACGGTTATATTATCATATGCATCATCATTGGTGCCATGCTTGGCTACTTCTTCTTTGGGTCGGACATTTTCAACGACTCTGTGACCAAGGAGGCAGGTATCAGCTGCTGTTGATGCGCGGATACATCAAGCTACCAGCTTGAATGTGTCCTTTAATGTCTAACGAACTTATATATTAATGAAATCAGAAATCTACTGTACAAACGAGTCAACGCGATTAACCAATCGAATCAGCAGGCAAATTGATACGACTTACCAATTAATATATATATTACTCCGCAGCTTTTGTAGCTACCTGTCTTGAAATACACATGTCGAGATTACCCCTGAGCAAATTTGTCACGTGATGATGTGAAGTGCCGAAACTTTTAGATATTTGCCGACTTCTCCCTACTGTTCTCCTTCACAATCACACTACCAAGCCATGGCTCAATGCTGAGTAGAATCCGGTTGACTTCGAGGTCGCCGCTATTATGCAGGAAGCTGGCTGGCGCCATTTTCAGTGTCGCTGGCCATGTGGAATGTATAAAATTTCAACGGGTCGATCAGCTACGATCTGGCTCAACACAAACTCAAGTGATCCCGCATCAATCACAAACGCCTCCGCCGTCGCAGCTCTGGCATAAACTTTACTCTTCACCCCAAACCAATAAGGATCAGTTCAGCTCTTCATTTCGGGCCCTTGATATCTGCCACTCTCCACGTGCTATTGGGTACTTAGCCAGTACCAGCAGGAGCCTGCGCACAGCCAAAGATCCGGAAAAGGCCCTCGAGTACTGGCAGCTGTTCCTTCAGTATGTCTCTCAACGTCTATCTACTGAAAATGGCTCTTCAATATCAGCCAACCCTCATGACCCTCTCCAGCCAAGCATGTTTCCGCGAAAGTACTTCGCGGCACTTCGCCAGATCCTCGATCTCAACTTGTTCTACTTTGACAAGTTCTGGGAACCCATGACAAGCTCTCCGCTTGTAATTGAAGCAATTCCCGAAGCGATTCGCTTTTTGTGCTCTCAAAAGAAGTACCTGTTGGCCCATCAGCTGCTTCTTCATATGAGTGACGAGTCACTCTACGCTCAGCAGCCCCCCGAACAGCAGGTACTATATCAGAATGGCCTAAACAGTGGACTTAATACGCTACTCCATGGATATTGCCTGGTACGCGAAGCTGATAGCGGCATTTCAAGCCAGTGGTCCCAAATGTACGAAATACTTTCTGACTTTGATGCTAACATACCCATCCGTCTCGTTCCCCGGGTCACAAGTCAGCTGGCTCAGCGGATCCCACGAAACTCTCTGGTCGATTTTTATAAACTCTTCCTTACTCGGAAAGTTGATATGAAGTCTCATCACATGACAGCGTTTGTCAAGGCGGTGATGGCAAGCTCCGACGCTGGTCGTCTTCTTGTTATTGACAGCGACAAGCTATGGGCTACAGAAAGCAGAGAACTCTCATCTGATACTTCACCCGTCTCTCCTCTCTTTGCCCAATCCTTTTACGATTATTTATTTCGGGTACTGGCACGCTCTAAGGACTCTGCCCGCACAGCCTGGTTTCTCGAAAACTTCATCCTTGCCAACACTAAAAGCGTTACAGACATGGGCTCGGTATTGAAGCTTCTGATGATTCGCGCCGTTGAGATTGATGGTATGCCTACTGCCTCTGTCGTGTTCAATACAATGCTGTCTAAGGAGGTCGAGCCGTCGGCTGAGATATTCGCTATCTTGTGTCGTGGATTTCGATTACATGGCCAGGAAGCGAAATGCTACGAGGTTATTGAGAAAATGCTCTCTTCTGGGATGAAATTGAAGCTTTCAAATTGTGTTGAGCTTCTCACTCTCATCTCGTCTGTGCATGGCCCTGACGAGGTGTTGCGATACTATTTGATCATGAATCCAGAGCACGCCACTATAATTGAGCAGTTGGGGCTCACACAGTTCCAACTTCAGATACCTAATGCGGCACCTTCTTCTCAGCTCCACTTACTTCCTGAGAATGTGGAGATAAGTGATCAGTGTCTTGACTCGATGTTGTCACTGGTTTACAAGTCTGTTTTGAGTGAAGTCACCAATGTCGAAGATATCTGCTCTCTTTATCGTGATTATCGTGCATTTGCTCTTTCGCATCAGTTTGGCTACAAGCCTACTGTTGGCACCGTTGACTGGTTCGTACGTGCACTATGCCGGGTTCCGACTCAGCGATCCATTGATGCAGCCTATGACCTGTTTATTGATGCTATCGAATCGCTTCCTCTACATCAATCACTACTTCGAAATCGCACATGCCACTCGGCCAAACTTCTCTGCCGTGCATACTGCTTGCGAAGCCCCGGAAGCGGAGTTGAGCCCAATATCTCTAAGGCCACAGACCTCGTTCGGCTGGTACACCGCAAGAACATTCTGCCCGTGACCCGCGGTCTACTCGAACCCATTGTCCGGTACTACCGATTACAGGGCTATGAGCATGATGCCGAGGAGTGGACGAAGCATGCTGCCCATCTGGGTGCCACCATTTGAGCACTTGGAGCCAGAGGAAATTTATGGCAGAACTATTTATTTTAACTTGCATGATGTAGCTCTTAGCTCCTTTTCTCGCTTTTGAGCATCGTGAATTATAATTTACAACAAGCTAGCTACCCGGCTACTCTAGGAACGCACCTCCAGCTAGACACAAGTTTCGTCGCGTGAACTGTACCTTGTAGACAGGCGTGCGCTTGGTGTGGAATGATGCCATGTGATCACTGGTAGCGATGATCTCGCGCGATCTCTTTCGATCAGGCGCATCTCCGGCGCTTCCACCGTTAATAACATCGTTGCCAGCTTTTGTTCCGTCAGTAGGGAATGCCTCCGGTTCGGGACCCGCATCGTGCGTACCACGACGAATATCCCACGTACGAACGGAGTTGTCAGCACCAGCACTGACGAGTACTGAGCCATCTTGCGAAAAGGCCAGCGAATAAATGGACGCACGGCCGTGACCCTTCATAGTCTTGAGCCGTCTTCCGGAACCAATATCCCATACATGAATGGCGCTGTCTTCTCCAGCACTGGCCAGCCATCGTCCATCGGGTGAGACGGCAGTACAGTTGATAGCACCAAGGTGACCAATGAACACTCTCACTGAACTGCCACGGTTGATATCCCACATACGGCACGTCTTGTCGCCAGATCCGGTGAAGACGTACGTTCCATTGGGGTGGAAGTTGACCGTGTCAACATCACTCAGGTGTCCAGCAAAGATACGAAGAGGGTAGATATGATCACAGCTCCACAAACAGGCCGTCTGGTCGTGTGACGCAGTAGCGAAGTAGTGGCCATGGGGACTGAATTTCACATCCCACACCGGGTGGTTGTGACCCTTGTACGCCACGAGTGGTGTGTAGGTGTCTAGAGACCACAGGCGCACAGTTTTGTCTTCCGAACTCGACAGCAGGTACCGGTTGTCAGGGCTAAACGAAAGGCCGTAAACAGGGCCCGCATGCCCAATAAGTCTCTTGGAAGTAGATGGTACATCATCCTTCACGACACTTGACAACTTGTTACCCTTTAGGCTCCATATCTTCACAAAGCTATCAGAGAACCCACCTGCGACAAGGCTCGCATCATCTGAAAAGTCAAGCGTGTTGAGGCCTCCATGAGTGTTGTGAAACGTGTACATGCATACACTCGGAAGCGTTGACTGTGTAACTCCAAGTTTGATCCGTGAACGAGAGTCTTCTAACTTCTTGATCTCGAGCTGAATATCCCCAGACTTGTATTTCGGGAGCGGTAAGGACTCACGGGCAGGCGAGTCTTTGGCACCCGCCTCGTCTTTGATTTTAACGTTGAACTCTTCTGACAACGTATTGTATCCAGTGGTACCCACAGAACTGTCAGTCTGATTGGTATTCTGCTCACGGTCCTTCTGCTCAGCCGCCATGGAAACATCTTTTTGAAACTCCGAGTCCATCGGCAGAGGGCCCAAACGGACCGCCTGTGAATTGAATCGGTCCAATTGCTTAGAGCCATGAACACCCTGAAGACCTTCATCAGGATTCAAAACGCGTTCTGTGTCCTCAATAGTCGGTCGCGTGGCTGAGACTTGCACGTCAAGATACTGGTTGAGGATTCGGATGACGATTGCGCCGCCCGAGTTCTCAATTTCGTATAAGAAGTACAACAACAGGTCAACAGACGTCTTTGAAATGGCTACACGGTATGCCTGCGTCTGAAATGCTTTTGCCAGCTCGTTTTCCTCGACATGTGCCGGGAGCGAAATGGCAGACAAGCTCTCTATATCCTTGCCGTGCAGCACAGCGTGGTCTTCGGAGAACTCTTCAAAGAACTGCTTGGCCTGAGCAGGGAACTGGCGTGAAATGAGCTCAAGGAAAATGTGCACAAACACGGGGTACAAGAGGCGGCGAAGCTCGGGTCGGTACAGGTCGAGTGAGCGGTCGATCCATCCACGCAGCGACGTGTATGCCTTTGAGTACATATCTGGCGGATCCGAGGGTGGAGAGGGTTGCAGGCGTACACCAGGTCCTCTCACAGCGCCAGCTCCAATCTGTGCGCCAGCAGGAGTACCAGGCAGCCCCTGAGGAGTGCCTGCTCCCATCACTCCCGGTCCAGCAGCAGAGTATTCAGGTCGCGGTAAAGTGCCAGTTTGGATACCTCCATTGGGTCCAACATTGCTCGCTTGAGGAGCAGGACTTCTCGTGCTCTCCAGTCGCAGCATTGCCTCGGTTCGCGTATAACCTTTCTTGTTCAGGTATTCAAGGACAATTCGGTTGAGATCTGCCACAGCAGGCTGTTGGCCAGGGGTTCCTCCCGGTGCCGCAGACCCCTGCTGACCAGCTGCCGGCGTTCCAGGCGTTCCAACTACCCGCTGACCAGCCATGGCCTGTTGCTGCTGCTGTTGCTGCTGAGGCGTCATAGGCCTTTGAGCGCCGCCATTAACGGGTGTTGGCGGGGCCATTATTCAATGTGAATCTAGATGGAGGAGCAACAAAGGGTTCTCAACTTCAATGGGCGAGTGCTGGGTATCTCACACAGACAGTCTGGGAATAGTCCGTGGACTGAACTTGAGGCTGATACCGTAACAACTCGGACTTCGTGACAACCGCGAGCTAAACCTCAAATCGCGTTCGGTGGTGAAGTTGAATGTCAAATTCAGATTACCCGGCCCAGCCGTGCATCTCGACCAAGATCCAGATGGCACCGTCTATATGGCAGCAGTCCAAAAGGACCGCTATTAGAATACCGGGCATAGCATTGAGCTCTATATACTTGAAGTGCTTAGTGCTGTGATATACAAGGCGTTCATCTGGCCTTGTCGCCCTTGTAGTAGCTTACTCTTGCTGCTGCGAGCGGGGCTTCTTCTTAGCAGCCTCAGCAGCCTTCTCCTCCTCGATCTCAGCAACATGGACAGCTAAGCTGTCCGAGTCAAGAAGCTCAAGAGGCTGACCGGCGACCATGATGGCAACCTCAATGTTGCGGGCACCAGTCTGAACGACCTCTAGTAAGCTCTTAATCACCAGCTTGACAGTCGCCTGTTTGTCCATGTCTGGCTCGTATGCCTTCTCGAGGAGATCGCGCACAATCTTAGATGAGCGTCCAATTGCGTTGGCCTTCCACGCCGAGTAGATGCCCGATGGTTCGGTCTGGTACAGCTTAGGCTCGCTGTCATTGGGATCAAATCCAATGACAAGCGTTGACACGCCAAACGGTCTCACACCTCCACTCTGAGTGTACTGCTGTTGAACTCCGGCAATGTACTTGGTAATGTACTCAACGCTGGCCGGGTCTTCAAGCGTCAGCTTGTGCGACTGTGCCTCAACACGGGCCTTGTCAAGCAGCACGCGGGCGTCGGCATTGAGTCCAGCAAACGCCAGAGTCAGGTGGTTGTCGATTTTGCAGATCTTGCTAGGCGTTGTTCGTGTGTCTTGGAGCTTTAGCGCGCTGCGCTTCTCACAGCCGAGCACAACGACGTCCTTGCCCTTCACGCCGACGGCACAGGTGCCTTTCTTGACAGCCTCCAACGCGTATTCCACCTCTGATGTTAGCATATCCACATTTATCATGTTCCAATTGGTCTCAACATACGAAAGACGTGGCCATCGGGGCTGTTGTTAGTTCAGATCGAAGACCGATTGGGGCGGGGTTGATGGAAGCATGAAGAGTCGACGCCTTGGCTGGAATGGCAAAGATTGCCACCAAAACAGCAACGACCGAGTACAAGACAACGCTCCAAACTACTCAAACACTGTTCGCAGCTACTTTGGATGGCGCCGTAGACACGAAACACGCTTGAGGAGCAGCTCTTAAAGCGCACCGTATTGAGCACTCGCCACATTTCCAGTTCCGTTCTTCTGCCGCCGACTTCACAAACAACGGGACGACATGATGCTCCCGCGGGTATACTACTCACCTAAACACTGATAATGCACGATCGTAGCCACTCATGGTGCAATTGGTTGAGAGTGGACAAAGTCGCTGATTAAAGTAAGAAGTGCTCGTTGCACAATTGAACAGTTGAATATGAAGTCACGTGAACCACACCCGCCGGTATTTTGAGCGTCACGTGAGTCTTCAAGCCAGTATTTCGAAATCTTCATCGTTTAGCTAGTCTTAACTACGAGAATATCGGACGTTCCTGCTTAAGCCTGGCTAATAGCGATGGCGAAACAGGTCGCTAAAGTGCCACATCGCGACCAGATGGCACGCGTGTCCTTTCTTTATCAGGCTGCTGCCTCTCTTGGAGCTACACCCTCGGCGAGTGCTCTCAGTGCAGCGTATGCGAAATCCATGGAGACAGTTGCAAAGAAGAATGTGCTTAGAATGTATGGCGACCTCTGCATGTTTGGTGTATCTCTCTAACTAACAGTTCACCCCATATGAAGCGGAATATCTGCAAGTCGTGTCGACAGGTGCAGGTCCCGGGGCTGTCGTGCTCCGTGCGCTTGGTCAATGAGTCTAAATCTGAGGCACCACACAATGATCGGTTGAGTATAACCTGTTATTGTGGAAGATCCAAGACGTTTCCTGTTGGCAAGAACCCCGAGTATACTCCCTTCATTGATCGTGCGACGGGAGAGGACTGAGGAGCGGGGCCTGGTTTGATTCGTCAAATCCCAGTCAAACAATATGAGGATCTTTAAACTGATCCATCAGTGCCAAACGGCTCGTTCTACAAGCTTATACGTCTACGTTTGTGACTCGATCTAGCTGTTCAGCTATAGAGCTGAACAGCAACGTGTGAGGGCTTCCGCGCAAGTCAAATTGACTTGCATTGAAGATGACATCCTTTCTGATCGAGGCTCTCTGAATGTGACTTCCTGAAGAGCCAGTCTGACTGGCTTGACATTTCTCAATTATCTCACCAGATCCAGGTATTCTCCTACCGTCGGTTCTGGCCAAGCACGGCCGTGCCTGCAGCGCGTGCCAGGCACGTGACCAATCACATGCTGCAATCTCCGATGATGAAAGGCGGTTTGTGGGTTTTGACCAATTTTTCCTAGCGATCAGTTCAAATCGTTTACCATTGATCCCTGGTCGTCGTGAAGTGTGACCGTTGAAGTACTGGCACAGTAGGACATATCCCCGTGTGCCTGGATCACATCCAACGTGATATTGTAAAAATTTACCTCACAAGATTACGTCGCGACGCGAGGTTTGCAGTTACAGCCTCTTGATAACCTAATTACTGAACCGCGTGTGCTTCAGTTCTAACACCCAACTTCCGGCTTTCGTCTGACCCAGGATGTCGGAGAAATCTTTCTCTATGGCGTCACCGGAGCTAAGCCCGCCCCTGTCCAATGCTCGCTCGTCGACAACCGTCTCGTCGCCAGAAATGTCGACGCCCGGCTCAACGGCAAGCTCGCCTGAAATGCGGCATGTTGCATCTGTTGAGTCGCTGTCATCGCTCGATGACTCTGGAAATCCAAACGACCGCATTTCAGTGCTGGATCTCCTTGAATCATATTCCATCACCAAGAAGCTCAACTCGAGTATGCGTCGGCGGGGTGTCGAGATCAAGGATTTGGCGCTACGCCAACGTGACAGAATCCGCAGCCGCGATGGAGACATCGAAAAGCTACGTGCGCAGATCCTCAAGCAAATGCAACGGCTCGAGACCAAAATGTCCGATGCCCACATTGTCACTGTCACAGAGAAACTGACCTTCTCGCTAGGGCTGCTTAACATCTTCTTCCTCGGTTATGTCATGGGTAACCATCCCGAATGGTTCCACAACTTTTACACTCTCGAGCTCGTATTGCTGCTGCCGATTCGCATCTACACATATCGCCGCAAAGAGTACACGTATTATTTGGCAGATCTGTGTTACTTTGCAAACTTTCTGGCCATCTTATATATCTGGGTGTTTCCCAACTCGGAGCGCCTGTTCATCTCGTGCTTCTCATTGTCGTTTGGTACGTTGTCATTCGCCGTCATCACGTGGCGGAATTCACTGGTTTTACACTCGATTGAGAAGACGACTTCAACATTTATTCACATTCTGCCTCCCGTTGTGTTTCACACCATTACCCATCGTCTCGACTACGAGTACAAGGCTGAGAGGTTTCCAGGCGCGGTCAAGCTGCGAAAGTGGAAATTCTTCCAGGGTCTGGTCTGGACGACAATTGCCTACTTCACATGGCAGTTACTTTACCACTATTTTATCACTGTGCGTCGGAAGGATAAGATCAAGGCTGGACGAGTGACAAGCTTCGAGTACTTGCGCAAGGCATACAGCAAAACGCCTCTGGGAAGGTTCGTCAACAATTTACCAGGATTCTTGCCAGTTGTTGCTTTCACCCTCATTCAGTTCGGTTACCAGCTATCGACTATGTTGTTGTGCCCTTTGTGGTACACTTACGAGCCACTGTCTGCGCTTTTCCTTACCTTCATCTTCCTGACTGCAGCGTTCAATGGTGCTACGTACTACATTGACATCTTTGGCAAGAGATTCCAAAAGGAGCTTCTTAAGCTACAGGCAGAGGTTGCCAACTGGCAGGCCAATGGTGGTCCTCCGAGCAACATGAACAGTCCGGAGCTGAGACCTATGGATCCTAAGGTGGAGCCCTTGACTGGTGAAGTGCCAAAGCTGGAGAAGACGGAGAAGCAGCAGTGAGCGTTTACCTCCCACGGATTCTTCCGCGACTGTTTGTCGGCCTATCGCTATATTATTTATTACAGGATACTAATGGGGTCTGATGGAGATTGCCTTGCTCAAGCATATTGAGACTTGAGGCGAGGACGTTCACAGCTTATTTATGGTTTTAATTTTCTCATCAGGTCCATGTTAATACATAGTTACGTCATTAAGTCTACCAGGAAGATACCTAGTTCATGCGAAGAACAAGGTCGTTGATGTTCTCCTCGCGGTTACCAAGAGAGCCACCCTCAATGAAGTGCTTGAACTTACGGCGAACACCCCAGCCACCCGAGGGGTTGGACAGCTTGAATGGCCACAGGAAGTTGGACACCTGCTTGAAGTGGGGGCCAACAGTGTAGAGCTCGTGAACAATGTCCTCGATGCCAACAATACCGTACTGGCCCAGGGCCTCACGGATGATAGCATTGTCGGTCAGAGCCACGCGCTGCTTGTTGATCTTTCCGTGACCACGCTTGTAAACGACCTTTCGGATCGTTGCCTCGCTGGGGTATCCAAAAGTGACGTAAGGCTCGACAATGCGCAGGAGCTCAGCAGTGGCCTTCGTCATACGCACAAAGACAGCATTGTTGATCTGGTGCAGGCGCAGAAGCTGCAGAACCTTGCGGGGCTTGGGGGCGATCTTGTTGATACCCTTGATGCGCACAACGAAGACCAGTTTGTGCTCAGCAGGCACAAAGATCGATCCAGATGCCTTTGCCTCGCGCTTGGCAACAATGACAGCACGCTCGGCAGCGACGACATCCTTGTGCTGCTTCTCAGCCTTCTCCAGCAGAACACGACGGAACTCCTTGTTCTGAGCCTTTAGTTAGCCGGTGCTCAGAAAGGTTTTCAAGCAACTAGATCAGTCCCGAAAGATGGTTAACTGACGACATCATAGCCTTAGCTAGTCGAAATATTGGGTTTATCATCATCAAAGCGTTGCAGCTGGTGTACTTACAGTCTTGGCCTTCTTAGCCTCGGCAACCTCAGCGGCATTGACAGCCTTGGTCTTGTTCTTCTTGAGCAAAGACTCAGGAATCAGCACATGCTCAACAGAAGGGGTGGTACTGTATTAGATCAACTCAGAGACAAGCTCGAGCGTATATGCCAGGTCCTTCTAGGTCATCTGTCTAGAGTATCACATAAAACATGTGAAACTTTTGACAGTCCTGGTCCCTTCTGCATTTGATCCAAAACGACAAGCCGTTGAGGACAAAAACCCTGCCGAAGCAAGACATAATAGTGCTACGGGCAACTACACTGACAAGCACATGGCTGCCTAGTGGACCTCACCCGAGTTGTGCACAAAACTGAATTTGAAGAAGAATGTCAAGTCTAGCATGGATCGTTATTTTCGTGTTGAAAATTGATCACAGCGCTTCTTGTACATTGATCTCAAGACTCCCACTGAAAGCGGGAAGACGGGGCTGGGCTATAAGCCCAGCGAATACCAATAGGTGGTCTACACAAGGATTCTGGTATACACATTGGGTATCGAGCAAGCGTTTGCTAAATCTTACGTCTTGATGGCAGCCATTTTTGTCGGTACGATTTACAGTAAGGAGTATAAAAAAATTCTGCACTCCTTTACCATACAAGTTAGCACCCCCGGGTAAATCCTTTGTTTTGCCCTTACCCCGCCATTATTTTTCGTTTCGTCACTAACCGCTTACCCCGTTGGACTTGCGGCCAGCACCTGATTTTCGACCATTACCGGTTTCAGACCTCGCCACAACTCTTGGTTACTTTGCAGTGTACGATAGTTGTACTTCTTCCGTCGTTTTGCCTTCTATCGGAACCTTCGGCTCCCCTTTGTATCGCAGGATTTCCTATCGTTGCGGTCACACCACTAGGCAAGCTCAACGTTCGGCACAAAGCTGAACTTACGACTGTCTACTTTCAACACCTCCAGCGGTACCGTTTGACATACACAACTCACGTTGTGTAGACTGCCGCAAAGCTGGACCAATCAAGGACTATCCAGCAGCTATTACGGCAGCTGGCGCCGGAACTCAAGGCCGCAGTAGCCGCAGGTGAGAAGCTTGACCTGTCTCCTTTGAGATCCATCCTTAATTCCGACCTTTCCAGCACTGCTGATTCAACACCGCTTGCTCCTCTAAGCAGTACTGCTCTTCCTAACGGCCTACTCTACCACGCCATGGCTGCCAATCTTCCTAGCACAACCGGGACCGGCTCCCGCCAGGCTGTGGCCCCCATCTCTAAGCGTATCACAAACGGACCCCGGCAGCGACGAGCTGGTGCCAACCATCCTAAAACGCGGCCGTTTGTAACGAAGCTGTGGAGTCTTGTCAACGACCCTGAGAACTCGCAGTTCATCCACTGGATGCCTGACGGCAAAAGCTTTCAGGTGGTGGGCCGTGAGCAGTTTGAGAAGAATGTTCTGCCAAAGTACTTCAAACACACAAACTTCTCTTCCTTTGTTCGACAGCTCAACATGTACGGGTACCACAAGGTGCAGGATGTGACGTCGGGTGCCATGAACACTGGTGAAGAGAAGTGGCAGTTCCAGTCCCCTAACTTTATTCGGGGCCGTCAAGACCTGCTCGATAACATTGTGCGCAACAAGAGTTCAAAGGGCAGTGACGACGAAGACGAGGTTGACCTGTCGCGAATTCTTGAGGAGATCAACCTTATCAAAGAGAACCAGATGTCCATTGCTGATGATCTCTATCGAATCCGCAAGGACAATGAGATGCTGTGGACTGAGAACTTGCAGTCGCAAGAACGACACAAGAAGCACGCTGAGACTCTTGACCGCATTCTGCGATTCTTGGCTTCGGTATACGGTAGCCAGGGCAAGCTGCTCGCTGACATGATCAGCCCCCATAAGCAGCAACAGAGGCTGCTCATGCCGAGTGACAGCCCGCTTCCAGCATCTGAGATTGTGCCGATTGTTGAAGAGCCCAGCGCTGATACACCTCCAATTACCAGCTCCCAGCCGGACAACTCAAAGGGATTCACCCCGAGCCGGCACACCCGTATCATGAGTGTGAACTCAGCGACTCCGAGTGTCGATGACAATAACGACCTGTCATTAGGTGATGGTATCAACGACGTTCCTATGAATCCGGGTAGTTTGGCACTCACGACGTTGCCTGGCACTGCGGGTTCTGCCGGGGGTCCCCAGCAACGACTTTTCACTGAGCCATCCTTCTATAACGCGGACAATGGTGGCTCTCTGAGTGCACTCCAGGGCCTTGACAGTGATAATGACGACCTTCTTGATCGTATTAACAATTCACAGGATGATATTGTCCGCTTGGCTCGCAGCATCGACACTCAGGGAAGCCAGCTGGCACAGGTGGAAGACTGGATGCAACAGATTGTTCCCGGCTACCAGGCCGATTCAGAAAGCCCGAATGACTCGGGGGTTCCTTCAGCCACGATGGCCACGCCTGCGCATGGAGGTCCTCATGACTCGAATTTCAATGTTGACGAGTTCCTCGTGGATCCTGCTGCTACGCCTGTTTTCGATATTGGGCCTTCGGTGGACGACTTCAACATGCCTGCCGAAACCAACGCCACGCTGGGTATGGCCCCTATACCTGACAGCTCTGTGAATTCTAAGAAGCGCAAGCTGGGGGGCTGACGGCAACTGAAATGACATCACTCCTTCTCTCCCCACCGACTATTTATATCCTTAGCTAGGAATGACGTACGTAAAATCAGAGTTACATTATGAGACAGCCCTTTTTGGCCTTTTTGGCTGGAGGGTTTCGGCGCGACAGTCGCGCAGCGTAGGCCGAATCCTCCTGTTCTTGAAGCTCGCGTGCCAGGCGGACATCTTGCTCATCGATGACCGGAGAAGGCGGAGCAGGTGGTTCTGACCCTGATGCAGGAAGAAACTCGGCATCGTAGAAGAGGTCCTCGGAACCTGAGATGCTGGTCAGCGAAGTCCACGTAATGGCGTGCTCGCGACGGAAGCCTTCATCCGTGACGAGTGTGTATAGGGTGCCATTACGTTTGTGGAGCGTGGAGAGGTGGTTATTGCGAAACAAAACGGCCAGGCCGCCCTCTGGCAGTTGGTGAAGCAGGTTTTCCAGACCAAACGGAGACAGCTGTGTGGGGTATTCTAGAGTGAAGGCATGTATAGCAGTCGCAATGGCCGATGTGCTCTCGTCGGGCTCAGGTTCTGATGCTCGTAGCAGAACCGACTGCGCCTGGTCGTACGATACCGCCTGTTTGAGGTAGGGCCATGACGGGTCGTTGGGCGAGCAGACCCAGCCATGGAGCAGTCCTATGTCGTAGCAGGCAAACAGAGCTGTTTCGGGTCCCTCGGAGAAGGATCCGTCGAAGCGGATGTCGACATTGAGTCCAGTGACGATGCCCGGCAGTACAGACAGCACGCTGTCGGTCTCATGCTGCTGGCTCGACTGTAGCAGGATCTCGGCGAGGATGGGGATGAGCGAGTCGAGAAGAATCTCATCTTTTCCAGACGTGTAAGCGCGCAATGAGGTTCCCTGGATTTGAGGCTCCTCCTTGAGAATTACCGTATTGGCCAGAGCCACCAGCGGGCACGGGCCGTTGGCATTCTGCAGCAGCACCGTCACGTCCTCCGCCAGCTCCGAGTCCGGAGCCCGCCATTTGATGACTTTTGTCACGAACCTGTCGACCATGTGTCGCTCTATCTCCGTCCCGTCCTGTCTATATTGCAGTGTTGGCTGTTGGTTGTAGTTGGCTGTAGTTGGATCGTATCGCACGAGCCCAATCTTGCATCAGCCCCCTGCAAGGCTGGGGTTAGGACGCATGCGACGCATATCAAATCCGACAGCTGTACTCTAGTATCAGCGACACCGAATCACAGCCTGCAACGGCTATCGGCCATGTTTTCCGCATTCAAGTCGTCCTGTATGTGCATTGTGTGCTTGTGTCTGCTCTCCTAACCAAAGTTTCCAGCGGGATCCGCGCCAAGTACTCGCTGTCCCAGAACCCCCAATTCAAATGCGGTCCGTGGTCTGTGTATAAAGGTCGCAAGAAGTCCGAGGGCACCGCATCTCCACCGCCTGGTGGCCCCAGCACAGGGTCCGTATCGGTATTTGTGTTTGACAAGCGCGCGCTTACGGCTTACCTGGCCGAGTCTGGCGTTACGGGCAAGCCCGCCGTTGAAGAAGTATGTGACCGACTCCGCCGCGAGGTCGCTGCAATGGCAAAGATGCGCCATCCCAGCATAGTCAAGATCATTGAGCCCCTTGAGGAATCAAAGGGCAGCCTTCTGTTCGTTACTGAACCGCTCACGGCCTGTCTCAAGTCGCTCATCGACAATAAACAGGCCCAATCCGTGGGCGCGCTCGAGTCGGGCGATTTGGACGAATTGGTCATCCAGCGCGGCCTGCTCCAGGTCATTGAGGCTCTGACATTTCTCCATCAGCATGCAGGTATGGTGCACCTTGACGTTCAGCCCTCGTCAATTGTCGTTGACGCCAAGGGAGACTGGAAAATGGGTGGTCTTGGCTTCATCCAGAGCTTCACAATCGACGGTGGCCAGAAGGACTACTTTCTACCCCAGTATGACCCTCGCCTGCCCTCCTTTGTCCAGATAAACCTTGACTACTCTGCTCCAGAGCTAGTCCTCGACCACAGGCTGGATCCCTCCAATGACATCTTCGCCCTTGGATGTCTCATCCTCGCTATATACAACGGCCACTCCCCTCTGTCAACAAACAACAACCCATCGGCATATAAAGATGAGCTGCCCGCCATTCAGCGTGCTCTTCGTTCTCAGTATATCCCACAGTATGTGTCCAATGTGCTGCCCAGATTACTGGCCCGTCAGTCACTTGACCGCATCACTCTCGATTCGCTACGCCAGTCGGAGTTCTTCGATAATCCTCTTGTGAGAACTATCAACTTCCTGGATAACTTCAGCACGAGTCTGCCGTCGGAGAAGAAGGTCTTTCTCACTGGCCTGTATCCTATGTTGAACCAGTTTCCCAAATCGGTACTGCAGCGTAAAGTACTTCAGGTGCTACTTGACGATCTGGGAACCGATGAGGCCCTAGTGTACGCTCTCTTCAAAGTCATACTGGCAATTGGAAGTGACATGAGTCAGCTCGGTTTCAGCGAGAAAATCTTGCCGGCCATTCGCAAGGTCGAGAAGGAGCCAGGATGTCATGCCGCGCTTCTTGACAATCTTAGCATTTTTCTCTCCCGGTTGACTGTGGAAGAGTTCAAAAAGTACATCCTTCCCATTCTCATGCTAATGCTGCGAGAGAGTGAGGCCGACAAACAAAAGGAGGTCCTCGTGAAAATCGACCCCATCACCGAGAAGCTCGACTTCGTCTCAATCAAGAACGACGTCTTCCCAGCAGTGTCGGAGGTGTTTGGGAAAACGACATCGCTGGCTGTCAAACTAGAGTCTCTGAAAGCGCTCCGCGTGCTTATAGATCGTGATCTGGACAAATATGTCATCACTGAAAAGTTGCTGCCGCTGTTGAGCAAGATGAAAACTCGTGAACCAGAAATCATTTTGGCTGCTCTTGAAGTTTACTCCTCGCTGGCGCCCATTGTCGACATTGAGCTCCTGGCGACATCTGTGATTCCTCAGATTTTAAGCCTCAGTCTTGAGTCATCCCTCACCGTCGACCAGTTCGGATCGTTAATGAAGCGTGTGCGGGCCATGCTTGACCGCATCGAAGAGGATCGCAAGAAGAAGCTTGTGCGCAATCTCCCACAACGCGATGACAGTCTCAAGCCGGCAGTGATGAAATCCAAGCAGTCGTCTGAGCCTCTGGACTTCAACTCGCTCATATCTGGATCCGCGAACTCAAACGCTTCGCGACCAAGGACTACTCCCGCCCTCAGTCCGACCTCACCCTCGCAGTCTGACTGGCTCTCTCAGCCTAACCCACCAGTTCAGGCCCAGCCAGTGCAGGCCTCGTTTGCGACAACACAGGTCTTGCGCCCATCACCAGCCAACGGTGGCAGCTTGCACCTCCAGCCATCGAGAAGCACGTTTGGTTCGACTAGTTCGTCGGGTACGTCTATGAACAATTTGTTTGTCACGTCAGGGAACAATTCTCTAAGTAATACTACAAGCAATTTCCAGTCCATGGGCTTGTCCGGTTCAACGAATTCTGGATCATTTCAACCATCTGTTCCAGCTGGTACGTTCTCGGCAGGTAACTCGGGCTATTCTGGGTCGAACTCGACTACATTTCAACCGCTGAGACCGACACCCGCTGGCCAGGCTCTGCGTCCAACGCAGGCCCGACCCGCTCAGAGCGGCCAATTCCCCAGCTTTCAGTCTACACCTGCTCAAACCAATGTGGCCCAGTCAGTTCCTCCATTGCTGGCTAAGCCTAACTCGTCGTGGTCCGCTTCAAACAACCAACCCAAAACGGGTCAAAAGACCATGGATCAGTACCCAAGCTTAATTTAAAGTACACGACGAAGTTTGTAATGATAACTAAATACAAGTGCTCAAAACTCGGTCTATTTGAAGGAATGGGCAATGAAGGTCTGCGTTGCCCGTAGCGCCTCGTAGCGGACATCCGGGTCGGCGTGGTTCATGAGCTCCATGATCTTGACCTTGACTCCCTGCTTCTCGAACACCTTTATCGACTCCGGTAGTTCGGCGATGATGCGAGAAACGTCGTTGCAGCCCACGGTCAGAGTCACGGTATCGCTCGTGGACAGAATGATGGCTGATAGACTCTTGACAATCTTCCAGTCGACATCCTTGAATTTGTCAATGTTCTGTTTCCAGAAAGTGTCACTGCGGTGTGGAGGGCTCCAAGTCAGTTTCTTGCCGATTATCTCACTCTCATACTCGTCAAAGGTAGACATCGAGTCAAACGCCTCCTGGAGTCTCGTCTTGAGAGTATTGAGGTCGTCAATCAACTCGTCATCCGTCCACTTGCGGTCAACCAGCATATTAACAAGCGAGAGAGCAGAGTGCGACAAAAGTGCCGGGATACTAACACGCGGAGCCAGGTTCACGGCGTTGATCCAAATGGCGACAGACACACGAATGATCTTCTCCTTGAGCGAGCTTTTGACGATAGCAATAAGAATCGGGACAAGGTCAAACTCAGTGATGACATCGGTGGCCGCGTCCTTCTCAAACGTCGATAGCCACAGAAGCAGGAGTGTGTGGTACTGGAGCTGCAAGTTGTTTTTCGCCGTGTCGAGGATCTTGAGCAGAACGGGCACCACGTTCGTCTTATCAGTCCAGAAGACGGGGCGGAATCGCTTCACGCTGAGAATTGCGCCATAGTACTGTACCGCAATATCCTGGATATTGGAGTGCGGTGAAGGAGCAAGTCTCTTGGTTATGTAAGCAAGAAGGCCAGTGACAGTGGGCTCCAACTCGGCCTTGGGAAGCGACGAGGCAGCCGGGCTGGTGACGAGGATGACGAGGGATCGCGAGGCCAAAAGATGCGTGTGCTCATCTGGGCGCTCTAGAAGCTTGCTCAATACGCTGAAAGTAGATTCGGTGGCAACGAGAGCGGACGAGAACTCGGTAGATTCAGCTGCAATATCACCAGTCAAGGAAAGAATGTACTTGACAACGTCGTCTCGGGTGATTCTCCCCAGAATGTCTACAACGGTTGTGGCGTACAGCTCGACATCGGCATTGACGATCTCAACTGACTTGTCCTTGGGCTGCTTCTCCACAGACTTGATGAGACTTGCCTCGGTTGCAGAGATGAGATTGGCGCGCACATAGCCCTCCCAAGGAATGGGCCGTACTCGGATGTTGGACATGATTTCATCCAAATGCTGCGAGTTGATGGACACCTGAGTTAGTCATGACTTGATGGTTCGTGCATTGTCGTACCATGATGGGCAGTGTCGACGCTATACACCGGCCCTTGGTTGGCTCTAGATGCTGGAGATACGGTAAAGGAGGCCTTTGTTAGTGCCAATTGGCTGCTAAAGAGTGCGTATGCGAGTATTCCATTATCCGCCGTGGCTGGACTCCCGCATCACCCTAGCCCAGGGTAGCTTCACCGGTTGCTAGCTCCTTACCCAGCTCAGTACCGAGCTCACAGCAACTGATACTACGCTTTAAAGTGCCACATGTCTCGGTCACGTTGGTCCAGTATACTTGTTCAAGTCTACTAGGTTGACGCCGAGTATTAGGGCCGGTTTTAGTTACAACTCTCAAATACAAGCGTGGTGCCCTAAAATACTAACGTGAAGCCTAGAGATCGTCTTGGTTAAGGTAATAAATATCGATTCAAACTCAATAAAGCTGTAAATTTTAGCCTAAAACTTAAGCAGACATACGGTCCTGCTCCTCGTAGTGAGCAGCAGCCTCCTTGTCGAACGAGGGGGCGCGGCCTCCGTTGGCAGCCTTGATATCGCTGATCGAAGGCGCACGAGGGACCCAGTTGCCGGTTCTCCAGGCAGGGATCTTGTCAGCCCAGATCTGGTCAATCTCCTCAAGAGTCTTGCCCTTGGTCTCGGGGAACAGAAGGAAGACGTGAATGGCCATGGCAACGCAGAAGACACCAAAGATGATGTAGGTCTTCCAGGTGATGTTCTCAAAGGCAGAGGGCACGAACATAGCCAGAGCAAAGTTGAAGATCCAGTTGGCAGCAGCGCAAACACCGTTAGCGACAGCACGCTGACGCAGAGGGAAGATCTCAGAGCAGTAGATCCAGATTCCAGGTCCCCAGGTAGGAGCAAATGAGCAGACAAACAGATACGAGCAGGCAATAACAGCACGCGAAGCGTTCTTTCCAGAGCCGGTCTGAGGAATGCTAATTTTCACCGTCTGGTTTCCCTCGTATCCGTTGGGCTCAGGCTGAGCGTAAACAGCAAGCAGACCAGCAGTGGTAAACAGCCAGGTCATCATGAGAACACATCCGGTGAGCAGCAGAGGGCGACGACCCCAGCGATCGATAAAGAGGAGGGCAGGAATGGTCATAACCATGTTGAGCACGTACTGGATGGACGAGGCAATGAGGTTCTGGTTCTTACCTCCGAGGCCAGCCATCTGGAAGATGAAGACAATGTAGTACATCATGACGTTCATACCGGTCAGCTGCTGCCAGATCTGAGCCCACAGACCAACCATGGTACGGTTGAGCGAGTCCTTCTTGAACAGGTCGAGCACAGTGAGGCGAGAGGCATCACGGTCAATACGGACAACCTCCTTGATCTCCTCGACCTCGATGAGGACGTCGGGGTGGTTCACATCACCGCCGCCCTGGACGTTGGCAATGATCTGAATGGCCTCCTCCCAGCGGTCCTTGTTGGCCAACCAACGGGGGGACTCGGGAAGAATGAGAGTACCTAGGAAGAGGAACAGTCCAGGGACCATCTGGATACCCCAGGCAGTACGGAAAGAGGCGTTACCGGCAATGAAGGAGCATCCGTAACCAATGTAGAACATGATCATGATACCCCAGGTGACGGACCACTGGAAGAGACCCACGAGACGGCCACGAATGTCCTTAGGCGAGAGCTCGGCGACGTAGACAGGAACCTGAGATGAGGCGAAACCAATGGCAACACCGGCGATGATACGGCCGGCGATGAGCTGGCCCTGGTTCTGGGCTGAGGATTGGACGGCAGCACCAATCATCCAGATGATGGAGGACATGCGAATGACGGGACGACGACCGAGGCGGTCAGACAGCCAACCAGAAACGAGGGAACCGAGGAAGGATCCACCGGCCATAGACGCGGTGATACCACCCTGAGCGAGGGAGCTGGGATTGTGGAAATACTTTTGGTACTGGTCTTGGCCGACAAAAGCAGACACGGACGAGATATCGAAACCAAACAGCATTCCGCCGATGGTAGCGATACCCGCCATAACATAGGGGTTAGTGACTTGGTAACCCATTGTGAAGATTGTTGAAGATTTTACAAGTGTCGCACATGTCGGGAAGCAGCTAACTATTTATAATGAGCTGGCGGAGATCGTTTCCCCCAGTCAGAGCCAAGAAGGGAATTTTTACTTTTGCTCTGTTCATGGGACGGGGTAAAATGCAACCCTGGTTGATGGTCACCTGCACTGCCAAACTGAGAGCGCCGGGTTGAGCGCCTGTGGGGAGCCAAGAGCCCGGAGCTGGAGAAGTTGGCTCATTGTACAGGATCCTTGCCAGTTGCTGCAGGTCCCTGCCCCAATTGGGCCCGGCAAAAGCAACGCGAGATGGACTGATGAGCTGCTAAAAATTCCGCGCGCTTATGGCGAGGGTTGGGGGACACGCAACCTTCCCGCCAAGGTTCCGTGGCCCTTGGCAGCAACAAACTGTGCAATTAAGCTCCGGGGGTTGTGGGGTGGCCAGGTGAAGCGACGGGACAAATCGATAGATGGTGAATCGAAATTGGGAATCGACAAAACCAATATTACAAACTGCGATCGCTAACGGCCCCTCATTCTGCGGCAGTCAAAAAGCAGCTGTTTCAGCCTGATCCTCACCCGTCAACGTCACACCCCCCGATCGGATAAATGGCCGCCCGAAGATCGCTGCCTGTTCCGACACCAGGTGATTCTCGGCGCCCGCCGTCGCAGCTCGGTGAGGATTTTGCGCCCGGGTCCGGAGTGTGCCGCGCCCAGAGCTAGTCGAGGCAGTGCCCTGACTTCGTTGCGGTTGTGGCATGGACTTTGGACTTCGAGACACTTTGAGGTATGCCAGCTGCCATGCTGCATGCCCGATGCCTTGACAGCGGCACCCGGAGATGCTAGTGCCGATTCAACCCCCACACGCCGCTTCGTTTCCCGCACCATCGTTTGCCGCTCTCCCTCGCCTCCCCTCCTCTCTTCCCCCTTCTTTCCCCTCGTTTCACCCGCTACGTTTCACCCGCTACCCCCTTTTTGCAGCCCTCGTGCCACCTGCGGGCCACAGCCGGTGCAAATTTGTGGCTACGGAACTGAGTGCATGTTAGAGTTTTTTTCCTGCGATGTGAACCCTTGCGGCCGATTTGTCCCGTGACAAAAGGCTGGCCATTCCCCCGCCTTTAGTCGAATGTGGCCTAGCGCCGGCTACACCTAGCCGTGGCCATCTGGTGACGCCGGACGGAGCCGGGCCGAAGTACGGTTAAAGACGCGAACAGAAAAAGGCAACACCTGCCGTGGCAAGGCGTAGCTTGTGAAACGCCACGCAACGGCGTTATTCCGGGCGTTACATTTCTACGCTGATCTTCCTTCAGCGGGGTTGTGTGGATCGCCGAACCTACGCCTTTCCGTACGCTCATCGTCCAAGATACTTCTCAATGGGGGCTTGTTGTACGTGGGGGCATTCCGCTGTGCACGGCACCGTTGAGCGCCGCTGTAATGCCAGTTTAGTCACGCAGCCAGTCTGTAGCCCAAGGCCGTCAATCTGTAGCCCAAGGCTATCAATCTATAGCCCAAGGCCGTCAATCTATAGCCGAAGGCCGTCAATCTATAGCCAAGGCTATAGCCAAGGTTATGAACTAGCTGGATGAGAGTACAGCCAGACCGCGTTCTAGACCACCATTAAACGAGTCCTGTTCGGGCTTACCATTTCTAGGCTTACCAATGTGCTTACTCGGTTCTATCTATCGTATTTGTGTCAAGTCTCGACTCGTTCCATGGCTCCTTTTACACAGCTGTATTTCACTCTGTCAATATAGCGGGGTGGCAGCCAGCTTACAATGCCTGCTCGTTTCCTACTCGGATAAGCCCTCGGATAAGGCCTCAGATTAGCTCGGATCAGGAACTCGGATTAAGATCTCCGGTTCCGTCGACCCCGCTGTTGGGCTGGTCGGGTTTAGCGCTGGAGATGAATGTCGGAATCCGGGGTTGCTCAGCTAAGCAGCTGCGGGGAAGCGCCGCGCGCAGACACTGGGCACCAACTGGGCTCCCTTGCTGTGATCTTCAACGGCAGTAGTAGCCAACCCAAAGAGAACAAGCCCCATGCTTAAATCGCCTGTTTGGGTCGCATTTTATCCGCGATCGACCGCAGCCAGCATGCATGCTACGTCATGACCGTTCGCGTGCGGGGTACAGCTTAGTGACCCACCCCCTGATCTGTCAGGCCCCTTTTGTATGCCCAGCACTGAATTCCGGAGAGACAGCAGCATACATTCTTTTTCTGTACTCATCAACGTTCAGAATGACCAACCGTCGCTCTGGACAATCATTGCGATTCCAAAGCGACGGTATGGTGAAGCGGGGCGTTACTGTCTCGCCAGATGTACGAGCATACCAGTACCTTACGACTTGCTAGCTACTCAATTGTACCCCGCTACGCCCTAGGACAACTCGGCATAGTACTCCACGCTAATGCAATGGTGCGTTGTTCGGGGGAGTGTCGGCTTCGTCCGAGCTCCAAACGGCAAGATCGACACTTGGTCAGCACCCTTCGGTCCGAGCTACTCTCTCACATAATACACATGCGAGATAAACACGTTTAGCGGCAGATCGTGCCATAACTGCCTGTGCCCACAAGACCCCTCCAGTTGAGGGGTCTTCTGAGAAATGTGGGGTTTCTGAAACGATCAGCATGGATAAGCGCTAAGTCAACTAACCGCCAAGCTGAGCGTGGACATATGCTGGCTGTATTACACAATCGCATGGTGCACCTCATTTTCGAGGTCTGGATCTCACTTTCATTACACCTCCCTGGTTATGATCAGATGTGTACCTCGTAATCCTCGAGTGCAGTACATTCCTCAAGGAGCTAGGATCGCTTTAGGTCGGAATCCTGGGTTGTTGCTCTAGAAGGCGAGTGCAGGGTTGGAGCGTATTTAGCAATACAGCTTCTACGTTTTGAGATCATTATGAGTCGCCAAAGTTCAAGATATAATATTCATTCCTATTTAGTCATTGATTCGCTTTAAAGGTTTGGCTCGCATGCCAGGTCACGACAGTGCTGCTGTCAAATAAACAGTGCAGCTACTCGCTGTTTTCATTCAAAATATCCCGCTTTCCACCAATCCAATAGGTCGTAAGCTGACAGCTGCATGTATGAGAACACGACGACGGGTCGTAAGGTGAAGTTCGACACTGTACCGAGTTTGCTGAGTTTAGACAACTGCACTGGCTCAGGCATACGTTTGTGTTCGATAGTCCCGAGTTACATTGTATGACGTACTCGTTCCCGACTCCGCTGCCGCCTGAGAACTGAGGGGCCGACGATACCAAGGGCAACATGATCAAAATTGCAGCCATCAGGGTGCTGATTTGTCTCAACGAGGAGCGTGTAGTCATTGTCACAATTGCTTTGTAAAACCTTTTACTCGGGATTTCTTGATTAAAATCTGAAGTAAATACTCATATTCTGCGTTCGGCACTTGGCTTTTATAGACAAACTCGATCCCCACATTCCCTTCTCACGGTCGTTAACATAGGCGGTACCCCTCATGGCCAGTAGCTTCTCAGTGTAAACAAAGTTTCCCCGCTCAGACTTAGCTATAAGCAAACCAAGAAACCGGCCGAACGTACCTTCTGAAGGTATGATGATCGAATATCGCCGAAACAGGCGACCGGCATCTAGAATTACTGAATCTATCGCAGAACTCCAGGGTTCAATACCTTCGTTCAGCCCGCCAGCAACTTCACGTTTCGGGATAATTCAATCAGCTGATTGCCTTTGCTCTTGCTCTTCGGATGTCTCATGAAGACGCATATATGCACACATGCCGATGTCTGAAGATCGCTAACAGAGTTCGGACTTGTAATCCACAGCAAGTCCCACATCAAACTTGCTCGGCCATCGCTCGTATCACCTTGGCATCGCGAGTCTCTGTCGCGTCGCTGTAGCCAATTGCTATCAAGCAGCTGCTCTCCGGGTGCTTGCCAGAGGCCTGTCCTTGGAGTATCTTGAACTCATCGCGCATGGTTCAGCCAAGATGGACCCTGCAGAGTTAAGGGTATCCTCCCGCACCTTTACATGGAACTCGATCTAGCACAGCTAAACCTAGCTGTAGCTCACTTGACAGGGGAGAGGTAAATCTGACATTGTCCGCTAGACCCCACGACGGTTGCGTACACCTAATTGCTGCTTCTCCATTGTGCATGTCTGTGCTCTTCATGACATCTTCATGACATCGTGAGTATATTTGATGATGCGTGCATGTCGTTAGACACCTGTTGGTGCCTCCGCATACTCTTGAGGGGAACACGGCACCAGGTAGGTTCGCAACATCTGCAAGGGGGTGGCATCACAATACCCAGGCCATCGAAGTCAACTGGAGGCTCTAAAGTCACTAGCAGACCGATCGGCGTGAAGTCGGAATCCGTCATACCGGCATATGCAGGACGTACTACATTACCGTGTGGTAGCCCATCTATAAAATCGGAGATTCAATGCTCCAAGCTCCATCTACGCAAGTTGCTCTGAAAAGCGCAACATAAACCAAAACGGTAGGGGAAATTCTCTGAGATTAGATGAGTCTCCTTAAATTAACTAAACAGTAAAAATCATAACAAACGCAGTTTAAGCGGTAGTGGTGGGCGCAGCCTGCTCGAGATCAATGTGCTCAGCGTTGGCCTTCTCCTTCTCATCACCGTAGTTCTCGTCGTAGATGTCCATGCCGAGCTGGTGCATGATGCGGTCCATGCGCTCACGGTCAGCAGCAGCAATGGAATCACTGGTACCACCGAAGTAGATATCCAGCTCCTCAAGGGTCTTGTCCTTGGTCTCAGGAACGAACCAGTACACAAAGAAAGCGCCGATCAGGCAGAACAGACCGAAGAAAATGTAGGTTCCATACTTCATCGAGTTGAGCATGTCCTTGGTGGTAAGACCAATGACAAAGTTAAACATCCAGTTGGTGGAGGCAACAATCGACACACCACGCGAACGGAACGACGAAGGGAACAGCTCCTGAGCAATGACCCAGGCGACAGGACCCCAAGAGTAGGCAAAGTTGACGGCAAAGAGCCAGATGAACACAATCGAAACCCATCCGGCAGCACGGTGGCTGGGCCAGTCGTTCTCATAGGTTCCGTCGACGGCAGCAACGACAATGTGGCAGACGAACATGCCAAGGGCACCAGTGATGAGGAAAGTACGACGTCCCAGGCTGTCAAGGAACAGAACGGCGGGGATCGTGCACAGAACCTGCAGGATTCCAGTGACACCAGTGGCAAGGAGCTCAATGGTGACGGAGGTGAAACCGAATAGCTTGAAAATCTGGGGAGCGTAGTACAGAATGGCGTTGATACCAGTGAACTGCTGGATAATCATAATCCAGACACCAATCATGACACGCTTGAAAATGTTGGGGGTGAAGAGCTCCTTCCAGGGAGCGAGCCATCCATCAGCAAGAGACTCGGCCTTAACCTCCTCGTCAAACATAACGGAGCCCTTGATCTCGAGGAACTCGGCAACCAGCAGAGGGTCGTCGGGAGAGGTGCGACGCAGCTTAGCAAGCGAGGCCTTGCCCTCCTCATCGCGGCCCTTCATGACCAACCAACGGGGAGAGAAGGGCAGGAAGAACATACCGAAGAACAGAATCCAGGCAGGGATGATCTGCAGGGCGAGGGGCACACGCCACGAGACGGTCTTCTCACCCTCGCAGTGCTGACCACCGTAGGTATCGGGGTTCCAGTCATCGTTGGAGACATTGACACCGTTGGGACGGCAGTCAGGGCTACCAATGAAGTGGAAACCGTAGTCGAGCCAGAAGGAAATGCAGGTACCAATGGTGATGGACTGCTGCTGGATGGACACAAGGGTACCACGCAGCTCCGGGGGAGCGATCTCGGCCTGGTAGAGAGGAATAACCATGGAGAACATACCAATACCAATACCACCAACGGTACGGCCAGCAAACAGGTAGCCCTCGTTCTGAGCACCAACCTGGAAACCAGTTCCGATGGTGAAGATAATGACAGCGACCATCATGGCATACTTACGCGAGATACGGTCGGCCAACCAACCACAGAACAGAGCACCGAACCAAGCACCGAGCTCGAGACACGACACGAGCCATCCCTGGATGTTGGCCGAGTTGTTATCAGTGAGCTTGGGGAAGTGGGCCTGGAAGTTCTGCATAACCAGAACGGAACCAAACACACCCTGGTCGTAACCGTACATGACACATCCCAGCGAGGCAAAGGATGCAACCATGAAGACATAAGGGTTCTCAATAATACCCTTGATACCGTGGCTCTTGGCGGCGTTGGCACGACCAACGACCGACTGAGACACGGCAGAGTTCTCAACCTTCTTGAACAAAGCCATTATTAATGTGGAGAAGGAACAGATGACAGAAAAAAAGGCTTCGCTATGAGGGAACAGCCCAGTTATTTATAATCGAGGGCCACGGAGCCGTTGAGCGTCGCACATGACCGCCCCGTAAACGATGGGCTGGCGCCTTCTCCACAAATCACCCGCAAACTGGAGAAAATTTATTTTCCGGGGCGCGAATAAGACTAGCTGCATTGCATGATGCACCAGGTCAGGACCAAAAAGTTGTAGGCTGGCCGGAACAGCACCTCCTGCTTTCGGATTGGGAGAAGTCCGGCGCACAGACCCCCTTCCCTGGTGGCAGCGGGGCAGATTGCGGGGAAGTAGACGGAGCTGGTTTTGGCTGGTAGAGTGAACAGACGTGGCGGCGCGGCGACATGGAATCCTTGCGACGCGTTTGCCCCTGATTCGATCCCCAGTCGCGGGTTTGTAAACTCTGTTTTTGGCAGATTTAGAGGGGGGCTAGGCTCGGAGTGAATCTACAGATTTCAGTTTTCTTTTTGCGGCGCATTCCCCGCTATTCTAGGTGGGGTGTTGCCCCGCCTTGTCAAATTTTGCCTGGTGCTTGCCCCTACCCGCCTGCACAATTGATCCGAGTTTAGCACAAGATGGGATGATGTGCCGCCGCATGTGCATGAGAAGAATTGAAACGGCATCTGCAAAAGCAATGGTTGGACTGGAAAAAGCACAGACTAACTAGCCGGAGTGCCGGAAAAGCAAGCGCATGCGCTTGGTCATCGGGTCGATGTAGGCGGCAGGGGGGAAAAATTTTCCGTCAAATGATTACTACAGTGGTTGGAATAGGCAGCGCTGCCGCGAGTGCATGTTTGCAATACGGGTTTGCCTTGGCACCGTTGTGCTCGGAGAAAAAGCGGCTATTTTTGCGTGGTTAGCTCAGCTCATGCGAGGGCACGCGCTAGGCCGCGCCGGGGTTAGCGCGCGACTGGTCATGTCACATCGCGGCGCCCTAGCCCCCCTCGCGATCGGCCCAAATGTAACTTGAAAAGCGGGGTTGCTCCTAAAACAGGACATGACCGGGGCAAGCCATTCTGAAATTGCACCTGGACCACACACTGCTGAGCGCTGGCGCGTATTGCGCAGGCCAGCAATGCCGGAGTCCACGTCTTGGCATGCGCGGTACCTCCGACGCCGACCGTTGGGACCCCGCGATCCTTCCATTTCGACGATCCGCGGGGATCAAGGACGATTGCCTTCGCTACAGGAGCTGCGAGATATCGTTAGAGTTGGTCGGATCAAGCTGTCGATCTAATGGGGAAGATACGATCTAATGGGGAAGATATCTAGGGGTATCTGGGATACCTGGGGAAGGTTACTGGGGTACCTGGGGAAGGTTAACTGGGATGGGGAAGGGACTACTGGGAAAGGAGACATATGTGTGTGTATGGGCATCTATGCCTACTGAGGGGTAACGGATGCCGTTCTCCGTATCGGCATTTACGAGACGGGGCCGATCAGGCCGTGTTGACGAGGCAGTTCGTCGCAAAAGTCGGACCCCGCGGTGGGGGACAGTGAGGGGCATCAATGCCCACTTGTGTCAGACGTGGCAGGGGTGGTGGGGACAAGCGCCAGCAGCCTGTCGAGCAGCATGTTTCGGCCCGTTCTGGGGTCCGCGCGCCATGCGTACTGCTCGGTGGGGTCCATGTACTGGTGCCAGTTGCTCCAGGGCCGCGGATACGCAAAGTCGAGTACGCCAGGTGTGTACAGCAGCGGGACGTTGAGCGACAGGCGCACCAAACGATGACTAGCATCGACACCCAGCTCGGCCCATGCTCGGTACGGCCGGTCGGCAAGCAGCGGGTGCAGTAGCTGCCATTCGTCCGGCTCCGAGTCCGAGTCCTCCTCACGGCCGTACACTGCACCTACGAACGTCTCGGGTTCGTACAAGGCCCACAAGCGGCGGGCGAATTTCTTTCTGCGGGCCAGCAAGTAGCACGTTTGCTTTTGAGCCTGGTTTGGCTGCTTTTGAGCGTGCTTCTCGTGTTTTTCCAGTTTCTCGTTTTGCTGCTTTTGCTGCTTCTGCTGCTGCCTCTCCTGCTGCTCTTTCTCCTCTTTCTGCTGCATGTGCTGTTTTGGCTCGCTCCGTGCCTCATTTTTTACCTCCTTTTGAGACTCCTTGTGCCCAGGTTGTGGCCCCTGTGGCCCCTGTGGCCCCTGTGGCCCCTGTGGCCCTATTTTTGTCATTGTCTGCTCCCCGCACAGAAACTGCGTCCACGGAACATCTCCGGGGTCCACGCGCACAACCACCTCGGAGATGTGCTCGCCGTGTGCGCACCGGCTGACCACCAGCTGATGCTCGAGCCGGACTGCGTGGCTTAGTAGTGCCGCTACCGACACAGAGCCATTTGTCAGCACCCGGGCCAGCTCCCCAGCGGAGGTCTCGACCATCACGCGCCGTTGCACACGTAGCCCCGAGTATCCCGTCCACCGCGAACTGGGCATAAAGCAAACATGGTTCTTGTCTCGGACCGGAACAACCAGCAGGCCCCGCCCAGAGAAGAGGGGTCGTGCGTCTGCCGGCGAGCCCCCCAGCAGCGCCCACGCCGCTGTTAGCAACACCACCAGCCACAGACCCCTCAGTTGCGCGGTGCCCGCCGTTGACGTCGTGCATGACTTCGGATAAATCATCGTGCCGAGGCCTGCCTATTGGGCAAAAGGGCCTTGCATATGCCTGCTCCGGGTTAATAGAAATGCGTGGATATGCACTGTCGGCCCCGCCGTCCGAATCTGTCACTGACCGACCGTCCGTTAGCTGTTTTGGGCACACTAGCTCGTCTGCTCTTGCCTCGTCCGTCAAGCTGGTTTGACGCCAACTCGCATTCCCCTGTTGAGCAAGGGTGTGTCTGCAGGCCCCCCATAATCAGGCCCAACAAGACCCTAGCAAGACCCTAGTGTCAGCCGTAATCGGCCCCGCCAGCGGCTCCAGCGGCTAGAGGCCGTAAACGGCTCCAACCCCGCACGCCGGCGACGTGCCCTCAAGCGCGCTGCTATTGCGCCCATTGCGCCCAGCCATTGCCGTCAGGCCTCCTGCAGGTGTCAAGAGTTTTTCCGCGCCAGCCCCTGCCCTGATCTCCCCGCCTCCACAACCCAACCTCCTCTTACCCCACCAAATGGCCCAATGGCACCAAATGGCGGCCCATCCATCCTCCCGCTCGTGACCACAAGTCCCTGGGTGCGACTCGAGGCTGTCGAGGGCCTCGTGCTGCTCTGCTTCGAGCAAACCCCCACGTCCTATCGCCTGCTCGTCACCGACCTAGTCCACGTATGGCAAGACGACAGCTGCTACAATGATATCATCAAGCATGCTGCAAACGGCGCAGAGTGCCCTATCGAGGTGACGTCGCCCGACAAAGTCCAGTTCCTCGTGACGACATTGCACGCCGGTCTCACCAGCGGCAATGCCGCGATCCACTGGACCGTAGACGCCGACTCCGCTCGCCTCGTGCTCTCGCAACGGCTACCGGCGCTACCGCTGTCGCTGAACTGGAAGTTCACGCTCACGCCTCCACCCTCCGAGTCGGCCATCATAGCTGGCATCCTCGTGGGCCTCGTGTCGTCTGCCGAGCGCCTCAATCGCAAGATCGGCCTCCTGACTACGCTGGCTGGCGAAAAGGACTACCATCTACGCTCCATCCAGGAAGAGCTGGCCAATATTGGCGGCTCCTATACCCCGCGCCGTCACAAGCAGGCGCTCCGTGCCTATGAACCATCACCTGACGTCACCACAGCTTTGACAACATGGCCCGAGGTCCTCAACGAGGTGTCGCGTGGCCTCGACGCGACGGGGCCCGTCTGGCCTTCCGTTGATCTGCCACGCGAGTCGCACAAATCAACCGAGGCAGACTCTCAGGCGAGCGTCGGCCCATCACTTCTAGCTGAGTCTAGCGGCACGGAACCAGAGTTTCTGCCTCCGCAGGTCGACCCCGGATCAGCTGAAGTACACTCTCCAGACACGCAGAGTCCAGAGCCTGACGAGCTGGCCCGTAAGCGTCAGCGCGCTGTAGAGCAGACGCAGCGCGTGCGAAACAAGGTCAAACGGTCAAGGTTCTGACTCTGGTCTGAGACTCTGGTTCTGTGACTGGCTCTGAGACTGGATCTAGACTTTTGTTCTAGACTTCTGGTTACGTGACTGGCGTCTGGGACTGGATCTGGACTTCTGTTCTAGATCTCTGGTCTGAGGCTGGCTCTGTTACTGGAATAAGGCTTTGGTCTGACACTATTAGTGCCCTCTGCCCCCTTTATTTATTAATATCTACAAGCGCTCGCGCGCTGCGATGGCCATCTCAATCTCCTCCGACGTCTCTCGCACCTCATCTGGGCTGTATACGCCGGAGCTAAGATGCATCCACACGGACGTCCATAACTCAACATGCTCTTTGAGCTCAGAGTAGCTCGCAGCGGTGAATCGCGGGGTATCCTTGAGCTTCTTGCGCAGTCTTGCGGGAAGAAACTCGCTGAATACAGACACACCGAACCGGTCAATGACCTTTCGCGCAGAGTCGAGGCCTCGGCCTTGTAAAGTAGACGGTTCGTATCCGAGGTAGCGCAGCTCCTCGATGTCATTGTCGTATGCTCGTAGTAATGCTGAATCAATGCAATTTGCCACGTGCCGAGCGAGGTACGCGTCGACTTCGCGCACGGCGTCAGCTAGTGACTCTGTATCTGAAAATGCAAATGGTAGAAGTGGTGCAGGACGTAGTTCATACTCCTTGGTGGCCTCGGGCTTCGTCTGGGGAGGCTCAGGATCCACGACGGGAACGTGGCTGCGATCGTCGTCCACTTCCATGCTGTCGCCTGCCGTGCTGGTTGGCTCCGCCTCGAAGGAATCGTTCTGATCCACTATCGCAGACGGGTCGTTGAGATGTTCTCGCACTTTTTGGGCGATTTGTAGTGCCGTGAGTGCCTTGACATACGACACAGTGCGGATCCCGTGTATGAGTGCCTTTGTACATAGTAGTCGGTCGTTGGACAGAATCACCGTGAACGCCTCGTGCTTGAGGAAGAAGTAGCGACAGCAGTCGAGAATGGCGTCGTCGGCTTGGAGCCCTGATCGCGTGATCTGTGTCATCCGCTGTCCCGTGACGTGCGGGTCCTGCTCTCCGAGGCGCTTGACGATCCAGTTGGATGCCGCCCGCGCTTGAGGGCCGACGTCGGGTCGCTGCTTGAGCCCATCAAGCTCCTCTATAGCCTTGTATGGTATGATGAGGACATGTCCGAACTGCGGCCCGAGAGCTCCCAGGTCTTCGACGATGTCGAGGTGTGAGATGAGGAAGTTCGTGTCCAGCACGAGGGCTCCTATCCGCTGGTGGTGGTCCATTCGTGATTCACACTCTGCATGTGTTGATTTGATAGTATGGTATGCAAGTCGCGATGTCGACCGTCTAACCAAACCGCGCCTCTATTGAAATATAGTAGAGCTCATGAACACCGTGTGTCAACCATCCGTTGTTTGTGTAGTCGATGTGCTTGTTGATAGTTGAGTCGTGAGTGTAAGCTAGCGTTGTGGTTTTAATTGAAGTATAAAAACATGCGCTACTAAAGTACCCCGCATATGCTTACAACCATGCATAGATAGTCACAACTTCAACACCTAACGTTCTTACCATTTTACTATTCTACACACCACACCTGATAATCGACAGTTCGCAGCATTCCTAGAGACTTAACACAAGACTTCTCACGTCGATTTACCGGGCTTTCCCCACACTTCGAGCGTTGATGCACCCGAAATCAGCCCTACTGGAGCAACCTCATATCTTGCTTCAAGTGGCACCACTGCCATTAAGGAGGCGGATCCTGCATTCTCACCTACTACAACACATTCAGCATGTCAGATTTCATAGAAGAGGAGACTATATCGGTGCCTCTGGCCTCATTGGGTGCTGATATCTTGATCCAGTACCTGTTCCGCTATCTCGTGTGCGAAGAGCTCGAAGCTCTTGGCGCCACCTGCAAGACGCTTCGCCAGCTCGTCCTGTCACCTTCGGTCTGGCATGATCTCTATATTCGCCGGTTCGGTCTCGAGGACGCCATTCCGCCTGTTTTGACGGATCAATGGCGGATGCTGTACCACTGGCGAACGACAGCGAAACCTCACGCCTGGGGCTGGGCGTGGCCACCTGGCCGCCTTGGACTTCGCAGCGACCAGATTCCAAAGGAGAACAAAGGCGCACGAGAGTCAGTATGTATTCCGACTCTTGTGCCGACCCAGCCTCTCATCAAACACATCCGTATGGGTGGGTTTGCCACTGGAGCCCTGACGGTCGACGACGGATTTCTTGCTACGAGCGAGTTGAGCGACGAACCTGGGTTCCAGAAAGCGCCAACAGCGTCACCAATCGACCCGTGGGATATCGTTGAAATGTCAATGGGACGGCAGGGGTCAGCCATTAGATGTGCTGATGGATCGGTCTACGTGTGGTCGGCAGATCCGCGGTCTACGGCTGTGAAAGTGCCGAACATTGGACTAGAGGGAGTAGAGGTCGTGAAGGTCATCAGTGGATGGTCTGCTTGCACCTTAATGATCACTTCGGATGGCAACATAATCGTTGCCTACGCCGAGGATACGCCGCCGTACCATCAAGCCCGAAACTCCCTTCTCGGAACCAAAACGATCGAGTTCGATAGCGAGCTACCCAGATCTTCGGTCGTGGATGCAATGGCCGGGGAGGGGTTCATCGTGTACGTGGATGAATCGGGCTTCTTGTACCATACGGCCTACACTGATCTCAATAGCTCGACTCTCTCTACTTCAACGAAACTGACCGATTTCGACACCAAACTCGCGGAGATAAGCAACGGCAAGGGCAAATTCACGCGCATATCGGGCTGCTTCAGGCAATTTGCTGCGTTCAGCTCTACGGGACATGTAATCATCGGCCGCAAAACCAACTCTGGAAGCGTCCCTGTGTTCGAAGCGACAGTTTACGAGGAACTCCAAACAGACTGTCTTGAAATTGCCATGGGCGATTACCATGCCCTTGCATTGATGAAGGGAGGAAGACTACTAGCCTGGGGAAGCGAGTCAAATCAGTGTGGGTGCTTTGGCATGGGCGGCCAAGATAAAGTGCTGGCGGCTGGAGGCGTCCTGACTCAGTCGCGTGGGCTCAACGTTGATAGGCCCACAAAAGTACCTATTGATGGATATGTCCTGAGTGTAGCCGCGGGTGGATGGCAGTCAGCGGCACTCATAGCACACAAACTTCCCAGGCCCTTGATCCAGAGTTAGCTTGATTTACATTAGTTGACGTGAGGAAATATAAGCAGACAACAGCGCAATCGGAAAAAGTAGCCAGCAACTCAATCGTCTTATATCTGTTCAGAGTCAGAATAACATCTCAAGTAAGAATATAGTGCTCGTAGGGATCACTGAATCTAACATCAGTATGCCAGTTCTCGGTCCCGCGCCACCAACATCTGTAGATTCAGTGAGAGTCAAAAAATCGAATAAGGTCTCTTGGCCCAGTTGGTTAAGGCATCGTGCTAATACAACTCCTTGTAACGCGAGGATCGGCGGTTCGATCCCGCCAGAGACCATTATTTCTTGCCTTGATGGCCAAGTTGGTAAGGCGTATCACTAGTAATGATAAGATCGTCGGTTCGAATCCGACTTGAGGCATGTTTTTTTGCTAATTTTTTAGACAATGAACAGGGATCTTTATTACTACACCACTGGAGCTATGATATGTGTGGTTTTTTGTGTGGCTATGCACGTTTGCAGACCAAATCTGGCTAGCGGGTGGTTGGGGCCCGGTTGCATGCAGGTTGCTAGATTAACCCTAGATTTCCAAATTTTATTTCTTAACTTCGTCTTAAATTCGCACTAACTCCGTAGCCAACTTGCACAGTTATAATGGCGGGATTCCCTTCGATTCAGGCTTCCGACGGTGTGCTGTACATCAGCTATGGTGCACTACTTGTATCGGGACTAGCCATCTCATATATTTACCAGCAGAAAGGACAGTTTGTGTCTGGCAACGGCACCCAACGAGGTACGAGGATTGGTTGTGCCTATTGCTGCAAAACTAACTCAGCGTTGCCGCTGGCTTTGAACTTCGTTGCTTCTGGTTAGTAGTCGCTGACTATTGAGGGCACCGACACTTGAGCAAGCGGCACTATTCATTCACCTAGATACCACAACTGTAGAGCAACCACAGCGGGTGCCAGAGAAGCAAGCTTTCGTGTGTAGAGATCTTTTGCGAAACAAGCTTCTCTGGCTGAGATCATACCGTCAGAACTCGATCAAGTTAATTCTTGCGTGAGGATAGTGTTGTTCGTATTGTCATACCCTGGATATCCACGGTGCAACGCCAAATGAGTATTGCACCGTGGAGACCAATTGACTAGTACTAACTCAGCTATGGGTTCTGGTATCCTCACCACGTATCCCCAAATCGCAGCTATTAGCGGTGTCCAGGGACTCATTGTTTACGGAGTTAGCTCGGCGTTGCCAATCATGCTCTTTGCCTTTGCTGGTCCTGCCATTCGCAAGCGTTGCCCGAATGGCTTTGTGCTCACCGAGTGGGTCAGACACCGTTATGGTATTCTAGCGCAGCTCTATCTGTCGGCCTTCACCATCCTCACCATGTTTTTGTACATGGTGGCCGAGCTGGGCGCCGTGCAACTGGCTATTGAGTCTATGACTGGACTGAATGCCCTGCCGTTCATGATCATTGAGTGCATTGTGACCACCATCTACACCACCTGGGGAGGTTTCCATACGTCGTTCATCACCGACAATCTTCAAGGAGCAGCCGTGTTCTTACTGCTGATCGTCTGCAGCATCGCTATGGGAACCCAGATTGACATTGATACCTCGACTATTGGTCCCTCGGGCCTACTGAAGGGCTCGACTCTCGGATACCAGCTCATCTACATTTTGCCCGTGGCCATTGCTACCAATGACTGCTTCCTCTCTGGTTTCTGGCTGCGTACGTTTGCGTCCAGGACCGACAAGGACCTATACATTGCTTGTATCGTCGCTACCATCATCACGCTAGTGTTCCTAATTGTGATCGGCGTTACTGGTCTGCTAGCTGTCTGGGGCAACTTGATCGACATGGCTGATCTTGCTGATGACAGTGCCAACGCCTTCTTTCTGGTGGTGCTCCAGCTACCCGCGTGGGTTGTCGGCTTTGTTCTCGTTTTCACTGTGACTCTGAGCACTGCTGCTTTTGACAGTCTCCAGTCGGCCATGGCTTCGTCTATCTCCAACGACATTTTCCGCAACAAAATCCCTGTCCTCTATGTTCGACTCATTGTTATCCTGCTGATGGCACCGTCGCTTGCTGTTGCCATCCAGGCTCCCAATATTCTACGAGTGTACCTCATTTCAGATCTTATCTCGGCTGCCGTTGTGCCAGTGATGTTTCTTGGACTTTCCAACAAGTTCTTCTTCATCACGGGCTGGGAAGTGATTGTGAGCGGTATCGGAGGAATTCTTTCAGTGTTCATTTTTGGTGCCATTTACTACCACAATGCTGCAGACGGTGCTGGACTTATGATCCTTGTCAATGGACTATATGTGGACGACTGGAGTGCATTTGGTGCCTTTGTGGTGGCTCCTTTTGGAGGATTGGTGTTTGGTGCTATCACCCTTGTGATTCGTCTTCTGGTTCTTAAAGTCCATTCGCGTATTACCGGTGCCCCCTTTACCGCTTTGCAGAAGCCCGCATACTTGGACACCATTTTTGAGGCTTCTGTGCCTACTGAAACAGAGGATGCTCTTACTGAGTCCCTTGCATCTCCGTTTAAGGCGCTCAAGAACAAGATCTCTCAGTCATCCAAGACTGTGGATGCTAGCGCCAGCGAGGTTTCGGCTTAGCCGCCTCGTATCGTAGACAATTCTGTAAACATGTAAAGTATCGAGATAATAATTGGTTGGACTTCTGAAACGGAACTGATATTATGTTTTCGACCATTTACACTCTGTAAATGGCGATAATCTGCACGGCAAAGAAATGATCGACACTTAGTCCCCCCCTGAACTTCCTATTTGGGATATCACAACGACGCTTGTGAGACAACTTCACATACAATGATCTACTCGAAGTACGCAACAACAAGTTGGTATAAATCCACAACTAATTCCATATCAAATACAAAACTCTTACGAACTTTAACGATGATCCACCTCAGTTTCACTGCTTTAGCTATCGCGTTCATTGCAGGCTTCAGCTTCGTGGCCGCCAATGGGCACCAGGCTGCTATCCCCTGCCAAGTCAAGAGGTCGCCCAGACCCACACCCCCTAAAAAGGGGATGCCTTCGACTTCACACCCCGCTGATGGACAAGAGTATATCATCAATGTGTGGTCAAACTACATTCTTGAGATTGAACTCGGCACTCCTAGCCAGGCCATCTATGTTGAACTGGACACTGGCTCCAGTGATACGTGGGTTCTGGCTAGCAACAATTCGTTTTGCGAGGATCTTGACAACGAATGCCAGCAATTTGGACTCTTTGACTCGTCGCAATCGTCGAGCTTGGCGTTTCTGAACTCTGACTTCAATATCACCTACGCGGATGGAACGTTCAGCATGGGCGACTTTGTGACAGATACTGTCTCATTCGCAGGACTCGAGCTCTCAAACTATACCACTGGTATTGGATACGAGAGCACTGTCAATTGCGGCTTTATGGGACTTGGATTCCCAGGTCTTGAACTGACAAACTTTGTCGTCTCACCTCCATACACTTACACGAACATCCTTCCGGCATTGAAAGATGCAGGTCTTATTAACCGAGCTGCATTTTCTCTTTACCTCAACGGCATGGACAGTGAGAATGGAACGATTCTTTTCGGAGGTATCGATGAATCAAAGGTTGAGGGAGAATTGTTCACACTTCCCATCATCAACAGCAAGACGAAGTACGACGTTCCCATTCCTATTGAGTACACGATTCAAATCGACGGTATTAAGCTCGGCAACAAACCAATCATGAGCACTCCACAGGCGTGCCTCATGGACTCAGGTTACACTTACGCTGCCTTCTCGTCTGACGCTCTAAATGCTTCCCTTGATTTCTTCTCAGCTGTGCCCGATGACATCTACGGGTATACACGATCATGCGAGTTCGACAAGGCAAACGAGATCTTCACATTCCAGTTCCCTGATGGACACGATCTTGTAATCCCGGCTTCAAACTTCTTGCTGCCTATCACGGATACTGAGTGCGCCGTTGGTATCATGGACAGCGGATCAACTGACAGGATGGTGTTTGGTGACCCTATCCTTCGGGGAGCTTATGTTGTCTACGACCAAGAAGCATACGAGATCTCTCTGGGTCAGGCTAGGATCAACGAAACCGAGTCGAACATTCAGGTGATTCAAAAGCTCGAACATCCAGTTACACCTACAGCCACTCTCCAGTCGGCTCCGACATGTCAAGCTCCTGGACGGGAGTAAAACAAACATAGCAACAGTTATAGTACATTAAATTGTTTACATATCGTGCCTGGGGGGAATAAATATCATGTCTGACGGGCAAAGCGCCACAATGCGTTTGAACAAGTGTCTCCACTCTAAAGGGTCGCCAGTAGTCTTCGCGAACTCCACTTCAAGAGCATCACTGCCTGCAACTACCAGCAGACGGATTCGACCAGAAAGTCTCATTCTTCGGCGGTCCATAGCCTGTATGTTCATGGATGGTATCTTCTTGTGAGAGCTGGCCATAGGGTCGAGATGCGAGTACTGTGCCTTAACCTTACTCAGCGCGGAACCAAGGATGGGAACGAGCATCTCAAACGAGTAGAGCGTGTAGAATCGTGTGAATCTAGCAAGCGGCACCAAGTCTTTAAATCTGGTTGCTCGCTGAGACATTGTAGTAGGAATTCCTGCGAACTCAAGGTACTGAAGCTGCGCGGGATCGTTAGCAATGCAGTCAAAGATGACCTCTTCGCTAGGTTGATCAAATCTTGTTGTAACCTGTTGCGAGAACATCATGTACTCGGGTTGGGTGGCGCCGTAAATATCACCGTGTACTGGCTGAGAGCTAGTACCAAAGTCCGGAGCGGCCGCATCTGTCTTTGTGAGATCTATTCGCAGTTTACCCAGCAGCTCTGTAGCGAGGACTATAGGATCTCTGCATCTGCCGTCCTTGGAGATGAGAGGGTTACTGCGAACGAACCACGGGTGACGCCGAATTTCTTCCATATTGTAGCGCTGCCCCGGGTCAAGCTTCAGCATACCGCGTAGTAAGGATAGTGCCTCGAGGGGGATTCGGTTCCAGGGGGTGTGGCTGACATGGCCCTTCATGGCAACGAAATTGGAGAAGTCTGGATCCGACTCGAGGGGTTCCTGCCACGGTGTGATTCCGCAAAACAGCACGAACAGCACGACGCCAGCAGACCAGATATCCGCTTTATCCGCGAGATACTCGTCACGGATCACCTCTGGAGCCACGTAAGGAGGACTACCACAGCTTGTGTGGCACATACGAGGAGACCCGTCTTTTGGATTGCGGAACAGAGACGCGAGGCCAAAATCGGCTATCTTCAAGTTTCCGTCAGCATCGAGGAGGATGTTCTCTGGCTTTATGTCGCGGTGTGCAACTCCCTTGCTGTGAAGGAACCCGACTCCATTTATGAGTTGGCTGAAGTAGAAATGCCCCACGTCCTCAGACACACCCACGTCAGGCTCGATCTTGTCGAACAGATCGCCGCCTACGGACAGCTCCATCGCGATCCAGTAGAAGTTGGCATCAGCACCACTGTCGAGGAATTTGACGACATTGGGGTGTGGACTGCAGTGTCTGTGTAGAAGTCCCTCTCGCTGGATATCCTTGGACGACACGCCCTTGGCCTTTGACAGCTTCTTGTTGATGCACTTGATGGCGACCTGCTTGCCGCTGGGCTTTCTAGCCGCTCGTATGCTGTGTTAGCCTTGCCACGGGCGTGAAAACATGGGATATGCTCACATGGCAAACGATCCCTCACCAACAACGGCTCCATATTTGAGGCCAATATTGGGCAGCTCGACCACAGACATAGCTAGTGATGGAGAGTGATCTCGTCTCGTCGTCATGTAAACATACGGCTGGAGCAGGGCTGAATGCACGAGGGCATCATGGATATGCACGTTGCGGGAAGACACTCGGCTCGTCAGCAAGTTGTATGGCGCGTATAGCTTGTTGTCGAGGCTTCTTCTCATATCTACACGTCGTCTAATAGGATGTGGTGCAACCGTCGTAACATTGTTATTTGCACATCTCCTGGCACTGCCACGCTCCTCGCTTATCCCCGTTATCGCGCTCCTTGCCCTTGTCACAGCGGCGAATCTGCATAGCCATCAGAGCCAAATTTAGATGCTTCCAACTATTTCACCACACAAGAAGGACATTCAGGAATGGTCCACATACTGCCAAGACCCTACAGAGTTTGAGCATACAGAGGATCAGCTGGACCCTACAGGGCTTCAAGTTGGCACAATCAAGCGACAGTCGAACTACGCGACTTCAGGGGCATGTTTCACGAAAACTTCAGTACCGACAGTGTCCAGGACACGCTGAGCTCCAGCAGCACAGACACTCGCAGCACTGGAACCCGCAGTACAGACACTCGCAGCTCACTGTTGGGAAACCGTCCGTCACCGCCATGTTTACCACCCCGTAAGCCCCTTTCTGCGGGCAGTTTGGAGGGCAGCTCAAATCTGGACGACCCGACGGCAGGCTCGCGACCACCAAGATCGCCAGAGACAGTACTTCCGCCTCTCGACTTTTCCAAAACGTCTCCAATTCTGAAGCAGTCGACGAGCCCATTGGCTCGCACGTTGTCTCGGAAACCAGTGGGAGGCAGGCCTCTACCGGGGAACTCTCCAACGGGTAGCCCTACTAAAGGAGCTCCACCGAGGTCTTCCAACGAGCTGCAACAAGTTATGAACGAGCCTCGACGCATTCCATTGCCTCGATCAGACAGCCCGACTCGGAGGACTCCAAGCCCTCAATTTGCATCTATCGTCAATCCGTCGAACCGCCCGCTTAGCATGCAGAGCCTAGCGTCTGCCCTTCCCGATGACGAATCAAGGGAACAGAGCGAGGCTCAGGAATCGTTTCAGTCAAAATACTGGAAGTACCACATGTTAAAGTACTCCAAAGACATGTACCTCACTACCAACCCCGGTGAACAGCAGCTTGACATGCCTGTTGGTCCAAGCTACTACGTCGATGTGGATGTTGGCGGAGTGGACGACAGACACGACTTCATGCTCACTTTCTACATGGGAGGTAACATATCCATGACTGTGAGCAGAAACAAAGATGCGACACGTTCGTACCAAGCATTTGTCTTTTTGGACTCCAACATGAAGTCTGACAAGCCAAGCCCCCTCGCTTACGCTGCGACTGATTGTTCCCAAATGATCCAGACCTCTGACCACCTGAAAAGCGTCGTTAAATGCGAACAGTTCTCTATAAGGGACGATGGGGGCAACGAGTGGATCATAGGAAATCGTGCGCAGACGAGAAAAGGGTCCATTGTCACGGTGTCGAGGAGTAAAGTCTACTTCTCTCTCAAATCAGATCCCCAGGTGATTTTGGGAATGGTCCGGCGAAGGACTCCGAAGAAAGTCCAGGTCTTACAACTTGGAGTCAAGTCACCAGACCATGAGGATGACGACGATCCTGATGAAGAGAAGATAGGCTGGCTATATGTCTTTGACAGACCTGAGCTGACCGTCCTTCCTTGGATGTGGAACCTCGTTATCGGCCTCACGACCGCTGTTGCCTACGGCCAGAGACTCGACCGTAAGAAAAGTCTGCGTAACAGTCTCAATTTTGCTCTCAGCCGGTGATTCTAGTGGGAATAGAGCCTATGCATGTCACGGTACCTTATTTTTCACTTGACTTTCTTGTGTATATAATAGTAAACCAACCGTTGATCCCTTGAAACTAATCTGCATGCTCGATGACGCTGAAGTCATCTTTTTCCGTCATGACCCCACCGTTGCCGTCGTCGAGCGAGTCGTAGTGAATACCGAAGTGCGAACTCATATCCTCAAGAGATACACCACGCGTTTCCACCATGAAGAACTTGACGAAGATAAGTGCCACAATACAGATACCAGCATAAATAATGTAGAGGCCCCATCCTATGTCATCGGCAATGACGGGAGAGACTTCCGCAACGACGAAGCACGATATCCACAGCGAGCAAGTCGACAGAGCATTGCCCTTAGCTCGCATTCTCAGAGGGAAGATCTCAGAAGCATAAGTCCACGAACCACAGGCCCATGAGATATTGAAGAAAATGTAGAAAATGTAAGGAAAGGCAATAATGGCAAAATTTCCTTTTGCTCCGGGGAAATGCTCGGCGTGCCACTGGATCACAGTGATACCGACCATGGCGCCCATCATTCCAACGGTTCCGATCATGAGCCAGATTCGACGACCGAGTCGGTCAAACCAGAAAATGGGGATGAAGGAAGTCACAAATAGTACAATTCCGACACCACCAGTAGCGAGGTTAGCAGTGTGGGGGTTGGTGATGCCACCCTTCTCGTACAGAGAAGGAGTATAGTACAGAATACTGTTTGTGCCTGTGATCTGCTGAAGAGACTGAATAGCCATACCAAGCAGCGTGATCTTAAGACACGGCTTCTTAAACATAGCAATCCACGAGCTCTGTGATGTTCTCGTCTCGAGACGGATTTCATGGATCATCATATCCATCTCGATTACAGCCTTGTCTGTTCCATGCAGACGAGTGAGAACTTCACGGGCCTCGTCCATACGATCGTGTAGAGCCAACCATCGCGGAGAAGGAAGGACCCAGAAGTAGCAGCCAATTCCCAAGACAATAGCGGCGATGAGCTGCAGAGCAATGGGAATCCTCCACCAATCATCAATTTGAAGATAGTTGAAGCCGTAGTTACCCCAGAAAGCAATCATCTCGCCGGCACACAGGACCATCTGCTCAATACCAATCAGACGACCACGGATTTCAGCTGGAGCAATTTCACCAAGGTAAAGAGGAACCTCGGCCGAGGCAGCACCGACACCAACACCGAGGATGATACGACCTACAATGATCTGAGGTACACTGTAAGAGGCCGCTTGGATGGTAGCACCAATGACAAACACAATAGAGGCAGAAGCAAGTAAACGCTCACGGCCCCAGGTATCAGAAAACAGTCCCGAGGACATAGCACCGAGGAAACATCCAATGTCATACATGGATACTACAGCACCGGTAGTCCAAGAGTTCTTTGGGTGCATGAGCTTGAGCCATCGCTTGTCGGCAATGATAACACCCATGACACCCTGGTCATAGCCAAACAGCAGAGCGCCGATAGACACAAATGCTGACAGTGTATACAGCAGTCTCTTATTAGGAGGCCGTGATACTTGATCCGCATCGGAAGGAATCGTGACTCTTCGATGAGCAAACATTGTTGTGCGGAGATGAAGGACTCTACAGTAGGCGGAAGAGCGTGCTTTTATAGACAAATGGATCACGGATTCCACTACGAGATTTCCCCTCTTCTAAAACCCCGTGGTGATTCCACTTAAAGTGACATTCAGCGTAATTTTCCCCTGGATGCCCCCGCAAAAGCCTCGCTCCCGCACTGATGAGCTGCAAAATCCAGCCCCGATTGGGCAATTTCCTCCGCGAGCTCGCATATGCACGATTCCCTAGACACAATCCCCCCCACACTTCTCCATACCGGTCGCTGCAAATTGCCTGTTCCATCAGTATCGTTGCACGTCAACGCCTTCCGCTTGTAATGCAGGGATACCTTGTTTCGAGAAGGCGGGAAGGGCCGATGGCGCGTTGTGTGCGGAGTTGCAGTCTGCAGGCCCCCACACCGGAGATAGAAGCCGCCGTAGTGGGGTAGCCGGCATCGCGAAACATTTCCTGAACAGGGAACTATCTCCTGACTGTAGTTGGGGTATCTGAGGGCCCCAACCTTGGCCAAAATGTGCTATAAGAGAGGGGCGCACGCACTATTACTTTCGTCAACAGAATCATTCCAAATCTCACAATGACGGTTGATGAATTCATGTCCGGCGTTGTCATTCACGGCAGCAAAAAGCTGACACTGAAGCGCTACGCAGTGCCGACTCCAGGCCCTGGACAGGTGCTTCTCAAGATGCAGGCCTCGTCAATCTGCGGATCTGATCTCAGAGCACTGTACCGGCCCGAAACGCCCAAGAACTTTGGTCCAGACGGCTACCGCGGCGTCATTGCTGGCCACGAACCGTGCGGACAGATCATCGAGGTGGGACCTCACGTGTCTACCAATTGGCAGGTGAATGACCGTGTCGTAGTCTACCACATCCATGGCTGTGGAACTTGCCGTAACTGCCGTCACGGCCAGTACATCTCGTGCCTTGATCTGAGCAAGCGCGAGGCCTATGGCTGGCAGCGGGATGGAGGCCACAGCGACTTCATTGTCGCCAATGAGTCTGATCTCGTCAAGTTGGTGGAGCCTCTGACGTACATTGACGGCAGCATGATTGCCTGTGGACTGGGAACCTCTTACGCTGCGACACTCAGACCCGATATCTCTGGACGCGACGTCGTGTTCATCACTGGTCTCGGACCCGTTGGTCTTGGCTGTGGAATTCTGGCTCAGCGCGAGGGTGCCAGAGTCTTTGGCTTTGAGATTGATCCCGACCGCATCAAGGTCGCCGAGAGCCTCGGCATCAAGTGTGTGTCGAGCAATGTTGCCGAGCAAGTCCTGGCTGATATTGGCGAGGAGTTCGGGCCCTCGGTGACAATTGACTGCTCCGGCAACCCGGGAGCTCGTCACTTGTGTCTAGAGGTGTGCCGTGAGTGGGGGCGTGTCGTGTTCGTCGGTGAAGGCAACACAGTCACGTTTGATGTTTCCGAGCTTGTCATCCACAAGTCCTTGACGATCCTTGGTTCCTGGGTATCGTCCATTGCCCAGATGGAGGATCTCGTGGAGAAGCTCGTCAAGTGGAAGCTCTCCCCCGAGCAGATGATGGTCACTCACGTCTACCCATTAGATCAAGCCGAGGAAGCGTATCGCCAGTTTGATGGTGGCAAGACAGGCAAGGTTGTTCTTGCTAGCACGGAAGAGGTGAAACGCTGGCGATCATTCCAGTCGTGATGTGCAGACTCAGATCACGATAGTCGTAGAGGTTTAATACAGTTCTTGATCCTCAGCAGTAAGTACAACCTTGGTAGTTTCAACCTTGGTAGTAGTACCATACTTGTAATCTCTCAATAACCATAATGTGCAATAACTAGTTTCAGAGCTCTGTTGAAATTCGAATAAGGTCTCTTGGCCCAGTTGGTTAAGGCATCGTGCTAATACAACTCCTTGTAACGCGAGGATCGGCGGTTCGATCCCGCCAGAGACCATTATTTCTTGCCTTGATGGCCAAGTTGGTAAGGCGTATCACTAGTAATGATAAGATCGTCGGTTCGAATCCGGCTCGAGGCATTTTTTTGCTCCACACGCCGCTGCAGCATGTATTTTTACACCAGAAATGCACACGCTTGTTCTGAGATCAGGTACGTGTCACTGCTACATCTGCCTTTTACCCGTTCCGCTTCGCTCTGCTGTTAGAGTCCGCCTAAGCTTGGCTGATAAATCAGGGTTAGGCTACTCATATAGACAGCTTCGCTGCTTACACAGCTGTAACTTCTACCTTTACAGTCGCTTGATACAATGAGAGTTTTCAGCGTGCTGCTGACACTCTGGGTGCTTGTAGTGGGTATTGTGGCGCAAGATGCCGACGCGGAACAGACGGCAGAGCAGTTTCTCGCCAGATCGTCCCGCCACACCAACAACTGGGCCGTCCTCGTGTCGACATCGCGGTTCTGGTTCAATTACAGACACATGGCGAACGTGCTGAGCATGTACCGGACGATCAAGCGACTCGGAATCCCTGACTCGCAGATCATTCTGATGCTTAGTGACGACGTATCGTGCAACCCACGCAACGCGTTCCCCGGCACGGTGTACAACAATGCCGACCGCGCGCTTGATTTGTATGGCGACAACATCGAGGTCGACTACCGAGGCTACGAGGTGACTGTTGAGAACTTCATTCGTCTGCTGACGGACCGCTGGGACTCTGATACGCCAAGATCAAAGCGTTTGCTGACCGACGACCGCAGTAACATTTTTGTGTACATGACGGGCCACGGCGGCAACGAGTTCCTCAAGTTTCAAGACGCCGAGGAGATCGGCGCGTTTGATATTGCCGATGCATTTGAACAGATGTGGGAGAAGCGCCGGTACAATGAGATCCTGTTTATGGTTGACACCTGTCAGGCCAACACGATGTACTCCAAGTTCTACTCACCCAACATCCTAGCAGTTGGCTCGTCGGAGGTGGAGCAGAACTCGTACTCACACCACGCTGATGAGGATGTGGGAGTGGCGGTTATCGATCGATTCACTTACTACAACCTCGAGTTCCTCGAGTCGATTGAGAAGACATCCAAAAAGACAATGGCTGATCTCTTTGATTCGTACAACCCCAAGGAGATCCACTCGAACCCGGGCATCCGTTCAGATCTGTTCCGTGACCCACTGGACCGTGTGCTCATCACGGACTTTTTTGGAAACATCCAGGACGTTGAAATCGACAATGTCGAGGATGACCTTCTCGAGCTGTCCAAGCTGGCTCAGAGAATGGACGCCGCTGTGACTCCGAACGCGTCCGAGAAGCAAGTGGAGCAAGCCAAGAAGGACAAGGCTCAGGCCCATCCTGTTAAGATTGTCAGCATTCAGAGCGCGCCGCTTTCGCGAGGTCACGGTTCTGAGAGCACAGGTGTGGGCATTGGTGCTGCTCTGGCGGTCGTTGGAGCTGTTGCTCTCGTTGTCGGCAGTAGCTCTCTGTTGTAACCAACGACATTATAGTGGTGCTATTTCACTGCTACTCCTATTTATTCTTGTGAACCCAGGCGAGATTGTTTGGTGGGGTCATCAGATGCGGACGGTTGTGCATCAACCCCACGAAGTAGTGCATCGACCCCCACCAACGACGATGCACTTGGCAGCTACAACGCTTTAATGCGTTTAAGTGTTTTGACTCTTGATCTAAGGACACTTGACTTAAGGACTCTTTAAGGACACTAATTCATGGATCTGTACGTATGGATCTAGCCCATGTTGGCACGAGTACAGGGCTGGGTACACAAGGCTCTCACAGCCTCGTCCGCTAACGTCCTCCAACAAAGTACACGAACTCCGTGGTTATGCCCTCTAAAACTACACAGCTAGGTTCAACCTTATGTCAATGTATTACCTTTCAGCATTACTCTACGCCGGGCTACGGAAGTCCGTGGAGAAGCTCGCGATGCCCCCACACCCGCGGGTTTACCCGGCTGGCCGGACGACGCTAGTCCAGGCAACCATGTGCTTATATAAGGAACCGACTCTGCCCGGAGCACCAGTAGAACTCTAGCTGTTGCAATTGAAGGTTAAACCCTGTTAATTGCGTGAAAACCGTCAATTGAGTCCTCCAACGAACCAATTGCCCACCCATACAAGATGCCTTTCTCGCTAGCCACCGAGCTGCCCACCTGGCAGATTCTCCAGGGCCTCTATGATTCAGAGGGCAAGACTCTCTCGGTCAAGGAGGAGTTTGCCAAGGACCCCAAGCGTTTCGAGAAGCTGTCGCACACCTTCACCAACTACGACGACTCGAAGATTCTGTTTGACTTTTCCAAGAACCTCGTCAATGACGACATTCTCGCTGCTCTTGTGAAGCTTGCCAAGGAGGCCGGTGTCGAGCAGCTGCGTGACGAGATGTTCAAGGGCGACAAGATCAACTCGACTGAGGACCGTGCTGTGTACCATGTTGCTCTGCGTAACCAGGCCGGCAAGCCCATGTATGTGGATGGCAAGGACGTTACCCCTGAGGTCCAGAGCGTTTTGGCCCATGTCAAGGAGTTCACCGACAAGGTGCGATCCGGCGAATGGAAGGGATACACCGGCAAGGCCATTACTGACATTGTCAACATTGGTATTGGTGGTTCCGATCTGGGCCCTGTGATGGTCACTGAGGCCCTCAAGGCGTACTCGAAGCGTGACCTCCATGTGCACTTTGTGTCCAACATTGACGGTACTCACATTGCCGAGATCCTGCGCAACATCGACCAGGAGACGACTCTGTTCCTGATTGCCTCCAAGACCTTCACCACTGCTGAGACAACGACCAACGCCAACAGTGCCAAGAAGTGGTTCCTCGAGAAGGCCGAGGAGAAGTCACACATTGCCAAGCACTTTGTGGCCCTGTCGACCAACGCCGAGGAGGTGTCCAAGTTCGGCATTGACACGGCCAACATGTTTGGCTTTGAGAACTGGGTTGGTGGCCGTTACTCTGTGTGGAGTTCCATTGGTCTCAGTGTTGCTCTGTTCATTGGCTACGAGAACTTTGCCGACTTCCTCAAGGGTGCCGAGGCCATGGACAAGCACTTCACCGAGGCGCCGCTGGAGAAGAACATTCCTGTCCTCGGAGGTCTGCTGAGTGTGTGGTATAACAACTTTTTTGGTGCCCAGACACACCTGGTCGCTCCCTTTGACCAGTACCTGCATCGCTTCCCTGCCTACCTGCAGCAGCTGTCGATGGAGTCCAACGGAAAGAGCGTCACGCGCAGCAACGAGTTTGTCAAGTACTCGACGGGTTCGATTCTGTTTGGTGAGCCCGCTACCAACTCGCAGCACTCGTTCTTCCAGCTCGTGCACCAGGGCACCAAGCTGATCCCCACCGACTTCATCCTTGCTGCCAAGTCTCACAACCCTATTGAGAGCAATCTGCACCAGCGCATGCTTGCGTCCAACTTCTTTGCTCAGGCTGAGGCGCTCATGGTTGGCAAGCCCCAGGATGTTGTCAAGGCTGAGGGTGCTCCTGACAGCCTTGTCCCGCACAAGATCTTCCTTGGAAACCGTCCCACCACATCGATTCTTGCTCAGCAGATCACCCCCGCTACTCTTGGTTCGCTGATTGCCTACTACGAGCACCTCACCTTTACTGAGGGTGCTGTGTGGAACATCAACTCGTTTGACCAGTGGGGTGTCGAGCTCGGCAAGGTGCTGGCCAAGGCCATCGGCAAGGAGCTCGACAACGACTCGAAGGTGTCGAATCACGATGCCTCGACCAACTCGCTCATCAACCAGTTCAAGGCGTGGGCTTAAGAATAACGTTATCTAGTCAATGGTATTATAGTCGCCTAAACAGTCGAGATGAACTAGAAATAACAAACTAAATGGTGGAACTTGAATGGTGCTTGCTGGTACATGGCGTGAGGCATCACGCAGGGTGCCCCCTGAAACGGCTGATTCGAGTTTGCCTCCTAACAAATGCTGGAATGAAACGGAGGGGTGGCCTGACGGTGTGTTGCTTCGCGGGTTCGAGACTGCGCGTGCAAAGACTCCACCTCGGGACGCTACATTCGATGGCCAAGGGTGATGACGACAAGGAAATCAACCTCGAGAAACAGACACGGCTCGCGAACCTCGGCAAACGTGAGTCGACTTGCCTTGATGCGCAACTATCGCTAACCAAGTCATCGACACAATCCACAAATCTGTCCCGGATCTGTTAACAACTTCGTTTCCAAGACATATTGTCTCTGATGATATAACACTCAACTTCCTGCCGGACTCGCATCCTCACATCCCGTCCATTGTGGGCCGAGGACCCTACACGACGACGATCAAGCTTCTCCAGTTCCTCGTGACAACGCTGCTTATCCCTCCGTCGTCCAAGCTCCAGATCCTGTTTGCTCGCACAGACTCGCTGTCCGGGATCACTCGCCACTCGTTTTACCACACACAACCTCGCAAACGCAAGGATCCCGACCAACTGAGCGCTCATAGCAACTTGCTGCAACCCAAGATCGCAAAGCCCTCACGGTTCATTGTCCACTGGCGCACCGTGTCACCAGAAGTTCTGGAGGACCAGCATGTACAGAAGCAGCCAGAGTCGCCAGACTCGCCACAGTTCTTTCCGTACTCGTGGTCGTCGTCGCTGGCCAAACTTGAGCCATCGCAGCTTGCCCGCACCATCGGCATTCTTCCTCATGAGTACCCAGTCCTCACTGGCATCTTTGAATTTGAATTCGACGACGAGTGCCGCGAGATTATCACCCACACCATCACCGATCTCGAGTATCTCACCAACGAGCTCGATCACAAAAGCGCCATAGGCACTGCTTAGGAACCTAAGTGATCTAAGTGCGTCAGTGGCAGCAGGTCCAGGCACCAGATCCAGTGGCAGCATGCCGAAGTGCGAAGTCAAGTATCTTCAAGAGGCTGCAAGTGGCTCAAGTGGCACCGTCGACCCTCTGTATATATATATCCTCCTACTATCTCAATATCCTACTGTCTCAATATCATGACTAGTTCATTAATTCGTTACATACATGCGTCTTTAGCTACCAGTGCGAGAGCACCCAAGAACGCGTGCCGACAGAAGAGGCCGGCGCAGGCGTCTTGGTAACTACGGGGTTCGACTTGAGGGCAGGAATGGAGGCGCGCAGAAACTCTGCAAAGCCCTCACTCTCGTTGTCATCGTCAAAGTCAACGTCACCCCAGCTCTTGCCAAAGTTGAGGAAGTCCTGGGCCACAGGAGCCGAGCCAGCCATGAGTCCGCCTGACATACCCTTGTCACGGTCTGATCGCAGCGCAGCGATGCGCGGGGAAACAGACTGCGAAATGAGCGGCACATCACGGGCAACAGAGGGCTTGGCCCACGGCACAGCAACACTCGCGGTGCTAGCGGCGTCGCTCGTCGTCACCAGTGACGGAACACGCGACGGCACTGAGCTCGAGGACGAGTTGCTGCCAGAGCCGACACGGCTCGAAGAGGGAGTGGTGTCACCAGCACGAGACGGGCCGTCTCCGACCTTGTCGTCAATCGCGATCTTGGTAAACTGACCAGACATGCCAAGCGTATCATCGCCGTCCATGGCGAAAACATCATCGTGGTCGTCATCATCAAGCAGCTCCTCCTCACTGATGGAGGAGCCACTGAAGGAGGAAGTCGAGGTTCGGCTGCCGCCTCGACGGCGTCCGCCACGAGAGCGCAGACCACTGTTGGCCTCGCTCAGGGGGACAGGCGTCTCGAGGTCGTCGTCGGCAATGGCCTCCTCGGCCACGGGACCAAACGACGAGCTGCGGCGGCCGGCACTACGAACATGCGAGAGGCTCGAGGGCTGCTTAATCTTGGAAGAAAACAGCATGGGGCCATGGGAGGGTGGCGTAAACTGCATCGTACGACTCCAGTCAGGATCATCAAAGCTCGACCGGGAATGCAAATGGTCGGCAAAGCGCGACGGAGTGCGTAGAGGCTGTCGGTTGGTGGTGGTGAAGATAATGGGTTCGCCGTGTCCAGCACCAGGCTGGGCTTCGGCGTCAGAGGCGGGCTCGTCGACAGTCTCAGACTGGACGGGCGCAGTGTCGGCCTCAAAGAGGTCTTCGTCGTAAAACTCCTCGTCGGTGGTCCATGTCTGGGCGCGGACGAGCTCGGCACGCATATCAATGAGCGAGCGGTTGTCCGGGTCCATGGTCAAGCAGTAACGCAAAACGGCAAACACGTCCGACGACATGGTGGGGAAGATATCAAACAGAGTCTCGCGGCTGGCAGAGAAGTCGAGAAACAGCTTGTCGCGCTGGGATGCGACGGTGAAGGGGTTGCGGCCAAACAGAATGTTGAGGAGGCAAATGCCCAGCGCCCAAATGTCGGCTTTCTCGGCATCGTAGTCGGCAATGTTGGCTTCATCAAACAGCTCGGGGGCCATGTAGCGCTCGCTGCCCACGCCAAAGTCGTGGTTGAGCTTTGCCGTGGTGGCAAGGCCCCAGTCGGCGAGTTTCACGCAGCCATCGGCGCCAATGAGGATGTTCTCGGGCTTGATGTCACGGTGGTAAATGCCCTTCGAGTGGCTGTAAGCAACGGCGTCCACGAGTTGGAGCATAAAGTCGAGGATGCAGCCCTGTTCGCGCGGGCCCTTGCCGGCTTTGATGGCTTCGTACAAATCACCATGCGCACAGTACTCGAGCACGAGATAGACCTTGCCGTCGGCCTCAAAGTAGTCGACAAGACTCATAATGTTGCGGTGGGCGCCTAGGCGCTTGTGCATGGCAATCTCATGGCGGGCTTCTCTGCGGGCAATGTGTTCCGAGCCTGGTTTCGTTGCAATGCACTTGATGGCGACGAGGGTGTCATTGGCCTTTGTGTCCTTTGCCAGCGACACGACACCGTACGAACCCTTGTTGATGTCGGCAATGAGGCGGTAGCGGCCGTGTAGCAGAGTCCGGGACGGGACCCTGTACTTGGGGACAGACGGCATGCTAGGCTACGGGAGAGAGGCCTACCCGGCGGTTCCTATGGGTCGCAGGCCTTTGACAGCAGCAAATAGGTCGGGGCCAGAGGTAGTGCAGTCAAAACAGCAGAGCTACAAGGTGCAGGTGCTCCCGTTCCTCCACGTAGTCCCTACAAACCACAAAAGAAGCCAGCAAGTGAGAAAGAGAGAGCGAGGGGGGGAAGGAGAAAATGCAAAACACAGGACAAGACGAACAATCTAGTGACAATCGAGGGGTTTTAGCTAATCCCAAATGGCCTGCCGACAGGGCAGGGGTCGGGCTGGGCGCCTTACCACGAGAAGGTTCTGGTGTTTGTTTTTGGCCGAGGAGGGGCAGCGGGCTAGGGTTGCTATCGTTGGGGGAGTAGGAGTCGGCAGTAGGGAGTACGGGATATAGGGGTGTAGGGGTGTAGTGTAGGGGCTGTACGGGCTTTGATAAAATGCTTTAAAGGCTTAACTGCTATACTGTTTATTAGAATCAGATACACCAGGTCATACCTATCCTGCCATGCGTGGTGCCCCGAGGCTGCACCGAAGGTTGTCCCCGTACTCCGGCGCACATAATAACCGGGACATTAACGTCACCCGGCGAGCCATGACTCAATTGGGGCTTCCTGTCCCAAGCCCCTATTTGCACAGTGCCTGATCGGCGAGCGGGGAGCAGTCACAGGGTAGTGCAGGCCGGCAGGGAGCACGGCACCAGCCCAACAGCGTGCCCGCGTACAGGCCCCGCGTACAGGCCCCTCCACACGAACCGCAGACCCCACACGACCCCACCTAGTTTACCCCAGCGTCATGCCCCGCTCTACCCCATTCTCCGCTACCGCATTCTCCGCTACCGCTAGTTGCTCGGAGGCTGCTGGGCCGACGCCGACTTCGCTCGCGTCACATGATCTTCCATCTTGACGTCACATGGCAAAGGTCGGAAATGAACCGGATCTGTGGCCGCAGAACAGCAGCCGCAGAACAGCAGGCCGCACAACAGCAGGTCGCCTGGCAAGGCGCATCTCCTCGCTTATCATGCCGCGCGACATGCACCCGTCTGTGCGAGAGATAACGGCAACAAAGGCCAGGGTCGTGCAGATATGCGGTCGTGCCCGGTCCGCTCCGCTGTCACAGCAACAGACGCTGCATTGTCCGTAGTACCCGCGTTGCCCGCCCGCATTGTACCACCGATTGTCCGATTCCTCAGCGGGCCTGTGGCAGCTTGATTGCTAAGTCGGCTCTATAGCTAGACCTAGCCCACAACTGCGCTATCCACCGCTTATCCAGCCCAGCCCTGGCCCTAGTCATCCAGCCCTTGCCCCAGTCACTACCCTGCTTTGACAGCCGCACCAGGGTAATCGCCACTGATCTCTTTGACCCCATTACTCGCTACACCTTGCTATCTATCGTCATGGCTCGTCATCTCCTCGTTCTGTCCAAGGTCATTGGAACCGCCACTCTCGGCATCCTCGCCGGCACTGCCGCCTCAGCCACTTTTGTCACGCTGCCGGGCATTGTGCATGCCGAGTCCTCCGACTCTCCCCGCTCCATCAAGCAGCTGCTGCTGACCCTCTACAGAGGCACGCTCGGCCTCGTCAAGCCGCTGGCGCTCGGCGCGTTTGGCTCGCTCATCGCCGCCTATGTCTTCTCCCCACCCACAGGCCGCCACCCGTACCTCATGTACTCTGCTTTGTCGGTGCCGGTACTTGGCGCGCTGTCGTATCTGTTTGACACGGAGCCTTTGCTATCGCCTCTCACCGACCCAGCAGAGACGCCCAAGCTGGCTCCCACGCCCAAGGCCAAGATCCCCGAGCCCGACGAGCCCTCACTGCTCGACAACTCGGTCTACGCCCGTGTCGACTCGGCCCACACCTCGGACACGGACGCCTCGTCGGAATCGTCGGTGGCCGAGTCGCAGGCCGCCATTGCCGCCCGGTCCCTGGCGCACCAAGGCGATCTCGATTCCATTGCCAAATCAGCCGCAAACCTCCACAGCCTTGGTCTCTGGGCCACTGTCACGACTGGCACGGCGTTCCTCATCTCCACCGTCGGCATCTACGGCGACATGGCTTAGCCGGTACGACCTATTTATTCAGCCCCAGGCAATCTCATTTCAGTATTGATGTAGCAGGACAGGGAGGACCCTGTAGCTTCGACTTGTAGCCATGCTTTCTTCAGTGCTGTCCAATATCTAGTTGAACCTAGCAATGAGTGGTAACAGTGCTAGTAATTTCTAGAAGTAATTTTCTAGTAGTACTATGCTTCCTTCTGACTTCCTGATTGTCCTGCTATACTTCTTGCGATTATCCTGCTATGCTTCTGGCGATTATCCTATAATCGCTTCCTGGCTAGTCCTATGAACTGCTTATGGATCCTATGAACTCATGTTAACAGGCTACTAACTCGGCTTGAGCTCCACCTGCGCCTACGCTCCGCCTGCACTGACGCATGTTGGGATGCGCACCCCTGCATGACTGCATGCAATTGCACATTCCCGTGTCAGATGCCGCTTTGACACCCTCAGCAGTACAATGCGCAGCTCAATCATGGGTTTGAGTTTCCACGACTCAGAGGATGGTAGGTTGAAGCCCGCTATAGACTCTCATTCGCTTTGTACTCCCTTCTACTGAGCTACACCCATGCCTCTGCTTCTACTCACTCGGTAGCCCTACAACTGCACTGTCACTACCTGTAAATAGACTGAACCCAGCACAGTATCCCATTGCAGCGCTTACCAAAGCTACTGCTGTTTCACGCTCAATAATCAAATTACAGCTGTGCTCCGGTAATACTCAATACTGCCAGATCGTGCCAATCTCATAAGCTGGCTACCCCTCAACCCCTGCACCGCCCACTATCCCTCCTATCCCTGTCCCAACCCTGTCAATCTATAGCGGAGACCCCACTTTTCAACCGTCTGCGAAAACGCAGATGTCCGTGGAAAACCCTCGTATTCCCAAGTTATTCCAAGTGCATGCCACCGCGTTCTCCACGCCAAGCGCACAAGCGCGAAAACCCAGTGCGTTTCACGCCGTCTGTTGGGGCGCGCGCGGCACGCTGGCCCAGCAATGTTGCGCCTACGCTGCGCCCACGTCATCTATGACGTCACGTGCATACAGTGGCTGTCTGGCACTTCTTTGCAACCTCCGCAAAAATGCCTTGTTGAATTGCTCGATTCCAGATAGCCCTCTTTTCTCGACATTCTGGGACCGTATACCACCCATCGCAACCCCTTGCTTGTCAGAAACTTGCCAGTTGCTGCCCGTATCGACGTCCGTTTATAACTTCCCCCTTTAGGTTTGGATCCCGCTTGCTGCCACTCAGTTTGGTTAGATGCTTTTTTTGGACGATTGCGGGTCCTCGCTTCTTTACTCGGCCATTTCTGCTCTACTCGGTGCGCCTGCTGAGGCCGTGTGGGCCACCAGCTGATTTCTGCCTGCGCTTCAATTACTCAAACGGGGCGAAAGCTGCATATCTGCTCGCAAGACCGCCAGATCAATGCCTCTTGCTCGGCCCGTTTATGGTTTGACCACCCACCTTTGAGCCCTCCAAGATTCGATATCGTCTGTTTTGCCAGGTTGCTATCCATTTCTCGCCCATTTGCCGCCTTATACACCCGTCGCCCCGTCTGGAGCTCTACTAATATCCCCACCATTTACCCCCGTTGATTGCAAATGATTCAGTCGGGCTAGCAGCCACCGACTCCCCTCTACCATGCATAAACGCCAAACTTATCCCTCTGTAGACTCGTCAACTCAGTACCTCCAGTCGCACTACACAGGCCCCAGCCAGTCAGAATGGATCACGTATCTCACCTTGTACTACAGCGTAGGCAATCTACAGGTCGCCTCAGGCCAGCTCCGCCAGGCAGCGAAATCCTTTGCCTGCGCCATCATTCTCGGCTGTGGAGGTACCATTGATGAGGACACGAGATCGCTCGGAGTCGGCGCTCTCGACGACGTCTGTGGCCACCACCGTGGAATCTCAAGACACCCTCAGGCAATACACAATATCCCCGACCTCATTACAACAACATTGCGATCCATCAAGTCGTCAACAGGCTCGCTTCTCCTCGCTCCAGAACAGGCCCGAGACTGTCGCTTCATTGTATTCCCCCCCACGGGCCAACTGCCTCTCACCTCGCCATCTTTTGACGGGCGTGGACTCCAACTCCATATGCCGACCGGGTCTATGCACGCCTATTCGGTACCCCGAACCGAGACATCTGTCGAACTCGTCGTCAGTAATTCGCTGCTCAACCTGGCAAAAATTTTCCAGGACGATATAAATTCCGGAGCATCGGATCGTTTCGTCTACCTAAATGGCCGCGTGTGCTCCTCCTACGACATCCTGTCCCTATACTTTTTGTCATTGTCGCTTTCAGTATCGGCCAGCACTGCCAACAACATTGGTATAATTTTGGCATCTATGATGCCACCCGCCACGGCAACCTACACTGATAAGCTCACCAAGGACCTTGCAGTTCGCTATTACAATTTTGGTCTTTCCCTCGACAACAAGCACCCTCACCTCTACACAAACCTGGGCTCCCTGCTACGCGAAAACGGCAGACTCACCGAGGCCGTGCAGATGTACACGAGTGCAATTTACTTTGACCCACACTTTCACATTGCATTGGCAAACCTGGCTGGTTGCCTCAAAGACCAAGGTCATATTGAACAAGCAATTGCCTATTATTCCTGCGCCGTCAAAGAAAAGCCCGACTTTGTTGAGTCGCTGATAGGTTTGGCAAACTGTGTCGGCTCCGTCTGCAATTGGACGGGTCGGGGAAGCTTCGGATGGGAGACGGTTGGTGTTGACGAGCGAGGGGATCTCGTTTATGGCAGTATTGACGGATGGGTCGTCAAGGTAATATCCATACTCCGCTCGCAGCTCAAGGAAACTGAAAAATGGGGTCTTGGTTGCATCGAGGCAATCAGTGCTTCAGACGACGACAATGTCTTTGCCAACATTCAGTCGGCGCTGGGAGGACTCAACAAGTCGAAAAAGTTGGCACTTTATGAAAGGCTTAGCTCATGGCGAGGCCAACCCGACGAGGGATCTAAGCTGATATCCATGATAGAGAGGCTCATTAGATCTACCCAGTGGAGGTGGTATACTGATCGAGCCAAAGGAGTTCACTATGAAGATCCCTCGCAGGTTTACTGCCGTCCTAAGATCCCTTCAATCTTGCCGGTCCCGACCGCCATTAGCATTCTCCCGTTTCACGCTTTTACGCTCCCGCTGACGGCGAATGAAGTGTACGAGATTTCGGAGAAAACTGCCACTAGGCTTGCTGTTACAACTCTGTCACGCAGCTGGCTCCCTGCCTCGGTATATCCGCCTCCGCCGCCTCCAGAGAACGGTGTCCTGAGGGTGGCCTATATCTCGTCGGACTTTGTCAACCACCCGTTGGCGCACCTCATGCAGAACGTATTCCAGCTTCACGACAGGTCAGTGGTACAGCCATACTGCTACGCGACGACTCCACCAGACAACTCGCACTACCGGCGCACAATTGAGATGGGTGCTCATGTGTTCAAGGATGTCAGCGGCTTGTCGACGCAGCAAACTGTAGAAGAACTCCTCCAGGATGGCATCCACATTGCTGTTAATCTCAACGGCTTCACCAAGGGAGGCCGCAATGAAATATTCGCAGCTCGCCCATGTCCGATCCAAGTTTCGCTGATGGGATTTGCGGGGCCCATGGGCGCTGACTGGTGTGATTACATACTTGGTGACAGTGTTGCCATGGGGGGACCTCCGCCAAAGGAGGACCGGTCTGATCCATCATGGGTCTACCGCAAGGAGCGTGTCATATACATGCCACGGTCGTTGTTTTGCTGTGACCACCGACAGAGTGCTCCTGACTCGACTATGCGGCGGCTCAGCAGTGGCCAGGTCGGCCAGCACACTTGGGAGCAGGACGTGGCTATGCGCCAGGGAATAAGGAAGTCGCTGTTCCCCAACCTTCCAGATGGTGCCATCCTGTTGGGCAACTTCAACCAGCTGTACAAGATTGACCCGTCGATATTTGCGACATGGCTGAAGATCCTCCAGCGCGTGCCCAACGCCTACTTGTGGTTGCTTGAATTCCCAAAGACTGGAAAGACACACCTCCAGGAGTATGCTGCGCGCTGGACAGGCTCTGCTAATGTGATGTCGCGCATTCTGTTCACTCCGGTGGTTGAAAAGGACGAGCACATTCTGAGGTGCCGGGCGTGCGACCTTGTTCTTGATACGCCAGAATGCAATGCGCACACGACGGCTGCTGATGTCATTTGGAGTGGCACGCCCATCCTCACGTTCCCTCGACACAAGTACAAGCTGTGCTCGCGCATTTGTGCGTCGATTGTGACGGGGGCTGTTCCCGACAACGAGACGGGCAAACGGATTGCACGCCGGCTGATAGTTGCGTCCGAGTCGGAATACGAGCACCGTGCCGTAGAGCTAATTACTGCTGCAGGGCTTCGAGAGCTGCAGGACATGCGCCGGGTTCTATTTGACGAGCGCGAGGTCAGCACGGGGCTGTTTGACACGCAGCAGTGGGTGAGGTCGCTTGAGACGGGGTTCCGCCATGCGTGGAACGACTGGGTTGAGGGCCGCCACAAGCACATATTTGTAGAGTAGAAAGTGAGAAGTAATGTGAATGCCGTGCAAACTTTCGTCATGGACACTGAGCTATTGTCTGTCCATTAAGCTCTCGGCTGTGAGCTTATCTCGGCATCTGCAGGAGGATGCAGGACGCACGCAGCAGCGGCAGCCGTGCGACGTTATCGGCTGATGAGCCGTCTTGTCAACCCCAGCAGAAATATTATATATAAAGCAGCCAGAGCCAACGATTTCTTTGTACTCAATGGACGAAATCCCGCGAACGTCGAGTGGCGATACGCTCAACAAGCAGCTGGGAGCGCTGACGCTGCCGCCAGGCGGGCCGGTGTCGCGGCTGCCGTTGAACGACATTGTTCTTGTGTCGTGCCATTTGGATGCAAACGCGAGCCCTGCAACCATCCGCCTGGAAAAGGTGCCCATTGTTACTCCAAAGTATCTGGAGGAGCGCAAGGAGACGACCGAGCAGGACCTGTACTTTCTGCGATGGGTGTTTCGGGTAAGAGTGTGCAACATGTTGGGTGTCGTGGCTAACTCAGGGGCTATTTGACCAGCTCACGGCCAGTATAAACGCCATACACGCGGGCTACAAGATCTTGCGGTGCGAGGTCGAACCGGGCATCTCGTGGGACGACTTTCGCGCTGACCGCCGCGGACTGCTACTGTGGCTGGTGCCGAGTATTCCCGACCCCATGGCGCACCTGCGGACAGTGTTTGCGAAGCTGGCCACAGACGACAAGGCCGTTGTACGTGCTAGCATATCAGTGGTGGAGCGCCAGGTGTCTGTGACGCGTCAGCGCTTGCAGGGCCTGCGGGATCAGGTGAGCAAGGCGGATCAGGATCTTTCGCGCGTCTGCAAGTCAATCGTCGAGTGCTACCGCGAGCTTGACGACACCGAGGGCTCTGACGGCGAAGCGCCAATGACTGCAAGCCCTGTGCGTGTCAAGGGCGTGCCGACCCTCGCTACGCCCAAACGCCGAACCAACGGACAGTCGAGCCGGACCATGTCTGGTAGCGATGCGCCAGGCCGCGAAGCTGGCGAATGGTCAGTTGTTGAGGACGAGGATGACGACGACGACGACAAAGAGCTCACTAGCGCCAGTCTCAGTGGCTATGACGAGTACGATAGCTATTGAGGTTACCGCGTTACCGCGTCACTGTGTGTACTGTGGTACAGTGTGTATGCGATACTACTGTTACTATGCGATACTATTGTTACTATGCGTCACTATGGGTTACTAACCTTGCGTGCCACCGTGCGTTTGCGCTACCCAAGGGAGATCCCTGTCGCACGGCCCTATTGCAGCACTTTCGCAGCCCTGGTGCAGCCAGTTGCAGGGCACTACAGGGGACCCCCATCTCTATAATCCTTAATCGAAAGTCACGTTGCGAGATGCTTGTAGGTGAGGAATGATGTGTGGACCGGGGTACACTGGTGTAGACTGGTGTAGACTGGAACATGCCCTCATTGCTAGTAGTACTGGACAAATCTGCCAATGCCTCGGAATTGCCGACGAGGCCGTTTCAGGGGGAGTAGCGCCGCACGGCTAAGTGGGCTAGGGTGCATATAGATGTCGGATAGTCAAAAGTACAAAATAACCACAAAGGTGCCCGGGTGCATCCATAGGCTTTTTGCGTGGTACTCGCTGCTCGGTATATAACAGCATTGGAGCCGTCCGCTGCTATACGATTAGAGATCTCTGGGCGCCCTGTGACACCCCCCTGACATTAGCCGCGGTACCTGAAAAGTTTTTGCCGTCGTCACTGTAGTCAGCCAGCATCTCGTCTCGCCTATTCACCAAGGCTCCTGCTTTTTGGGCGGGCTAAATCCTGGATAAGCACTAGTTTTCCGCCCTCATCCGTGCCGCGTTTTACTCTCCATCGAGATGATCACGCAGACAGCAGACCTGCAGGAGTTGTACGGGTGGGCAGAGCCCCGGAAGTTCTCTTCCTCCTTCCCACTCGTCACCGACAAGGATAAGTCACCAGTCGAGTCGTTGAGCCCCGCAGATTCTAGCAGCACTACATATACCACTACTCCCACTGCCTGCGAAGAGTGCGATGTGGCCGTGAAAGATCATATGCTGCGATTATACGACCCCCTCATCGAGTTTTGCGAGGAGTGCGACGCTGCCGAGAAGGACCACCGGACTATGAAGCCAGTGGCCTCGCCCGTCTGCGATAAAAACCAGTTTGTACAGCCAGACTGCGACGAGTGTGTCGCTTCTTCGCCTGCTGCAAACGGTGTAGATAACGTCGGGCCTGCCATGTTTCTAGACGCCATCCAGCCCCGGTTCAGTGATAGTCGCGGAGCCGACATGTACCATGTCGGTAAGCGCAAAAATTCGGCGTCGCCCTTTAGTTCGCGTCCGTCAAAAATGCTGCATCACGACGACGTCCTTGGCCACGAGGTCTTCGGTGGATGTGAAGGATATAACGTGAATAGCTCAGCTGGCTCCGAGCACCCACACCTCTACTGCCACTGGAATGGCCACGACGGCAAAGGAGACATATTCCACACGCAGCTTGAGCTCGAGAGCCATCTCAAGGGCCATTTGGCCACGGCTCAGGACGACGTGGCCTGTCAGTGGGACTCGTGCGATGCGTCGCTCCAAGCTGTCGATGAGCTGCTAAACCACATCAAGGTCCAGCATTTCGACTCGTACTCGCACCCTCACAGCGAGTGCGACTCAGGACTGGGCGAGTCTGTGCGTTCGCAGTCGTCGCTTCTGGCCCAGGAAGCCGCCGACTCGGGCGCCTACGCGCCCTACCGTTGTTACTGGGACAGCTGTCTGTTCAGTGCCCCCGACGCCGTCTCGCTCGGCGACCACATGGTCAATTTCCACGTCAACCCACAGGCCACAGGCGTCATGTCACCACCACAACGATCGTCATCCCAACAACCATTCCAATGCGAGTTCGACGCGTGCGATTTCAAGTCGCTCGACTTCGGCTCCTTTGCTTCGCATATCAAAACCGACCACGTTGGCTCCGCCAACGCCGACCTCAAGCACCCACCCCACAACACGGCTCTGTCCGCGGCTCCGCTCACGCCCGTTTCGCCCGACGAACTGCTGCAGTGCCGGTGGATATCCAGCGACGGCACGAGATGCGGGTGTAAATTTGAAAGCACCCAGGTGCTGTCGGACCACATCATCGAGCATCACGTCGGATACCGCCAGAACGAGTACTTTTGTGGCTGGGAAGGTTGCGACCGCCAGCATCGACCGTTCCAGCAGCGACAGAAAATTGTGCGTCACCTGCAGGTCCACACCAACAACCGTCCGCACCGGTGCACAGTCTGTGGCAGCACTTTTGGCGAAGAGAGCGTGCTCAAACAGCACATGCGCGTCCACTCTGGTGAGAAGCCTTTTCAGTGCAAGATCTGTAAAAAACGCTTCGCTGCGAGTGCTGCGCTGTCGGTCCACCTTCGTGTGCACACTGGCGAGAAACCGCTGAAGTGTAAATACCCCGGCTGTGACAAGCGGTTCTCCGAGTCGTCCAACCTCAACAAGCATCTCAAAACGCACTTCCACGGCCAGGGCGGTCCCTGTCCACTGTGTGACGGCCATTTTACAGATGCTGAGGAACTCTTCAAGCATTTCCGTAGCCATCAAAACTGAGGGTGGCTACGCCAGGATTAGCATCTACCAGTACAGGACAGTATATAGAGGGTTATGGGTGAGCTGGTTAAGTGGATGGGCTGGTCTAGCCAGGTCGAGCATTTCGTCAGCTGTGAGTCCAGTGACATGATGTTAGAGTTAACATGATGTTAAATTCAATGGCATTATAGACATGATATACAGTAACTGGTCGCCCTGAAAGAGCCTGCTAGGTGAAGCAGCACAGAGCTCTGCTTGGTAGCTCTGCCAGGTAGAGCCTGCGGAACAGTGCTTGGTAGAGCCTGATGGTAGAGCCTGCTGCACTACTTCTCCTCCTGGGGATTGCGGTAGAGGAGGATCTCGCTCTGCTTGAAGTATCGTCTTGAGTCCTCATCAATGAGGACGAGGGAAAGGAACGTTCGCGTCGAGAACTTCTTGTTGACGTCGCGGAAGGTGGGGGTGAGGTCGAAGCCACCGAGGAAGAGACGGATCGGGATCGTTTCGCCTCGTACGGGCGCACCGTCCATGATCTCAAACCGCACCAGTGTATCGCTCTCATTGTACTGGTTCGGGGCCACGCCCACCGTCTCACGGCGTATAATGGACAGCTCCATATGCTTTATCTTGAGTCGTACCAGCAGGAAGTATATGCGGCCCACAATGACGTCCTTGAGGTGGTAGCGCGACTTTGAGTACTCAAACTCAATGTGCAGGCAGTCCTCAATGCCGACGTCCATTTTGATGGAGCTGATGCTTTCAGGGGGTACCTTGTAGTCGTAGACCCACAGGTCCTTGTCACGCACAACGTCAGCCATGCGCCGGAACACCGTCACACGCACGTAGTACCTTAGCTTGACGTTGATTCCCTGATAGCTCTCGTACGACTTCTCGACGTTTTTGAACTCAAAGTCGTAGGTCTCGGGGTGCCGCAGCTCGGCAGGCGCAGCCAGCTCCTGGCCAAGCGACAGAAAGTCGTCGTGCTGACCCCGGTCGTTGTTCATTTCTATGCTTCCGACAAACTGCACTTTGATGCCCATGTGCTCGAGGCGTTTACCGTCCCGCGGGCGCACTGTTACCGACCCCTTGACGGACTCGCCATCGAGATAGAGCGGTGTGCTCTCGCGCCGGTTCGCCACGGCATTGCCGTTGCTGGGGGGGTTGGACCCGCCGCGCGACGAGTTCGACTTGACCTCGACGTGCGTGCGCGCATCCTCGCCGTCGAGACGGATCTCAATGTCCAATGGCGCCTTGAAGAACGAAGTCATTGTGGTGGGAAGCAACGTGGAGGCGCCGATAGATATCCCAATGATACGCGGCTGACCTCTGAGGTGAAGCAGTAAAGGTACATCCAGCTCGAGTTCTAGCCACACGTATTCTAGCCACAAGTATTCCAAAAGTATTCCAGTAAAGCATTATAGTCGGGTATTCCAGAAGTATTCTAGTCAAGTGTGCTCCTCGTAGCTACGTATATCTACGATCCAGTCCCGAGCTGTTTATTCGATCTATCTCTTGTATATAGGGATACGAGTAGTTAAAAAACTGCATTGGCCTAGAGAACCAAAGAGAGCATCATACAGTACATCAATCAACAGTGAAGACAACACCGGGATAATATGATTCAATCTTTCAAGCTGTCAAGTCTCTTGTGCTGTAAGTCGTCACTCGGACTGACCTGCACGGTACCCCACAGTGCACGGCTGGCGCCGCCTACACCCAGCCCCGGAGCCGTCGCTAACCGAATCCCGACATAAAAGTTTCAATTTCGGGGACTAGTTTCCCCGCTAATTCACGACTCACAAATACAATCCATGTTCCGACGAACCGTGATTCACTTGGCGCGGACCGCGCGGCCCCGGGCCCTCGTGCTCGAGACGGCCGCGTTTGCCGTCCGCCGAGACATCCACTCGTCTACTACTCGCCAGGCCGTAAGACCGTTTCTGCTGGCCGACATTGGTGAGGGCATCAAGGAGTGCGAAGTCATCCAGTGGTTCGTCGAGCCCGGTGCGACGGTCGAGGAATTTGACCCCATATGTGAGGTCCAGTCCGACAAGGCCTCGGTCGAGATCACGTCGCGTTACTCGGGAACTATCAAGAAGCTGCATTATGAGGCCGGCGAGGTCGCTCAGGTCGGTATGCCTCTCATCGACATTGATATGGAGGCGTCCGCCGAGGAAAGCACGCCTCAAGACGAGCCTGTCGTCGAGGCAGTGGCTGAAAACAAGACGGTGCCGAGCTTGTCGCAGGTTTCCAAGGAACCATCGGGACTTCACGCGACGCTCGCTACGCCAGCTGTGCGCCGTGTCAGCAGGGAACTTGGCATCGACATCGCCAGTGTTCATGGATCAGGCAAAGACGGTCGTGTCATGAAGGAGGACATTCTTAACCACAAAAAGGAGGGCGTTTCCACTCCTGAACCTGCCGCGATCTCACCATCGCCAGCCATTCGTTCGGCACCTACTCCCGGTCAGGCAACTACTGTCGTCCCACTGACACCCATACAAAAGCAGATGTTCAAGGCAATGACAAACTCCCTGACCATCCCTCATTTCCTATACACCGACGAGGTGGAGCTCGACGAGGTGTCGCGACTAAGGCAGTCCATCAACGCCGACCTCGCAGCGCGCAAGACGGGAATCAAGTTGTCGTTCATGCCCTTTTTCATCAAAGCACTGTCTCTGTCCCTCAATGAGTTCCCTCTGCTCAACGCAAAGGTTAACACGGATGGACCCACTCCCTCGCTGCTGTACCGGTCGGCTCACAACATTGGAGTCGCCATGGACACGCCTGCAGGCCTTCTGGTGCCCAACATCAAAGACGTCGCCAACAAGTCCATCGTGGAGATTGGTGAGGAGCTTCTGCGTCTACAGCAGCTCGGCTCGGCCGGCAAGCTGGGCTCTGCTGACCTTCGAGACGGAACTATCACTCTGTCCAACATTGGTACCGTTGGAGGCACCTACGTTGCTCCTGTCATTGTCGACAGCGAGGTAGCAATTGGCGGTCTCGGTCGCTCATCTACTGTGCCCCGCTTTGATGCTAACATGGCGATCGTTCCAAAGACCATTCTCAACGCCAGTTGGAGTGGAGACCATCGTGTCGTTGACGGCGTCACCATGGCCCGCATGGTCAGCCTGTGGAAGAGCTACGTCGAGCATCCCGAACGCATGCTCATGCACATGAAATAGCTCTGTATATATTGCCATCATATTTGCACATTACACTATATATTGGACTTTGTAGTCTACCAGGTTCATCTGCGTTCTACCCCACAGTCGCTTATATTAGCCGTGCAGCTTTCTGCTTCACGACTTCCACCCCTAAGGTGCGCCGAGTTGTGCCATGTCTAATGCACAAGCCAACATTGAGGCGTTCAAACATCGCGCTGCTACGTATGACAGCGAGCCAAAGCGGAGAATCGCTCAGAATATAGCAAGGAAGATTCTAGAGTTTCGGTTCTCTGATGAAGAACATGGTGATTTGGCTAGCGATGACATCGATGTGAACCCCACTCTGTGGAACTCAAAGAGAACCCGGGTTTTGGACTTCGGCAGTGGCACGGGTCTTCTTGCCGCGGCCCTGGCGCCATACGCGGTCCGAATAGTGGGTATTGACGTCTCGCCGGAGATGGTCGGCATCTTCAACTCCAAGATGGACAACCATGGGATTGGCGAGGAAGAAATCCACGCCTATGAGTACAATCTGCTGGAACCTCAGAGTGAGTTATCAGTACCTCTTGAGGGCAGCTTCGACGTGGCCGTGGCATGCCTTTCTTACCACCACGTTGACAATCCAGACAGTGTCACTGTATCGCTTGCGAACTGCCTGGCTCCTGGTGGCTGTCTGTACGTGGTTGACATTATGAACCCGGCTCTACACATGTCTACTGAGGAGGCGGTAAAGAGAGGTGTATCATCTCAACACGGTGGAGATCCTCATGCTTATGCCAAGGGCTTTGAACAGGCGGGTCTTGACAATGTTCAAATCTCGTCCATCGGCAGTATAAAGCTGAGGTCGCATCATAGCCACAACCATGGCCATGAGCATCATGAACATCATAAAAACCATGAACATCATGAACACCATGGACATCAAGCTGAACACAAACCAGGCTCATCCGGCGATCACGACTCACAAGGATCTCACAGCCACAAATCTGAACTGTTTCTAATTGTCGGGCAAAAGCCCGGACTCACTAAATGAGATCTACTATCTGGTTTCTGAGCAAATGGTTTTTAATTTATAAGAATAGTTACAATCAAGAAGTAGGATAACTCAATCATTGTTAATAAATACATGCAAAACAATTAATAGTCGCTTTCGTCGGCGATCGTCTCAATGGTGACGTCGCGGAACTTTCGCTTCGTCGAGCTTGAGCTCGACTCTGATTCGGATTCAGTCTCAGATTCGGCTGCACTGCTGACCTGCTCCTTCTCAATAAGCTGGGTGCGGTGTGTCTCGAGTACACGAATGAGATCGTCAATCTTGTCGGCAACAGAAACGGACTTGCTGATGAGGTCGTGACGTAGCTTCTTAGAGTCTTGCGGGATATCGGTCAATGCATCGAGCTGGGTGTACATCTGCTCAATCTGGATTTGGGCCTTCTGGAGAACCTTGATACGTGATGTCAATGCAGAAACACTCTGCTTGCTCTCAGAATCACTGCTCGACTCGCTGGAAAAGAGGCGCTCGTAAGTCTCCACTGAGTTGTTCACCTTAGCCTTGATCTCCTTCAGCTTGTCGCGAATGGACTGCTCAGAAGGAGCTGGTGACGAAGTTTCCTTTAGAGAAGCATGCTGGTCGGGCTCTTCAGCTCTAGGAGTTGATGGCTCAGAAGCCTCTGCCTTAGGTTGGCTGGGAGCTGAGTCCTGCGAGCGGGAACCAAATAGGTGGTTGACAAAGCCGTTAACGATCTCGTCAATATCCATGCGATCCTCAACAGGCTTGCAGATAGAGGGGAAAGGAGCTGTGAACTCGCGAGTCACATTCTCCTTAGCCTTGTGCTGTCGTGCTGGCGGAGGGGTAGAGTAAATATCGTCGTCGTCGTCTTCAGGCACGGAGACATCTGGGTCCTCGTACAGCTCGTGAGTAGCCTGTTCAGACTTCTCGGTCTTATCACTTGCCTCGCTCTCATCGATTCCAAAAAGAGAAGAAATCAACTCAAAGGGGAAGTTAGATGCACGGGAAAGTGCCTCCTGGCGCTGGCGCTGCTGTTCGGCCAGCTTCTGACGAGTGTATTCAGCAATGGCTTCCTGCTGCTTGCGTTCAGCCAGAGCTTGTCTTTGGTGCTCAGCCCAAGCCTGTCGGCGCTTCTCGGCAACGGCTTGCTGCTGTCGCTGAGCTGCCAAAGCCTGCTGTCGTCGCTCCTCTGCAATAGCCCGCTGGTGCTTCTGGGCTGCTAGAGCCTGTCGACGTTGCTCAGCAACGGCTTCCTGGTGTCTCTGGAAGGCCAATGCCTGGCGGTGCTGCTCAGCAATAGCATCCAAGCGGCGCTGCTCAGCAAGAGCCATCTGTCGTCGGCGTTCAGCCATCAGCATCTGGCGCTCACGCTCGGCTTCAAATGCTTCCTGCTCACGCTTCTCAGCGCGCCGATGCTTGGCGAGGATTTTCTGGCGGTGGACTGCCTTGAGGTGCTGCTGCTCGAGAGCCATCTGGCGGGCGAGCTCGCGCTGCACAATCTCACGCTCCGCAGCCTCGCGCTGCATGAGCTGTTGTCTCAAATATTCCTGCTGGATTCGGCTGTTGAGCTCCTCGTCGCGGCGGCGAGCCAGCTCGGCCTCAACGGCGCGCTGGTACTCGTGCATAACGTCGAAGGAGGATGGACGGCGTCCAATGCTCATGCGGGGAGCTTCGAAAAGGTCGACAGGAATAAACTGCATTATGGTGTCGATGGGAGATGGAGAGATGAGTAGTTGGATGAGAACGATTCATACCATAGAGTCATGCTCTCCATTTATAGCCTGTGGCACTGCTCCCCCGGTGGCGTAGCCGCGCCATCTCGAGACGCTTCGAGAACCCCCTGCATATTCTACATGCTTCTAGGATCTTACCTAAAGTGGCAAGTTATGCACGGCATCCGCCAATTTATCAGCTGCCCCGCTACGCCTGCCTTTCTGGATGATTCGGCGAGTGCCGATAGGCGGCTGGTTGGCATCCGATTAGTGGACACCATTACAAATGGCATACTTCCGTAGCATCCGTAAAGCGGGGTGCATCAGGTGGACATTTAGTTCCTCCGGGCGCCGATACGGTTCCGATACCAACGGCGCGGAATGAGTTCCAGAACAGGCTAGATGGAGCTATTTATGTGTAAACCGGACAACCCCACATTTTGGGTCGTGCCACCCCAAAATTAATTTCGACCAAATAATTGAGACCTTGCATTCATTGTCCGCTCCCAAAGTGCTTAGGACCTTTCGCTCAACTAAATTGGCACATCACGTGACTCACGTAGGGTGCACTCATGTACACTCATCGTACACTTCATGAACAATGATAGAGAAGCTGAGGGTCGCCGTGGTCCAGCTGAACCCACGTATAGGCCATGTCACCTCTAACATGGACAGAGCTACTAGGCTGCTCGTAGACCACAACATACTGGCGCCGTCTAAAGATACACCAGGCTCACAGCCAGTAGATCTAGTTGTGCTTCCGGAGCTGGCGTTCACTGGGTACAACTTCAAGACTCCAAGCGCTATCGAGCAGTACCTCGAGCCTACAGCAGCAGGAGTGTCTACACAGTGGGCAAGCAAACTCTCAAGAACTCTTGGATGCAGTACGTTGGTTGGGTATCCCGAAAAGTGCGTTGAGACGAGTAAAACCTACAATGCCGCGTCCATGAGCGCACCAGATGGAACGGTCGCCTTTAACTACCGGAAAACATTTCTTTACTCGGCGGACGAAGAGTGGGGCGCTTCTGAGAGCCCCGACGGCTTCGTCAGTTATCGGATCGACAAGCTGTCGAACCACAATCCAAAGCTCAGCGGTCTCAAGGTCCAGGTAGGCATCTGCATGGATCTCAACCCGTACAAGTTTGAAGCGCCGTTTGAGGCGTATGAGTTTGCCAATGCTGCTGTGAAGAATGATCCTTCGTTGATACTATGCCCAATGGCCTGGTTGCACCCAAACAGCCCCAATCTCGAAGAGGATGCAACCAAACGTTCGGCTAAGAAGTTGGAACTTGAGTATGAACTGGACCCGTCTGAGACACAAGCATCCACAGTCAACTACTGGATGATGCGCATGATGCCGTTCATTTCGCCGCCTGGCCCCAGCAAAAAGATCTCCATGGTGTCCTGCAATCGAAGTGGCTGGGAAGACGATGTGCTGTACGCTGGCTCGAGCAGCCTGTTCACATTCGACCCTTCTCGAGGCGCACACCGGCACTTTTTGGACTACCACGGATCCCTGGGTACGCTGGAAGAGAACGTCCTTTACCACGAAGTCGAAATCGAGGTCGATTGAGACTTGAATGTCCCCGATAGGCTCAACAAGCTACCAGCTCTTACCTAGTCATCGCATCAGCATATGGTTTGTAAACCACATAATACACAGTAATCAATTACAAAAATAACGGCTCGTAACAATAAAGTCGAAAATAAAAACAACCCAAACTCGTGACTACTCCTTGGTCTCCTCGCCGACTCCACAGGCGCGCTTCCAGTGCTCAACCTCCTTCCAGGCCTGAGCCAACTCGGCCTTGAGCGCCTTGTTCGTGGCTGACAGCTCGGCAATTGCCTGCTCTGTCAACAGTTTCTCCAGTGTCAGCTTCTCAATGTTGTGCTGCTCGTTATCCTTGAGCTTCTTAATGTAGTCAACGGTTCGCTGCAGAATAAGACCCTTATGCTTGTCACAGTCAGGCACAATCTTGGCCAGCTCGTTGATACCTTTGTTTATGTTCTCGCGGCGACGGCGTTCGACCTCCTTGTGGTTGTCACGGCGCATTTTATGCCACTCTGTGCTGCCAACCGACGGCTTCGTCATGAGACCTGAGCTGCCCGACGCAAGGATGTTCGTCGAGGGCTCGCCAGCACTCTGGGCCAACTGCGTATGCTGTGGATATGACTGGCGCTGGTCGAGCATATAATCGAGCGGCACGCTTCCAGCACTGTTGACGTGAGTCTGGTGACTTGAGTCATGCTGAAGCAGGTTATTGTCGATGGCTATCGTCGTCGACGGGCCATCAGGACCGCTTGTTTTGACATCTGACGAAGTCGTCTTTATTTGCGGCAGCTCGGGCGAACGCGTCGGGTTAACCTGCATTTGGACCCTGGAGTTAGTCTAACGTGCCTGGAACCGCCGCGGGACCGCGTCCGAGTCGAAGCTCGAAAGCACCGGGCCCTCTTCACGGCCATGTCATGTGATGGATATCGGGTCGTCACGAGACCTGGCTGTCCAGGGTACATCTCCACACCAACGGCGGGCGTAATATCCGGCAAAATGCCGGGAATAGGTGTAACTCACTTTTCAAAAATAACAGCCAACGGGATTTGACGAGGAGAGTGTATAGGGGACACCTGTTGTCGGCGTGTTGGCTTATCAATAAACAACTTTCAAAAGGCAAACACGATGAGCCGATCACGGGATATCTTTCATGCAAGTCACGTGTTGTACTATATAGGGATACACCCTCTACCAGTAAGCGCATAGACTTAAGCCCGCGATATGCAGCCTCAAACACATGTCTCAAACCTAGAAACTGCGCTGGCAGCATGTCCAAGAGTCTAATCAGAGCGGACCATATGCTTAAAATCAGTCGGGTTTTAAAAAGGATGAATTGAAGGAATTTTACTTCCTCTAACTACGAAGGATAGATAGAAAGGTAGAAGATTAGGGAGGGGTATAGAGTCGACTGTAGTCGGTTCCAAGTTCTTCCTACCAGCTGCAGTGGTATAAAAGGCCTAGTAACCTGTTACAGACGGTGTGCTTACCACCACGGGCCAATGGTGATGTATCCAGCAGGGAAGTACTCATATTCGTAAGGGTGTCCGCAGCACGACCAGCCGCCACAGTTGTAGCTGTTAGGACTGAGGTACCAAACGCTGTGGGGGTTCTCAGGAGCATTGAGAGCGTAGAAGTAGTCACCATCGGTACAGTCGTAACCAATGGAACCGACGTTCCAGGTCTCGTCAATGTTCCACTGGTAGCCCTGAGGGCGGTACCACTCCTCAGCCCAGGTGTCACCCCAGCAGTTGGCGCCCTTGTAGAGACGGACGTTGCAGTAAGCCTGGGCGGTCTGGACCAGGGCGAACAGGGCAATGAATCCCGAGAGGGACTTCTGGGCAATGTTGAGACGCATTGTAGGTAGAAGGTTGTCAAGAAGATGTGCTTTAGACAATGATGAAGATTGAAATTACTGGGCATTTGGCCCTCTTTTTATATTCGAAATTGAGGAGACGATTGTAATGCGGGGCGACGAGTGAGCCTGCAGTATTCCCGAATAGTTCGACCTTCAAATACTACTCGTGAAACGAATTAGTCCTATTTTGGTTGCCGACATCAGAGCGTATGCCTTCGGTGCCGTTCATTGGCAGTGTGGGACACTACAATGCCACAGCAATTGAACTCAAAGACACCAAAAGTCTTGGCTTGCCAAGCCTTTACTGGTGGCCATTGAGTCTAGGGGCAGCAGTAATCGTTGTAGTCAACTTCGTGAACCAGGCGCATCACGATGTGACGACGTCGAGTTTTCGAGATTAAAAACGGCTCTCGGTCAAGTTCTGGCAATCGCGGGACCTTGCAATTGATTGAAGCTGCAGTATTCAGGGCCATTCGCTCTTGATCTGACGACCAACTGCCACGAAGGGCCTTTTGCCTATGTCCTGATTTGAGTCGCGTACTTTGAGTTCGTGGTTGATTTCGGGGTAGTGCAGAATCTCAAACACAGGCACCCTGCTGTCCTCGGCTACACAGGGGCTTTTGAGGTTTAAGTACAACTGACCACATGTCTAAACAGTGAGCAATCATCTGATTTGGGTGCCTCCGAAACTCACCACAGGCTTGGGAATGGCTTTGAGCGGTTCGTTGGAGGTCGTGACCACATGCATCCAGCTGCTGACGGGCATTAGTAGGTCTTTGTACGTGTGCTACCCGCAATTGGGCGCCTGCGCTTGATGCAGTATATTTGAGTGTGGGTCTGGTTACTGTTGTCAATTGTACTGTTCTCAATTGCACGGAACCTCGAGTTATCTTGGCAAGCCTGTCAAAATGCGCAGCGTCTGCCTATCCCCCGCATTATTGATATGACAGCCGGTGCCAAGAGATCGTTGAGTCTTGGTGAGCCTACGATTGATATTGGTTCGGGCCAGTGCGGATCTGCGTGCTGTTCCGCCCTTGGATCCAGTCTTGGCGGCGTGTTCGGTGCCCACCTCGTCTTTGTTTGGATGAGTTGGCAGCGAGCTCGTGGATAGCCGGAACCGTCGAGGTGCCTTGACATCAAACAACCGACATGCAGATAGGTGGCTGGCGAGCCTGGTTGGGACCTGGAGGCCAACCTTAAATCCTATCTGGGGTACGTGCAGGGTTGTTCGTGGCCAAAATGGCTGCCACGAGCCTCGAAGCACTCCTAATTTGTCAGTTCCGGGCGGCCCAGTTAGCTTTAAGAGACCTGAGGTCTTTAGGCCAAGGGTCGCTAACTAGTAGCCTCACCTGTGATGCGATGCTGTGATGTGCTTGGTCGGAAGTGCTGCCTATTCTGCTATGGTAGCTGTCTTCGTTCTGTTGGGTACACAGACATTCTGCTAGGTCACGCTGTCCATTCCTGGTGGAAGAATGTGTCGCAGTGAGACATGTGACCTGTTGATGTTGCAAGGAATCTTTTAGCCAGTTCGCCAATCCTGAATTGTCATGGTGCCTTTCAACAATTGAGCACCAGCTCTGCTGGAGGCATTGTGTGTGATGTGCGAACAAAGCCCCAGAACAAAGCCTAAACCGAGCCCCCTGTTCCCCTTATTCTAGCAGCGAGCAACTGGGAAGTCTCGGTACCTGGGCGCAGGGGTCGAGGCGGCCGGCCTTCGATCTTGTCGGTAATCCACGGCCTGGCAGTGCGGGGTAGACAACTGCCTCACGCGACAAGGTTTGGCCGCGTGGACGTGCCCTGACTCTAAAGCATCTTGACCAAGCCTTCTCCAGGCCCGCAAACACCCGAGCCCCGCAGTTGGCGGTGGGCCAAGCTGACTGGCCCAGCTGGCCCAACTGGCGCGCTGGTGGTTGCTCTGAAGGGTCGCATCGCTGGCTGCACATGGCAACGGGCATGACGCAGTGAGTTGCATCTGGCGTCCAGCCAAAAGCAACTCACGCCAGTAGGTTAAAATTTTCCGCTGGCGAGCCCGAGGATAGCCCGAGGATAGGCGGTAGTGCTGGCAAGCCCGCAAGCCAAGCAGAGCAATGGGACCACAGTCGTCTGACTTTAGCTTCGACAGCTACGGCAAACTCCGTGGTGGGCGTTAGGTGCGCCATTATTGTGGGCCTTGATGTCCTCACTTTCGCTTGGCAGTTCCTCCGCCGCCTGGCATTTCCTCTGCCTCACCCTCATCCCATCCCATGCCTGCGTACCTGCTTGCAGGCATCGGAGCTGGCCCGGGGATCGGCGAATTGGCCGTCACTGAGGTTGCACCGCGGGCTTGGCAGGTCGTGGTGCCGCATCTTGGCGGGTACCGGGATCCTGCGCTGCCCGGCTTTCGGCCCGCAAGAAGAGAGGGGAAGAGGGGTTCATGATGCCGCGCACTAGCGTTCAGATTTGCTGGCGGGGTTAATGTCTGGTACCAGATGGTAGTGACTGCAACGGAGCTGGGTACTAGACCAGTTTATTTCTAGTGGGGCTGACACCTTCCATTAGGAGACTGGGACCTGTTGACACGCTTTCTTTTTACTTCCCGACATCCCGCTAGCTGCATCGCGTGGCTGATCATTGACTTGAAGCAAGGCAATGCTACTTTGGCCTGGAGAGACTGGCGAAACGGACTCACGGACTCGCCGGCAAAATTCTCCACTGCCGAGCACTGCCCGGTACCCGCCAATGGTACGCCTGGTAGTGCCAACTTTGCTCTGCTTGGCGTCGTTATCTACGGCACCATTCCTTGAGTCTTGGCGGCACGATTTACCCCATTTGTCGGCACCCCGTGAAGATCGGGCTCGACTTGCCTAGCTTACACTGCCGCCAACTACCGTTACAAAACCGGATAATGCACTCTGATCCCTCTCCGGTGCCTTGTGATTCGACGGATACTGAACCTTGCCAAATGTGGGATGCTTTTTCCGGCGGCTTTTTCCTCTCCCCTCATCGCACCGTCAAGTCATATATTTGTCGCCGTTGCCCGGTGCATTTTTTTTCCTCGCTGCCTTCTTCGCTCTGATCTTAATTGACTAAATTATTAGCGTGGCCTGTGAAATCATGACTGCCAACGATTCAATCGCTCCTGCTGCGTCGCACAACAGCATCGCAAAAGAGGCTTACCTCCAGGACAACTTCGAGGACTACATCGACGACGATGCTCTCCCAGGACCCACTCCCACCGACGAGGAGCTCGCTACTCTCCGCAAGGTCGCTGACAAGCTGCCCGCTGCCGCCTGGCTCGTAGCCCTCGTCGAGCTGTGCGAGCGTTTCACCTACTACGGCCTGTCGGGTCCTTTCCAGAACTACATGCAGCTTGATCGCGGTGGAGCCCGTCAGAATGGTGGTCTCGGCCTTGGTCAGTCCAAAGCTTCCGCACTTTCCTACTTTTTCCAGTTCTGGTGCTACGTGACTCCCATTCTCGGAGCCATCATTGCTGACAAGTACCTTGGAAAGTTCAAGACTATCTGTGTCTTTTCTGGTGTCTATGTTTTCGGTACCTTGATTCTGTTCGTCACCTCGCTGCCGACAGCTCTTGACCACGGTGCAGGATTGGGTGGTCTTGTCGCCGCGATGATTGTTATTGGTCTCGGAACTGGTGGTATCAAGCCCAATGTGTCGCCGCTCATTGCCGACCAGTACACCATCACGAAGCCCTATGTCAAGACCCTCAAGTCAGGCGATCGCGTCATTGTTGACCCCGCCCTCACTGTCCAGTCTGTCTTTATGATCTTCTACTTTTGCATCAATGTCGGCTCTCTGTCGTCCATTGCCACCACGGAGCTCGAGAAGAACGTTGACTTCTGGGCCGCTTACTTGCTTCCATTTTGCTTCTTCTTCCTGGGTCTGGTAGCGCTCTTCATTGGCCGCAACACCTACATCAAGCGCCCTGCTCTCGGATCTGTCATTCCTGATGCCTTCAGAATCATCTTTATTGGTGCCAAGAACGGCTTCAACCTTGACTCAGCCAAGCCTTCGCTGCGCCGTGAGGGTGGCAGCCCCGAAGTCCCATGGAGTGATCTGTTTGTGGACGAGGTGCGTCGTTCCCTCTACGCCTGCAAAGTCTTTGTGTTTTACCCCGTATACTGGCTCGTCTACGGTCAGATGATTAACAACTTCGTATCTCAGGCCGGTCAGATGGACACCCACGGTATTCCCAATGATATCATGCAGAACATTGACCCCATTGCCATTATCATCTTCATTCCCATCATGAACAAGTGGGTCTACCCTGGTCTGCGAAAGATCGGCATTGAGTGCAAGCCCATTACTCGTATCTTCTGGGGTTTCGTCTTTGCTTCCTTCGCCATGGCTTACGCTGCTATTGTCCAGCACCTCATCTACACATCTGGCCCGTGCTTCGATGAGCCTCTCAACTGCCCGGCTTCCGAGGACGGTGCCATCCCTAACCAGATCCACGTCGCTATTCAGACCCCCGCCTACTTCTTCATTGCCATCTCCGAGATTCTCGCTTCCATTACTGGCCTCGAGTATGCCTACACAAAGGCTCCTGTCAACATGAAGTCGTTCATCATGTCTCTGTTCCTGTTGACCAACGCCATTGGTGCCGCCCTCGGAATTGCTCTGTCGTCCACTGCTACCGATCCTAAGCTCGTCTGGATGTACACTGGTCTTGCCATTGCCACTATAATTGCCGGCTTCGTCTTTTGGTTCCTTTTCCGCAGCTACAACGCTGTTGAGGAGGAGCTCAACATTATCGACGCCGAGTACACTGCTGAGCTTAATGCCAACATCAAGCACGACCTCCACCACGGCAAGATGGACGATATTGAGAAGAACTAAGACGTTCATATACCCGGTACCGTTTCTATGTATTTCTCATGTTTGTGTATTGAATGAATCAACGATTAATGACTATGTAATCCTATGCAATGCTTTGGAAGAGTGGTGGCTACAATGTTGATGCAAATCGTCGTGGGGCATTAGCTACATATAACAATAATAAACCAGTGCAGCTGCGAGGCGAGATTACCTCTCTTATGCAAAGCTGACCTTCTTTCTTGACGACCTTTCAGACGAGTCGTCGAGTTCCGAGGCCTTGTTCTTCTTGCGCTTCTTGAGCTGGGTCTTCATCTTGGACAGCTTCTCCTCCTTGTCCTGCTCTTTGCGCTCGATCTCACGTCGCTTGGATTCGCGAATCTCCTCTAATTGGCGAGCTTTTTCGAGCTTCGAAGCATTTGTGTTGTCAACTTTCTCGTTGACTGTGTGGAGGATACGAAGCATAGTATCGTTGTCGGCAAACACTTTTCCCTTCTTTCCTCGGGGGCGCTTCACACCTTCGGGGTCTATTGATCGGTTAAGCTTGGGGATATCCAGCTCCTTTTCGGTGTATGTTCGGACCTTCTTCTTTTTGTTCTTGAGCAAAGAAATAGGCGTCGCTGTCTTCCTGTTGATGGTAGGCTTGGTCGTCTTCTTGCCAGCATTCTGGTAGTTCTTGGACGACACAGTCAGGAGGTTCCTAGCCTTGGAGTCCGACTTGACCTCCTGTTCTATGCTCCTGCTCGGGTTGACTGTTCTTTTGCGTGGCGCCATATTGCTGAAGGTTGGTTAGTTCCAAGGGAGAAATTTCGACTGCTGAGAAGAGCTTGCAAAAAAATTTCAGCCGTATATATCGCCGCTGCAGTGGCTGCATATAAGCAGGGCCGCGAAATGTCTGGATCTTGCAGAGTCAACGTGTATATTCCACGATAGCAATAGCGGGAGTATTTGTAAATATGTCTATTTTGAGGCCTCTATCAATGTAGCTGCAACAGTCGCTCTACAGTCTACAATGCGCGCTGATCAACTGTGGTGATCATCTGAGAAGTTAGGTGAGATGTGTCTCCGAAAGACTCAATCACTCCAGTCTTGCTTGCAGCGTTGTAAGTAACAGTACTAAACGAAGCATTGTGCGGAACTTTGATAGCATCTGGATCGACCTCGTCGGAGAATGTGTAGTTGTGATGGTTGATGAGGGTCGCCAACAGCCCTACAATGACCCCACCGTGAGCGACAACGAGGACTCGGCGGAAGTTGGAAGAGACACTCTCGTCTATAACTGAAGTCCAGGCCTGAATGTAGCGTAAAACGGCGTGTGCTTTTGATTCGCCGAAGTCGTGCAATGTCTTGTTCTCGCGGTGCGCCTTCTCATAGGCAAGTTTGACGGGCATTCCTTCAAGCTCGCCCATGGCACGCTCACGAAGCTTAGGCTCGTAGTGTACTACCAAGTCTTTGTGGTCTTCCATCTGTGATAGGATCAATTGCGTTGTCTCCTTACAACGGCCAAGATCACTCGACCAAACAGCGTCCACCGCAGTGTTCTTGTCATGCAGTCCCTGTCCCGCTGCTTTGGCTTGAGCTCGACCAGTGTCATTCAAGGGAGTATCTATCTGGCCCTGTAGAAGCTTCTGTATGTTGTGATTTGTCTGCCCATGGCGTACCAGGATGATCTCGATCTCTGAGGACGACATGATGGTGAGATCGATGAGTCTTGTGAGGATGACTCTAACGACTAAATGCTGGTCACATGACATCCCCACGAAACTCAATCCTTGATGCAGTCCCGCAGTCGATCTCAGCGGAGTGGTTTGCCATGCAATACGACCCTGAGTAGTGGGTCTGATATGTTCGGATCATTTAAACTGACTATGTGTATTTCAAATAATAAGCATGTATATTTCCAAATGTACGTACTCTCGAATCTATTGAGCAAAGAGCGAGCACTAGCAATGAGATGCATCTGCATAACGCATGAATACTCCAGCCTTAGTCACAGGGTTGTAAGTAATGATAGTGAACGGACCGCTTGGGGGGACTGCGAGATTATCGTCAGTTGCTGATTTCGCCGGAGCGTTATAGTGACGATTCATGGGGTTCCCCAACTGTCCTACGCGGCGACGTCTCTGACCAGCTTCGAAGAACTCCCCGAAACTGTAGTTGGGACGATCCATGAGGTCTGTGATCAGTCTTACAATTACCATTGAGTGAGAGACAACGAGAACTCGTTGGAAGTTAGCAGCTGCACTTTGTTCTAGAATAGAATCCCAAGCCTCAGTATAACCTTCAGCAGCCAGCTCCCTTGATTCACCGTAGTCGCAATACTCCTTTCCCTCATTAGCCACTTTCCTGTGTGCAGCTCCAATGGGCATTCCTTCAAGCTCGCCCCTGTGGCGCTCACGAATCCTGGGCTCGGAGCGAACTACCAAATCCTTGTGGCTGTCATTCTGTGACAGAATCAACTGCGCTGTCTCCTTACAGCGGCTAAGATCACTAGACCAAACTGCATCGACCACCTTTTGTTCTCGTTTGAGTCGCTGTCCTGCTAATATAGCCTGGAAACGACCATTCTCAGTCAAGGAAATGTCCCTTTGGCCGTGGACAAGCCTCTGTACGTTGTAAGTTGTCTCTCCGTGGCGCACCAAGATGATTTCGATGTCTTTGGACATGATTTTAACCTCTGACCCCTATGAGTGCTGCGACAATGCCTCTATATCTGTTACCGTTTGATTACTCCAGCAAAGAGCAAAAATACCTTCAACTACCAGGAGGTGCCAAACGTAATGGGAGGACATCATAGCTGAATGGGTCATTTATTCAAGGAAAATGACTCCACATAATTAACCACGGTTGTGGCCTGTACCATGACCCTGTCCTGTGGATGTCCATTATCTCATCGGCTTGTGCATTGGCGTTTTTAGAGCATGTGAAGCCATCGACCTTGACCTAATCGGGCCTCGATCTAATCTACCCTAACCCATAACCGGGGTTAAGCCGCGTCCAGCCCCCGCGGATTGTGTGGCCGAGGTGCTTGCCTCCCCGCATATGAACCGCCGCAGGTATCGCATGTTTATCCTCATCCCATACCAACAATGTCGGACGACGCAGCTCTGACCCGAATTCTCGGGCATATGAACAAGGACCACAAGCTCAATCTCTATGACTACCTGTCGTTCTACAAGGGAATTGAACTGAGCATCGATGATCCCCATACTGAGGTCGTCATGACCGGCTTGACCCTTCACTCGGCGACGTTGCAGTACCGTGAGAACAGTTTTGCCGAGCCCAAGCATGTCGAGATCCCCATTGCTCCTCCTATGAAGAATCTTGGCGAGTCCCGAGCGACTCTTGTTGAAATGGCACAACTGGCTGCCGAGTCCAAGGGCTTTGCGGCCCACCGTTTTGACCGCTACGTGCCTCCCAAGAAGACGTCGGCCGGATCGTACCTTGTGCCTCTTATCTTCATCCTGTCGGTCATCAACAGTATTGACCCTGCTGCTCTGATCAAGCTGAGTCCCTCGCTTGCCAATGTCGTTGCCAAGCACGGATGGAGGTCGGTAGCCATTTTCATGGGCATTCACTTCTTCGAGTTTATCTTTTTCCTGCGCCCGAGGCTCAACAAGTACAGGGCTTCAGTCAGCACTAAGGCCATCTGGTTTGTGTCACACATGTTTGAGGGGTTCCCAATTATCTTCCGCCTCAACGCTGCCCTTCGCGCTTTCGACCACTAAACTGGTGTGCTGTTAATCACTAAACTGATGTACTGAAATGAATATATATGTATGTATAAGTTAACTGCTGTATAACTCAACCTCATTTAAACGGACATGGACGTGTGGTACTTGCGGAAGGGCAGATGTGTTGTGTCTCCGAGCTCTTTTTCTGGTTTAGCATGGCGGTAGTACACCCGCTTACCCCATTTGTAGAGCTCAGAGCCTGCAATGAACACAATCAGGCCACCAAATGCAACGCCCCATTCCCATGTGATTGGGCTGTGGTTGAAAACGCTCTTGTTGATGACTGGGATGTACACCACCGGAAATACAGTCACAAATCCAATGATAACAGACCAGAATAATAGCTTGTTCTCCCACAGAACCTGGGCCATGCCTCCCAATGGAAGATTGCTCTGAGGTCGGCCTTGAGGAACGTAACAGAACATCGACTTGCGCATATCAACGACCTCCCAGGCCAGCACCAGAAGGCACCATGTCATTTGGACAAAAGCGGTCGACCGTCCACGATAGACAAATCGGCAGCTCTCGCTATAGGATTCGTTGCAGCCTTCGCCGAGCTGTCCATGTCCCTCTCCGTACACAATCCCTACAAAGCTGCAAATGCAGATGATGGCCATGATAACTCCATACACGATCATATCCAAAACCACCTCCCAAGTGAATACAGCTGTCTTCGGATCTTTGGGTGACTTTTTCATGATGTCAATGTCGGCTTTCTGAAGTCCAAGTCCCATGGCAGGGAATGATGAAGTAATCATGATGATCCAAAGGACCTCAACTGGTGAAAGAGGAAACACAGAGAAGTTGTTGCTGTCCTTGAATGCAAGTCCAATCATCAGAAAAGTTGCCTGCGAAATGTTACCTGCGAGGAGGTGAAGAGTGAACTTCTGGATGTTTTCCGCCATTCGCCGACCTTCTTCAACGGCGCTGAGAATTGATGCGAAGTTATCGTCATTCAAGATAATGTCGGATGCGTCTTTAGCGACATCACTTCCAGCGATACCCATTGCAATTCCAACATCCGCTTTCTTCAGACTGGGTGAATCATTGACTCCATCTCCGGTCATGGCGGCGAATGCGCCTCGACGGTGCAGAGCCTCAATCATTCGCACCTTGGTCTGAGGTGCACATCTCGCGATAACTAAGGGAAGAACTGGAAGAGCGTCGATTTGGTCATCAGTTAGAGCGTCAAAATCACTAGCTGTGATGACCATTGACTCCACAACGTCGGAAGCGAATTCATGGATGTCCTTGGGAAGAATTCCAACTTGCTTGGCAATTGCTGTAGCTGTTTCGAGATGGTCACCCGTAACCATGTGCACATTAATCCCAGCGCGGTGGCACATCTTGACAGCTCCTGCCGTCTCCTTACGGGGTGGATCGTAGATTCCGACAAGTCCTAGGAAAGTCAGATTCTGCTCGACGTCCTCGCGGGAGGAACCCTTCCATTTCGCGTCAGGACTGTCACTCAGCTCTCTACGAGCAAACGAGAGTACTCTCAATCCTTGCTGTGCAAGTCTCGAGGCATTCTCGAAGACAATCTTGTGATCTTCTGAGGTAAATGGCCTCTTTTCACCGTCATCCATTCCGTACCAGGTTGAGCAAACGCCTAGAATACGCTCTGTGGCACCCTTTGTCAATGCAACGAGGTCTCCACTGGTCGTGTTCTCGTAGATGGAAGTCATACGCTTAACACTGGAATCGAAGGGAAACTCAGTGACATGCGAGAATGAAGGCTTCCGTCCTAGTGTCAATTCGTCACGTCCATTACCGAAACGAGAGACGAATACTTGAATCGCAATCTCAGTTGGATCTCCGGTGACCTTCCAGTTGACACTACCGTCTTTCTCGGCAACCTCCCTGACCGTAGCGATATTAACTAGAGCGGCAGTGTCAAGCCACTCTTTGAAAACAGAGTCATCAGGGATGCCGCTAAGCGGTGTCTTTGAGTCTGAGCCCTCTGGTTGGAACGATACGGTACCGACCTTGGGGTTGTAAGGCTCATTTGTGTCTGAGAGGTCAAATTCACCACTGGAAGGCAGCCACACCTTTCTCAGGACCATTTTTCCTTGAGTCAGTGTGCCCGTTTTGTCGGAGCAGATATCGTTTACTGCGCCCAAAGCTTCGAGGGAATCAAGCTTACGCACTAGAACATTCCTCGCGTTCATGGCTTGGGTTCCCATGGCCATTGTGATTGTGAGAACCACAACTAGGGACGCCGGGATCATTGCAATAGCGACGACGATGGCGTATACTGCAACTTCTCGGGTAACGGCGAATTTCTGAGCTGCCATGGCAATGATGGCTAGAATGACGGCAAAGACAAACAGCAGGATAGAAAACTTGGCAAGTAGCCTATGGAGGGGTGTGCCCTGGTTAGTACCAAGGAAGGCACCGGCCATGTCGGTCACAGTCCCTAGGAATGCTTTGACGTAGTCTCTGCGTCTGGCGTTTCCGTCCTCGTCTCTCTTAACTTCGCGGAACTTTTGAGACTCTCCTTGTAGCGATTTGGCGATAACGCCGATCTCAGTATTCATTCCAATAGCAGTGACAATGGCGGTGCCGCGACCCTTTGAAACGGTGGTCGAGGAGAAGACCATATTGATCCTGTTTCCAACGGGAGAGAGTGTGGGGAAGATCTCATCTACCTCTTTTCGAACTGGGAGAGACTCACCTGTAAGCAGAGCTTCGTCAGTTTCGAGGTTAATGGCATTGGTGACACGGCAGTCGGCAGGGACGGTATCGCCGGCTCTCAGTTCGACGACATCGCCGGGGACTAGGTGTTTTGAGGGAACGGAGCGATTCGACGCATCACGAATGACGTGGGCAGTAGGACTGGCAAGAGATCGCAGCGAGTCCATCGCCTGCTCTGCCTTGAACTCCTGTAGGAAACCCACAAATATATTGATGGCACATACAGCAGTTATGACTCCACCGGCAATGTAGTCCCTAATGGCGAAGGAGATGACCATGGCGATGATGAGCACCAAGACCATGGCATTGCATGCCTGGTGGAGGAAGATCTCCCAGGGGGAGATCCCCTTGCCATCTTCGAGGCTATTGTCGCCATTTATGAGATGACGCTCTCCAGCCTCTGCTGTAGTGAGTCCATTAGACGGATGAGTACGCAGGTTCTGTGCGACCTCCTGGACAGTCAGGGTCCAGGGTTCCTGTTGAGTGAATGTAGGGGCTACAGTGGCTCCGGACATGGACGCCGTTGTAGTGTGGGTCAGTTTTTGCTCAAGCATGGTTCATTGAGTCACTATATACCGTTACTAATGCAGCGACAGCATTGGTATTTATAGCTGCCTTTGTTCAGTTATCTCTAGGCCCTTCAATCATCCGTTGACTCGGGACGTGAGAATCTCTGCATATGCAGGGTCTTGGCGGAATCTTATGACATCATGTGACCGCCTGCGCATACAGTTTTTACAGCCCGGCCTGCAGCATCCGAGCATGGGCGGGCAAGTTTATCCGCCTCCGTGTTTCAGCGACTAGTTATCGCGTCGTCACGTGGAGTGAAAATGTATTTATAGAGAGGAGGAGATTCTACGGACAATGCCGGTTGTAGTTGAGTTTACCGCTGGGCCGAGTCTTCACATGCCAAGGTGCAAATGTCTTGGCACTTCACATTTGACGGGCGCGCTTCTTCATGATAGCCAACAAAGACACAACGTGGACTTGGCACCGCCCCGCATCGCGCTTGGCACTAGACATATCCGGCTCGGAGTAACGTATTGCCGATATTCATATCTGACGGCATATATCCGACGGCATACTCATGTCTTGGCACCATCTACTGATCTTCGTTGCCATGCTCGAATAGATAATTGGCAGCAAACTCCTCGTTCTTATCGCACGCAAAGTACGCCTCAATGGCCAGGCCCCGGTCAAACCCAAGCTCCACAAGACGGTTGATGGCCGCGTTCTCTTCTTCAGTGACCTGGATCTGAGCAACGCCCTCCTCGTCTTCGCCTCCGCCAAGGACATCTTCATCGCCATCTTGTAGTAGGCGCAGAAATGCGTCCGGGTTCTGCGAGATGAGCTGAGCCAGCTGTGGGTTATTGGACATGATCTGCTGAAGAATCGGCTCTAACATTTGCGGTTGCGTTTGAACCAGTTGTCGCAGCTGCTGAAACTGTGCGTTTTCCCGTAGAAATCCCAGATCCACCATGTCGCCCTCGCCGGCCTCACCTTCGTCCTCGGCGAGGCCACCGTGCGGGTTACCTTGTGAAGCAGCAGCGGCAGCCTCAAATAGGTTGATGTCGGTCGTGCTTCCTGACTCGCCAGCGGCAGCAGCAGGAGCTTCGGTACCGGCTGCAGCAGACGGAGTAGCAGCAGGAGCGCCAGCAGCAGCAGGAGCGGCACCCTCAGCAGCGACAGGCTGCTGAAGTTCCTCAGGAATACCCGTCAGCAGGTACTCGACAGCTCTGTCGGGGTTGTTGAAAGCAGCACGCAACGCCGCCTGAACCTCTTCACGCGAGTAGCCCATCTCCATCATGTTCTCGACAACCTGGTTTCGAGCGCTTCCAATGGCAAAAGCCGAGGGGTCATTGAAACTGGCAGGGGCCTGTGGTTCAGAGGATGCAGCGGGAGTGGGCGTAGCCGCCACATTGGCCTGCGCAGGAGCAGCAGACACCTGTGGGGCATTGGTAGACACTGGGGCAGGTCGAGATGCAGGCGTCGACGGGACGGGGGCGCTAGTCGAGCTCGACGAAGCTTTGGGCTTCGGACGGTTGACAACCATACATGCAATGTAGTCCTTCTCCTCTCGAATGTTGTAGTGTTCTATCGTTTTTTCATCATTGAGGATTTTTCCTGAGTTAGACAAGCGCCAAATCTTGGCCCCAACACTCACCTGAGAAGATGAGCTTCTGTTGGCCAGGCTCCCAGCCGTTCAGCTCGCCATTCTTCTGCTTCAGCGTCAGAATCTAAGTTAGCGCCTGCATCCAAGTCAGGTTCGTGATGCTTACAGTGTCCGAAGGCTCGGCCTCGATAGTCCACTTGCGCTGCTTAAGGTCGCGAAATGAGATCAGCATTGTTGCCGTGTTGTATGAATTGGCGTCTGCTTAACTGCTGAACACGACGGTCTTGCTATGTGAAGGTACTGGAAGCTTCAACTGTGCAACTCTTGACATGTTCGCGAGCGCGCCGGGTAACCGTGTCATCGTAGCCACCTATCTTACATAATAGGCTCACACCATTGAAGAAACACCATTGAAGAAATACAGAGATACAATAAATAATAATAAATGTCCGAGGGCTATAAGCCCATTATAATACTCACATCGCCGTATTGATCACAGCGATGCATCGTCCGTAGCAGAATCCGTATCTGACGTTCCGGCTGAATCTGCAGATGGCTCAAAGTGGTCCGCACTCGTGGAGTGGTAGTAGTCTTCAGTAAGGTCCTCCTTCATTACAGCTCGCAGCGCTGGCTGTCTTGAGGTGCGCTTTCGTGCGTGCTCGATTGCTCTTTCGATGTTGACAAAGTGCCGAATGAACAACAGGCGGGGGTATGTCGACTTCTCTCCACTCGAGATCATCATGGCCATGGCTTCTCGAGTCGGGTCGTCGAGGATGTGCCAGAGGTCGACAAGTCGAATCTTAGGCCAGATGGTAACCGATCCGGCAAACTTCTGAAGCCATACATTGGACCAGTCCTGATCTTTGAGTCGCGGGAACAGCTTGAGGTTCTTCATAAGCTTGAGCCATTTCTGAATCTCCAGCTTGACAATATTCTCAAGCGCACTGCCAACAAATCCACCTCTCCATCCCTTTCCTCTGCGGCGCGACACTGGACGTCCGACAGTGCCCTGCGGTGCATAGAAGAAGAGTGAGATGTGTGGGTTCACCTGCGACACAATGGTGAAGTTGACGTTGAAGTACATGTTAAGTGCCTGGGTTGGAATGTCTGTTCGCAACGAGCCGTCTTTCCACTTGCTTCCAAAACTGTAGGGAACGATATCCCCTGTCTTTGTTTTCATCATTAGGACGACTGGATTGAGGATACCAGGCACTGCGGCAGACGCTAGCAGAGTACTCCATATAACAGCATTAGGCGAAGTGATATAGTTGCAGAGTATTGCTGGCGAGTGAGGGTCCGCTGGGACAGTGGAGATGTTGAGGATTCTTCCTGTGCGTTTGAATGCCTCCAGAAACGTCATACTGCCCATTGTAAACCAGCACGTCCGCTCGGCCCAGTCGACAGCATCAAAGCGCGCGCCTGTCCGGTACCAGCGACCGATCCAGTAAGGAAACTTTTCCCAGCACGCTGTGATTTTGTCAGCCAGTTCGGGAACGAGAAGCTCCTCCAACTCCGAGTTGGTGCGCGTAGCCGCTAGCGCGGCGACGAGGCCTCCGCCGCTTGTACCAGAGATGATATTAGGTAGCAACCCTGCCTGTAGCAGGGCTTTGACGACTCCAAAATGGCGGTACGAAAAGCAAGCACCACCACTGAGGCACAGTGCCGACTTTCCGTAGTTCTTGGAGAACTGCTTGAATATGAGTCGCTTATTGTGTACCGATAGTGGCAGGTAGGTGAGCAGGTTCAGCGACCGCACCACTTCGTGGTTGTACTCCTCAACAATGTCCTTTGTACCATAGTAGCACTGACTGTACAGTTCACGCCCCTGTGTTCCAGCAAAGTTGTACTTGACACATCCTTGGAGTACTGTGCACAGCTCTTCCGCTTCCTTGGTTATCTCCGCAGCGGGTTGGCCGATGGGGTGGCCGTCCTTTGAGAGCTTGTTGTTAAGGTACCGCAGCTGTTTGAAAAGCTTTGTTACTGTTCGGTAGTCGTAATACGAGAACGACGGGTCGTCTGACTTCCAGTCGGAGTAGCCGAGGTACTGGTCGAGCTTCTTTGCGGCGAAGACCCACTCCTGGTAAGTTGGGGCATTGCGCAGCTCTTCTCGCAGGCGCCGACGATGGCCTCTCCAAGTCACCAGGTACTCGTACGAAGCAACATATACTCTCACTGAGACATAGACGATCGTGAGAAGTATAATCCAGATGCCGATGATAAGCAACAAGGGCCATCTCAGCAGCGCGTAGGAGAGGCCGGGCCCGGCATCGTCGTTTGGAGTCTTGCGCTTGCGTGATCTCCGGCGTTTTCGGTGATTCGAGAGATCAAGGTTGACAGGAGCCCAGTCGTTTTGCGATGTGATGTGAGGTGCTCCACCGTCCTCCTTGAGTGCCCTTGCAAAGGCATTTATATCTCCGTTAGCAGCGAGCAGAAAGTTCGCAAACACTCACGATCCTTGTTAACATAGTCCTTTGTAAACTGGGACGGCATCGTTTTGGTGTGTCTGTCCGCATGTAAGTGGTACCGGTCAACGGGAGAATGTGGCGTGTAGCCTGTCGTTGTTAAAGAGCTTGGATCTTGAAACCCGCCCATCGCATTTGTTGGATGGCACGGCTGACGCATGCAGCGGCAAGGGACGGTTCACGACAAAGTCGGCGTTATCGGGTACCGATACCATCGTACGGCACAACGAGCTGTTTGTGTTTTTTTTGTGGTTTTCGTGGTTTATTCCGTCTCGTTTAAGGCTTTGTGGGCTATTTATCATGACGAGCGATGCGTCGTGAAAAGGCTTCTTTGATAGGGGGTATCCATATCGAATGGTTACACGAGATATATAGGCACTATAGTGCCTTGAACAGGACTAACTCCGGCACTAAGCAAATAGATATGAAACCAACCATACAACTAACGAATAGGACCGATTCACAGAATACCAAGCAGGGAGCAGACCAAAGGCGACAATCGATGAATTAAGAACAGACGAAAGAGATCCACATTGCCGTATACAAGATCGGACAGCGTGCCGTGGGGCCGCCTGTCCGCATGGTCTGAACTGACACCACAGACGTGATAACATATACTAGAAACTCAACAGACCTGATAACTTACTGTATTAAAGGGATACTGGTACCGCCAGTATTGCTCCGGTACGTATTTAACGATCTCATCTTTCTAGCGGCACGTACCAAAACATAGGACTCGTACCGGATGTCGCGAAGAGCTGAAAGATCGTAAACCGTATCGGCAGCAAGTCGAGGCTCGGAAGGACAATACACCAGGGACACAGACTGTGGAGAAGCAGTTCAGGTCAGTACCATGTTGGAGAGGCAAGCAAATCCGTAGTCGAATTACACGATGCGTAACTGTCGTATTGCACAAGTAAACACCCACGAACAATGCAGCGGCGGTATTTTGACACAACAAAGAATTTATTAGCGGTCAACGGGCGGCAAGACTGGCTCCAGCCAGCACTCAGACCGCTAACTGGTATGTGGACATAAGAATTTTAACATTACACCTCCAATGGGTATTGTTAATGGAAGACACTGATAAAGGGGGCATCGAAAATGGGCGCCAACAAACGACAGTGTCTCGCGTGAGTAGCAGAGGATCCGCGGTTCTTTGTTCCAAGGTTCTTTGTTATGGGTATCAAGAGTAAAAATAGCTGGATTCAAACACCAGAATTGGCTGTTGCAGGAATAAATGGTATTGCAATTTGCGCAGAGACAGGGAAATCAGGCGAGCAGTCTGAAGGCCAAGTCAAATAGAATCTGTAGATCAGACAGCGGCTCGTCGCCAGCAACCAATCACTGTTCGTGAAGATGGAGGGTGGGCAGTCTGTAGACAGGAGAATCAGCGGGCCAAGATAGCAGTGACAGGCGCGGAAAGAATCTAGCTTGACAACGATGCTGCCAAGGCTGCCTGGCAAGAAATACGAGACTCCGTAAGCGTGAATAGCAAGCGGCAGGCAGCCCAGGTGTAAGTCCACATTTAAGTCGATCCGGCGAGCGTCGGCGGCCAGAGACACTAGAGGTCAATCTGAAGGACTTAGAGGTTAAGTAGGGGGCCGAATTAAATAATGTGGGCAAGCCTGAATGAAGCAGCCATTTTTAATTGATCAGGCAAATCGAAGGCAGACAGGCAGACAGATCGACTTGCGAATCGACCTGAGCAGACATGTAGACAGCCTGGCCCATCCGAGGCGACCGCCTAGGGACAAAACAAACCAAAGCGGGCCCTGCAGGAACACCACAACACACGATATTCGGAATGCCAAGCCAGACCGACGAGGGTGTTACTGCCTGTAGGCGCCCATGGCTGCTCGCGTGGATCCGCATTGGATGTGACAGTCTCACCTAAGTGCAAGTCGCGTGAACACGACTGCTTCGAGCAGCAGACGGACCGCTAGCGCTGCAGGTGGGAAGGCTGCATCGCCACAACAAGCGAGCAAGCTAGGCCCAGTTTAAGACAGGGTGGGCGAGCTGAAGTTGGTGATTGCCAGCGATAACAGGCGTGTACCGTGGCAGTCCCGGACCGAGTCGCCCACCAGATTACCTGCACCGCATCCTATCATATCGATCTAGCCATAACGCGCAGGTACCGGATTGAGGGGAGAGGGCGGCAGACGATTGAGGGCAGGATTGAGGGTAGGATTGAGGGCAGAATTGAGGGGAACTGAGGGGAGAATTGAGGGGTGGTGTGAAGTGGGTGGGGCAGCGTTGCTTTTGGTGTGACGTAGGAGCTGGCCAAAACTGAAGCCAAGAATCGGAGCCCGCGAGGGTTCTTGTGGCTCGTTGATCGGGTCGGAACTACAGCAAAATGCCGGCAACCCCGCGTGCGACCGAGGCTTGGATTTGAGCCAGTCAGATAGACTTTGGGCGACGGTTGACACAGGCCCATTTACGGCGGGCACGAGGGTTACTGCCAGGATCGTCCTAGACGCAAGTGGCTAGCACCGACTAGGAACTACGTCGCGTGCGACTTGACCGTTGTGGGAAGGGAGGCACGCATGATGCTGTTGCACCTCCTGCGATCGAATAGAGCCAAATGCCGCTGACAAGCCTCAAATGCCAAAGGCCAAAGGCCATATGCCCATATAGCCATATGCCGGCAATGTTGTGGTTTGCCCATATGCGCAACTGTCGTGGTGCCGTGTGTCAGGTACACAAACCATGACCGGTGTGATAAGGTAGATAAGCGCAAATGCCCCAGGGCTACACCCAGCGGAGGCCGAAACCATCCAACTATAGAGCAAACTAAACCCAACTATAGAGCCAAGTATAGATCAAAGTATAGCTGAACCCAACTATAGCAGTGCACATGGAACAATATGTCTGATGCCATCATATCGTTCCATGGCAGGCAGGTCGCCCATTTTGGACACGTACTGGCGATTTGGGACCAGAGGCGGCAGTGCCACACACGACCAAGCGCGGGTCCCGCTTGGCCCCTTCTTTGTCCCCCTTGCTCTCCGCTCTTGTCCGACGACTAGGCTGGATACGGAGCGGGCGGGATTCTCCATACGCAGGCCCCGGCGCTCGGCGCCCGCCATTGTTTGCACCCGTCTGCAGCGCGTCAGGCGAATCGTACAGGTGTCGGAAAAGGCAAATTTTTCGGGGTGAAACAGGGTGCTATGCACAGTGGTCGGCGGCAATGACGCCCCGCCGCCGACACTTTTTTGCGACTACCCCAGCCCTCAACGCCGTAAAGTGCCTTACGGTGTTTCCTAATCAGGCATTTTCATGCCTCCGCCCACAACAAAAGCAAACCCCACCACAGATGTCCTCACGCGACCGCAACGATCCCCCTAGTCTTGGCGCCCAATCGCAGGCCCTTTAGGCGCAGCTAAGCGGCAGAAGATTGGCAGATACGTAGGTCCCCGATACCGCCGTGGTTTGTTTTTGTTTCCGACTACGGGTTTAAATATCAACCTTCCCCCACCACACCTTTTTTTCTCTTCTCACTGTTAGATCGGTTGTATAAACACATTGGCCAATTTAAGTGTCCATACTTGTTTATCTTATTGTGCACAGACCACGCTACATCTTGCACACACGACCCCCACTCAGTAGCCCCCTCCCGCTGTCTGTTGATATACCACTCGTTGCGCCCAAAAAGCCACTTCTTCGACCTAGAAGCCTTAGAAGCCTTTGCTCGACGACATTTACGGCCCCACTGCGCTCCCAAGGTCGCTAGTGATTTGGTATGTATATGCATGCATATGGTTGATGCCGTAAGGACCTGAGGCGGCGCAGCGGCACTACAAGCTGCGGTGTCCGGGTACGAGCCCGGCGCCCCATAGCCCCCCCATCCGCACAACTGCCAATGATACATTTTTTGCTAACTACCAGCTGTTTGATGTGGCATTAAAAACGCCCGTCTGTGTATTTTAGCAGGATTCTTTTGGTCCCTGTCTTTTAAAAGTCTTATCCCTCGGTTTTTCCACCATGACTGGCTCCGCTTCCTCGAGATCCCCATCTCCCGATGCGGGCCCCGACAAAGCGCTGATAACGAGACCCGTCGACGAAGAGAAACTCGTTGGAGGCTCATGGGATAACGCCAAGAACTCGGGCACCAGCAGCTGGCGTGCTGTCAACTGCCTCATCTGGCTCCCCGTCATTGTCGCCAAGAAGAGCTCGCATCTCATGAGACACAGTGTCATCGTCAAAATCCTCCTCATTCTTGGCTCGGGCTACCTCATCACAATCGCCGCCCTGTACATGTTTTCCGTCGACGTGACGCCCTCTATGGATTCGTTCAAGTCCTTTTTCTCGAGCTTGTCGTCATCGTACAGCTCGGCACCCCCCGCCGCCAATGTGACTGGCTTCGATGTCACTGCCCCCGTCAAGGAGCTCCACAACCACGCCGACGGCTCGAGCGTGCCGTTTGACTGGAACGAATGGATCGACCTCCGCATCACCGACGGATTCGGCGAAGCCAACAACTCGCTCAAGTTTAGTTTTATCAAGTCGCCCAAGACGAAGCTCGACGACTACCACTATCCCAATCGGGAACATGCATCCGAAAAGGAGTTCACTTTTGCCGGCAAGCTTTTCCTGTCGAGAGTAGCCCCGGTGCCTAGCAAGGTCATCCTCGTGGGTGATGCTCGCGCCACGTACTACGCCTACTCGGACGACGAGGAGCGCAACCACCTCGACTTTGCCGAGGAGCGTCACAACCAAAAGCGCGATGAGAACGGCCACCCGGTACCTGAGATCATCAGTGCTCCGCCTCTGTCAAAGGATCTTGTCTCTGACAACATGGTCGACCGCACTGCTATCGACATAGACGAGAGTCTCTTCCACTTTGATGTCGAGGCTCTGCAGGTTGTTCACGAGAACTCGACTGCATTTGAGAAGAAGCGCGCCAACATGATCAAGGACGCTGCCGCCAAGGCAAGTAAGTCGGGCAAGCACTTTTTCGAGGCGTCGGTGACCAACGATCCGGCGCTGCACGGCATGCACTACGACTGGCGCTTTTTCAACTTCTTGCGCCACGGCGTCGAGCACGAGGCCATTCTGCACCACCTTATCCGCACCTGGGCCAAGTTCGCCGAGCAGGAGGGTCTGATGACGTGGATGGCTCACGGCTCGCTCATTGGGTGGTACTGGAACGGACTGTCGCTTCCGTGGGACAGTGACACCGACATCCAGATGCCTATTATGGAGCTCGACCGTTTTGCGAACCTGTACAATGGTACGCTTGTTGTCGAGGATGAGGAAGAGGGTACGGGTCGCTACTACATTGACGTGAGCCCGTGGTACGTGGAGCGTGAAAAGGGCAACGGAGCCAATGTCATTGACGCTCGTTTCATCGACATCCGCTCTGGAATCTACATTGACATCACTGGTCTGGCTGAGACGGTGCGTGAGAAGCAGTTCAACTGCAAGAACTACCACTTCTACCGCCACGACTGGCTGTCGCCCATGCGCCGAACCCTGTTTGAGGGATCTGCGCTGTATATCCCCAACAACTACGAAAAGGTGCTTAAGGAGGAGTACAACAAGTACCAGGCCATGACGTACGGTAACTGGATGTTTGGCCGCGATCTCGAACTGTGGGTGCCCAAGAAGAAGTGCTCGGGCTACAATGTACCCAACAAGAAGTGGACCGGGGACAATGAGTTGACCATGTACGGAGCGTGCGGAGACAAGGCGATTTTTAACGAGTACCAGAAGACGGTCAGTGTTACGAATGCCCACTCCGAGGAGCTGGACATCTACAACAACCTCGATCTCGAGACCACTGAAAATGGGGATGCCATTTTCATCGACACCCCCGAGGCGCTTGAAAGCCTTACAAACATTGTAGTTCAGTACCACCCGCCGCTGCGCAGCGATCCCATGGAGTTTTCGGACAAGCGCAAAAACGACTGGAACTGAGCCCGGTGACGAACTTTACGACATTTGAACGACCTTGCATATAGACGCGGAGCATCTCCGGTAGCATCCTGTAATTAACTGTAATTGCACAATGAATCATACAACGTCAAGACAATTGAATAATTAATTTAATTTCTAAACAGCATTGAATTAAACGGCATTAGAGCAAGAGGACTCTAATTGCGAATGGTACAGATCTAGCGAGATCACACACTACATTACAAGGTACAGATTAGAGGGTACAGATACAGGGTAGACATAGTTTAGAGTTGATTTTAGGCATCTGGATAAATTAGGGGCATCAGTCGTAGATCTAAAGAAGCTCATCGACAGAGTCAAAGTTGTCGACAACGGGAGTGCGGGTCCTGTACGAGTCGTCAAACGGGCTGTTGCCGGGACGCACCACAAGCACCGTTTTCCAGCCGGCGGCCTGGGCAGCGTCGATCTCCTTGGGGTTGTCGGTGAAGAAGAGGATCGACGAGGGGTCGTCGACAGTGATGTGGTGAGCAATTGAGTCGTACGAGTCCTTGACGGTCTTTTGGCCAGCGTTGACGGTGTCAAAGTAGCCCTTGAGCAGTGCGGTCAAGTCCTTGGAGCCATTGGCGGTGTGAACATGGGCAAACAGCAGAATCTGGGCGGGAACGGAGCCCGATGAGTAGATGTAGACGTCACGGGAGGCAGACCAACGCGTGATGGCAGCAATGGCGTCGGGGTAGACGGGAGCCGTGATCTCACCCGACTCATAGCCTGACTTCCACAGGTAGCCCTGCAGCGACTTGAGGTAGGGAGCCTTGACGTCACGGGCCACGAGGTCGTCAATGTGATTGAGCAATGTTTGCGATGACGTCGTGTACTCGGCCGGGAAGGCTGTGAGGTATTCGGAGACGAGGGCATCAGATGACTTAGCCGAGTCGGCCGTCAGGGGGAAGGTGGTTTGTGGCAGCTGCGACACGAGGTGGTGGACCTTGCGCACGGCAAAGGGGAATAGCACGTCGTGCACAAACGAGATGGGGCACACGGTGCCCTCGATGTCGAGGACGACGGCCCGAATGTGGCTAGGCATTGGCAGGATACGACGGTTCGTTTAGTGAAAATGGCCATTTCCATATGGCCGTTTACCCGGGGTAGGGGCTACGATGAGGAAAGCCGTTGTGGGCACAAGACAGTAGACAAGCTCACGTAATAGACTATTTACTGTGGGGCCAGCCCCAGATACGAAAGCACGCTAATGGTGCAGGTCTAGGGAGGTGGCAGTTGTTACGGCTGGCAAGGTTTGGTTTAGACGTATAGCGTTGGCGCTAGCCCGCCAAAAGGCCAAGAATAGGCCCAAGAATAGGCCAACGGCGCGGGTCTAGACCCGCTGGCCACAGGGCCATTAGTCACCGTTCGTACAATGGCATGAGCCATCAGCTGTCAGTCTCGATGCGCTAGCGCGAACGGTTCGTATGACAGGACGGTGGATGACAGGACACAATGACGTGCTGAAACGAGAGTTTAGGACTGTGGCTTACCGTTTAGGCTGCAGGTACAACCTTGTTGGAGAGAAGATAGGCATGAAGGAGAGAGAGGTGGGAGGAAAAGGGTGGGAGGGAAGAGGTGGAAGGAGGGGGGAGGGGTGAATTCAAAGGCAGCGATCAATGGAAGCTGGCATGTTGGCATGGCTATGGGCCTGGTTATTGCAAGTTCTGTTGGCTGTCCTCTGCCACCGGCTGCCAACTGCATCGGCTTGGCTTGGCGAGGAATGGCCGATACGGCACGGGCCTAGCAGAGAATAAAAAAACAAACCATGGGCAGTTTGGAAGAGGTGTCATGTGTGCATGGAAGCTCTTATTTTGGCCAGCGGGCGCGCTGGTTGGCCAGGACTCTGCAGCGCGCCGATCGTCGAAGACGAGGAGACGACCCCGAGTCGAGGTGGAATTAGCTAGTTACACCGTTACGAGGTACGTCATGGTTCTGCATGTGTCAAACACGAGAGGATCACAAGCCAGGCACAGCCAGGAACGCACAGCCAGGAACACAGCAAGCTCGTAACGAGACAGTGGGGAGTTGAGCGGAGAGACTGGCAGGTCGGTGACGTGGTAGTAGCTGCGAAGCCAGGGATTCAGCAGCGCAAAAGCAACGCAGACGCACAAGAATGTTCTCCGCCTGTTGTGCGGTATTCTGCCGGTATTCTGCCGTGTTCTTCTGTGCTCTGGGGTTGCCGCTGGCATGGCTTGATGTGGCTTGACGGCGGGGCTTGAGGGCTTGACGGCGGTGTCGCCATCACCGCAGCAGTGCGATGGACGGGGCTGTTGCCTAATACGAGGGTGCGCTGTGCATTGGGGGCCGCAGTGGGAGCGTGTGGCTCGAGATGAATGTCGATCGATGAACGAGAAGGGCCTTGCCCCCACCACACGAACCCTGACATAATCGAGTGTCCGAGGGGGCCAGACCGTTGGGCCTAGCGCTAGGGCCGTTTGGACAGCCCCAGCCCCGTCACAATGGACACGCTAGGGGGGAAGTATAATAAGCACCGTCGTTTCCGATGTTTTGCCTTGTCAACAAGCACTTTTACCTGTTTGAGTTTGAGCCTGCATCCCAACCGGCACCCCCAACTGCCCCGCCTCAATCAGAGTTTTTGCCAGTTGGCGCTATTGCTGCCATCCGCACGTCTCCGCACTCACCGCCGTGAATCGCTTGTACCCGCCCCGTTGCTGGTTACTTTTTGCAGCTGATCTCGGCTCTACCCGCACCCTTTGCCGTGATTGTGCCGAGTGAACCACTTTAACCGGTTTATTCAGCCAGTTGGACAAGTTACTCAAAGCTAGGCAAAGTTACGCAAAGCTATTGCCAGGTTATTGCCAGTCCACTTGGTTCCTCCACTTGGCTACTCCACTTGGTTACTCCACTTGGTTACTGGCCTCCACCCCGCCTCTTACTCTGTGACTCTACCACCCTCACCCTCTCGGCTCATTAGTTACCCCGATAGCCCTTGTTTGGGGAAACCGATTACCGTTCCCACCGCCGCCAGCCTTACCAGTCCCTGCCGACAGCAGCCCACTGTTTGCAGATTGACACTTTTTTTCATCCTACTTACTTGCAACCACCGTCATCGTCGTGACGCCCGCCGTCCTTGCTGCCCACTCAGTGGACCTTGCTGCTGCCCCTCGCGCTCAGCTGACCCACTTGTCCGCTCCATCGGAACCTTCCGCTGTTGAGCACTCCAAGCAGCTTTTTCCTTTGATCTTGCTCCTCCCGCCCCGCGCCCAAGTCCGCCGCTGCCCGGCCACCGCAACGTTGGTTTCCGTCGACAGTCCCACGCTCCTACTACCCCCGATCCTAGCTCCCGCTCCCATCGGCTTGGCTGCTCCGCTGCACCAAGCTTCTGCCGAGCGCGACATCGCAACCGTGACTGACGCGGTGCAATCGCGCAGCAGCTCGCCCCGGAGGGGGCCCTGGTCGCCCTCCGAGGACCACCGGCTGCTGTCCTTGATCGAGGAACACGGGCCCACCAATTGGGTGCGCATCTCGCACCTGCTCTCCACCCGATCTCCCAAACAGTGCCGCGAGCGCTACCACCAGAACCTCAAGCCAACGCTCAACCACTCGCCCATCACCGACGAAGAGGGTGCCTACATTGAACAGCTCGTGGCTCAGTACGGCAAGAAATGGGCTGAGATCGCGCGCCACTTGAAGGGCCGCTCCGACAATGCTGTCAAGAACTGGTGGAATGGCGGCGCCAACCGTCGGCGTAGAGCATCGCTCCAGGTCACCTCGCCCGTCGATCTGGGGCCCACCAACGGCTCCATGGGCCCGACGACTCCCGCGCCTGGCCAGTCATACGGGCCCACCGACTCGCCCCAGCAACAGCTTCCTCAACAATCTCAACCCCAGCAACCCCAGCAACCTCAGCATGGACAACCCCAGCCTGGACAGCCTGGACCTCAACATGGACCTCAACATGGACAGCCTCAACCACCCTTCTACACCCAACAGCCACCTCCACCTCCACCCTCACAGACATCAGGACCTCCCGCTCCCCCTCCTCCATCCCAGAACCTCTACTCGACACCCCCACCGCCGTCGGCACACGCGCTCGCCTTCCAGTCATACCAGACCATTGGCCATCGCGTGTCGCTCCCCAATATTTATTCCGACTCGGTCGCAACAATGAAACAGCCCCCAGGACTGCCCACCATGTCCCACACTCCTCAGGGCCCTTACGCGATGCACAACCAACAGCAGCCGCAAGCTCGCAAGTCGTCGGTCATATTCAACGCAGCATACACCAATGACTCGTCGGGCTTCCGCAAGTCCTCTTCTGTGGCCCTGCACTCGGCAGTCGACCCCCACCACCCTCTACCCCCCGGCCAGCTGCCCGATCCTCAAGCCCCCTCCGTGAGCCCGTCCACCATGGGCGGAGTCTCCAAGTTCAGCACTGCGCATCGCCGCTCGGGCTCGCTCCACCACCACCAGAACATGCCCCACGGTGCATCCCAGTCGCCGTTCCAGCGCAGGCGTGCGCACCTCAATGGCGAGGACGACCCTCTCGCACCCTACGCAAGACGATTCTCTGCTACTGCCACTCCCGGACGACGGGGCAGCAGAGCCTCCTCCGTCAGCGGCTTCTCCTCGGCATCAGACAGCGAAGAGCCGCTCATGCCGTCAGCATACAGCCTGTCGCGCTACTCGCTCTCCAATTCAACCTCGAGCTCGCGACGCAGCAGTCATGTCATGCCTCAGCCTCCATCGGGCCTCAACCAAGTCGAGAACTCACAGCTACCCCCCCTAACAAGTGTTCCAGGCGCTGCTGGCCTTTTCAATCCCAGCTACACCTCGGCCTCGCCTTCGCCTTCGTTCATGCCCGTCTCGTCGGGCGACCGCCGACCCAGCGTCTCCTCGGTGAGCTCGCTGCTCCAGCAACCCCAGGTCCACTCGTCGCCCATCCCTGTCCCCACTGCATCTGTACAGACCCCGCTGAGCGCACCATCTGCGCTCCAGCAGTCACCCTCGTCGACCTCGTCATTCCCACAACCGACTAAACCAGTCGAGGGCGACCACTCGCCGCATGACGACGACCCGCGCTCCAACGGCCACGAAACGTCGCCTCTATCGGGCGACAAGCTCAAGATCTCCAGCCTCCTATCATGACATTTGACCCCGCGTCAAGGACCTTGCGTATAATGGATGTACACTACTTAATTTATCCCATTACCATCTACCAGTTGATAGGCATCTTGAATATAATTTACCTATTTTGGCAAAACTCCCCTGCATCTACTAGCCGTACTCACTTCACCATCTCTCCATCTCACATCTCACCACCACAATGAGCAGAAGGAACAGAGGAGGAGAAGAAATTCGAGGACCGTGAGTATATAACACTTGCTCTGTTATGGTCTAACTTAGAAACTCGGCTTTGACCGAGTTCCTCAGGTCGCAAGGCATCAATGCGAACATGATTCGTGAACGCCACCTCGAGCGCCAGCGGCTTGCTGAACAGGAGCGCGAGAACGCGGAACAGGAGGGCGAAGAAATGGACGAAGAGGACGAGACAGAAGCTCAACAGGCCGGCGAAGACGAAGTGGTGGAGCGGATCATTCGAGCTGGCCGTCGCAAACGCAGATCCAACGACGACCCAGACTACGCCGACGCCAACGAAGTCGAGGCTGGAGATACCGAGGGCGTCGAGTTTTGTGCGCGCTGCAAGTGCCGTTTTACTGTCACCGTGTACACAGTCCAGACTCCCGAGGGTATGATCTGCCGGGCTTGCAGTAATGCCAACAAGAAAGCTCGCAAGTCTTCTGATGCTCAGCAGTCGGCGAAGCGACAACGGCGCAAGGTCGCCGAGGCGCTGCTCAATAAAAAGGACTTCCACCAGGTTACAAAACTGCAGGACTTCTGTATCGGTACTGTTGTCAAGTACATTGACGACGTCGAGGCGCTAGGCGACGTTGGCACCGTCAACTTTGCGAAGATTGCGCGCATCGTTTGCCGCAACCGCCGCCTTAACAATATCACGCTCAAGCTTTTTCTCGAACCCGGGAGCCGCAACCTTGAGCTTTGGGATTGCTCTTCACTGACCGACGATGCTTACAATCTTATTCCCGCCTTCTGTCCCAATATCGAGAGTCTCACCCTGGGCATGTGCGGTCAGCTGCACGACAGTAATTTATTATACATGGTCGAGAAGCTGCCAAAGCTGACAAAGCTGTGGCTCGACGGTCCCTTTCTCATCAGAAAGAACACGTGGATGTCAGTGCTGGCAGATATCGGGCCCCGGCTCACGGAGCTGCGCATCTCGTCGACTCACCGCGTCGACAACGAAGTGCTCGCCTTCCTTGTCGAGACTTGCCCCAATTTGGTGAGCTTGTCGCTGAGCAAGATCTCAGGACTGGACGGTGATGCTGGCATGCACCTGTTTGCTAACCTGACAAATCTCAAACACCTCGAGCTCTCGTATCTTGACGAACTTGAACAGCTCGAGCCGGTCGTGACTGACGATGCTCTCATTACAATTCTAAACAAAATAGGCTCGCAGCTGGAGTCGCTTGTACTCAACGGGTCGTCGAATCTTTCGGACAGAACTATTGTCTCGGGTATCAAGTCTTGTTGTGGTTCGCTCCAGAAGCTCGAGCTAGGGCTGCTCGACCAGGTCACGGACGAAGCTTTGGCAAAACTGTTCACTCGGTGGACTGTTAACCGAGGCTTGTCGACCATTTCCTTGCAACGATGCATTGGTGTTGGTGATGAGGGGTTATCTGCTATGCTGAAGCACAGTGCATCGACCCTCGTTGAGCTAAACATCAATTCGCTCCAGCTTGTGACAAAGGAGTCTCTGGAGCTACTTACCAAACTATCTAACCTTACAACTCTCAATATCGGTTTTGTTCGAGCTACAGATGACGCCCTTGTCGAATCAGTAGACTCTGCGTGCCAGCATCTGTCGCTGATTGAGGTTCATGGTGATCCTGATGTCACTGACGCCTGTATCGTCAAGCCGGGGTGTCGGTTAATTGGTCGACAGAGTGACTTCTTATAAATAGTTATATAGATACAGAGGCAGTGATTGGAAACAATGCGATAGTTTTTAAGAGGCAGCTGTGGATTACAAGCCATCAAGCGCTGCCATGTTCTCCTGCTGCGACAGGTACCGACCAAACGGATTCTTCTTGTCGATCTGCAGAGAAATAGCATCGATCTCAACGCCTGGGTGACCGCTCTCCAGTTTGAGGCGGCGCAACGTGTTATCTCCGAGGTGATTGTGCGCAAGCTTGCGGACGGCAAACGAGCCGTTAGTCTCAACGTCGACTTCGAGGTATTCACGCATGTGGCCATTTTCAAGTAGGAACGCTTGGTACGTCTTCGAAATGTCCTCGATTAGCGTGGGAGGAATGTGTGCAGCCGAGCAAATGGTCGTCCATAGGGCGTGCAAATGCGAGACAGACATCTGGGACAACTCAAAGTTGAAGTAGTTGACGAGAAAGAACGGGGAGTCCAGCGATTCACTCAGCTTCCTTCCAAAGTGCTGACGTGCTGCAGCAATGTCATGAAGCTCTTTCCAGAGAATGAGCGCACGAAATCCGTTGAGCAGGCCTCGCAGTCGAGCATCCTTTAAGATGCCACAATCTTGTATGTAAGCAAGCGCACCATGTATATCTTGCCTTCGCTCAAAGTGAAGTCGTTCGAGGTACGCTTCTTCCCTGTCAATGACCTCGTGAGCCTGGCAAGCTGCCAGAATATCGCGGGCAAAGCCAGAGTTTTGTATTGACTCCTCGAACAGGGCCCATTGAAATCGCACAAAAGGGCGGGACATTGGCACAAAGAGCGTCGACGCTCGTCGGAAGACGTTGCGGGTCTCGTCCACACGATCGGGGAACAGCGACATCCACCTAGCGTATCGCAGCCAAAACACGTCGTAGAATGCAGCAGGGATGAGGGCTCTCTCATACAGAAATCTTGTCTGCTCAAAGTCTCCTGAAGACTCTTCGAAATCAAGGTACTCGTTCCAGTTATCAATCTGATCCTGCTCGAGCTCAACCACATGAAAGTAGGACTGGGTGATCTTGGACTCGAATGCCCATCGGTCGTTGGTGCCCTGTTGCGTTGCAGCGACAACGGCGGCCATGTCCATGTCTTGAAACACGTCAGGATGCTGTTGTGCTAGTTGTATGCTTTTCTCGTAGTACCGTGCGTACTGGTGCATCGGGTAGTGGATAATTTGGCGGATGATCTCGGCGACGTCGCGACTCTCTGGCGCGATACTCTCTTCATAGGCAATATACACGTCCCAGAAGGGATGGGACAGAAAGTCTCGACCAGCCAGACGAGCTCCGCGCTTGAAGATGGCGCGGGCCTGCGATTGCGAGACCTCGTTCGTTTGCGAGACAAAAGTTCCATACTGAGTCCACAGATCAACCGAAGCGGGGAATGCTGCAACAGCACGCTCATAGATGCGAAGACCACCCGGAAGACCTGAGAACTGCCTTTCGAGCTCGACGTACTTGATCCAGTACCCGAACAACAGCGGGAACCTGGCCAATAGCCTGTCGTAAGAATCTCTAGCCAGCTGCTTCACTTCTCGAGAAGTCTCAGAGCCTGGCTGCACCAGAGTCTCAATGGACCCAACAAGTGCCTCCCATGCGTAGAGGTTGTCGGAATCAGAGTCGACGGCTGCCAGTGCCTCGCGGAGCGCCGGGTCGAGCGCCTGCCTTGCAGCGCTGGGGTCCATAGTGAAGCGTGAGCTGAAGAGTTCGAAGTTGCATGCACGGCGCTATACTCACGATACAGACGCTACACATTGACCAAACTACCTACTACCTAGAAAGGGGTTTTGGCGAATAATATATTAGTACAGTCTTCTAGTTGAATGCATCTTAGCTTGGTTCATCACACTTCATTACCATGGTGCCCCAGCTCATTTGAGGAACGTCATGACGCGCTTGGCGAGGGCGGGCACGGCCATTTGGCTCGCGTACGTCTGCTCCTCGGTCGAGCCGCCATTGACGTTGGCAGCTGCATTGGCGTCCGTAACCTCGCGCCGGGCCAGCGTGTCGACAAGCTTTACAATTTCAGGCGACTCAACAAACAACCGCGTCAGGCGCTTGTCGTCGGCCTCGAGCAGTTGCAGAATCATCCACACGGCAATGTGTTCAAACGTGGGCTCATGGCTGGTGAGAAACGACTCAAGGAACTCCTTGATACCGCCAGAAGGCTCTTTCCAGCACTCGATGAACGGGTCGTAGTTGCCGACCTTGGACGACAGGTTACCAAGAGCAGCAGCACTGTTGCCCTGGACCTCAATGTTGTCGACTCGGGTGAGAGGAATGAGCACCTTGACAATACCCAGAGAGAGCATGACGCCCTTGAGCTCGTCACCAAGCGCCAGGACAGCCAGGCATGCAGTGATCTCGCTCTGCACCGATGGCGCAGCGTTGGGCAGCAAGTCAATGCACTTTTGCACAGCACCAGCCTCTACAATTTCCAGCTTGGTGCGTTCCGATGAAGCAGCCAGATTACGCAGCGTCGAGATAGTGTGGCACTGGATCTCTTCGTTGTCAGTCTTGCCAAGCAGCTCGACAAGAGGCTTGAGGAAGCCGGCATCGACAATGGACGACTCATTGAGCGGGTGGATGGAGATGTTGCGAATGCATGCCACGGCAGCTAGAATGAGCGGCGCGTGACTAGACTGTAGCAGGTTCAGCAGGTGCGGGAGTCCGTCGGCACGCACAATCTCGAGCTGGTAATTGACGTCCGAGGCGAGGTTACGGAGGGCGAGAGCGGCCTGGCACTGGACACGCGGAGACGAGGAGCCCATGAGGCTGACCAGGTAGTTGACGAGTCGTGGCTCTGTTTGTGACAGCTTTTTGCGGTTCTCCAGGTCGACAGCGATGTTGCTCAATGCAGTAGTGCAGTAGTACTGCACGTCGGCGTCCTTGGACGACAGCAGCGAAACAAGCACTGGAATGGCACCGGCGTTGACGAGTTCCTGGCGGTTCTCGTCCGAATGAGTCATGTTGAGAAGAGCACCCGTGGCATTCCGCTGCACACGCATGTCCTTTGACTTGGCTAGCTTCGTCAGCGGTAGCAGCGCACCGGAGCGAGCAATCTTGGCTTTATTGTCCTCGTGCGTGGCGAGGTTGGTCATGCATCCAACGGCATTGCACTGCACTTCGACGTTGGGCGACATCATCTGGCGGATGAGCGGCTCGAGACCGCCCATCTCAACGACAAGACGCTTGTTTTCGTTGTTCACGGCGAGGTTGCCGAGGGCTGCGCCGGCAGCACGTTGGATCTCGACGTCGGAAGATTGCAGCAGTAGCAAAATGGGCTCCAGGGCCTGGCGACTGACTGGGCGGATGTACTTTTCGGTGATCTCGGCGAATGCGAGCGCAGCGCTGCGCTGCAGGTCAAGGTTGTCCGAGTAGACGAGTGTCGTCAGTGCCTTGAGCGGGCCCTCGGAGAAAAGGTCGACTTCAGCGCGGTTGTCGAGGTACCGCAACAGTACCGACACGGCCTCACGCTCGTTTTCCGCCAACAGCGGCGCATAAGCGCCATCGTTATTGGACGAGTACGAGCTACAGCAGGCACCCATGGTGAAGCGGTGGGAAAGGAGTCGTGGGGGTAGGCGAGAAGACGAGGGGGAGAAGTCGAACCGGATAAACGAAGTTGCGGGCAAAAACAGTCGGGCTATGGATCGACCGGGAACAGTGACAAAGATCGAAGAGACAAGATCCCTCACCAAGCAGAGCTGACCAGTAGGAGCTACGGGAATCTCGATGGGAGGCTTGGCTAGGATTTGATTGGGTTGGCGGGGAACAGGCAGAAAGGAGAGGCAGGCACGAAGTACGGCGGCGCCAGGCTGGGTAACTGGATGCGGCGAGCGGTGTCGGGAAGGGGTATTCGGGCCCCGATGGAGTGACGGCACGAATGGTAGAAGAGCACGCAAGCACACACAAGGGGCAGATGGAGGAACTGACAGTAACTGGGAGAGTTATAATTGGGAAAGATATAGCTGGGAGAGTCGAATATACAGATGGCTTGGCCGGGTACCTACCTGGCTTGCTAATTATGCGGTACGAGAGAAGAAAGATGAACGCAGCACGGCGGATAAGCGACGTATTGACAGGTCGATTAGGGCTAGTATGGAACAGTAGTCTGCATAACTGATATCGGGGAACGGAGGGCCGCTAAACTAGTTTGGCTAACCGTAGTGTGAATTAACTGATAATTGTGAGTGATAGCGCGAGAATACAATTGTCAATAGAGTTAGGAGAATAAAGTTGGAGAATGGAAGTGCGAGCACTTTGCAAGGGTGCTGTCTTGCACTATCGAGAGCATCTACTAGCATGATGGGCAGTAATGTCGAATTAATTGATCAACTGCGTTTCAACTAATATCAACAGTCGTGTGGGGGTAGCAGCGGATGAGACATGGGATAAGGCATTGGCCCTGGTTTACTCGGCAATTGCTCAGGACGGTCTAGTCGACAGATATAGCGTACTAGAGTACGACTCGAGCACCAAAGTGCGCTAGCAGTTGAGCTAACACGACCGTTAATGAATATATTAATAGACTAACTGCCTAGGCTCAAACTAGGCTAGTAAATCAGACTCAGCATACGCCGACATGCTCAGCTCTCCCTACAGCTCTCCCTACAGCTCTCCCTACAGCTTGGCCTCAGACAGCTCGTAGGCAAAGCCGAGGGTCAGCTTCGCATGCTCAAGCATGTGGTCAAAGTCCAGACGGTCAACAGTGTCCTTGGTGCTGTGGATAAACTGGTCCGAGTTTTTAGCAATGCTCTCAACGACAAACGCACTGGGATAGTCAAACTTCATGGCCGAGGCGTGGTCAGAGCAGGCGTATCCACACTCCGTCTCCACATAGCCAATGTCGCAGTACTCAGTGACAATGAGCTTGGTATAATTGGTGAGGTACTTGTCAGTGAAATCGGTGATAATAGCAACCTTGTCGGGGTTACCGTTGGCAGTAGTTCCAGCGGAGTAGCCAGCCATGTCCTGCTGCAGCATGGCCTTGACATCGACACCGGCCAGGTCGTACGCAGCAAAAATGTCCTGGCTACCCAGCAGACCCAGCTCCTCAGCAGAGTACCAGTGGAACTCGAGAGTATTGCGGGGTTCAAAGCCCGACTCGGCGAGTACCCGGAACACTTCAAAGATGACCATGCTGCCGGACCCATCGTCGTCGGCGCCGGGAGCACCCAGTAGCGATGGCACCCAGTAGTTGATCGAGTCCAGGTGCGCACCGATAACGATGACGGACCCGGGGGACTTAGAGCCAATGATGCGCGCAATGACCGACCTCTGCTTCCATTCGTGGCTGACGAGACTGACGTTGAGGTTTGCCACCGGTGCAGCGGCAGCCACGGCCTTAACCTGCTCATAAAGCCACAGCGAGCTCTCAAGGCCCGAATCGCTCTTGGCGTAGCGCGTGAAATAGGACGTGAACTGGGTCAGTGTCGACTCAAGGTCGGCCTTGCTGAGGTTGCCAATGAGTGAGTGCACTTCTTCCTTAAACGCCAGTTCCGAAGGGAAGTGAGACTTCCGCATCGTCTTGACGCGCGAATCGTAGTAGTCGGCGTGTGCCGTGACGTCAATAAAATTGGTACCCTGACGCTTGAGTTCGAGCACCTCGTTCTCGGTCATCCACTGGCGGGTGTTCTCGTCGAGCTCAATGAGATGCTCGGACCCTGCACCGAAACGCAGCTGGTCCAGACTGGCGAGGGCATTGGAGCCAAGCCCCGACAGGCCCGTCAGGCTGAGGGCCGTTGCAGATCCCACAGTCAGAGCAGCAGCTATAATGGAGTACTTCATTGTTGCAGAAAGGTACAGTATGCTAGCAAGGAACTCGGTTGCGGATGACTATAGACACGGCACTCGGTGCCCGATTAGGCTGTTGCCTGCAGCAATGACGTTGGGGACTGCAGTAGAAGCGCAGGGCTAGATAAAGGGAAAAGAGGCTCATGGCGCTCGTCTGGCCATTGTACGTCATGCTCAATGTTGTGTGTGCCATCAGCCAGCTCTACGTTTGACGAATTGGCAGATGAATGGCAGATGAGTCTGGTAGATCAGCTCGATATAACCGTGCGTTAGCGCCGGTAGATCCATCTGATAGTCTGTGCATCACCGAACGGCTCGCTTCCAGTGACCGCTCCAGACGTTTAATGGCACATTTAACGACGAGACCGTAACTCAGACTGATTGTGTTGAAAGAGCTAGATATCGTATTAATTGTGTTGTTTATAGGGCATGCAAAGATGTGGCTACTACGCAGATCACTGTAAAAGTGAGCCGTTCGATGAGATGATCGTTGGTGATATTAAAGATTTTTGTACATTAATAAATATCTAAATTAAATAAATAAGGCTCAAGGCCGGTAGTTGTTTTGATGTTTACTGGCGGTACTTGGGCAGGTTGCTGTCCGAGATAGCGTCGCCAGAGATGAGAGTGACAATCGAGCGGAGGGTCTTCTCGACTCCCTTCTTGACAGAAGCAGAGGCAGACTTGGTAGGAGCAAGAGTGGCAGCCATTGTTGTGTGTGTGTTGTAGTAGTTTGAAGTGTGAATGTTCAACTGATAGATGTTCAACTGATGAGGAGTCAATTTGGAGTGGACACGACCCCCTTATATAGTTGTTGGTCGAGCAAGTGCTGACCAACGGAGCTGGCAAATTTACTCCGGCCGCCTTGATTCGAGCATATTCCTGAAGATTCTGACTAACATAACTGACATTTGCTTACATTTTGGTGGTGCACAGCCTTGCTGGGTGGTGGGAGCAGTTGCCCGATTAGGCAGGGCCGTTACAAATGCAGCGTGAAAAATTTTGGGCAGCCGTGCCGGTCCCGACTCTGCACGGTGCAATGCGGGTTTAACTTACATGTGATTCATCGCTAACGGCATGACTTGGCGCAGGGGGGCTGGAATGGCTGTTTATAGCAACTAACACGGATAAACAATGACGCGATCGACCGCAATGTCGGCCATAGCCGTTGAATGCCGTTAACTGCCGTGATCCCTAACGGCAGTCATCCCGAGCAACCGTTGCGGCATGCATCACATCTCAGCAAGATTCCCAAGAATAGAATGATCCCCGCAAGTAGCTGATCCAAGTACCAAATATTGATACTGTGTACACTGGCTATGTACCGACTAACTGTTGATACCATTAATATGAGTTCATTAAATATATGCCTTAAATAGAAGTAGCGTGAGAGCTAATGGTGCCGATTACCAGCCCATCTGAGGGACGGGTCGCTGGTTATCAGTGAGAGCGCTGCCGGCGACAACATTGAGGACAGAGTGGAAGAACTTCTCGATGGAAGTCTTGGCAGAGTGGTTGTTGTTCTTGTGGGCGGCCATTGTGGTTGTGGTGGTGTGCGATGTTTGAGTGTTGATTGTGTGCGTTGTTGTTGTTTGTTCAATTGCTTGATGAGGACTACAAGGAGGGACGAAGCGCCTCTTTTATATTCAGAATCCACAGGCTATCAGGTGCTCACCAATATGCCGTGTTTGCCGTGGTGTTACTTACCAGCACTAAGTTTCGGAAGATTCCTGTGCCGGCGATCTCGTGGCCATCGGGTGCGGCGTAGCCTGGGCCGGCGGCAGCCGTGCCGGTCTGCCGGCCGGCTCAACCCGACGAGGCTGTGCAACTTTGGGTGAGTCGGGCCGTCGGCAACCGCACAGCCACGCCATTGTGCAATGTTCGGCGCAGGGTCTGAAGCAATCACGCTCGGGCCCCGGATCTCAACGGTTACAACATGTCACGCGTACGGCCTCGGCCCTTCATGCACTTGATCCCTCGTGTCCCCGGTGAACAATGCGAAGCACAGTCATACGGTTAGCTTGCCGTGATCATGCTACAACTTCCCTGCCAAGTCTCAATTGATTCGAACGTTTCATTATCCATTAAGACCTATACGTAATACACTGAAAGTCACTGAAACTAACCCTATAAGCAAAAAAAGTCGTACCATAATGAGACCCGTGTGCTGTTACAGCAGTAACGCTGTTGCAGAGCTATCTACCGTCGATAGTCGGGCAGGTTGGAGTCGGAGATGGTTTCACCAGACACAAGACGAATGATCAGGGTGTACACCTTCCAGGCACCATCCTTAACGGACTGAACATATCCGACAGGAGCATCAGAATCTGGGGACTCGGGGTGTGAGTGGGCAGTAGACGTGTGCGGTGCGGACATTGTGGGCGAGCTGTTCTGGTGGACTTGTGATGGAGTTCTGGTGCGTGGTTAAGTCACGGCTCAAGATAGTGAAGAGCCCTCAGGGGGATGGAAGTCTTTTATAGTAACGGAATCACGCTACATTGAAATTCCGCGGATATTCTTATCAGTGTTTTCACGCAGCCATTTCGGTGCCATGTCATGGGCATAGGACAAGGCATTTCCATTGCGCAATCTTACTAAACGATTCCCGATCCGGCGATCCATGCGCACGGCTGCAGCCCCGTTTGATTCATTATCAGTTGCAGACAAAAGTCACGCGTTCAAAGGGGTACAGGAGACCCCGCAACAATTACCGCGCACAATAATAATGTCTACTGGCGAGGAGACTACCTGGTGTGGGTGATAGTATGCTCCCTGCGATGACGATGCCACGATTTCTCGAGACCTTGTTCTGCCGCATTACTAAGACGAGGGCGTCGACGCCTGATCTGCGATGAGAATTGCCGTATCTGAAATTAAACTCAGTAGCATACTAACTGACGAATATTGGACTTAGTCAATATCGACCGTGCCTGATGCACTTTGCTTAATCTGGCCGTACAATACGGATCAACACGACAAGTCTTGGTCGTGTTGGTTTGCGGTGAATCTCGTACAATGGAAGACTGAACTACGCAGGCTCTCGGATAGCAATTGGCAGAGCTTCAGGGTTCTACCCCGCCAAGTGGAGCAGTAGGTATATGGCCGTTGTTACATCTGAAATAAATCCTAATAAATAACCAGTTCAATTCAAGATAGACAATAATAAATAAGAAGCACGAAGTGCGTTTACTGGCGGTAGTTCGCCAGGTTGTCGTCAGAGATGGCGTTGCCAGAAACAACAGCCAGGACCGAGCGGACAGTCTTCACGACTCCCTTCTTGACGGAAGAGGTGGTGGTCTTAGAGGGAGCAAGAGTGGCAGCCATCGTTGTAGTAGTAGTGTTGGTGGTTGTAGTAGCTTGATGTGCTAGATGTTCAAGTGAATTGATGAGGAGAAACGTGGATTCAGCTGGCCTTTTATACTCAGACTTCTGCAAGGTCATTCGAGTCATTGAATCGAGTCATCACGCCTGAGCTGGTATTTGTCATCTGTGGTTTAGTCATCGATATTATTAAGCCAGCCCTACACCCTTGATGGGGCATCTGCCTACGTTAACTCAGTAGCTTGCTAATTGACAACTTTAGCGCTATGTCGATATCAACCGTGCCTGATGCGCTTCGCTCGATTTGATCATACGGATTACAAATACAATAAGGTTCGGACGTATTTGCTCGAGATGGCTCTCGAAGCGACAATTAGTCAGACCCTCAAGCAACAACTGCCAACGGAGGTTCAGAGATTCAAACGTTGCAGCAATTGGCAGTCATCCAGACTTACATCGGTCAAGTACACTTGGCGGAGTAATCACTATATTGACGATTGCTAGAGCTATAAGAGGTTTCAATAAATAATAGGATCAATTAAAGATACATAATAAATAGGAAGCACATAGTTGTGCGTTTACTGGCGGTAGTGAGCCAGGTTGTTGTCCGAGATGGCGTTGCCAGAGACAACAGCCATGATCGAACGGACGGTCTTCTCGACACCCTTCTTGACGGAAGAGGTGGAGGACTTGGAGGGAGCAAGAGTGGCAGCCATTGTTGTAGTAGTAGTGGTGGTGGTGGTTGTAGTAGCTTTGATGTGCTAGATGTTCAAGTGAATTGATGAGGAAACAAGTGGATTCAGCTGGCCTATTTATATTCAGAGCTGTGCGCGCTGGATCTTGCATTGCGCTTGAGCAGGCATTTGTCATCCGCATTTTAGTCATCGGCATTATTATGCCGTCAGCCTTGCAACCTTAATGGGACATTTTGTTACATTTGCTCGGCACTGCATTGCCGTACGCCTTAGTGGCACCCAACGCCCGTTTCGGCACGCCCACCGCCGATATCAAAGTTTTCCTCAGCCGTGCCTCCCGGCCCGGGCCCCAGAAGCCGCGCTAGAGTTAGGTACTCCAACATTTCCGCCAGTGCAGCGTCTGAAGCTGCAGCTTTGTGCTATCAGGGAGAAACCGCCAACGCGAATGTCTGGGGTATCTAAGAGCGAGAATTGCTAATTGTTCACGAAGTTCTTAAGGCGACAACACGGATCGGATACTGATGGCATTTGCATTGTTCGGAGCTACTCTAGCACACTGTCAAATGGAGGTAGTAGCACTGGTCAAATTGACCGCCATAGGAGTTCTCGCGCTTCTACAATTGGAAGAGCCAAATAGAGACACGATACCTACTGTATGAAGATATTGTGATAAGAATAGTTCCTTTGCGGGTAGTAACCTTGACGGTAGAGCAGCAAGATGTCTATTGCACATTGAATCTATTACACACTGAATTGGCAGTGCAGATGCGTTACTGTGAATGGTTCGTTACAAAAACATTAATTAATCGATACATAGGTTGTCCGAGAATAAATAGAGGGTGCTAGTTATTGCTAGTCACCGTTTACTGTCGGTAGTTGGGCAGGTTCTTGTCCGAGATGGCGTTGCCAGAGACAAACGACACAATAGAGTGGACGACCTTCTCGGCGCCCTTCTTGGCCTTGAGAGAGGCAGAGGACTTGGTGGGGGCGAGGTTGTTGGAAGGAGTAGACATTTTTGGTGGTGTTGATAGTGGTTGATGAGGATCTAGAGGCGGATCGCAGCGACCTTTTATAATCGGCAACTGATGTGCTTGCCACGTTCCATGTGATCATTCGGTCAGGTTATTACATGTTACAAAGCATGCATAGCCGCGAAGAGCTGCTGCCTCATTAGGCCGGCGTGTCGTTCCCGAACCTTAAAATTTTTTCCAGCCGCGCCCCCGGGGACAAAAATAGCTTCCGCTCATCGCGCTAGTGCCGTGACACTGGGCATGTGTGCACTTGTCATTTAACGTATATGGGTCATAACTGATACCACAGAATACAGCAGAATACGTCTGGCTATGGCAGTTATGGCTTGTTTGCTCGTTTTCGCTACTGTCGATTCCAAATCAGCCCCCATGCCAATCGACCCCCACCGTCGGAGGGCCCGACCAGCACGCATGTCGCTGCTGTGACGCCAGCCCCTGCCTTTCGCACTGCTCCGTAGGGCGTGCACGAAGTACCAGATGGAGGCCCCATTTGACGTGTCCCGCAGGTAGCAAAAGCAATTCAGGGCGACAAAATTTTCAGCCTTGTAGTTGAGCCTTTCGCTAACGGTAATTGTCGGCGCACAAATACCCGCATGTCCTCTAACGGTGATTACACGCGACGGGACCACTCGTTTCCCCCACGCGTCATGGCGCAAGGGTGCAGTTGACCGTGTACGGAAATACTCCCGGAACCGCAAAGGTGCTTTTTCATAGCCGGCAACCGAGGCCCGATCCCCGTGCCGGCACCGTGTCAGATCGAATGCTGGCAATAGCAACAGATGAAGAATACTTCGTACGCAAATCCTTGTTCATAGACTGCTGGATTGCTTTTGGATGTAGCTGAAAAAATACTATGCAATTTACTCGGGCCAGCACTACGGAAATCGCATGTCCGCATCTCAACTCCGGATTATTAGGCCATTTGGTCGTCATTAAACTAGTCGGATTTTTAGCCAACTTGGTCGTTCATTAAACTAGTTGACTAGGTATATTCACAGTTGTCAAGGGCGAATAGTCGCTGAGAGCTGCTTGCGCTTGCTAATCATGCAGTGCCCGCAAGCATCAGCTCGAGCAGCCAATCGCCGCCAAACCACACTGATTCGAATCGGCGCATGCCGTTGGCATGGAGCGCCGCTTTCGGCAGCCCCACATCAACTACATAGTTGTTCCACTCGTTAAGGCCAATCACGCCTGCCAGGTGTGCGTTGAGCAGTCCAGTCAACGGGAATCCACAAGACAGCACCCATTTGGCGCGCATATACAGCTGTGAGCCCGTAGCGAGGCCCGTCGACGAGTCTAGGCCAGCCGGAACATCAATCGAGATAGTGCCGGCGCGCTGGCGGTTGGCCCATTCAATGAGTCCCAGTGCAATTGATACAATTTCCTCCTCCCAGTCGTCCTCGAATGTCGACCGGTAGCCCTGCAGCCCGTCGACGATGAGCTCGACAGGACTCTCGTAGTTTTTCAGTAGCGGCGTCAGCTGGTCGAGACGTGATACGACCTTACCGCCAGCACCCTCGAATGCCTTAATCGCTGTCTTGATCGTGTCGGTATTACCTACCTTGCCATCTTTTCCGGGCACAACTGCCACGACGTTGACCTGGCGGTTGGCAAGGTGGCGCGATGCAACGAGCGCCCGGTAACCGGCCTTGTTGTTGCCAGCCAGAGTAACAACAAGCGGGCGTGAATTATGGTTCTTGTCGCTGAACCGAGACGAGCCTCCCAGGGCCTTGACCGTCAGTTGCGCTACACCACGTCCGGCATTCTCGTGGAGTACCACATCAGAGAGCCCGAATGTCTCGCAGGCTATCCGTTCAAGCTCTACCATCTGAACTGGAGAGGCGCACGGGCATGCCATGCCGGTGTTCGACGTGAGGAAATGCGGCTTGCTAGCGGGAGCGTCGAGAGTCGCCGATGCCTTTCTAAGCTGCTTCAGATTGCCCTTCTGCTCATTTTTCGACACATTCAGTTGTGACATACGTGCATTGGCGTCGTCCACGCCCTGATCCTTGAAGTCCCACGGCGAGCTCGCCGCAATGACCATCTCCTGATTGCCGTACTTCGCCTCTGGCGCACGCTTGTTAAAGGCGACAAGGCGGTCAGCAGGTGCAATGTTGTCATTGACCCGCAGCTCCTCAAACACCGAAGCCTTGTCAAACCGGTCCAGGTTGGCCTGGAAATCAAAGTCCGTATCGGGCAGATCAGTGATGTCTTCTGTGGCCCAGCCATCAGAGTCCTGGCCGTACTGGTATGATTTGGTAGGCTTCTGCTTGGCGTGTATCTTCTTTTTCTTCTGGCCAGGCTTGCCGCGGGCCTGGGGCTTTGGCGAGTAGGCCTCTTCGGCAGTGTATGGTTCTGCGTCGACAGAGCTATCGTCTGAATCTTCAGCTGGTGCCGCAGCTATGGGAGCTGCAGAGATGATGGCTGGGTCGACGAATGCTGGCGCTTGCGTCTGTTCCGGTGGTAGAAGATCGAGATCGGCGATCTGTGAGCCGTTGACGATGAAAGTGGGCGCGGACATTCCAGTGTTGAATTTCACTTGTATTAGCAGGGCGGGGCCAATTGGGCAGGAGCTCACCGTCGGAGAGCATCAGCTGGGTACCAGCGACGTTCTGCACGAGGCCGCGCAGTCCAGTGCCGTCACTGAGCGTCACGCGCACATGGCGCCCGACGAATTGTGTAGCCATGGCGAGTCAATGGAATGGAGAGATGGTGAGATGTACAAAGCTTGAAGAGATAGTGGTGGGGCATGGATCGAGAAGTGGCGGGCATGCGAATGATGCAGTAAAGGGTGGGAACAGTTCGTCTGCCCTGAATAGTACTCTCCGTTAATGGCATATTCTGTTTGGCGGCGTATCTTCCGGTCGAGCCCGGCAGATCTGCTCATCGTTGGTGATCTATCTCGAAAGTCGGGGATACCGTTACGGGAGGTTGCCTGGCGATCACTCAGTCGCCTGAGAAGCAACCCGCAAGCGAGGGAATTCAGTAATCAGGCCACTACGTTTCGCATCTCTTCTATGGACTGTTGTTATTGGACTTCGTCAGTGAACTTCGGTGTCGTCTTCTGGAATCTACTGTGTGAAGGCTATCGTGGGTAATATGGTAAGATGCGATTGATGCAAATAAATACTCGACTCCGAATGCAAGGTCAATAAATAGATTAGCAGTCAGCGAAACATGTGACTGGGCGGAGACGAAAAGTGCTGGACAGCAGGCGGGGTGCGCCAGTAAGGCAGACTGGGCGCAGCTGGCGACAAAAACTGCGGGTACGCAGTTGTCACTGGCCCACGCGAGCGCACTACAGTACTGGGAGTGTAGTGCTGTAGCTCAAACTGGTACTGCTGGGGCAGCAGGTAGGATGGATCTGTAGACGGCAGGTAGCCGTAATGCGGAGAGAAGGTCTTCTTCTGTGACAGCACATAATAGACGGGGGCCGACGAGAGCATGGGGCCCGTGCGCACGAGGGGAGGCGGCACAGCGTTCGAGAGAGTGCGAATGGGAATGACATTAGCCGCAAACGACGGCTGCATCGACTCTGGCGACGTGGAGTTGGAGACGCCCATAACCGAGGGCAGCGGCGGAATGGGCAGGGCATGCGCAATGGGGCCGTGAGCAGGGCCAAAATGGCGCTTTGCTTCTGGCATAAACGGCTTTGTGTCCTCTGCAAACAGCGTGTAGTTGCGTTTGAGGGTTGCTGGCGTGATACTGGGGGTCGGCAGAGCGGTCATTTGAGGAATGGGTGCAGCATATGGCATGACGGGGGCTGCGATTGGCGCGAATACGTCCGGAGCAATGGGCAGCGATGCTGGTACGGGCAGCTGGGCCTGTGCTTTGCACGACTGCGCCGTTGGAGATGCGAGCGGTGCATACACATGCTGCGCAAGACCTGGCAGCGGTAGAGGAGACACGCCCGGGGTAACGGGAGCATTACCCATGGACATGACGGCGTAGTGGATGTTGAGCCAGACCTTGAGCTGGCGCTGCCATGCACGCCACTGCTCGACCTTGACATAGGTGCGGTAATGCATATTGGTGAGAAACTCGATCTCCATGGCCGACAGTTCGGCGAGCGGGAGGCGTGTGATGTCAGACCACGTCTTGTTCGTGTAGGTATTGTCATCGAGGTATTTGTTGGCGAGGATCATAGCAACAGAAAAAACTCGGTACTCTGAGTCGGCGCTGCCGACAATTGGCACGGGTGCCATCTTCTTGAGTCTTAGCACATATAGGAGAGCCAGCGACACGGCAGTCGGCGGCAGTTGTGTGCGGTTGATGACATTGACGACAAACTGCTTAAATGCAGCGGTAGGCAGAGTGTGCGGGCTCAGCTCGGCCGCTGCCGAGTAGCTGTTGTATGTCTGAGCTTCATTGAATGCCCGTGTTAGCAGATTCATGTCGTTGAACCACAGCAGACACACAATGCTGGCAACATTGTTGAAGTATATGAACATTTTGCGGGGTGTAGACGACGGTGGAGCCGGTTCAGCAGCCAGAGGCGGGAATCGGTTGTACGAGCAGTCCGAAGCACGCAGCGGCGACGAGACCGTCATCGACGTCGTAGCCAGCATGTCGACACGTACAGTCACTTCGGGTAATTCGGGTTAAAATTTACGATTCAATTTGTCGGCTTGTTGTCGATTTCTACTTGTTGTATTTGTCGTTACACTTGTCGTTGTGTGTCGTGTTATTTCGTTTGTAGTTGTGATTTCGTAGTGTGTTTGTAGTTCTCGTTGAATGTCGTCAATAGCCGGGCATAGTGGGGTAACGGCAGGAGAGCCAAATAGGGTCGAGGCATTGATAAATATTTATATCCAGGGGCGGAGATCATAGAGGCCGCAGCCACCGCGCCGGACCGCTGCGAGGCACCAGTGCAGCCGAAAAGGACCGTGGCATGTTGCTTCTTTCTGCCATGAACAGACGACTTTTGCAACCAACGTAAACGTTAGTTAGAGAAGTTGCATTTACGCCAGTTTGAGCTGGGGGAGCCAAAAGCAAACGTGGGCAAATTGGCCAAAAAGCACTGCGCGCCAAAAGCAATGCCAAGGCGTTCGATGCGGCATGCCGGGCAGGAGGTGAGCCCCAGTGGATTTAGGAGTGGAGGGCAGTCAGGAGTAAATTAAGAAAGAGAGAGAAGCTGGGAAAATGGGCTGGATAGCTTATACAAGTGAGGGATTAGAGGTGGAGAGCTCTGTGTGGGGAGAGCTTGGTGGAACGAGAGAAAGCGCGGCTATGGTGCTGTTGCCGCAGTCTTTACAAAAAGCAACGTGCAAAAAACAAACCCGTCATAGGCCGTCGGCTGGGTTATGGAATTTTTTGCCCCAGACAGATACAGCCACTGGCTGGTTGCCGTATGCAGCCATGGTCATTGCCATAAAGCTGTTTGCTGCACGGTACCGGTTTTGCCCTGAACCCTGTGACCCAGCATGCCGCGCGAAGCCACCAAAAGGGGTGACGTAGAGAACGACTCATCGGTGGCAGGCAGTGCCGGAGAAGCGAGGGAGTTTGCCGGCGACGTCGGATGGAGGGGAAGGAGAATAGGGAGAAGTCAGATACAGATAGATTACAGTACAGAGAGAATACAGGGAGAATACAGTACAGTACGACGCATTACAAGGCACCACACAAAAGTACATCAGGCTACGGGCATCGTATAGGGGAGGTTGCTGGCGAGCCGAGTGGAGCAGCCCAGGCCATGTCATAATCCTATCGTGGCCCAGCCGGTGGCCGATCGCTGTTGATGCATAATGAGGCAACCACAGGCGGCTCATTACATGCTAGGTTTTTTTCAGGGGGCGAGCAGGGTAGAGGAGGTGCAGGGAAAAGGGAGGGAAAACAGTCTGAGGGCAGGGGAGGGTACATCAGGCAGTACCAGAGTGTCAGAGTAGCAGAATGCAGAATGCAGCAGAGTACAGCGGACAGAATAGCGTAGACTCGGGACTTTGTACTCGGTACTCTTTCACTTTTACTTTACTCTTTTCCTTTGCTCTTCTCTCCACTCTTCTCTATACTCTTCTCTCTACTCTTCTCTTTACGTTTCTCTTTTCTTTCTCTTTTCGTTTCTCTTTTCGTTTTCCACTCCGCACTGATTACGTTTGACTATCCGGGCAGTCTGACTTGCCATGCCTCGCGCCCAAATCGGTAATGCGTCTACATGAACGCCAGCCGGCTCGACCCCTGCCGCATGGGTCACGGGACAGGCCGCCGCCCAAACCACAATCTCATGCAAATCAAACTGCTACCTGCACAGCTGCAGCCCGAAACGGTTTTGGTCCTCCTTTGTTCTTGCCCCTCGCTTGGCCATCCCCAGCCCCAGCAAATCGGGCCAGCCGCGCAGCCCAACACGGAGGCTAGTGTCACGAGTGTCCGTACCACGTGGGGGAAGTGGAGTACGCTTCTCGACCAGGCAATCCGGGCACCCTTGTTCCCATCTGGGTGTGTCTGTTACTGCGTAAAACCATGCTCGTTGTATTCCAGTTTGCTCCAGTGTCTTGTTCGGCACTCGTCTGTCCTACGATAGCACTCTGCCCCAGTTGCTTTTTGCGCACTAGTGGTGCCTCAATACGACTGGTTGCACCCAACGTCACAGCCCAAATTGGTGTCCCCGCCATAGCGAGCCAAACTTAGATTTTCTTGGCTGGGCCATGGGGATGACGGGACAGGGGCCTGTACAGGGGGAAACCCAGCGGTGCGGGTACCAGCAAGGCACACAATTAAGCCAAACACTAGCCAAACGCAAATGCTAAAGGCAAAAAATGTGCTTAGCAACCCCCTTTCCCCCGCCGAGTTACCAGCACCAGCACAGATTTACCGGGTTTGTGGGTCGCGTAATCGTGCCTCTAGACCTGCCGATTGGAGACGCCCACTAACTTTTCGCTAAATTTGTGTCTGGCAAGCAAGCCGAGCGTGCATTGCGATCCATCGGGCGCCTGGAAAAGCAACGCCGGCGTTGGCGGCGCCGCGGCAGTGCCGTCACGCCTGGCACGGCAGGCCCGGGGTCGTCGCGGCGGGAGCGGAACAGTGGAGTTGGCACGGCGGAGATCAACTAGTGCTAACCTTCGAGCATGACCAAGACCCGTTATGGCCGTCTTGTGACCGTCCTGTGACCTTCACCAGTCTGACCAGCCTCAACCTTGTGGCAACTGACACCACCCTCTAACGCCCCAACCTCGTGCTACCTCAATCTGTGACCTCAATCTGTACCAATGTCACTTCAAACTTACAAGCGCCTTTGCCTTGCCAAAGGGGTAGCTGGTTGGCGCTGAGACATGCGTGCCTAGTAGCGCTGGAACCGACGCGCAGCAACGCCAGTGGCGGCCCATTTGCGCCCATTTGCGCTGCCCGTTGCTGGCGGTACAATTGCGTTGCCTGTTGCGGAGCTGGCGCGGTGCCCCAGTGGGGCGTTGGGCCCAAATTAGTGCGAGGTACGCGGCCGGTTGCGGAAAGGCACGAAGCGATCTACTGACAAATACCAGCTGGTGGTGCATGGACATGTGCTGTGTCAAGGGGCCTGACCAAGGGCACAGGCAAAGAAGGGCTGGTAGGTTGGGGCTTGCTTTTGCGCGGATACGGAGACGCGGCATTGAGGGAGGGGAGGGAGTCGGCATTGAGGGCCGATAACCGGAGGAGGAGAGGGAAGAGGAGGAGAGGGAATAGGAGAGGGAGGAGAGGGGAGAAAAATGAGGGTGGAAAAGGAGGACAGGAAGGTATTGGGGGGACACAAAGATGGGGGCACACAGTGGAGCGGTGGAATGGTGTGGAGCCGATTAGACGAGAACAGAGCACTTGTTACGGGTCATCATACTACACTCCTTAACGCTCACTCCTCACTCATGACCGCGGCTCGACCAGGGTCGGAACTGCGCTAAAAGCAACCCGCCCCGCTGGTAATATTCTAAACAGGATCAGCCTCTGCAATGCAACGCGTGCGGCCACCAAAATTTGTCTGGGCCAGTTCCCTGACTATCGTTTTTGCTTTTCCACCATCGGGAGTTTCGGCTGCGTGGACACTGGTCGCTAGGCTGCCTGCCCACTGCGTTGCTGTAGATCGTGGAGCAATTTACGAGTACTGCTCAGCACCGGTCTGCAGCCACTTTGCACTTGTGCGTGTCGGAAACGGGCCGGCAAAGTGCCGGCAAAAACCAAGAGCAGGCAGCAGGCAAGAAGGCAGGCTGAAAATAGACAACCAAGCCCACCAGTCTGTCGCGTGCCCATCCTTGTCCCCCGCCTCCACCTATTCCCACTTCCCACCGCCCGTGACCACCCTCTCCACCCTCTCCACCGTGTCCACCCCCGTTTCGACCCGCCCGTATCCAGCTTGTCCACCCCTCCACCCGTGCTCTTCTTTTCTTGGCTCGCGTCCCCGCTCGCGTCCTGCCAAACACGCTAACTGCTCCTGGCAATGCGCTTCTCCACGTCGATCGGGGGCTATGACTGCTAGGCCCCGTCCGTTCTAGGCGCTCTCTAAACTGTAGTAGCCCACTCGTGCAGCCAGCAGATCTCGACATGTAAGTCCATGCGCCCTCTGCAGCGATTCTTGGCCCCGTCTGCAGCCTGCCCTTCTGGGCCCCCGCTGCACCTCGACTATTTTTTTCTTCATGTTTGATGCTCTCCGTGCCCTGCCCACTTTGGCTGCCTGCTGCTTGCCTGATCGGTGCTGGGGGCGGGTCTCAACAAACTTAGATGCCGGCGTGTATCACTGCTGCAGCTCCGACAACTCTGCACTCGGGCCCACCGCCAGGTGGACACAAAAACAGGCGGATAGGCGGAACAGCGGCCAAGCCGGAACGGGCCACTAACCAAGAGGCCACGACACGACCGGCGTATCCGGATCTAGCCGTTGTTGGCTGCAAGCCTCATTTTGCTAGCCTCATTTTATTCGCCGCTTATGTAACCAAGCCGTGTGTTCAGCCGTAACCTGCACCGGCCCGCCAGCGAGTAGACGAGGACGCAGTGAACAAAGCGACAAGTACGACATACGCTGTTTAATCCACAATCGGCAATCTACAATCCACAGTCTAGAATCTACAGCCGCCATTCTCTACAATTCCACCTCTACCTGTTCATTACTCTGTACAGTCGTCAAGCCTCATTCATACTCATTCTCATTCATACTCATACTCATTCATGTCCTTCATTGCCATCTACAGCCTACACCGTAAACCTCACATACTGCACCCTACTACTGCACTCGCCCCACTGGCGTACCTCACGTTCAAATATGCCGTCTGATGGATTTCCCATTTCAGCTCGAACAACACCGGCCGTGCAGATATCGGCCCGTACCCTGACAGCTACTTCCATATCGACGTCTCATCTCGACGTTTATCGTAACAGTGAGGTTCTACAGACCATGTGCGCGAGCTGACCTCCACGTACAAATATAGCCAACACGTCGCGTGTCTGGTGAACATCATCAACCATGTTGCGCCTTGCCCAGCTCCTCGGAGCGCCTCTCGGAGCGCCTTTGCGAACGCCTTTGCGAGCGCCTCTGCGTGTACCCTTCGCCTCCACCCGTCTCTCTTGGAGTCTTCCCTCTCGCTCGGCCTCGTCCTTTGCGCTGCGCGACTACCAGAAGGAATGTATTGAAGCATGCTCGGTGGCTTTCAAAAAGTATAACCGCATCGCTGTAAGCATGCCTACCGGTAGTGGTAAAACAGTAAGTCCATTGATCCCTTGCGCTCACGCTAACCAAGGCCACTTTTCTCCAGCTCCTCGACACCATCAAGCCCAAGGACAAGCGCCGCGTCAAACACATTATTGTTGTGCCGCGCAAGGAGATTGTCGAGCAGGTCTGCCGTCACGCGGCCGCCGTCTACCCCCACAAGAAGGTAGCCATTGAGATGGCAAAGCACCATGCGCCGCCCGACGCTGACATCATAGTCGCGTCCGTGTCGTCGCTGTGTCGCGAAACGCGTTTGGCGCGCTTTGATCCGGCCGAGGTCGCCTCCATCATCATTGATGAGGCCCACCACGCGGCCGCACCGAGCTACCGCAAGATCCTCAACCATTTTGGCGCCAGCTCCGCTGACTCGCCGGTCAAGGTCATTGGCTTCTCAGCTACGCTGTCGCGCCACGACGGTCTCGCCCTTGACAAGTCCTTTGACTACATTGCCTTCCACAAAGATCTCCCTGAACTCATCCATGACCAGTACCTGTGCCCCATCAAGTTCACCACCGTGCTCACCAATGTCGATCTGGCCAAGGTCCGCAAGTCGCGCAACGACTTTGTCACTGCGTCTCTGGCAAAGGTCATTGACTCGCCTGAACTCAATGCGCTCGTGTTCAATGCGTGGAAGTACCACCCTGCAAACTCAACGCTCGTCTTCTGCGTCGACATTGGCCATGCCGAGAACGTGGCCGACATCTTTCGAGGCTCAGGTGTCGACGCCCACGTCGTGACGTCCAACACTCCTGCCGACGTTCGTCGTGACCTTATTGCAAGGTTCTCGGACGGCGACATTCCTGTCCTCGTCAACTGCGCTATCTTCACCGAGGGCACTGATATCCCCAACATTGACCTCATCATCCTTGACCGCCCTACCCGTTCTCCTGGCCTGCTGATGCAGATGATTGGCCGTGGTCTCCGCAAGCATGCCTCTAAGAGCGCGTGCCGCATCATCGACATGTTTGGCACAACTGCCAACGTCGAGGGCCTCGCGACAGTACCTCTGTTGGCCGGACTCGATCCTGACAGCATCGAGAAGGTTGTCCCCAAGACTGTTACCATGACAAGCTCTGTCTCAATCTCCCCCGGCCTCCCCGAACCTATTGTCAACGTGTTTCTCGAAAACTTTGACAGCTTTGAGGAGCTGCTCGAAGCAAGAGAACGCACTCGTGCAAAGTCTGTGCCTGCTGCTGGCAGTAGATACAACTGGATCTCGGTCAATAAGTCGACTCACCTACTCATAGGCGACGGCGGGTACCTGCGTCTCTGCGCCGACAAGGGCAAGGGCAAATCCGGCACCACGTACAGTTTGTATAAGTACCGGCCGGCACCGCGGTTCGAGGACTCGCCTGCCAACAAGCACATCAAGCACTTTCGTCAAACGCTGTTCTCGGGTCAGCCGAACTTTAAGTCGGCCCTCAATGCCGCCGACCTCGCCGCCGCCCAAGCGTTCCCCAGCCGTATGATCTTGCGAAGCGCTAAATGGCGCACCGAGGAACCGTCGCCCGCCCAAAAGCGAGCCCTCGACCGTATCCTCAGCCGTCAGACTAAAGCGCCCGCTGAGATTGGCCGCATCATTTCCACCATGAACAAGGGCCAGGCAGCCAATCTCATTAACCTTCACTCTGTTGGTTATCGCACGATGCTCGACCGCCTTGTGGCTCCTCCCGAGGACCCGGAGCCCACCGAACCGGCCTATCAGCCCGTCCAAGTGGGCCCGATGGCGAAAGCAGCTCCTCGTCGCACTCCGTCGCGGGCTTGAAACGTGAGCAGATTGCTCATCTATCAAGTGTTCTGCGGCGGCTCATTTAACTCTAATGCTGATCTCTACAGTTGATCTACCACTAGTATATTTATTGAAATAGAATGCCAGAGACTTGATCTCTTATTCCTGGTGCTAGGCCTGTAGACTTTAGCTTGCCCGTCATGTCGCGTATGGTCGTAACTGCCGACTCTAACCGGCCAGATCTTCCTGACCTGCCACCACATGTGACTCGGGCTCTGCAGCAGGAATTCAACGAGGATTTTGGGAACTCAGACGTCAGCTCAGAAGTCAGCGATGACTCGGAGACAAGCAGCGATCCTTGGCACGGTTATGAGACGCGTTTATCCTCTCCACCACAGCCGACGTCGCCCGTAGCTGGCCGCTACCTCCGACCTCAGCCACTGAACCTGCCGTTGACAAACACTCCCATAGACGCCTACCCGCTGTCTCCACACTCTAGAGCTCCGAAGTCGGGGATTCTGCTCAACTCGGGATACCAAGAGAAGCGCCCTGGCGCGCAGGTGACACTCAACTACCCGACGGAATCTGACGAGGAGGACATCACAACGCAGCGGTGGTCGATGCGCTCTCGTCGCCGATACTCCAGTATTGTTGACAAAAAGAAGGTCAAGCACCGCCCAGCAATGGAACCTGGAATAGACATCCGTAACACCGAGGTCATCCTTAAAACAAAAGGTTCCGTTGTGACGATAATCGACTACTCGTCAGAGAAAGTAGAATCAAGCCACATCGAGATATATCCTTACAGTGAATCGAGCACGACCGAAATCGCCCACAGTGAGCTCGCACGTAAGTTAGCAAATCGGCCAAAATCATCTCGTGTACGTTGGATCAATGTCAGTGGGTTGTCGTGGGAGGTCATTTACGCCATTTCGCACCATTTCAACTTGCACAAGCTCGCCGTCGAGGACATGGTGGATATTCCGCAGCGCACAAAGGTCGACGAGTACCCCACACATACGTTTTGCTGCTTGCCACTGCACCGCCTGGTCCCGACACAGAGTCCGGCAATGCCCAAGGTGAAGGATCCGTCGTGCTGGGATTTGATCTCCAATCTGTTTGGCCCGAGCTCTGAAACCCCCGAATCGCCCAATCCTATGCGTACCAAAGAACCCACCCTCAGCGTGTCGGATTCGCTCAGCGACCGTCTGACAAGCACAAAGATGCGCTCAATCTACCAGTGGAACAATCCGGTGCAAACGACCGCCTCTGCATATCTCGAGTCGCGTCGTCCGCTAGCGCACTCGCAGAAAAAGGTTGGTGTCGAGCAAGTCTCGCTGTTTCTCACCAATCAAAATACCGTCATTTCCTTCTTCGAGCGGTCGAGCCAGGACATTGAAATTCCAATCATCAAGCGGTTGCAAGAATTCTCGACAATTCTTCGTGAGTCTTCCGATGCATCAATTCTCCTCCAAGCCATTATTGATGGAATTGTCGACCTTGTTCATCCCATTGTCAAGGAGTATCGGGCAAGGCTCGACAAGCTCGAGGTCGATGCTCTTTTGAACCCGTCCATGGAGCACACACGCGACCTCCATCTCATTCATGCCGAGCTAACAACTCTGCGCTACAACATTGCCCCCATCACGTCGCTCGTAAATTCGTTACGCGACCACTCAGAGAAACGAGAAGAAGACACAACACCATTCACCGATTCTACAGGCACCATGAGCTGGGAGTCGAGTTGCAAAGTGTCGAAGTATGCGTCTGTGTATTTGGCTGACGTGGCTGATCACGCACTCTCATACACGCAGGATCTAGACATCATGCGCAACAGCGCGCGCGGCATGATTGACCTTATATTCAACACAATCTCGATCCAGTCAAGCGATGCTGTCAAGTTGTTGTCCCTGGTGACGGTAGTTTTCCTGCCGCTGTCATTTCTAACGGGATACTTTGGTATGAACTTCACCGAATTTGATTCGCTAAACCACGGAGTAGGCTATTACTGGGCTATTGCAGTGCCCTGCGCAGTCACAATGTCGGCCTTCCTCATGTACCCGTGGGCACGCGACAATTTGCGCAAGGTGAACCAGATCGTTCAAGCCGGCCAAAAGGAGTACAAGACGAGACGCCGTAAGCAGACAAAGCGTGCTTCGCGCGCATACACTCAGCATACCCACCAGGTTTAGCAAGCCGTAGAATAGAATCAATGCGATGTATAAGCACAACAGAGCTCCCAGTTAGTCAAGAATCTCGACGAGAACAACAGAGTTCTGGAGCTTGGCAGTGTCAATCGTCTCGTCACGCAGTTCAAGGAGGTTGCGGCGTTCACTCGAGAGGGCAAAATGGTGGCCTTCTACGGCCGGGATGGAGTGCTTCGCATAGGCAAAGATGTTACGCACCGGGTCGGAGAGGGCGAAGCGGCGGATTATGCGAGCACCGGTGGAGAGGCGGAGCTGGATGCGAGTGGAGGAAGCGTCATTTGGTGGCTCGGGGAGGTCTTCGGGTAATATGGATGCAAAAATATCTTCCTCGGTCAGCTCAGCGTTATCGTCCTCGCTGTCGCTGATCTCCATACTGTCAGTGGAGACAGCTGGCTTGTCCGACTTGGTCACCGTCTTGATGACCTTGACGTCATTGTCGAATTCGCTGTCGTCTTCGTCACGGCTGTGAATCGACATAAAGTCTTCGTCGTCGCTCGAGGCCACCGGTTGGTTACCTAGGGATCGGCGCATTGCTAGCTCGATCTGCTCCTCCTCCGTCATATGGTCGACGTTCTTGTCTTTAGGGATCTTGGCCAGCGGGTTCTGGTGGCCTCTATCAAGGCTGAAGGTTGCAAGGAAGTCGCGCAGCTCCTCAAGGAACTGCTGTGCCGAGGCGATCTCGGACCACACCCTCAGCTGTTCTCCCGTTCGAGGGTCAAGGATGGAAACATGCGGGTACGCCTGGAACGGGTAGTAGCCGGCATACTCCTGGCCGTCTTCCGAGTCACTGGCGTACTGCAGGAAGACAAAGTTGTCGCGGACCGTCTGCTTGATGTCCTTGTTTGACCATACGTCTCTGTTGAGAACCTGGCACGCAAACTCCGAGCTTTCCTGGATGTTGACGAGGATCCATTTTTTGGACTCCATGGCGTCTGCCTTTGCTGTGTCGAGGTCGACGGGGGTGATGATGTCGAATGGCGGGCGGAACAGGTTGGCCAGTCGGTTCGCGTGCCGTGACACCCGCGAGGTACCAATCGTCTGTTCCAATAGCACGTCGCTGTCGATATCGTCGTCGTCGAGGATCTGTGAGTCGGGAGTGTGCTGGTTGAAGACACCGACGGGTGCTCGTGACAGCCCTGGCGTGCTGCGACGAGTAAAGGGCTCAAAAACAGGGTCGACGAGACGTTCAGTCACAGGTTGAATGCGCTCGCGAACATTATCCACCGGCGCTGCAGGCTCGGCATATTCCTGCTGCTGGATGCGCTCGGCGAATTGTCGCGAGTCCTCGTCGTCGTCGGAATCGAGGATCGCCGGGTTGGCCACGGCACGCTGCTGACTCTCGACAGAGGCTCCACCCGACTCGAGAAAAAGCGTGATGGCTGATTCGAGGTTGTTGTCTGCGACGGCGAGATAGCTCTCGGCGAGACTCGGCTCCGCGGCAGTGATAGCGCAGAACTGCGCAATGAGATCGGATTGGTCCATTGGTGCTGTCAAGTGGCGAAAGCAAAGGTCGTCAACGCAAAGTCCATGAATATCAGGGGTACGGCGTAGTCAGGGGAACCCACAACCCCATCATGCAGAAGTGCCTCACCAAAAGCTGCCTATCTATCACCACTGGATGAATCATGAACGCGCAGAACCGGCGCAGGGCTGCTGCTAGACTTGTGCAGAGTCTCGGGCGCCGTAAGGGACCGGCACTCGACGCGTGGCTCGACCAAACGCTCGCCAGGGACTACTTGTCTATAGATGAGGACGCGGTTCTGGAGAGATACGAGGGGTACGTAGGTAGGTGTTGCACTATAAGATGCTAATTAAGCCTCGTGGAGAAATTCTTTGTTATTGGTCGAGAGGAGCAGTCAAAGTTGCTGGAAGAGCGGTTGCATGTTTTGAGACCGCTGCGTAAACGAGAGGTACGACCCATAGCTTCGTGGCTTCTGAGCGCGCTAACTCAGGCACTCATGCAATGCCTCCATCTAATAGCCGAGCTATCCAACGACCCGAGCCATTCTCCACTGAAACTCGAGGTTGAGACAAAAGAGCAGGCGAAACCTCTTACCTGGAACGACATTGCTGGCGATGAACCGTTCAAAGGAGATCACTGGGAGGTGCAGGACGATGACGACACTCTTTCTGAGTGGTCCGACGAGGAAAAGTAGGAAAGACGAGGGTACTATCAGGCTATATAAAGAACTGCTGGTAGAAAGTGCCATCATGGGTCGTTCTAGTTATCTACCATCTCTAGTGTATATCTAGTGGCTCTAGCACTATAGCCTTTACTATACGCAACTGTAGCTTGTTTGACAAAATGTATGAATACATGGGCGTGAAGGGACATCAGTCATCTCGTAGGTCACATCACCTGGTAGGCCGGTTGGCTATTGTGAGGAGGAGGAGGCGGTGGCGGCAGCTGTTGGCCAGGGCGTGCCGGAGCACCAGGACGGTAGCCACCGTACTGGATAAGCGGTGGCTGACCAGGCACTCCCGGCTGCTCGACCGCGTGCGGGTCGTAATAGCCGGCATAGGCAGTAGGATAGCCCTGGTAGTGCTGCTGTCCGTCGTAGTATTGGGGCGGCGGAGGCAGCTGCTGCATGGGGAATGAGTACTGCTGTGACTGCGCGCGCTGCTGGTGAATGGCCGGAGGCGGCGGTGGCAGATTGATGGACTGTTCCTGGTGCTGGCGCTGCTCCTGCTCCTGGCCTGGAGCCTGTTCTTGCGGGCGCTCCTCCCGTGATTGTCCTTGTTGCTGCTGGGGCTGTTCATAGTACCCCGAGTAGTACGGATAGTGGTATCCAGGTTGAACCATTTGCTGCGCTTTCTGCAAGTGTGGGGGCTGCGCGACGGGTACCATCATGGGCCGCGAACTCGCGTGAGGGTCGAGGTAGCCATAATAGGGGGGTTGGCTGTACGCTGCAGTGGGCGACAACGACGTCAGATGCTGTGGAGGAGGAGGCACCAGCTGCTGTGCTGGCGGATGGGGCATTTGCTGCCCTGGAGGTTGATGTTGTGCGTGTTGTTGTTGGCCCAGGGATCCAATTCCTGGCAGCTGCTCCAATGGGATTCCCATTGGTGGTGCCTCGACTGGCGGCGGCTGGATGTACTGCAGTTCTGTCCGCGGAGCACTCGACTTGATGCGAGGCGTGCCGTCATCTTTCGTCTTTTGCCGACGCTTGACCGTTGTAGGCTCAATGTCATCACCAGCGCGCTTCGACGAGCTGCTGGAACGCTTCGGCTTGGGCGACTTTGGATAAAATGGCACCTGCTCCACAGGAACGTACAATCCTTTCCAGTATTGTGGATAGCTCTGGCGGTGGATGTTGTTGTTCTGGTCGACAAGCCACTGAGGGTGCTGCATCTGCGGGTGCTGCATTTCTGGGTCATCCTCGACTGCAACATTGGGAGCCTCGGCAACAACAACAGCTTCTGGCCTCACCTCGATTTGTTGTCTTTGGTCGTCATAGTCCACCTCGTCGTACTCCTGGCGCGGCATCTCACCTTCCTCGCGGAAAACGCGCTCCTCTTCACCTCCTTCATAACCGTCATCACCCAGGAAGTTCTGCTCCTTGCCCGAGCGGATCACGTCGAGGTCGCGCTCGATTTCGCGCTTGTCCAAAGGCGTCACCGCGGGGTATGTTGCAAGGGTGCGGGCGGTGCGCAGGTTTCGGCGCACGAGGCGGGCAATTGACGGGCTGCGCATCAGCGAGCGGTGGTACTCGCGGTCGAGGGCACAGATCTGCTCGTTGACCTTGCGAATGAGCTTCTGCTGTAGATCGGCCTTTGACCGATAGAAGTTTAGCCACACGTTGCGGGTTTCACCGAGCGTCACTTTTCGGATCATATTTTTCTGGTAGTTGAAGGTCTTGAGGGCGTTACCGCGCATGCGGGCAAACACGTCGCGCTGGCGGTCGAACAAACGGTCAAACAGCACAAGACCATTGCCGTCGCGCAGAGACGTCAGCATGCGCGATGCGCGATCTGAACGCGCACGCGCCAGTTTCTTGGTGATGTCCTTGTACTTTGCGGCCAGCTGATCCTGCTCGTGGCGGATGAGATCGACATCTGAGTTAGCTCCAGATGAGATATATATAGGGGAAGTAAAAAGAAGAGTGGGGAGGAGAGGAGAAATAAAGGAGAGAGGGGCGAATAAAGAGTGAGCTAGGAAGGAAAGGAGAGGAGAGAGGAGAGAGGAGAGAGAAGAGAGGAGAGAGAAGAAAGAAGAGAGGAGAGGAGAGAGGATAAAGGAGAGAGAGGAGAGAGAGAAGAGAGGTGCGGAGCAAACAGAGCAGAGAGGAGGTACGGGGAGAGGAAGAATCTTACATACCCTTTGAGGTATCGGGGCCCGGGGTGATGGATCTTTCGAGGTCGCCCGGTGGACTGCTATCCTCGTGGGCCGACATATTGGCATCGACGGGCTCGGGAGTACCGTCCGAGGGCGCTTCGCTGACAGTCAGCAGCGGGTAGTTCAGCGAATCTGTGTCCTTTAAGCCAACAGAAAGCTGAGTAGATACTGGCGGCGAGGACTCGTAAGGTTCGTGAGCTGTAGATGAGTCTGGCACGGCCGAGACAGTGGCATCAGTGGTACTGCCGTGCCCATAAAACGCCGACGAATCGAGCGGTTCGGCCGGCCGTTGTAGGCCTTGTAGGCCTTGCGGGCCCGAGGGCGAGGACGAGGCTTGTTGGGCATCGTCGGGCCCCGGGACCGTGGCCGACGAGGGCTGTACGCTGCTCATTGCAGCCTGGCACTAGTCCGACGCACGACGAAGGTCAATCAATCAGACAAGAGCAGCAAGGCCTGCACGGCCACCTAAAACACCAGTTGGCTAGGGGACGAGGCAGCGAGTACCGGTGGGGAAGTGCAGGGCCAATAGGCAGGCAGTGCGGTGGAGTGGCACGCGGGTTGGTTTTGTGGTGTTTGGAGCGCAGATGTGAAAATGCACTGCAGGCTGAAAAACGGCTGCCGGCGAGCCCCGCGATTGTTTGCAGTAGGCGATCGCCCACCAGGGGAAATTTTGACAGCCAAGTGACAGCAGTGACAGCCCGGCAGGCAGAAGTTCAGCAGAAGAGAAGCTGAGCAGAAGTTAAACAGCAGGGCTTAACGTTGTGTGCTGATGAGGAGGTGGTGGATGACACGGGAGTTATGGCACTGGACAATGGAGCAAGGCGCACAGACGGACAACGTCAGCTACGAGATAGGCCGGCTCGTCACGGCGCACACGGCTGAGCCAACAGAGGCGACGGGAAGTAGCACACAGTACACAAGGAAGGAGGTTGGGGTGGTGGTCGTAATATCGGGCACAATGACACTATCTCTTCGTCTCGCTCGGTCTACACTCGTGGTGAATGGGATGTGGAGTCAGGGCCTGCAGCAGTAATCAACAGAACCGGGCTAGGTAGGGCAGGGGCGGTGCGGGCAAAAGCAACAAGCACGGCCATCTTTGCCTATCTGGGCATAATGTGCTGTAAGGAGTTAATGGGTGCAAGTCAGCAACCGACGCAGATAGCCACAAAGCCAGACAGTACAGCGTGTGAGTGTAGGTACAGACGGTACAGGCAGTACACCGGTACACCGGTACACCGGTACAGCCGCAAGTACAACTGCTGGCGCTGGAGCTGCTGTGAGCGCGGCCCGCCAACCCGCTGAATGCGTCCAATGGCGGCATCCGCTGGCCCGCAGGGGCGTGCTGATCGGGCCTGCCGCAGGTACGTTTGACGGCCATGAGAGTTCGACGAGTTAGCAGGCACGCGAGCTAGGAAGCAGAGGAAGTACAGGAAGCATGTATTAAGGGTATACAGGTACAGGTACAATACATGACCTAGTCTATATATCTGTATTTGAGCCAGGGCTAACTCCGGCAAAGCATTACAAAATGATAACGACTTGTACAATAAGTAAGACGTCCACTGGCATGACTCCAACCGAACTCAACCTCGGCGGATTTCACTCGTCATTGACACTCCATCCGGTCTCGAGCTGTACGTCTGAAACATCTACAGCATGACCAGTGTTGTGCCGGCTCGTAGCCCCCGCGCCCCTGTGTCCAGCTTGCCCCACCAGCCGTATAATGTACACGGCTGGTCACTGCGGCTGAAATCGTTTCATTTTTCTCGTCACCCTCAAGACTTGAACGTACTCTCTACCGTCTCTCGTACCATGGAAAACGTGGCAGAGATCCAGGAGCTCGTCAGAGACCTCGACGACCACATAGACTCGCTGCAGGATGTGCTGGCGCCGTTTCTCTCAAAGGAGCTGACCGCTCTCGAGGCCGGCAAAGATACCAGCCAGCAGGCAAACCTGTACATGTTTCTTGCCTATGCTCTCAACTCGGTTCTCTTTGGTAGGTACAGCACTGTAAAACCATACAACTTGCTAACGCAGCATACCTCAAATCCACCGGCGTCGACACGGCCAACCACCCCATCATGCGCGAGCTCGATCGCGTCAAGTCGTACATGGCCAAGGTCAAAGAGCAGACGGGCAAGCCAGAGAAGCCGGACAAGTCGAAGAGACCGCAGGTAGACAAGGAGGTGGCCAACCGCTTTATCCGCAGTGTTCTAACGGACTCGCAAAAGGACTCGGCCGAAGAACCAGAAGCGAGACGACCCAAAAAGGCAAAAACCGCCAAACCAAAGAGTAACCAAAAGACGAAGTCTAAGAGTTCCTAGAGTTCCTAGAGCTCCTAGAGTTCCTAGAGTACCTAGAGTACCTAGAGTTCCTAGAGTACCTGGCGGAAGCCTGAGGAATCACCAAAACAGGCGAAGTCGTTTTTGGAGCCTGCCTTGTCGAGTATATTTATTAATGACTTAATAACTGTTAGTCTGGTTACGTTATGCTTCGAGCAGCCGAAATCCAAGGGACACCTGGGTTGTAGACCCCGATATATCCGATTGGTTCCCTGACTAGAACCCTATCAGGCTCAGCACAAGTTCTGCACGGGATTCCACCCGTAGTTGTCCTCATCTCATCTCGATCGCGGATGTGACCCTGCCCTTATCGCTACTGCCGTGCGTCTGATAAGCTACCGTCCCCAACAGTATGTTAAGGCCAACTTGCAAATTGGGCCCTATTTCTATAACGGCTCCCATCAGACTGTCTGGAGACTACCCGAATGTCAAGTGCAGTGTCACCAAAAACTAGCCCTCGGTTGTGCACCAATAGCTCCAGATCGACTGGTCAGATCTAACTGTAGAACTGACCAAGCTAATGGCTCCACACTCCACAAGCCACACTTACTCCATTACTCTACACTTGCTCCATTACTGCATTACTCCATTACTCCACACTTATTCCATTACTCCACAAGATACACCTTGGCACCTCTCATATATTCCATTCTTTGAATCCACCATAATGACTACGTTGAGTTCTCAGTTACTCAAGCCGCTCCGCGGGCCCGGTGCATACGCATCCTGAGCCCTTGTTTACTCGCATCCCACAACAATCTCCAGGACACATCCAGCATTATACCCGCCTATCCATATTGTATATATGTGCCAACATCCATCGTCTACATCGTATAAGTTGCTAGCAGTTTGTGGGGGACTACCCCAGATCCGACCCTAACCGCGTGCTGGATACCTCGGCCGCACGCAGCGGATTTTGGCATCTACAGGTTGTACCGGCGTGTAGAGACGAATCCACATTGCCCAGTCACCGCCCGTGCAATGTTCCAGGGAATCTACGACTTCAGCAAGCGCCACCGGCGCAAGTTCTTTGTTGCAACGGGTATTGTCGCCGGCGGCTATCTGTGTGCCGACTATCTCAAGAACAAGTTTTTCGAGCTGCAAGACCGACTAGCTACGGAGCGCGCTGCTCGCGAGAACTTGAAGCGCCGCTTTGAGCAGAACCAGGAAGATGCTACGTTCACCATCATGGCGCTGCTCCCGACACTGTCGACGCAGATTCTCGACAAGTACCCAGTAGAGAAGATCACGCAGGAGCTGCAGTCGAAGCGCACCGAGCGTCTCGCGTCGACGGCGGCCTCGGCCGCTGCGGCCGTGACGGGGTCTGCCGAAGGTTCGGTAGTTCTCGGTGAGTCGGTCCAGTCTCTACCAAGCGAGACGACCGACTCGGTGGCCGGCTCCACATGGTCCATTACAGAGACGACCAAGAAGTCCAAGACCGAGCTGTGGCGAGACCTTAAGATCCACAGCGTCACGCGCATCATCACGCTCGTGTACGCCAGTGCGCTGCTCGTCTTCTTCACGCGCCTCCAGCTCAACATCCTCGGCAGAAAGAACTATGTGGCATCTGTCATTCACATGACCGAGGTGCGCAAGCAGAAGGCACGAGCCCAGCCAGCCGACATCCAAGATGATGTCAGCTCCGTCAGTGGCGCCGGCGTCACGCTGCCCACGGACGAGGAGCTTGAACGATTGGCCGTCGAGGAGGAGGAACTCAACATCAACCGCATGTACCTTACGTTTAGCTGGTGGCTGCTCAACAAGGGCTGGGTCGCGCTGAGCGAGCGCATTGAGGACAACGTTGTGGAGGTGTTTGAGAGCGTCAACCCGCGCTCCGACCTCACGCTTGCCGACATCTCGGAGCTCATTGGTCGCGTCCAGTACAAGATTGACCACCCTGTCAGCGTGCTGGAAGTCAACAACTTCATCAACAACTTGCTGCCCCCCTCGGAGCTCGAGTCATATGTTTTGTCGCAGGCACCGAGCTCAGTCGACCGCCCGCCCCAGGACGACGTCACCGAGCCATTGCGGGAGCTGCTGGATGAAACGTCGGACTTCATAGAATCCCCCAATGCTGTCGACTGCATCCAGCGCCTCGTGCACAGCGGACTGACTGTTTTTGTTAACAAACTCGCCGGCATTTATCCCCCCGGCGGTGTCGATGGCGACCCTGCAAAGATCAAGCTCGCCAGCATACTGGCCAATGTCACCCGCCAGGCCCAGGTCATCTCGGCCGGTAAGCCCTTTGAGCCCAACGAGTACATTGAGACAATGATCCAGGTGCCCGAGCTCGACGGATTCAGCGCCCTCGTGTACTCGAACTTCACCGGCCAAAATTGAGGCGACGATCGACTTGATGACCTTTCGAGTGATCCCCTCTTTCATTGCTCCATCTATAGCGTTTACAAGTAATGAATTGTAGTCTGCAAAGGATATTCATCTAAATTGCCTAACCGGGACATGACAATGCACCTGCAGCTCAGGGGTAGCTGCGCAGTCTTTTATCAGTGCTTGTATAGTGCCTTTATCTTAAACACTGCTTCAACGTTTGCAATGAGAGAGGAACTAAGACCACTCGTAGAGATCGAGACTCATTTGACCGCGTCGACAAACTCCCGTTGCGCCGGCGGCCTGGCGTATGTCCAACATGAAACCAAAGTCTCAGCTAACTCAGATGCACTACATGCTGGGTCTCGTCGGTATCTGCTCAATGATTTTGGCAGCGTAAGTGAACCTTCGTGTTCTTCTTCCTTGTATTTTAACAAAGAATGGGACCTGTAATGCTCGGTGTTGTAACCTCGCTCGTGTGCCGACGCGCGTACATGTCGGGGAATCTCGACTCGGAAAGCCCTCAGTGTCATTCACCAGAAGTCGAGACAAGACTCTCAACTCTGTATGCCATGTCGACCCTTGTGGGCGGTGTTTCAAGTTTGTACTTCACGCCGAGACTTGCCTCTCTGTCAGACCGCCTGGGTCGTGTACGGCCCCTTCTTATCATCCAGCTGGTGATGGTGATGGGCCTCTCGAGCAATCTGTTGGCATACCACTTCTGGTACGCAATTCACTACTACTTCCTGTTAATTGGAAGTATCTTTGAGGGCCTCGCTACGCCAACACTCATCTACACGATTGTCTCTGCCTATGTCTCAGACTGTGTTCGTCCTGCCAACCGGCCCGTAGCGCTGTCGCTGACATTTGCTGTCACTGCCATGGGCGGAGCTGTGGGACCCATGGTGGGTTACTGGATATCTGACTTAATTGGAAGCGTCGTTGGGTCCTATTACGCCTTTATAGTCATTATTTCCCTCGCGACTGCTGCCGTGTACTACCTGCTGCCAGAGTCTGCTGACCCCGACCTCATGAGCCTGGCAGCAGAGGAATATCGTGCTCAAAAGCAGGCTAATATTGGTCCAGTATCAAGAGTATTCTCAGAAATCAACCTCCTACGACCGATCAAGGACATCTACACCATTTCGGCTGAGACGGGGACAAACCAGACAAACCTGCTGGTCCTCGTTGTCATCGACACAATGTACGTCATTATGGGTCTTGGGACAACCCAGGTTACGATGCTGTACCTCCAGTTCAAGTTCGGTTACACCCTTCAAGATCTAGGCATGCTCTTCTCGGGTCTATCGGTTCTTCAGACAGTGTTGTTTGCAGCGGTTGTGCCCCTTATCTCGTACTTGCTCGACGAAGCTGGTGAGAAGGCTCTGACTCGAGGCAACATTTGGCTTCTCAGAATTTGCAATTTGGTTGAGACAGCGGCCCTAGTCATGAGTGGTCTGTCTCGAACCAAGTCCCAGATCGCAATTGCAACTGCCATCAAGTGCCTTGGAGTTATTGCACGGCCCTCTCTCAGCTCCGCCACCCTCAACATGCTGCCCCCAGAGAAGGTCGGTAGGTTCATGGGTGCACGAGGAGTGCTTGAGACAGTGATAGGAATGCTCTCTGCAACGTTCCTGATGGCCATCTACGCACTGACAGTCAACACGAGCCCGGAGACCGTTTTCTACGTTGCAGGTGCGATGTACGCCGTAACGACGGTTGTATCCATGGCGCTGCGATCTGTCTCCATAGCTGGTGCCAAATAACTAACACTAGTCAGACATTATATAGAAACTAAGTTACCTCGAAGATCCGATACGGAGCGATCTGATCAATCTCTTCTGACACTATTAATGCGCTCATAAAAATCGAAAATTAAGAATTTCGGGCACTATGGCCGAGTGGTTAAGGCGAAAGATTAGAAATCTTTTGGGATCTCCCGCGCAGGTTCGAGTCCTGCTGGTGTCGTCATTTTTTTGCACTTTTTAGCTTTCCCAGCACAACTATTACAGAGTGATCTTTTCGCGGATCTAACTCCTGGAATCGGGCTTATATCTTGCTGACATCTGCAAATATCCAGTTCGCGTTGACAAGATCATCTCGCTCGCATCTGGGTGCATAATTTTTAGTGTCGATCCGAGATCAAGCTCTGCGTCAACCTATACAACTGCATCAAACCATGACCGGCGAGTCAATACCATGGCGGAGCTTTCGTACATTGAAGCATGCTCACATTCAAGGTTCACGGGCTCGTACTGGTGTTCTGCGCTTGTCGCCAGCTGTTGAACCCATATGCACGCCGAGCTTCCTATGCCCGACGTCTCGAGGCACTGTTCAGCACTTAACGCCGGATCTTGTTGAGGCCTCGAAAACGAACATACCTGGTGTCGTTGTTGGCGCCGAGGACTTCATGGAGAAGTCTCCAAAAGACATTGCACTCGTTTCAGAGGGTTGCCCCGGAAGAGACGTCTTCTGCTTGCCGTCACGGATTCCTCTCGTTATATCGCCTCGACGGAGCGCTCCTGTACCATCACCGCAGACCAACTCTGACGATAATATCAGTGTCATGACTTCAGAGGGGTTTCGATATATGCCGTTGGCAATGTATCACACGTTTATCACGCGACTGAACCCCGATCTAGTGTTCTCTGTCCCTGACATTCCGAACCTATCACCAGGTGGAGTGCCTGGTACCAACCGGAAGAGAAAGATGCTGCTGCGCACGGAGCGGTGGTTGAAGGAGCTCATGGCACTTCGTGACTCAACAGAGAGCCAGTTCGACATTGTGGCTGCCATTCTGCCTGGACTGTCTGCCTCTGCTCAGGCCGAGTATCTCGACACCATCAAAAGCAACCCAGGTATCAGCGGCATCACAGTGTGGAAATCTGGTGGAAGACTCTCCGAGAAGCAAGCACAACTTCTCGACAGGCAGCAATCGTCAAAGAATACTCACGATGCGTCCTCTCATACCGTCGCAAGCTACGTGGATGCCCTCGGCGATAGCGTGCCACGCTTGATGCTGTGCTTTGGCAGTCCCGTGGAAACTCCACATCAAATTCTCGAGCTCGTGTCTGAGGGAATGGACATGTTTATGGCAACTGGTATTAGTGGATGTACTGATTCCGGACTGGCTCTCGATTTCACATTTCCTGCCACTGCTGAGCACCCAAGTACAGGCTTCAACCTATGGGACAGTGCTTACACTACCGATACAGCGAGTTTTGGTGTAGCAACTACTGGTAAGGTGCCATGTGGAAACTACAACCGAGCTTATGTGCACCATTTGTTACTAGCTCATGAGATGACTGCGTGGGTGCTCCTTCAACAGCACAATCTCGCTGTGTACAGCGCCTTTTTTGATGGCGTGCGCGCTTGCATTGAGGACGGAACTTTCGAAACAGAGTGTGCGCGATTCACCGAAGTCTATGGAAGTGCCGACTCATTCCTAGCACTACGTGACCAGTTCAAAGCCAAGGACTCAGTACCCAAAGTAAGAGGCTACACAGTTGACTATGCGCAGGGTGTGGCACGAAGATCCGAAGGCTCGTCTAAACGCCTCAATGATCCTACATTTCGGAAGCTGTGAGAAGGTCCTTGGAGACATGTATTATATTAGATTAATCTATAGACCTATAGAATGTATAACCTTAGCATCAAGAGCTCTCGTCAATGGCAAGTAGATCAACCCGTGCCCTGGTATCGACATCCTCGCAGCTGTGATCTATCGTTTCGCTTGATGGCATCAACGTCGTTACGTTGCAGTTGTCAATTCTATGACGGCAGGTATGTTCCTATATGTGAAGTCATAATTGCTATGATTCTGCACGTGATGCAGCTGGTTTGAGGTTTCTTGGACAAATCGAAGCTACTACACAGACTGTATATGATCTGTATCCGTTTCCAATAACATTGCTAACGACAGCGTTTCGTAACCGCTAGTATCCACGAGTACGAAGCTGAGTCTCGACTGATATACGTCCATTGATCGCGTTAGTTTTGTGTACTGGCACGGTAATGTCTGTCCGATATGTTAATGCTCTTGTAAGCTCCAAGCAGCTCGTAGAGCTTGCGCAAGACCAGGACGACCAGGACATAGACGCTACACACCATGTCACTGCCGCCAACTCGGTGCAGGTTGCAGGCATGCTGCTCTACGTTGACCAGGTCGTCATCTCAACGGCTATGGTGCTATTACAGCGACATTTCATCAGCTATGGCCATGTCGAAGATGCCCACGCATGTGTCGTTCTGGCTGGTGGAGCTCTTCTGTTGGCTTGTAAGTTATCAGAAGGAGTCATAACACCATCAAATATTGCACTCGTCGTCAATTGTCTACGCAAGAAGCCATCACTCGTACTGGGCCTCTCTTCCCTCGAAACTCGGGATCCTGAGCAGCGAGTGGATGTGTTCCCAGAGGAGATCATTGCAGCAGAACGACAGATTTTACTGGCAATAGGATTTGATACAAAAGTGACGCTTCCATACAACCTTGCATTGTCATATTTACAGGTTCTTGGGATTCTCCAGCGGGAGTCAGGAACCAAAATTGCTCAGTTCACATGGGCCATTATCAACGATGGCATCCGCACTAGCTCACAGCTGATGGTCGTTCATCAGCCTAGTGTAGTCGCTGTCGCGAGTATCATTGTGGCCGCAACCCGTGCCAACGCTGTTGTGTCGGACCACCCCGAGTGGTGGACTCTCTTTGACGTCGATGTTGAAGATATGGGGCATGCAATTCTTCTCATTACTGGAGGAATCAAGCATGAGACGGAGATGGCGGCTGCGTAGGTATGCCAACGTGTGCTTACAACACCTCAAAATCTATTGCATCTGGGTGCTAAACCGAACTAGTGTAAATAAAGAACGTTCATTGATATATATATGGGGCATTGAAGAAGCGTACAATAGAAGCTGTTAAACCACGTCGAACTGTTGCTTGAGGAGGTTGAGACGGAACTCAGTGATGCGGATGACTTCCTCCAGTTCCTGACGGGTATAAGAGTCGTAGCGGCGTTTAGAGTCTGGGCGCGGGTGCTCAAATGGCTCTCTGTGATGCGCCGACTTTCCCCTGGACAGCTCGTCTTGAGAAGCACCAAATCCAGAAACTTGACTGCGGTCGTCGATCCACCGCCAAAGCTCAAACTGCTCCTCGAGATGCATCAGGTCCATCTTGTCATGATCAGCCTTCCGCGATCGCGATCCAACGAGCGACGAAATAGCGATGGTAAGCAAAAGAACCGTACCAAGCACAACTCCCGTAATAAGCAGGTTCTGCATTATCAGTGAAAGTACTTGGCTAATGAGGGACTTCGGCTGTTCCTCCACTTTGGCCTCCGATACCTTGCCAGTTCCCTTCTTGTGCTTCTTTTTGGACGGACCCTTTCTGGCTTTGGGGTCACCAGTAGGCTTCTTTTTAGCACCCGAGCCTCTGCGCAAGCTGTTATTGATCTCAGCCACCAACTCCTTGGACCAGGTGTTTTGACCATCTTGGGCTCCCTTCTCGATAGGTCCCTTGAGCCAACTCTTGCCAGACCACTCAATGTGGTATGACAGTACGATCCGCGTTGAGTTATCTTCAGCCCAGCAAAGAGACGTCTTTGACTTTGTCAAAAACGAGTTTCCGCTAGGAACGTCCGGCGTAGCAACTGACATTGTGGTGATAACGCACTTGTTGAGGTCCCACTGGTCGATCGTCTCGGTGCAGATACATTTTGTCTGCTTGGGACCCACAGGGCCATTCAAAGGCTTAATATAGTCATACTTGCGGACTTTCTTGCCATTGTCAGACTTGAACTCTCCGAGCTCGGAGAGCTTGGTATTTTTCTGGTTCTCAACAATGAATCGCTTGATCCATGCGGTGTTGGATCCAAACAGCATGTTTGCCACAACACCAAGGGGTGCTTTGACGACCTCTGAGCAGAGCTGCTTATCATTTGCTTCGAGCGCAGGCACTTCGGTGGGGGCATGCGTGGCTGGTCCTTCCAGAGGCACGGGCCAGTCGTCACCAGAGGCAGGAGCACTTTTGGCCGCTCCATCATCTGTCTTTTCAGGTTTGTTAGCTCGTGCTGAGTCTCCAAACTCCTGGTCACTGTCCATGTAGTCGCTGATATTCTCACCGCTGGAGCCGTAGCTCGAGGTGATCGACGCTTCATCGCCAGAGGCTCCGTCCCTAGCGTCGTCCTCATCGTCGGACGAGTCGCCTTCCGAGTCTGACGAGTCACCAGCTCGACCATGTACTGGGCGAATCGCGCTGCGGGACGCCTGGTGAGGACTTGACTGCTGCCAGATGCTGTTGAGGAAATCCAAAACACTGTCACGGGATACAAAGCTGGCAAACGAGTGTCTCGCGTGTAGCGTCTGAATAAGTATGCCATTGGGAAAGAGACCAGCGGTGCTCTTGCGTTCCATTGCAACGATCTCGTCAAAGCCAATGATGAGATTCGTCACCCAGCCGAGAATGTTGGAGTTGAAGCAGATGTGCTTCTCCGACACGTACATACGGCCATGGACGAGGATTTCACGGCTCAGAGCACAGCTGAAATCATCGAGCAGGTAGTCGTCAGGATGAACAGACTTGAACAATCTGTGAAACTCACGGTTACGCTTCTTGTTGGCATAAGCAAATCCAGAGACCTTTGGATGACTTGCACGAGACCGAAGAGGAGCGATGCCATGAGACTCAGTAGCAGACAGCTCGTCATCATCAATTGACCGCGGCTTCTTCTGTCTTGATGGGAGCGACAAGCTCGCGTTGCGGGAAACCTCGGGGCTGTCGGCAGAAAGTTTGACCTTGTGTTGAGTAGGATGGAAGTCTGGTAGGTGGAATTCATGATTATCCGCGGGAAGTGGAGAGCCATTTCCGCCCATTGGTGGACCTGGTTGGTGGGAGTTGTCGGGGCCCGCTGCAGCAGTATCCCGACCAGTTTGTGCCATCCCGCGGGTATCCTCTTCTGGTCTCTCTGAATCGAGGGAAGCGAGGGACAGCTCGCCTTGGCCCAAGGTTGAGATGGTCGGACGGGGAGCGACATGTTCAATTTTGACGTCGTTTAGGCTCCTATGAACGGATTCAGCCGGTGTCGACTCGCGACTGTTTAGGCTTTCTTCGGTGTTGGTAAAGAAGGAAGTATCACTGGCACCACCAGGGTGACCAGCGGGCTTGAGGCCAGCTAGCGACGAGGCAGCATTCTGGGCTACAGTGATGACGCTCGAGAGAAAGTGAGACGCTGGGGAGGCGCTTGGGTCGTCGTGGTCAATGGGACCTCGGTGGGATTCGGTAGGAGTAGCGGTTGACGAGTTGGACTGGCTGCGTTTGCGGTTGCCGAAATGCAGGCCATGCTTTGACGTCGTCGACTTCTCACGGTTCAGAGACAGCGACGAGCTGCTGTCGTGCAATCGCTCCACCATAGGATCCGGATTGCGCGGATGAATGCTGTAAGATGGCGTACTAGATGCAAATAGAGGGCCGAAAAGAGTAGTCTTGACTCAATTGCAGCAGACGTGACTTGAAGTCTCAACCGAGATCAGGTTTGGCGGCGAATTGAGGGGCTTGGTCAGTGCCACCGCTTGTAGATCCGCACGATGCAGGCTGTACCGGGTCGGAAGAGAAGCAAGGGCCCGGCCGGTCGTGGAGCTTTGCAAGGCTCGGCTACTGGGTGCGCTTCTCAAACCAATGGCGGTTCCGAGCTCGAATAGTTGGTGGAGCAAACTAAGGTTCGGCTGCGGGGCCTCTTTATATGCCAACCTAAGAACAACGGTTGCGAATACTTTAAGGCGGGGACGCAGCGTCGATATGGCCTAATGCATAGCCTAACCCTGGCGTTTGTATAGAGGCCTGTAGCCAGACCAAATGGCAGTAGAACCGGTAGAGCTAATAGCAGCACGTTATATAGAATAGATGTGTGAATGAGGTTGTTTGAATCTCAATGGATGGCCTACAATGTGGAGGCGTCAATGTTACAAGGCAGTAGTGCCCAGTAGCAATGGAGTTGTCCTTGCTGTCCATGCTACTAGCATGCAGGTTTACAGCACAGCAGGCAACAAGGTTATAATAACACCGGCTCTGGCAGCTATAAAACCGGCTGTGGCAACCAGGTAATGGTAGAATGCTGCTCTGGCTCAGTGTCAAACGCGACGGGTTACAACAATAATTCGATGGTCTACGTTACGTGGTGCACTCAGCGATCCTCGGCCCACTCGTTCTCACGGCGGATCTGGGCCTCCTCCTCTTGCGTGAAGTCGTTTTCAATGTTGAATGTCCGGCGGATCTCCTCGGGCGTCTTTCCCTTGATCATGTTGGCCACCATCTTGCAGCCGACCTCGAGAAGAGGCTTGATGTCGAGGTAGTTGGCGGTCTGAGTTAGCAGAGAACACGCTGGTGGGTCGTACTAAACTCACCAGGATAATCTCAAAGAGCATCTCCTGGTCAACGGTAAGGAACCGTTGGTCCCATTCAGAGATATCTGTGGATCGGCGTGCGCGTTCATTGCTGTCTTCGGGCGCAGTGTATGTGTCGTCCTGGTGGTGCCTGCAGTACTCAATGACCTTCTGCAGCACGTTGGACGAGACGTTGCTCAGAGGCACCTCGGAAATTCCATCCGACAAGTCTGCGTTAGTCTCTGCTGCTTATACCTCGTAATTCTCCTAGTAATCCCCTCCATATCACTGCATACCATCAAGCATGTTCTTGATCACGATGCTCTTCTCGGCGACTTTGATGTCTGGGTTAGCATTGCCGGGAATGTGCGCCATCTACTCACCGACTTCGAACACAACGTTGTCCGATGAGACGAGCTTGATAATCTTTCCGCTGGCCTCGCTCATGATGTCTTGATGGCGATTAGTGGGGAGAAACAGACGAGTTTCAGCAGCCATCGCGATGGGTAAAGGCGGGTAACTGGACGCGCTCAGGAAACGGGTGCCACCAGCTGACTAGCACAATGGAAGCCACAGTCCCAGCGCAGCCACTAGTTGCTGTGTAGTAAACAAGGCACCTGTGTACTTATTTTGACGATACCACTGTTCTTTGTAGCACTACACTGAATTGGCTTCCAAGTATTATGTGGTTGAGCTTGATCGTGTGATCCAATAGATACCCCACGTCAATGCTGCAAGTACCATTGAGGATCGAGCAATTAACGGGAGTTTACCGAGATTAATCCGAGCAGTTAAACCGAGCAGTTTGAGAAGCTTCACCCAAGAGGTTAGATCTAAGGGGTTTCAATAACTTTCAACCTGAAGTTTGGCCCCTGCTATACTACAGTTTCAAGACTGCTGCTGTGAACCCAGTCTCCGCCATGTCTGAGGTCAAGTTCTTCAACTACCACGAGTACGTGAACGTCGAGAACCCCGACAAATGCGTCACCGAGTTCCCGAATCCGTATGTGCCGCGCACGTCGGAGCTGTTTTCGACCAGCTGCATTGTTCGTGTCCCACGTATCTACACCGAGAGCGATGTGTCCAACTCGATCCCACAGTTCTCGCATTTCTTTCCTGGAAAAGAGCCAGCGGCCTATGTGGCAAGCTCTGATAGCCCGCTGTCTTCGCGCAGTCGACTCGCAGACTACTTGACCGAAACACAGTTCCACGACATTGTGGCTACGGTCAACAAGTATCTGTCTGACGCATACAACCCGTGGAGCGCCCGCAACATGACCAGAAACATCCTGGGCCACTTGACGTTCTGGGTCGCTGACTGGTTCATTTCATCCAATGAAAAGCTCAAGCTGGCTCAGCTCGAAGACTACGTCAAGTCGGTCAACGACTCGTTTGTCGAGCCACTGAGCCTAATATCTCCCCGGCGCTCCGCCTATCTATCGGTATGTCATTCATTCGCTCGTCTACACTACTAACACAGCTCGACTTCCAGGTGCCGCTCTCGAGGGCAGGTGACAGTTCGGGATGAAGGTTAGAGCTGAAAGATCGTTTACAGGAGTACGCCGAGTATGCGTCGCGTAAGGTAGAGCACGAAGAAGAGAAGCAGTGCCATCAGGACGACGCCAGCTCCGCGTACTACCCGGTATCCGAGATTCTTAACGACTCTGTCGCGGTTATGCTGGCCAATCTCGGTGATGCAGTCGACGTTGCGGCTAAAGATGTCAATGGCTTCTTCGATGATGTCGCGCTTCTCCTGCTCGCTGAGCGCGTTGCGCGTGGCGAGCTCGTAGCGCGTCTTGTAGGTGACACGCAACACGTCCTCGTCATCAACTTGGAACCGGAACAGGTTTGTGCCGCGCAGAGCGATCTCGTCGAAGCTGAGACCCTCGACCTGCGGGAACATGCCCGTGGCCTTTGTGATGTTGGACCGGAGAATGCGACCGCCAGCAAACAGTGCCAGGTACATGACGTGCCCGTAGGCGAGTAGAACATGCGGTTTCTCCTGCGCCACTTTGCGGATGTGGTCGACAAAGTCGATTTGCTTGGACATGATGGGATCGTGGAACTTCGAGCTGTCGCCGTGGTAGAAGAAGTTGAGGTCTTCGGTCAACGGGTCCGTGCGCAGGATCGCCGGGGTCCATACCTCGCGCAGAATCTCGCCCACTGGCGTATCCTTCACCATTTGCTCCTTCCAGCACTCTTCAAACGTATGGAATATATGGTAGAATGACTGGATACCCTGTCGGTAAATCTTGTAGTCGCGTAGGGCAAACACGATCTTGAGGCTGATGAGGTTGTTGATCTGGTTGTGGCCAGAGTGTGTGGCCTTGTTGATGCGGTTTCCCAGTGCACCGACGTCGCCTGGCAGAGGCAGTGCCTCGTTGGGGAGGTGACGGCTGTTGGTCATGCTGATAGAGGAGATAACGATAGTGGGGTACAAGGGGAGAAAGAGCGAGTAGAGCGAGCAGTGTAGGGCGTGGGACCGGTCGACTGTTTGCGCTTGTACTCGAGCTGTCCGGTTCCTGTTAGTACAACTGGTCAGCTGGATACTGCGGTACGAAAACAAGGGAGCACGCGTAGGGGCTGCTTTTATAAGTTTGAGGCTGATGAGCGGAGCTGCGTGGGCTAGGGCTGTGGCATGCGATCTTAGATGATCAGATAATCTCGAGTCGCCCAATTAGGAAATGGGATCTGCAGTATAAGCAGTGAGTGAAGTAGCCACGGCAGCGCCCAGCGCCAGTTTCTCCTTGGCTCAGGTATTCGTGGTATATTCGGGCGTGTAATCTGTAGCAGCGCCTAATCTGTTGTTGACTGGCGTGACCGTGGCTGAGTGGGACTTCGCTGGGCTTGGCTGGGCTTGGCTGGACGTTGGCCCGGCAAGCAGCCTTGGCAGTCGGCCGAGCGGTCTCAATTCGTCCGGTCCAATGCCAAATCTGATGCAGACTGTGTCACTGCGTATGTCGCTGTGCATCAAGCACGTAGGGCTGGCCCCGCAGCTCCGAATCTGGTTATGCGGAGTAGCTGTCATTGATGGGATACTGCATTGTGATCTGATCGACGACATCGTTTACCTCGTGTCCATCGTGTGTTGTTCGTGTCATTCTCGTCATTCTCGTGATTCGTGTTTAATTCGTGTGTTGTTCGTGTGTGACATTTGCGTGCCTGAATCCCTGCTTCACCAGCCCTCAATCCTTCTGGGGCATCCCTACCCTGAAAAAAGTTCTGGTTTCATGCCATGCTCAAGAAGTTTAGAGTGGTAGCAGGCGTAACTCTCACAGGCAGGTCCGTGTCGCATTCAAAACAAGCATTCAGTTCTATTTCCACTTCTTCTATTGCTACTTCGCAGCCGCCCCTCATGAACGGCGTGTTTGCTGTCAACAAACCAACAGGCCTTACGTCGCAGGATGTGGTAGGAAAGCTCAAGGTTGAGTTCTCGGCCAGCGAGCCGTTCGCTGCTGACCTCGCGCGCATTCGCAATGGCTCTGGCAAGCAGCGTGGCAACCCGCGCTGGCGCAAAAACAAGGCCAGCAAGGAGTTCATCAAGATTGGCCATGGCGGCACGCTCGATCCGCTGGCAGAGGGTGTTCTCGTCATTGGCGTGGGTGACGGTACAAAGATGCTCAAGGACTACCTCGGCAATTGCAGCAAGACGTATGTAGCTGTGGCGCTATTTGGGTCTGAGACAGCGAGCTACGACTCACAGAGCAAGTGGCTGAGACGCACACCAACGGGCCATTTGACGAACGAGCTGGTCGAGTCGGTGCTGCCGCAGTTTCGCGGCGACATTGAGCAGATCCCGCCCGTGTTCTCGGCTCTGCGCATCAATGGAAAGCGCTTGTACGAGTACGCTCGCGCGGGTGAGCCTCTTCCTAGTAAAATCGAGTCCCGAAGCTGTCGCGTTGATATGCTCGAGGTTGTCGGGTCTGGTCTCGACTGGGATCATGATTACACACACCCCGCCGAGGAGGCCTCGGCGGAGGAGAAGGACTTCTATACACAGATCGACCAGACTCTCAAAGACAGTGGTGCTGTGCCTGAAAGCGTCGTTGTCGACAGTCCGCGTGAATCAAAGGGAAAGGATCCTATTCTGACGCTTCGGTTCTCTGTGTCCTCGGGCACGTATATCAGATCGCTGATTCGCGACATCGGCGTTGCTCTCGGCGCCTCGGCGCATATGGTAAAACTCACACGAGTCAACCAGGGCGCTTGGGAGCTTGGAAAGAACGTTTTTGAGATGAGTGATTTCATCGACAAGGACCCGGCGACATGGGAGGGCCCGCTAAGACACTACCTAAAGAACGGGCCCGGCACATCACTCAGCAGCTTGAGGGATGAAGCGAAGACGGTAACAGAGAAGGTTCCTGAGCCTGCCGTTAAAAGCAGTGAAGTGAGTGAAGTGACGAATGAGGCGACGAATGAGGCAGCTCCAGTCGACGGTCCTGCTGAGCAGGCCAAGGAAACTGAGGAGGAATCTCAGCAGGAACCTCAGCAGGAACCTCAGCAGGAACCTCAGCAGGAACCTCAGCCTCCTTCATCCTAATTGCATTACACGACCTACGGTCATATCGACTGGGCCGCGGCCCAAACCTAATGCTGTATTCAAAATAAATAGATGGCCGCCACGGCGAGGGCCGCAGGGATGAGGCCTGCTTGGACAGTGAGCCTTGCTGCGGCACTCGGTAGGTAGTACACCGCGCCGGGATAACTACAGGTGATGTCTCCGTCGTCGGACTGAATTCCATAGGACTGGTCTTGACCAGTGCCGTATGCTGGACAGATGAAGCCAAAAGCCGGTGAACAGTCCTGGACAATAGAGTAGCACAAGTCAATGCAAGGCAGAATCTCCTTGTAGCTTCCAGGTTTGACCACCTCGTTGATTGCGGGGTTCCGTGACTGACCCTCTTTCCGCGGGAGCAGGTACGACGCGTTGTTGGACCAGTCCGCACAGCGAGGGACCGTAATGGCACACAGCCACTGCTTGTAGGACAATGCACAGTCGTCACAGCCCTTGAGTGGTGAGTAGGCAATCTCTTCCGATGCGTTGCATGGGACGATATCTAGCGACTTTGAGAAGTTGGCGTATCGCTCTATGGCCATGGAGTCGTAAAAGGTACGCAGTGTCGACGTATTGAAGGCACTGGCGTTTCCAGGAACGGCGAATGCGACGTCGGAGCAGAAGTCGAGATCGTAGACAACCTGACAGTTGTCACCCGACTTGCTGCTAAACGGTACACCCTCGTATACTATTCCCTGAGACGGTAGCGTCAAGTAGGCGATATAGGACTCGGACTTGTTTAGGCCATTCACAAAGATTTGTCCCTTTACAAGGTCGCCCTCTCCTCGCCGTGTCTCGGATAGCACTGCGTTATTTTGGTTGAGCAGTGCCGGGCCGGTGCTGATGCCGCAGTACGAGAGTGGCAGTTTATTCTGGATGCCAGGAGTCGCTGCGTCGACCGACTTGTACACAAACAGGTTGTAGTCGGAGATGTTGGTGGTGAGCTCGTTGTCTGCACCGACCGAGTAGTTGCCCGTGACGAAGAGCGCATTGGCAAAGTCCGAGTCAACGAGGTAGAGGTTCGTCGAGGTTGAGGCGGCCATGGCCGGCAACTTGGACGACACAACCAGCTCATATGACCAGTTGCCGTTGATGGAAATGTTGGGAAGTTCTGGAGCTACCACATCGATGAAGACGGAGGAGCTCTCAAAGTCTGTGACCGTGGCGTTGGCGAGGCCAAGAAACGTCTCTACCTGCTGCATCGGTTGTGCCGTGAGGTTCGTGGACGAGTAGTACAAGCTCAGCGCAGACGGGCCCGTCGGCAGGTCAAACATCTGTGAAATGTAGGGTTCTCCGCACACATTCAACGCTATAAAGATGGTGTCCTGGTCGTCGTTGACGTGCATTTCGTACTGGTGGGCCTGGCCTGGGCCCAGCACGTATCTGATAGGCACCGAGTCGAATATGAGGGTCGACTGGGCCGCGGGGGGAGCTGTAAACGACGGGGCCGCTGACGCCGAAGCGCTCGAAGCGGAATCCTGCGCCTGGGCCGGGACAAAGAGCAGTCCCGCCCACAGCGCCGCCACTGCTGCCAAGACTCGCATTTGGATCTCGCTTGGACAAAAAGACGAGATACCGGGGCTAAGCAGATGGGGGCTAGGGTGGTCAAAGAGGCGCGGCTGTAAACACGGCTATACGCGTGCGTAAATGCAACTAATTAACTTCGTGTTTGTGGAATCTCACAGTATACCATGACCGAGGAAACGCCAATCTCGCTCAAGGGCAAAAAGGCCGTTGATGAGCAGCCCGATGACAGCGATAACCTGCCATGGTATGTTGCTGTAACTGCACGCACTTAGCTGTAATCATGGCTAACGCAGGGTTGAAAAGTACCGGCCCTCAACACTAGACGACGTTTCAGGACACGAGGGTGTCATTACTACGGGTGAGTCAACCCACCTATCATGGCTTGTCTAATGCAGTCCGCAAATTCGTCGAGGTCGGACAGATTCCGCACCTGCTCTTCTATGGACCGCCCGGAACAGGCAAGACATCAACGATTATCGCCATTGCGCGCGAGATCTACGGCAAGAACTACCGCAACATGGTTCTCGAGCTCAACGCGTCGGACGAGCGCGGTATCGACGTGGTGCGAGGCCAGATCAAGACGTTTGCCAGCACGCGCCAGATCTTTGCGTGAGTACCAAAACACTGGGTGCCAAAATACTCTAGCAGCCTGCTAACCCAGTAAAGGATTCAAGCTCATCATCCTGGATGAGGCCGACGCCATGACGAACGTGGCCCAGAACGCGCTGCGACGCATCATTGAAAAGTACACGGCCAACACGCGGTTCTGCATCCTCGCCAACTACACTCACAAGCTCAACCCGGCGCTGTTGTCGCGATGCACGCGGTTCCGCTTCTCGCCGCTGCCTCGCGAGGCCATTCTGCATCGACTGCAGCATGTCATTGAGGCTGAGCACGTGAAGCTGCTGCCCGACGCTGTCAACTCGCTGCTGGATCTGTCTAAGGGTGACATGCGACGGGCCCTCAATGTGCTCCAGGCCTGCCACGCCTCGGTCGATCCTGGCGAGACCATCACCGACTCCAACATCTACGACTGCGTGGGAAACCCGCACCCAGACGACGTCAAAACGATTATCCAGGCCATGATGAACGAGGACTGGACGACGGCGCTGTCGACTGTCAACATCATCAAACAGAACAAGGGTCTTGCTCTAGCAGACATTCTAACGTCCATCACCCACGAGTTCATTGATCTCGACCTCAAGCCGGCCGTGCGCATCGAGCTCATGGACCGCCTCAGCGACATTGAATGGCGCCTCGCAGCTGGCGGAAACGAGAAAGTCCACACCAGCGCTACCATTGGCGTGGTCAAACGAGCCATTGAGCTCCAGTCATAATGCATTGCTAATAAATAAATAGGCCATCTAGGCGCTGTACAGTCCGTGTCTGGTAGGAACTGCTGGTAGGAACTGATGGTAGGAACTGCCTACTCCATCCTTCCTACTCGAGGCCCTTGACCAGCGCCCACTCACATTCGATGTGGTGAGCGTCTGCCCATTCCTTGATCATGGCATATGCTAATGCGGCGCCTTCCTGTAGTGACGAGAAGACATGCAAAGGCACATAGTACGGGTCCTCCAGCGGGCGGTAGCCTCCCTCGTGTTTGCTGACAGGCCGGGGGCTGGCGTGTCTGTTTTTCCATGTCGCGGGGAACCCTGTTTTGAGAACGCCAATGTCGAGATGGGTAAAGCCGCGGCGAAAGTCCTGGCTGGCTGACTCCTGGGCTGCAATGTACTTAAGCGAGTACCGCTTGATCTTTTCGTCTGTGTCGTCGTCCGTTTGCGTCGTCAGCTTCTTGACATTGGCACTATGGCATGTAGCAGTGCGCTCATGAACAAGGGCACGCACCTGGTAGCACACGCCCACAAGAGCTGCGTACCCGGCCGTTTCAAACATGTGGATGAGCCTGCCGATAAACGGAATCAGCGTCGCCCATGAATTAGCGTTCACGTCGCGGCCCATCATGCCGTCGGCGCGCTCCTCATAGTCGAAAGCAACTATAAACGACAGCAGCGAGTCCATTGACAGTACTGCTGCGCGGTCGAGCTCGTCGGCTTGTATAGCGCTGTCGGACTCATGCTTCTTTTGCCGAGCCAGCTCGATCCACTTGCGCATCTTGCCCTTGAGCAGGCGATAGTACTTTTCGCGCTTTTCTTTGGGGATGGAAGAATTGCTCGAGCGCACTGGCGACGATGCTGTCTCTAGCTTCGTTTCTGGCTTGTCGAGGGCCACCGAGTGCAGCACAGGCTTTGGTTCGTCTTCTTCCTCGGAGCTCGAGTAGCTGCGTGAGACCTTGCTTTTCTTGGCCTTAGGTGGACTTGGCTCAGGAATTTCGGTGATCCCGAGACCCTTGTTGGTCCCGTTCGCAATGGCCTGTAGTTTTCTCAGCGATTTGACCTTCAGCGTGACTGTTAGCGATGGACGTCGGCCATTGGTTTCGACATTGGGTTCGCCATTGGGATCATGGCCATTCCCATTGGGTTCATTAACACGGCGCTCCCTCGCCAATGGCGATGGCTCGTTGATAAAAGACTTGGACACTCGTTTCGGCACAGGGTGATGGAGCGGCACATCGTCAAACTCGGGAGGCAGCGTGGGACTGAGCATGCGTTTTGGCAGGCCATCTTCGGTCCATGATGGCAGTGTAGGACTCAGCATAGGCGGTAGGCTCGGTGCCGGCGAGTCTGAGCGCGGGGAACTCAGCAGACTGACACGGTTGGCCATCTTTGCGCTCATGGTACGAGGCCACACACCTAGAGTACAATGGACGACTTGCCGTGGGCAACGCTATCGCTAGGTTCAATGCTCGGGGCATACAAGACGCGATGCTGCCGGGTAAGCTGATTCAGGGGAAGTAAGTAGACACTGATGTAGACATTAATATGCAGGCAATAGTATGGAGCATAATATGGAGATTAATATGGAGACATATATAGAGACATGAAGCAACTAGATGGGACAATTGGAGGTAGAGGTGACAAATGACAGATAAGATGAATGACTAGATGGCTACTTCGGACATTGGACCATGACTGGATCACGGGATCTGACTGTCTCCTCTACAGAAGCGTATAGTCTTTCAATAGTCGCGGTTGTCAGAAACGGGCACACGACTTAGTGAGCGTACAATAACTATACTAACTACACTGACCTTTAATTAGCGCTGCTGTTAAGGCCTCGGTGCAGATGTATCCTCGGCTTAGCGCACAGCCGTGCGACTGTGTATGATTGTCAAGCCAGCGCACCACAAGCCAAATGTAACCCAATAAAAACTGCACTGGGGTACTCGGTGGCCTCGTCGCCACCGCTCCAAAGACTCACTGAGGCTTGGTCACACACTTTGGTGCTTCGCCGCGACTTTCGTGGCTCTTCCCAATTAGGAAGGAGAAGAAGCACGTAGAACAAAAAGTGCCGTTACCCTGGCGCCTCCGGCGATAGTCTGCCGCGCATGGAGGGGGCTATTTTTTTCAGTTATAAAGCAGGCAAAACCAGCAGGCTTACTTATGGCCAGATCTTGAGCAAGCCGTCTATTTATCACTAATTATTTTCTGGTTTCCATTTCATCCGCGTGGCTCTCAGATATCACCATGGTTCGCGACTCAAAACTATACGACCTGCTCGGCGTGAGCCCAGACGCTAGCGACGCCCAGATCAAAAAGGCGTACCGAGTGGGTGCTCTCAAATACCATCCCGACAAGAACCAGCACTCGCCCGAGGCGGCCGAGAAGTTCAAGGAGATCTCGGGTGCATACGAGGTGCTGTCTGATTCGCAGAAGCGCCAGGTTTACGACACGTATGGCATGGAGGGCCTCAGTGGCCAGGGTGGTGGCCCCGACATGGGCAATGCCGAGGACCTGTTTTCGCACTTTTTCGGCGGCATGGGCGGCATGTTTGGCGGCGCTGGCCAGGGCCCCTCTGGCCCCCGCAAGTCCAAGGACATTATGCACCCCCTGAAGGTGACGCTCGAGGAGCTGTACAGAGGCAAGGTCTCGAAGCTGGCGCTCAAGAAGACGGTGCTGTGTGGCACCTGTGACGGCAAGGGAGGCAAGGAGGGTGCTGTGCGCACCTGTCCCGGATGCAAGGGCCAAGGTATGCGCTTTGTGACCCGACAGATGGGCCACATTGTCCAGAAGTTCCAGACCGTCTGCCCCGACTGTAACGGTGAGGGCAGCATCATCAACGCCAAGGACCGATGCAAGGCTTGTCTCGGCAAGAAGACGACGGACGAGAAGAAGATCCTCGAGGTGCACATTGACAAGGGAATGGTCAACGGCCAGAAGATTGTCTTCCAAGGCGAGGGTGACCAGGGCCCCAATATCATTCCTGGCGATGTCATTTTTGTCGTCCAGGAGCAGCCCCACCCGCAGTTTGAGCGTCGTGGTGACGACATTCTCTACAAGGCCAAGGTCGACCTGCTGACTGCGCTTGCTGGTGGAGCTTTCGCTGTCCAGCACCTCGACGGCGAGTGGCTCAAGGTCGAGATCATCCCCGGCGAGGTCATTGCCCCCGGCGCCATCAAGATGGTTGAAGGAAAGGGTATGCCCTCGTACCGTCACCACAACTACGGTAACATGCTTGTTCACTTTGAGGTCGAGTTCCCGTCTGACAATTTCGCTGCTGCCGAGCAGCTGCAAGCGCTCGAGTCTGTCCTGCCTCCCCGCCCCGCGCTCGAGATCCCCGAGGGCCGCCAGCCCGAGGAGGTCATGCTTGCCGACGTCGACCCGACCAAGTACGCCTCGTCTTCGGGCGGTATGCACATGGACGAGGATGACGACGACGACATCCACCCTGGTGCTGAGCGCGTCCAGTGCGCCAGCCAATAAGCACGTAGAGCATAGCCTGTGGATAGAGGGCACCGTTAGTAGATGTTAATAGGCTGCAGCTGACGGGCTGTGAGCATGCCAGGTGTAGGACGCCAGGTGTAGGACAGCTCGTGGAATGTGTAAAATCTGAAATCGGATATCATGCGGCATGTACCTTAGAGGTTGTACTCACGATTCACCAGAAGTTGGCTTGTACTTTCCGTACTTCACTTTCCGTGGTTTACTTTCGTACTTTACGCACTCAACACTCGTTAGTCAATTGATTATACACTAGCTGGCTAGAACATGTCCTCAGCGCGGTGACGGCGGCGGCGGTCACGGCGGTCGGGAGATCGCGACCTGTCGCGCAAAAGGTCTCCTTTGACCCACCGCGAGCTGTCACGGCCCGTGTTGCTATCGAGAATATCAGCCAGGTCGCGAGAACGATCTGGCTGGCGCCTGTCGTCGATACGCGAGAAGAGGTCGTCGGCCCGACGGCCTGGCGACCGCGACCGATCGCGAACCTCGTCTCTGCGCTGCGCAAACCTCTTCTCGGCATCAGGGAACAGATCGTCCCCAGCATCTCGTCGGTCACGACGGCCGCCTCGTCTGTCGTCACCTCGTCTGTCGTCGCCTCGTCTGTCGCCTCGTCTGTCGTCATGGCGGTAGCCCCGACCGTCTCGGCGACGACTACGCGAGTCGTCCTCTGTAGGTTCTCCATGGAACAAGTAGTATCTGCTGCGGGCCCTTGCTCCGCGCTCCTTTTTGTCTGCTTGCGACGCAATTCGCACCGACAGCGCCACGCCGTCCTTGTCCGTGTAGGTCTTGGCTGCTCGCAGCTCTGTGTCCTTCACGTCCGTTCCTTCGTAGTAGACGGCCTCTGACGTGATGGCATCGAGACACTGTCGTGCCTGCTCTTCGTTGTCGAAAACAAGATTGACTGTGTTAGTATATCCACTGAATACCAGCCAATTCGAGCCGATCTATGGCAGTTGCGTTTCATTTGCACTGCTTTGCATCTCACTCACCTGAAGTATCGTCAACCCACTCAACGTGAAACTTCACGCGAGGGTAGAACTGGCCTACCCAGCGCTCCACCTCCTCGGTAGACAGATCATCGACTCCGCGAACATGCACTGCTTCGGACCGTCTGCTATCCTCGGTCACTTCCTCTGACTATGTTAACGAAATCCTGTCGTGCGGAGAACTGACGCACCTTCAGGTTCGACGGCGGCTCAATGGCCATGGCGTCCTCCACAGCCTCTACCGGCTCGACACTCTGAACCTCGGCCGTCGACCGGATCTGTATCTCATCCTGGATCCCTGTACTGGCTTGCTCTTCGCTCATGTTGGAAAGTTGGTGAAGTCGAAGTGAAAGTCCCAAATCCATGCACCCCTGAGACGGCTAAACTGGGTAGAGAACGGAACTAGAGGACGGAACTACAGGACGGAAATATCTAAGTATAATCATCTCTAGAATACCAATTTATACTCAATGTCTCATATTCAGTGTCATCTATACTCAATGTCACTTATTCAAGCTATTTGTCAATGGTTATACGCCGAGTCGTGTTAGGCATCAATCTTGGGGTGGGCTCGGGCCGTTTGGAAGAAGATCCGAGCGGCAGCAGCGCATCCCATGAGGTTCTTGCACAGCTTGCGGTTTTCAGGCGGTCCATCGCCCTTTTCACGCTCGTCTTCGCTTGGCTTGAACGGCTTGTGCGTCTCGCCAGTCAGCTCCTTGAACGCATCGGCTCGCTGCTGGTCAATCTCAAAGATCTGGAACTTCTGGAAGTAGAGGCCATCCTGCGGGTCTCGCATATACTTGTACACGTACTGGATCGTATGCAGAAGCTCTCCACGGACCTGGTTGACGAGCTTGGCGTCCGAGGATTCGCTGAAGAAGAGCAGAAAGTCGGCCAGACCCTCGGCGAGCAGCTGGTAAAAGTTCGTGCCGTCGCGGTAGTATCTGGCCTGCATATTTGGCGTGTCGCGGTCGTAGATGGCAGTGTTCGGGTTTGTCACTGCACCGGCGAGTCCCTCAGCCCACTTTTTGTACTGGTCGTCGTGAGTAGCTGAATACAGCAGAGCGCACATCGTCAGCGGAGTACCTTGATTGTACGTCCACTTTGTCTCGTTGCGCTTGAAGCCATTTCCGTCGGGCTCAAGTCCGTCGCAGATGAGCTTGTCGTTCGTGTCTTGGACGCGCGTGAACACCCAATCCGCACACATGCGTGCAAAGTTGATGTACGCATCGTTGGGCGTCACAAACCGGGCCAATCGCATACACGCCACTCCTACCTCGGCTGTGGTACATGTATTGGAGCCCTCCTTGGCCACATGCCACCGTACACCGCCAAACTTGGTGCGCTCTTCGCCCGTCATCAAGAACTGTACGTTCTCGACAGCCCGGTCGAGGTAGTACTTGTCCTGGGTCACTTCGTACGCTGTCAAAAACGTCGAAGCCACCTGTGCATTGTCATCATAGTAGATATCCTCGTTGCCGTCAAAGTTGAACGATGCACAGTAGGCATGGCGTTTGGGCGAGTAGTAGGCTTCGTAGCATTTGAAGGCCGGGCGCAGCATTGGCCGGATCTGATCCGGGTAGATGCGAGCAGCATCGACAATTGCCTGTACAGCAACAGCCACGGGCCACAGCGTGTAGTGGCCATTCCCATCGTACGCACCGCGCGATTTGTCGGGTACAATGAAGTTGTTCTGGTGCCCATTGTAGAAGTGTCCCCAGAACTTGCGCACTTAGTTAGCTCATTCAACGGTAGGATGGAACAGTGATGTGGGACAGGAAGTAACTCACCTATTTCGTACGCCTCGGCGTTAAGATCGACTTGTCCCATTGTAATTAGAGATGTGAAGTGATGAACCTGGTCGAGATAAACTGGTTGAGATGAGACTGGTTAAGATGAAACAGTTGACCTGTCAGTCTACTCCGCTTTATATACGGACCCTCGCACGGCGGACGTACAATGACATCATGCATCACGCACGCGGGCCGCAACGAAGCCTCGAATTGTGGAGACACGTCGATCGCGCAGCAATGGAGGAGAACAATGATTCCCAGGCACAATGACGCTAGGAACAGTAATGCTCAGGAACAATAATACTCTGCACGCTTGCAAGTTTCTCCTCCGTCTCAGCCATCTCTTAAGCTGTTAGCTGGTTGCTGGCTGGAGTTGGCTCAGCCGGCTTCATAAACCAGCTCGCTCCTTAAGCTCGCCTCAGCATGTAAAGTGACTACAGCGCAGAATACATGACTCTTTTACATTTCTACCCCTGTCCACAACAAAATGTGTTACTTCGTCCCCCAGTCGCTGCAGCCGTCCATAACGGCCCCAGCCGCGTGATCCAGCCGCGCATCACCCCCTGAATCTGCACGCATACTCTAAACACTCCGCGTTATACCATCACTGTACTCAAAATGACTCCTGAAATCACAACCGCCGCCTGGTGGCTGCAGGCCGCGTCGCTGTCGGCGCAGATCTATCTCGCTGCGTCGCGTGAACTGCGTCTTCCCCGCGTCCACGACCACACTCCATTCGAGCTGGCCATGTACTACCTGGCACGCCCCAGTCTCGTGCTTCTCATCGTCGCATGGCTGTGCGCTACAGTTTACGCCTTCTTCCTCGACGCTGCATTCTCTCTCAAGTCCATCATCTGGCTGTTCAGTGCTGCCATGTTCGTTCTGTGCTTCACCGGCCTGTACATCAAACCGACCTACGTCTCTGACGACAAGTGCCAGTGCAAAAAGGTCTACAAGCACTCGAACCGTCTCTGGTCCAAGCTCGCCGTGCTCGGCGTCATCCCCGTGTCGATTGTTACGTCCATCGAGGCTGTTGGCGAAAGAGTCCCTAAGCAGCTCCAAGAAGTTTCCCCACTCATGGCCCACGCTGCACTGTGGACGATCCACCTCATTGCCGAGCACCTCGAGAAGCGTGCCAAATCTGACGCCGAGCGCAAGTTCCTTGATCTCATTGGCGATATCACTGGCGATCCTGAGCCCGAGTGCGAGCCCACATCGGCCATTGCTGCCATCCCCGAGGTGGCCGAGGATGTGTTCGACGCCATGGCGCGCTCTCCCGATGACCCCGCCTCTCCAGCTGAGCTAGCCGGCGCCGACGAAAATACGCCCCTCATTCTCTGATCGGTCAGGTCAACAATTGTGCTTTCACCGTTCTACATCATGCATACTTCGCATATTTCGCATAGTGTCTCTTCAATAAATTAATCTGTAATACAATAGTCTGCAACAATCTGCAATACAATCTTCAAGACAACTATGGATACAATTTGATACAATAGTTTGCTACAATTCGCAACAATCCTCTTCATTACAAACGTGCAGTTCAAGCTACCTGCAACAACCTTCCATCAACCGCACAAAGCCTTTTGGCTTCCCATCCTCCTAGGAATTAGCGACCTTAAGCGATGAGAGCCGTTTGGCGCCTTCGGCAATTGCTTTTGGGTCCGCAAAGCTCGACTTGTTTGACCGTCGCATAGTCTTGCGTCGCGAGAAGAGGCTCTTGGCAGTAGTGAAGCTCTTCGTTTCAAGCCACGACCATCCGTTGCCTGCAGGGATAGCCTCTTTGAGAGCAGAGGCCACCTCCTCATCTGCTTCTTGGGGTGTCTCCTGGTCTTGAGTGTTGTCCTCTTCTCCAATCGGGGGAACAGTCGTTTCATGCATCAGCAGCAGTGCTTCGTGTAGCATATGAATGGCCTCGGAAGCCTCGATCGTCTTGCGCACAATTGGCGAGTTCTCGTGGCGGTGCGTCGCTTCGATTTCCTGGTAGAGAAGCTCAATGAGTTCAAGAGCAATCTTACCATCTCTGGATCCAAAGGTGGCCTGGCTGTGTACCTGCAGCAAGCGACAAGCAATGATGCTCATCAGGTACACTCGCAGGCATCGGAGCTCAACAGTATACGAGTCATAAAACCGAGCCAGTTGCGTGCGAACAGTGACAATCCTGTTGATCAGGTCACTTCCAAGAGGCGCCTCCAAGACAATCTTCTTCAGCGTAGTGTAGGCGTTGTACATGTTGGGACCCTCAACGCGAGCAATCGCAATTAACAGCGGCCAGATGACTTGCAGCATCTGGTATGCCACCTCGTCGTCCTTGACTTGGAACTCTGCAAAATCGTCTACGAGCAGACAGCAGTCGGTAATGACTGAGTAGCTGTGACGACTCTGCGGAGCCGCGGCGTTGAGCAGATGGGGGATAAACCCGAGAAGCTCTGCTCGGCGCGGTGTTGACATCTTCGCCAGCGTGACGTGCCACATGAAATCACGCATCGTAAATGCCAGAGTCATATTATCTTCTTCGCTGTCATCCTGAATTGTCTGGAGAACTCGCAAGAGGCGTGCAAGCTTGAGCTCGAGTATCTGAAGGTCTTGGCCTAGCTCTCGGCGGTACGCTACCGAGACAGACCCGTTTTTGGTACACTCATAAAACTTATCCAGCTTGTCGTACATCTTGAGGCATAGGTATGGGTCCTTGACCTCGGGTATCTTAGCAACTGGCTCAAGAGCATTTGTCATAGTCACCGTCGTGGTCGATTTGATGAGCCGCCGGTATTGGATGCCATCTTCAGCGCCATTGATGTTGTCGCTTGTCACAGCACGCGCAGCAGACTCAAACTCTTGACCGCCAGTCCAAACGTAGTTCTGTACTGCATCCGAATCGCAGTTTGATAGCAGCTGGTTGGACCAGATTGCCGAGCCATGTGATAGTCCACTCAGTGGCGGAGAAGAAGTGGCAATCGACCTGTTTTCGACGTAATCAGGAAAGCAGCTCGTGTCACACAGTGCCACAGCAGGTGTAGCATAGTTGTCTGCAAAGTTCATCTGATCAGCGTTCAGCGGTTGAAGATGGTTCCGCTGTGAATGCATCGGTGAAGCAGTTTTGTCCGGCTCCACAGTCGCTGCGCTACTGGAAACTTGCACAGGGTACTGGGGCCCATTGTGCTTCGCCTCATACTCGCTCAGGCCAATGCTGAGTGGTGATATGGCAGCCTGCTCAAAGTGCATCGGTGGGAACTCATAGGGGGCCAGAGTCCCTTCCTGCTGGCGCTGTTCGTTCGATTTGCGATACTTGCTCATTGAAAGGATTGGTTCCACTTATCTAAGGACCAGAGTGGTATTTGAGTAGTCAAGCACGATATCAGTTTAGCCATGGATGAGTTCACCGGTAGATTATGACATAGTGCATAATGGTAGTAGAATAATAGACCACTACACCGAAGAAGTTAACCGACGGTACTTAAAGTACAGTGTGCTGTCCCACAGTATGTTTGTACGTTGGACTGTTGTGAGTAGCTAGGACCACTGACTGATATGATTGTCTTGAATGAATCGACTGGCGGTTTTCAGGGGAGCTCCAAGTGACAGCTCAAATGGACATCCCTGGGGTGGAGCAATAAGATTGGATTCCATGGTACATAATATACACAGAGGTCGTAATGGTCGTTTAATTCATCTCGGCATCGGGGTCCTTTTCGCTTTTTGAGTCGCTCGTCACCCACAGCACGTTGTTGCATCTGAGTTAGATTCACAAGTTGACCCAAACTGTGCTGGCAACATACCTAATAAAAATCTCCCCTAGGAGTCCTTTTTCCTCGCCGCCAATGAACTCGAGGGCGTCATCGAGCTGGAGGTTCATGTACGAGTCGACTGAGAGCAGTTTACCACGGTACTCAGTCTCGCCCCACTTGAGGCGCACAATCACCGGTGATCCAGTCAGATCCTGGAGAAACGGCTTTGGATTGACAGGTTCGAACTGAGTTAGCCATTGCATTTAGAGAGCTATAGGAAAACAGGCTCACTTACAGACATGCCGGTGTGTAGTTCGGTATATTGCAGTGTCGGTCGCGACGTTAAAAAACATCCCGGGTAACGTGACCTCGGGGAGTGCCGGAGATTCCTGCCGACAAGCTGGGGATTGCATTATCGGCGAGTGCAATTAGAAGCTCACCAACAGCCTACAATGTCAGAGTTGGACCGGTTTCGGGACGAGTGGCGCTCCGAGGTGGGTTCTCGACGTCGAGACCCCGACGCGCAGCCAGACCCGGGCGCTCCCCGAGTCGTTCAGGCCGACCACGCATTCCGACCCGAGGTGCCCAGTCATGTCTTCATCAATGACAGTCTCACCGCCGACGAGGAGGAGGCGCTGCGTCTTTTTGAGCATGCCGTAGAGCGCGAGCATACGGGAAACATGGGAGATGCCGTCAAGCTTTACCGGGACGCGTTTCGCAAGTCGGAGAAGGTCGATAAGCTGTATCGGGAGAAGTACTACTCCAAGCTGAAGCCGGCCACGGCGGTAAAGCCAAAGGCGGAGGCGAGTGGGACGAGTACGCCTGTCCAGAGGGACCTCATGGACGAAATTGAGGAGCAGCTTGAGAAGCAGATGGAGGGTGTGTCTTTGGAGGAGCAAGTGGAAGGGGCAGAAGCGGAAGAAGGCGCTGAAGAAGAGGAGCCATGCCCGCTGCTGGAACTGCCAAATGAGATCATTGCCAACATTCTAAAGCAACTGGCGCTCGTGGACCTGCCGTCGTTCACCCGGTGTACCTACACGTGCAAGAAGTTGGCGCTTATCGGCTACAAGTCGCCCGAGATCTGGCGGAGTCTGTGTCGGCAGACATTCGACTCGCAGCATTAGACGCCCAATGTCGTAGAGGAGCTGGGCGGTGGAGACGTGGAGGTGGCAGTTAAGAAGCTGTGGAAGGGCTCGTGGCGGCGAATGTTTGTTGAGCGGCCCCGCGTGCGCTTCAATGGCGTGTACATTAGTACCTGTAACTATCTGAGGCCGGGAGTAGGCCAGTCGTGGAACGCTCCGGTGCACATGGTCACGTACTATCGTTATTGTCGGTTCTACGAGGACGGAGTCTGCATCAACCTTCTCACAACGCTCGAGCCCGTCGATGTCGTGCCTGTTTTCACCCGTCAGACAGTAGGTAGGTCGGTAGCTGCGCCTATCGTGTACAAGCGGGACGACGGCACGGTGCTGACCCGTCCAAAGGGAATCATTCTCGGGACATGGAACATCCAGAGCCTCGACGGCCATGTGCTGATAGAAAGCGAGGGCTCTGTGGACCGGTACCTATTCTACATGGAGTTCCACATCCGGTCCAGCGGACACCACAAACACAATAAGCTCAAGTGGATCAAGTTTTGGAACGTCAACAAGCTGACTCAAGATCACGGAGTAAGTGAAAGTGAAAAAAAACAGTACCGGTATGGATACAGGCTAACAGCAGGAGTTTGCGCAACCGCACGATAAACCATACTACTTTGTCCCGACAAGATTCTAGGACGCCCACTACTGCACTAGACAGTATACGAACAGCATATAATACCAAGGCATTGGCCCATATATATTACATCTAACATGTCAGTTCATGCTATTTACGTCTAACATTATGTTGGATCATTGTATTTAAGTCTGTTATAACGGTGATTACAGTGTAGATCATTTATGCAGTAACGCTGCATTCAACTTGAACTCTCACCATTCGCATGAGCGACCAGGTAGGAAGCCAGAGGTTCGTGTTTATGGCTAACTCAGGAGCTCGAGGCACTCCAGCACCTGCGTGCGATGCTCGAGGCTGTGCGCCTGTTGACAGAGAGCTTGAAGCGCGACTTACAGGGCGCTAGACACAACCGCGAAGTCATCAAAGGTGCGTATGCAGGAAGCCATGACGCGTCTAACCCAGCCGACACGCGCGCTCTCGAAGATGTGCTCACCGATTTGAAGTAGGTGTTCTCTACAGTACTCTAGACAGTACTCTATGGGCCAATGATATGATTTTACGACTGAGTCTAGATCTGAACGAGCTTCGGATTGGCGCCGCCGTCGTAGTCGATGCGCACAGCAGCCCACACGGTGTCTGCCAGTAGCAGCGTGATGCCCACGGCGTGCACGAGCGTGATGGCGTAGAAGAAGTTGGAGTTGCCCGAGCCAAGGTAGATCCACAGGTAGTAGAAGGTCGGGGCCAGCACGGCGCTGTAGAGCATGACGAGGGCAATAAATAGGCGGTATTGAAGGACTGTGTTAGATGAGCGGAAAGACGTTAGCACAAAGACATTGGTGGACTCACGTTCGACAATGGGCCGGCAGAGGGCGAGGACCGCCAGGTACAAGCCGAGATGGCCAGCCTCAGGGTATGGCTGGAAGACGGCATGGATGCCGAGCAGCGTGGCCACGACGAATAGTGGCTGGGTGCGTAGGCGGATTGTCATGGGCACCGTGAAGCCGGCAATGTAAATCTGAAAGACGCCGATGAAAAAGGGCCGGAAGAAGTCAAACATCTCGGTGAAGAAGTACCACCACAGCCCGATGTTGGGGATGAGTTCCTGAAACAGAATCATGACGCTGTAGGTGGCTCCGACAAAGTCCCACGAGCCTGTGGGCACGAAGCTGACACCAATGAGGCAGGCTGTCGATGCGACAAATACGCCCGCGAGTCGTGCGACCTGTTCGACTAGCGTTCCCACGGGCCGATGCTGTCTAATGAGCAGGATCGTGGCCGGTACAATGTATGCTGGGTAGAATGACAACGTCGCAGCCACAGCGAGCAGGCTCATTGACAGGCCCGGTCGGCCCGTGACAGCACTGTGCAGCGCCGTGGCAATGGCCACGTTGGAGAACACGGCCGTGGACTTGGCCAGCGTCGACAGCAGCGTGAACGGGTTGAACAGGTAGGTGACAGCCACGAGCGCGGGCGTGTACGATGCTGGTGATTTGCCAATTGGCTTTTTTCCAACTGACCGCGCCACTGCGGCCAGAGACGCGGCCGTCACGCCGTCAACGACGCTGTACAGCACGTTGGCCGCGAACAAACCAGATGATCCAGCTGGAAGCAGCGAGAACAGCGCCAGCAGCAGCGGTGATTGGTGACACACACCTCCCGCGTACGGAGACGCGCCGTGGCGGTACTGGAACACGCCCTCTTGGAGGCGCTTGTATGAGGACACGGGCGTCGAGCATTGTACTGAAGCATCCAGAATCAGTGATATTCGTGGCAGTTGCGTGAGGATGAGCAGGCGGAGCGCGATGCCGGCGACAAGCACCGTCGACAGCGACCAGGATGTGTTTTCACTCACGCTCACTCCCTTTGTAGACTTTTCTGGAGCCGGAGCATCCTCGCGTACATCCTTTTCGCGAGCCTGTTGGCGCACATCCTTCTCGCTGGCCTCCATGTCGATGGGTCAAGTCAGCCCTGCAAATAGAGATCACCAATTAGTAGGTATGGTATTGGTACGTACGGTATTAGTACAGCGCCAATTCGTCTTCTCGTGCGACACCGGCAGTTTGTAATGAGCGTTGGGCTGAGTATCAGTCAGATTAGCAGGTTTGAAGTTAAAGAGTAACAGTTCAAGAGTAACAGTTTAAGAGGAAAGAGTTGATCATAATGATGGTTTTACGGTGTTATACTCCATACTAACATATGCAGGATAAACTACCTGTATAGCAAGGTATATATACTCTAGGTGCACCACAATACTGCTTGTTGCAGTTGATCGAGACAGACAACATACAGACAGATAGACAGTGCCAACCCATCTACACATCTGTCAATTCCCACTCAATTACCTGTCAGCTCCCCTCTCTGCTCCCCACATTGCCTACCGAGGTGTAGAGCCGGGCCTAACCCCGTCCCGCCTACTGCTTCCTGTTGGACCCCTGCCCTAAATTTTCAAGTAGACAACCTGGCACTTCTCACCCAGAAACACCACCGTCAACTGCTATAGACATGGTAGGTCTACCTCTGCGGCGATCCGCCCAATGAGCGCCCCAACTCAACCTTGCTAACTCAGGACTTTGAAACCTTCGAGGAACAGGACGGCGTGCGGTTCTCGTGGAATTGCTTCCCGTCAACGAAGCTCGAGGCGTCGCGCACCGTCGTGCCTATCTCGACGCTGTACACGCCACTGCGCGAGAAGGCCGAGATGGCAGTGCTGCAGTACGAGCCCGTGACGTGCCGCGCTCCGTGCCGCGCTGTGCTGAACCCATTTTGCTCGCTTGACCTGCGCGCCCGCGTGTGGATCTGCCCCTTCTGTCTCGTCCGTAACCCGCTGCCCCCGCACTATAAGGACATCTCGCAGAATGCGCTGCCCCACGAGCTGCTCGCCTCCTCCTCCACAACCGAGTATGTCTTGTCGCGACCTGTGCAGACGCCCCCGATCTTTCTGTTTGTCATTGACACGTGCCAGGACGAGGAGAACCTGCAGGCGCTCAAGGACTCGCTCATTGTATGCCTGAGTCTGCTGCCACCAACCTCGCTCGTCGGCCTCATCACCGTCGGCGCCATGACCCAGGTCCACGAGCTCGGCAACACCGCGTGCTCCAAGGCCTTTGTGTTCCGTGGCAACAGAGACTACACGGCCAAGCAGGTCCAGGAGATGCTGGCCCTTGCTGGCACGCGCCCCGTTGTCCCTGGCGCTGTGCGCCCCAATGCCATGCCGTTTTCCCGCTTTTTGCTGCCCTTGCAGCAGTGCGAATTCCAGCTGACCAACATCATTGAACAGCTCGAGAAGGACCCCTGGCCCGTCGCCAGCGACCACCGTCCCGTGCGCTGCTCGGGTGTTGCCCTCAGCATCGCCGTCAGCCTGCTCGAACAGTCGTTCCCCAATGCCGGCGCCCGCATCATGTTCTTTGCTGCTGGTCCGCCCACCGAGGGCCCCGGTCTCGTGGTCGGCCCCGAACTGCGTGAACCCATCCGCTCGCACCACGACATTGACCGCGACACGGCCAAACACTACAAAAAGGCTGTCAAGTTCTACGATGCTCTAGCCAAGCGCGCAGCCAACAATGGCCATGCTATTGATATCTTTGCCGGCTGCTACGACCAGATCGGAATGCACGAGATGAAGTCGCTGCCCAACTCGACGGGCGGTGTCATGATTCTGACCGACGCCTTTAGCACATCCATCTTCAAGCAGAGCATCCAGCGTCTGTTCAACCGCAACGAGCAGGGATTCCTGCAAATGGGTTTCAACGCTACCATGGATGTGCTCACGACCAAGGACCTCAAGATCTCGGGCCTCATTGGCCACGGAGTCTCGGCGAACAAAAAATCAGCCTCGGTGGCCGACACCGAGATCGGTATCGGCCAGACGTGTTCGTGGAAAATGTGCTCCCTCACTCCTGCCCACACCTATGCTATCTTCTTTGAAGTAGCCACACAGGGATCGCCCGCTGTGCAACAGCAACAGAATGCTGTGCTGCAGTTCCTCACGCACTATCAGCACGCTGACGGCACCTACCGCCTGCGCGTCTCGACGCTGCTCCGCAGCATGGTCGGTGGCAGCGATCCCAACGTTGCTGCGTCCTTTGACCAGGAAGCAGCCGCCGTGCTCATGGCCCGCATTGCCGTGTACAAGTCTGAAGTGGAGGACGGCCCCGATATTCTGCGCTGGACAGACCGCATGCTGATCCGACTGTGCCAGAAGTTTGCCGACTACCGCAAGGACGACCCCTCGTCATTCCGACTGTCGCAGAACTTCAGTCTGTACCCGCAGTTTATGTTCCATCTGCGACGTTCGCAGTTCCTGCAGGTGTTCAACAACTCGCCCGACGAGACTGCATTCTACCGCCACTGCCTGAACCGCGAGGACCTGACCAACTCACTCATCATGATCCAGCCCACGCTCATCTCGTTCACGTTTGACCAGGAGCCCGAGCCAGTGCTGCTCGACTCGGTGTCGATCAAGCCCGACTGCATCTTGCTGCTCGACACGTTTTTCCACATTCTCATTTTCCACGGGAAAACCATTGCGCAATGGCGCAAGGCCGGATACCAGGACATGCCTGACCACGAGAACTTCAAGACGTTGCTCGAGGCGCCAAGAGCAGAGGCTGCCGAGCTGCTGGTCGACCGATTCCCGCTGCCGAGATTCATCGACACCGATGCTGGCGGTTCACAGGCCCGTTTCCTGCTGTCCAAGCTGAATCCTTCGCAGACTCACCAGACCACAAACACTTATGGCGCGGCCGACTCGGCTGTTGTACTGACCGACGACGTGAGCTTGCAAACGTTCATGGGTCACTTACAGAAGCTCGCCGTCGCTGGCAACGCCTAATAGACGCCTGTAAAACAGTTTTGATGAGTCAAGGTGGTGCGGAGCCAACTAGTAGGAGAGAAATGCCAACCGTACAGAGTAAATGAACTATAGCAACACGTCAGTCAATCGTGGTTAATCGTGGTCAACCTTCTGGTCAACCGTGGTCAGTCAGTCTGGTCAATAGTCTGGTCAAATATCTGTGGATAAACCGGTATGTACATATAAATAGAGTGGGAACTATAGCGTGTAGACGGGCCCCTCACTTGTTCGTCCGTTGAAGACAAACAGATTTTGCAGCGGCTGCTCCTTTTGGCTGAGAACGTTTAGAACGTCCTGCGAGAGTACACCGCCAACAACTGCTGCGACTGGTGATAGCTCGGCACCGATGCTGCGGGCAAATGTAGCGACAAAGTCAGAGGTGATAATGCTGGCAGGGAGTCCAAGGGAGCGCGCCTTGACCTGGGAAGCTTCAAATAGGGCATCTGCATCAGTGGGTTCACCTGATGGACTCAGTTCCCATAGAGCCAGAAGAGTAGGCAGCAGCGGAGGAGTTTTGAGCAGCTTACGGGTCGACAAGCCCGATGAAAACGGGGTCGACTTGACGGCTGTGCTCAGCGGTTTGTATGTCTCTTGTTTTGTGACGATTTCGGTGACTTTGGGGCCTTCCCGGCGGGTCTCGACCTCGACAACACTTCGAGTAGGCGTTTCTTTGCCAATGACCGTCGATACATTCGACTTTTCCTTTTCGCTGCGTTAGCGTGTCCTGCGTTGGATCCTGTACTTCACTTACACCTGGAACTTATGCACGACGAGATCCGAGAAAACATAACCACAGAGGCCAAACAGGCCAGAAGTGAAGAACGGTTTACCAGCACTGCGACAAGTGTCGTTGACACGCACGGCCTCCGAGTACGACAGCTCGGTGCCAATGACGATGTCAAACTGAGCGAGCCACTCGTCCGAGACGTCCGAGAGCTTGGCAGTGTTGATGTCGAGGGCCACACGCGGATTGAGTCGCTGGATGCGGTACTTGGCAGCTTCACCACGATTGGCACCGATATCGGAGCTGGTGACGAAAAACTGAGCTCCCAGGTCTCGAGCATGCACTTCGGAGCTATCAAGGACCGTAAGCGACCCAATCCCCGCGAGAACCAGGTTCTTGACAACCTCGTTGGCGACAGCGCCGAGATTGATGACAAGGAGCTTGGAGCTTCGCATTCTCGTTAGTAGGCACAATGGACTTCTCAGACGGTACTCACCGATTCTGGGCCGTCATGCCCCATAGGCGGATCTGGCGGTCATAGAGTGCGATTTCATCTCCAGTTAGCTTGCACAATCACGAGCGCACTACTCACCTGCTGAAATGGCATTAAGCTCGGCCATTGTGTAAAGATCAAGGAAAGTGCTTACAGAGTTATGGAAAGCTGGTTCTAGGGTGTTCATATATTGTGGTTAGGTCTGAATCGCGCCCATACGCGGCACGTAAGGCTGGCTGCCCCTGATATCCCCGCTACTTACTCCGATATTTACTCTAACACCCGCCAGTCACTGTTTACGGTTGACTGGTAGATTCACTTTTGAGCCATGGACTTGGGGCGCATTCTGGATGGCACGCCCGAGCCGTCGCTTACGGTAGCCGATTCGATTCTGCTCTCCACGCCAGGACACTCGAACCTCACTGGTGACTATGTGCTGCCTGTGCCGATGACGGCGCTGCAAAAGGAGCTCACGGAGCAGGTGATCTCGTCGCACTACAGCGACATTCTCAAGTTCTTTGAAACCTCGGGGCCCGTGATGGTGGAGTCGCTCAACACGCTCTACGTCAATGCACAGCTCGTTGCAACCCACCCGTTTCTACTCGTCGACCACTACCTGCCCAAGAACCTGCTTCTCAAGGAGGTGCCGTTCCGTCTACAGCAGGCCTCGGGCAAGTTTAACGTGCTCGGAGATATCCTCGAGATCATCAAGTCGGCGCGTATGACCGTCGCGCTCGTGTCGCGACCAGGCAAGAGCCTTGATCTCATCGAGGCGTTCATTCTTGGCAAGTTCGTCAACTACAAGCGGCACTCGGGCTCACACCTGCGCGAACCGGGCGAGATCGATCCCGAGTACTCGACGCTGCATCTCATTCCGTCCTCGGAGCTCGACTCGACGTATCTGGGCGACGAGAAGTTTGATCTTATCATAGCGCTAGACCAGACTTTCTCCGAGGTCGATTCGCACATAAAGTCGATCCGCGCTCGCAACCGCGCTTCAAACACGGTGCCCACACCAATCTTGCGCCTTGTGCCGTGCAACTCGATCGAGCATGTCTACCTCAAGACGAAGCCAGCACACTACAGCGACACTGAGGGCTCGTTCTTACGGCGCGCTCTCGCTGCTGCAGTCGTGCTTCGAGGCAAAGTCGGCAGCCTCCCCAGCGATCTGCGCTCCATCTATTCGCAGAACCTCAAGCCCCTCAGCTCGTGGTTCTTGGCTCCTGGAACGCCGTGGCTCTTGCCTGACATTGCCAACATTCCGCTCTTCTCTGCCTCGGATGTCGAAAAGAGCCTGCTCACCGAGTTTGACTCGCACTACACAGTAGCAACGGGAAGCCTGATGGGCACTGCACAGAGTGGATTGCCTCCAGCCTTCCCACGGTTAACATCTTCGTCCCACGGAGGATCCGACCTCGAAGGTACTCCCGTCCATCAAACGACCCCATCAAGCGACTCCCTCTACTATTCAGCAAAGCGAATCAAGCGCGAAACAGACGTTGTACCCTTTGACTCGTCGTCGCTTTCCCTCTCTTACGACCCTCACTCGCGATCACAGGCGCTGCTCACCCATGCGCTGCTGCAGAGGATGGAATCTATCGTAAATGACAATGTGCGTCTGGTGGCCGAAATACAAACGTACCGCGTTATGGAATCAGACCGTCAGGCAAATTTCGAAGACATCACTGAAGAGATGGCGGAGAACGTCCAGCGCATCGCTGAGTTGGAGGGAACATCCAAAGCTGCCATCCGCAAAGCTGAACGCTGTGCTGCCGATGTTGAGCGGTCCAACGATAGACTGGTTTCGATGCAACAAGAGCTGGAAGTGACTCGACAACTTCTCAAGGAGCAGGGTCCCGAGAAAGAGACTTTAGATGCTCAGAGACGTCGCATCCAGCAGCTCGAAGAGGATGTTCAAAAGACCGAGGAGAAGCTCGAGGCTCGAAACTCGGACAACGACTACATGCTGGCCCAATATCAGAAAGCGTCCGCCGCCGCTGTGGATGCCCACGCTCAGTTGGCAGAGGTCAACAAGGACAAGCAGCAGCTCGAACAGAAGCTCGCAGCTGAGATGGTACAGCTTCGTGCCATGACTTTTGATCAGGAACGACAGCAGTTCAAGGAGACCATATCCGAGCTCAACGCAAAGGTATCGATGCTTGAGGAGCACCTCAAGCGTGTTATCAATGCCGACAAGGACTCCCGGCCGGCTGGACGTTCACGACTCACGTCACGGGCCTCGAGCGTGCCTCGGCGCACCAAGAGCCCCAATCCGAATTCGGGAGTCAGCTCGCCAAGTGTTTCCGGCGATGCAATCACACATCCGCTCCAGCGGTCCATGAATATCTAAGTGCCGGCTGTCACCCAGCTGGCACTGTGTATTAGTATATTATGATTTATGCACATTAATAATATGAGTTGAGCAGTGCTCGGGCTATTGAGAAGCCCACAGGCTGACGGAGCGATCCCATCTTCCGCCAACAATATATTTTGAGTCTGTGTTAGAGAATTCATGAGCAGCTTGATTCCACTTACCACGCGAAATATCCATCGACATGACACGATCTGTATCTCTGAGTGTACGCTGCAGCGTCCAGTTGTCAGCACTCCATAACTGTGTTAGAAAAGTAGAAGATTGAAAGTACGACTCACCTTAATTGAATGATCGTAGGAGGCAGTCGCAACGAAAGTCCCCGAAGAGGGCAGTCCCTCTGAGAAGTAGTCGTTCCCTTGGAAGAATCTAGTTTCAGAGACCATTTTTGTGTGGGCCGGGATGGTGAAGATGCTTTTGACCTTGCGGATATCCCAAATGATGGCGGTGTTGTCGGCGCTACCAGTAACTACCTGGTATCCGTTTGGCGAAAAATCAAGACTGTGGATTTCACGAATGTGGCCATTAAGGATCATTGCCGTTCTGCCAGTTCGCAGATCCCAGATTCGTCCAATTGCATCAAGACCTGCTGAACCGGCTAGAGCTCCATCCGGCTGGAACTTGACAGCGAAAACTTCCTTGGAGTGACCTTCCTGGACGAGCAGTTCCTGCTGCGTCTCGAGGTCCCACAGTCTCCATGTATAATCGAACGACGCGCTGCCGAGGTAGCGACCTGAGGGGTGGACGTCAATCTTGCACACACGTCCCTCATGGCCCTTGAGGGTCGCGAGGGGAGTAGTATTCTTCAGGGACCATAGCTGGACGTCGCCTTCCAAGCCTCCACTGGCGAAAGCGAGCTCGCCGCTTGACGGATGCCAGGCCAGGCCAGAGACTTTGCCTGAATGGCCTCTGTATATCTCCTCACCATGTACATTTTCCAGGTTCGGCACGGAGAGAACGCGGACATCTCCACTCCAGTCTCCGACAGCCAGTGAGCTCGAGTCAGGGGAAAAGGCGGTAGCTGAAACTCCACGCTCAAAGCCAGACTGAGTGCCAAACGAAGCGTACGACGCTAGGCTGGCGTTGATATCGCGACGATGCTTGACATGCTTCGCAAGAGGCACAGAAGCGAGCCTACGCTGGACTTCTATGCGCCTCCTCGCCCGTGGCAACGAGAACTGGGCAATGTGTGTTCTGGCCGTCTCGAGTTCTGGAGGCCCTGGCGTGAAGAACTCCTCCTCTTCCTCTTGATCTTCATCATCCTCATTGTCGTACGACCGCACAAACGACAGATCTTCGCCTCTGCCGTGTTTCTGTGCGAGCAGCTTCTGCAACCGGGCCCGCCGGTCGGCCTTGTCTTCTCCAAAGTAAGTCTTTGGTTCGCCTAGCATTCGCAGTATAGCAATGACCGATTCGTTGTTTGTCGGCGCAACAACAGCCTTTGAAAGCTCGAGCACCTCACGCTGCTGTAGATACCGCTCAGTTTCCATTGATGCGGCCGACATAGCGACCTCCCGAGACGAAGTCATGGCTGGGTTAGTGGGATCGAGTGAAGAACCATGCAACCTACGAAGCGAGTCGAGCGTCACTCCGACATCCTGCATTTCCTGTATTAGTCAATTGGCAGTAGAAGGAACCAGAAGTACTCACCTCATCTTCCTCCAGCAGCGGTTGCCGCGAAGGGTGCACCGACATCGTTAGCGGTGAAGAGGCATGGAGATGCCATATATTTCAGCCATATGTATGCTTCTACCGAAAACTATGCGCCTAGGCGTTTTAGAGTAGCCAGCCGTGCATCAGCCGTACACCGGCCTGACATTCATCCATCGTCTCCCCCTCCCCGCATCCTCCTGGCATTTCGTTCTTATCGTCATTTTGTTGAGAAAATAACTACAGTATGACGTGGACCTATGAAATTGAACGAAGCAAGCTGTGGCTGCGCGATGCGCACCGCGCCGTCGACCCCTGGGTCCGTCAGGGGCTTGATCTGGTGCCTGAGTCGGTGAAGGCTCACGCTACCACGACGTTTGCTTGCGCCAGCAGCCACGTTGATAAGACGCGGAGCCTTGCTGTGACCCATCTTCAACAGGCATCGACATTTGAGCTTTTGCGCGACTTGGTCTTTGTCATTTTCGTCTACCAGGTGCTCGATCCGTTCATCACCTATATCCAAGGCCATGGGCTGTTCGCCTCCATAAAGGTGGGAATTCCCTCAGAAGTCCACAATGCTGGTTCATACTAACTCAGGATGGCGCGCGCTCGACCAGTAAAGCGTTTATGCGACGTGTTTTGACGCTCCCCATTATCCGCGGCGAGGTGAACAAGAAGCTGAACAAGGTGCTCGGTGACATGGACAGCGGCATGATTGACCGCTCGGAGGGCTTCTACTCTGAGCTGCCCTCCAAGGGCTGGGGAGTGCAGAAGATTCTTGGAGAGCTCGACAAGAACAAGAACATGCAGCATGCTGACTGGGAAAATGGCCGTGTGTCTGGTGCCGTGTACCACGGTGGTGAGGAAATGATCAATATGCAAGCCGAGGCTTATCGCAAGTTTGCCATTGCCAACCAGTTGCACCCCGACGTGTTCCCTGGTGTGCGCAAGATGGAGTCCGAGGTTGTGTCGATGATTTTGAAGCTGTTCAATGCTCCTGAAACTGGCTGCGGAACAAGCACTAGTGGTGGTACTGAGTCTCTGCTGCTCACATCGCTGGCAGCCCGTGAACTGGGACGCAAGCGTGGAATCACCCAGCCCGAGATTCTGGCCCCAGTGACCATCCATGCCGGATTCAACAAGGCCGCCTACTACTTCAAGATGAAGCTCGTACACGCTCCTATTGACCCCGTTACCTACAAGGTCGACCTCAAGGCCCTCGAGCGCCTCATCAACAAGAACACGGTGCTCATTGCTGGCTCTGCTCCCAATTTCCCTCACGGTATCATTGACGATATCGAGGGATTGTCGCGCCTTGCCGTCAAATACGACCTTCCTCTGCACGTTGACGCTTGTCTTGGTTCTCTTGTTGTTCCGTTTTTGGACAAGATCAAGGGCCCCGACGCCCAGGTCCCTCTGTTTGATTTCCGTCTTCCTGGTGTCACGTCTATCTCGTGCGACACCCACAAATACGGCTTTGCTCCAAAGGGTTCGTCGATTATTGTGTATCGCACGACCGCGCTTCGCGAGAACCAGTACTTTGTCTCGACCGACTGGAGTGGTGGAGTGTATGCTTCGCCAACTCTGGCAGGTTCTCGTCCGGGAGCGTTGATGGTTGGATGCTGGGCTAGTCTCATGCACATTGGCTACGAAGGGTACCTCAAGCTGGCTGGTGACATTGTCAAGGCGGCAGCCAAGATCCGAAGTGCCATTGAGAAGGATTTCCCCGAGCTCTATATCCTGGGAGATCCGATCGTGTCGGTCGTGGCATTCGCTTCGAAGCAACTTGATGTCTACGATCTGTCTGATGCCATGGCTCACCGCGGATGGCATCTCAATGCTGTGCAGAACCCTGCTGCTGTGCACATTGCCTGCACGCGTCTGACTGTTCCCGTCGTTGGCGAGTTCCTCGCCGATCTGCGCTCCTCTGTCGACGAGCTCAAGGCAAAGGGAGTCACTGGTGTTTCGCTTACCGGCTCTGCTGCCCTATATGGTGTTGCTGGCTCCATCTCTACTGCAGGAGTTGTCGATCGTATTGCCATTGGCTTCCTCGACAACCTCTACAAGTTGTGATGGGTATATGCGTAGATGTAGTATTATACAGCCTAGAATGTATTAAGTGATCACGTCCAGATGAGCCAATTGTGTTTGAGGTACCGTGTTTGAGGTACCGTGTTTGAGGTATCGTCTCTATAGTCGTAGCCTACTTGACCCATACCCCGATACCCCTGGATATGCATTGAAACTCGCCTGCCGTTCAGTTTGTCCTCAAAATGTCCGACCAGTTTCTTCGAGAAAAGCACATTGCGTATATTAAGAGTTTGGATACAGTGAGTAAAGCTGGTGGTAACAGTTTGTCGGCTCTAACGAGAAACATGACGAGCTGCAGTACTGGATGAGCGAACATCTCCGGATGTCGGGGCTGTACTGGGGTCTTACAGCGCTGGATATGATGGACGCTCGCGACACGCTCGATCGTGACGACGTCGTGGCGTTCGTGAAGAGCTGTAAACACTCGAATGGTGGCTTTGGCGCGCATCCTGACCACGACCCGCACCTGCTGTACACACTCTCGGCAGTCCAGATCCTCTTCACCGAAGACGCCCTCGACCAAATCGACGCCGACGAGACTGCTAAATGTGAGTATGAAGTACCATAGTGTGGATGTTGTGCTAACTAAGATATTGTATCGTTGCAAAGAGAAACGGGCGAAATAGCCGGCGATGAGTACGGCGAGGTGGACACGCGATTCATCTACACGGCAGTCCAGGCACTCCGCATTCTGGGCAAGCTGGACCTGTTCAACGTCGACGCTGCCGTGGACTTCATTGCACGGTGCCAGAACTTTGACGGCGGGTTTGGCCTTGTCCCTGGTGCTGAGAGCCATGCTGCACAGAGTAAGTCGCTCTTCACCCCCTTCAGCATTGCTAACAAGTCTTTACGTGTGTCGCAGCGCTCGACATTGTTGGACGCCTTGACATTGTCAACGTGGATCTGCTGAGTTGGTGGCTATGCGAGCGCCAAGTGCCCTCTGGTGGCCTCAATGGCCGGCCTGAGAAGCTGCCCGACGTGTGCTATTCATGGTGGGTACTATCATCGCTGTCGATTCTCGGCAGACTCGACTGGATCGATAAATACAAGCTACGGACGTTCATTCTCGATGCCCAGGACCCCGACGCTGGAGGAATTGCCGACCGCAAGGGCGATATGGCCGATGTTTTCCACACAGTCTTTGGCATCGCGGGACTGAGCCTAATGGGGTTTGACGGTCTCGTGGCTGTCAACCCAACCTACTGCTTGTCCGAACCTGTTGTGAAGCGGTTGCCTCCGTGGGAACCAAGGAGAGTTGCTACAAAGTGAGAATGCTGTCTATTATTCGAGCGTTCAACGAATTGAGCTGCCAACCCCTAATGCATTATAAATAGATGAACTTGGGCTCAGAGGACGCCCTGCTTGGGTTATACTCGACCCAGCATACTTTGTTGCCCTGGATGAGTCGTCCTGGATTGATAACATGACATCCCTCGTAGGTTGCGCGGAATGGAGGTGTGCTGGGATCCGCTAGCACAATCATAGACGGCAATGTAGTCAAATGCAGCGCATGGTCGTAGGCCCAGGCCACGGGCCGCTTTGAAAGTGGGAATGGAGCCAGATGGGCCTGATCCAGCAGAGTTTTGATAACCTTGCGAGCTTCTGCCACATCAGGCGGTACGTATGCATTCTTAGTTTGAGTGATTGGTTTCTGGTTGTCGTCGAGCATCCGCTGAGCATCACGCTGGAGCGATGCCCTTTCGTCATCGTCAGAATCAGTACTGAGAGGCTCAGCGGTCTGTTGCGAGGCCTTGACCAGAGTTTCCGCTTCCCGGTCTGCTGCTCTACTGGCCTCCTGTGACGGCAGCACAATGGCATTGCGGCGGAATCGTGCTCCATAGTCGTCTCGCACAACAACAATCTCTTGCGAGAGGTACGATATTCTGCATGGGTTTGAACCCCAAGCGGTATCTGGCGCGACACGAGTAACACGTCCGGTGAACAGCTTAGGGATGGCATGCAGAGGCCACAGTGGAGTTGTACCTGATGAAAACGTCGAAGCCCAAGCGTCGTTGTCGCCAGGAACAAACACGAGTTTGACGGATGATGCAAGGGTCGTGAACTCGCCGAGAAGCTGAGCGAGAAAGTCAAAAGACTCTTTGTATGATGTAGAGCTGCCGTTGGCCTGGAATGGCGTTGACTTGAAACTGCCCGGGAAGATAATGGCAATGGGCTCTTCAAGGACATCTGTCGTGCCAATATACCGCTGAAGATGACCAAACAGCTTGCGCAGCGCGTCGACGACCCGAAGCTCGTCTAGGAAGATATCTGCACCCAGCACGATGATGCGGTGATGTGAGTGCTCGCGTTCTTGCAAGACGAGCTGGCGCTCCGAGGCCTTGTCGATGCGGTCGATACGCGCGTTTGATCCGGAACGCGATGGCGTGTGAACACCAAGGAAGTCGAGGTTTCCATAGACCGTCTTTGTGACCTCGCGCTTTTCAGCTGGTGGAGACCCAATGGTGCCGACAATGAACTTCTCGTTGAAGTACACACCGTCACACAAAATGAGGTTTCCGGGTAGATAGTAGGTCGTGCTTTCGTCGGCCACTGCCTCGGACACCTCGAGCTCGATCTTGCCTGAGCTGTCTTGGAGCCACCAATTACCGTCTGGACCCTTTGCAATCATGCCAAACAGAAGAAAGTGGCTATTGTCGCGGCCCAGCATGTTTTTGATTTGGGTAATCGAGTAGAAGTTGTTGCCAGCCATTGACGCAGTGACGTTAGCCTGGAACGACGGTGTTTGGAACGTCTCATTCCTCAGAATACGGTTGTGCACCAAATTGTAGCGTGTCTGATACAGCAGTGCCTGGTCTGCTGCTGGAGCGAGCGCATGCGGTTTGGTGATCGACTGCTCAAAGTACTTCTTGACCGGATCATAGTGATACCTTGGCTGCGAGTAGGCGTCGATTACCTTGAAGTGATCCTTCCAACTGAACTGTTTCGACGACACAGGAGCGTCCTGGATCAATGAGTCGTCTATCGTCTGCGTTTTCAATGCCACGCCGGGACTAGCAGCACGCTCAGCGCCCGTGTTTAGTATATCGCGGGCGATCTCAGCCAGCGCTTCACCCTCAATGAACAGGCCGCGATCCTGGTCTTTCCACTGGCGAGCGACTTCATCAAGGAACTTCTCGGCTCTTGCACTGCGCCAATCAACACCGAAATTATGACCCAGCAGCTTCGCTACGACCTCGAGACCCGACGACTTGAGGTTGAGGCCATGCTTTTTCGACAGAATGCGGTATGCTACTGGACGGACCTGTGAGACCGTGAGGTCGATTGGCAGAACTTCAGGCCGGGCTGCTCGAGTCTCCTTTGTATTTGACACCGTCATCATGGCTTGGAGCAGAGAAACACGACTGTACAACGTAACGATGTAAAGTAGATCAGATCGACTGGTGCGTGACGACGCGCGACGCGACAAATTAAGGGTAGGGTGAGGGGATTCAGCGGCTCTGTAAATTTGCTTTTAAAAATTCGCCTTCAACAAAGGACTTCGTGGCCAAGTTGGTTAAGGCGTACGACTGTTAATCGTAAGATCGTGAGTTCAACCCTCACCGAGGTCGTTTTTTAGATTCACTCTTTTTTTGGAGATACGAGCAACTGTCGAGGAGCAAATGAGCTATGCTATATAATAATAACAAGGGAAATGGCCAAGTTGGTTTAAATATCTTATGGATCAATCGAGGGACTTGACCAATGCTTTTAAGATCAAGATTATGACGAGTCAGGTACGAAGAAGTAGAGTCGGAATGTGATTGAGTACGACTGAAGTCTAATGGATCTTTAAAGATTTGACCGAACTATGAAGAGATATTTCAATGATTAACATGGATTGAGCTAGTTATATAATCTAGTTATGATGCTGGTATGCAAAATGCGATCATGCAGAATAGGTGGACTGAAGAGACAGAGACAGCGGCGTGACGTCCGAGGGCTCGGGGTCAACCGGCTGGTAGCCTGCGGAGACACGCAGTCTGCTTGAGCCGGCGTGTTCTGTATGCAAGAAAGACGACTCCTGCTGTTTGTAGGTGTCGTTGGTCGGCAGAGCCGAGTAGTGTGAGCTGTGCGAGTTGTGCGAGTGGTGCTCATGGGCCAGATCAGGGCGATCACGGCCGTATATGAACCGCTGAAGGAGAATGGTGATGTCAAAGCATACTGTGCCGGCTGAGCCGAGGAGAAATGGCAGCTCATTTCGTAGAAACGCCGACCCGGCGGGACCACGAGCGTCTGGCGACAGTAGGATGGAGAGTGTATAAGTGACGTTGCCCAGCAAGGCAGACGAGAAGAGCAGCATTGATGTTCCCCAGGTGCTCTTGCGGGTGAAGTTCTTGTAGATTTGCGGCAGGCGCGACGTAAGGTACATGACCATACAGATCCAAGCTGAGATGCGGCCGAGCATCATGGAGTCAAAACCTGACGAATCAAAGCCAGAAGAATCAAAACCAGAAGCGCCTACTGGGGCGGCGCGAACGCGCGTGAACGAGGCGATGAACGACGACGTCACCATGGCCTTGATGCTTGTAGCGCTGAGAGATCGCGGCTTGGCCGGGATGGCAATGGGCTCAGATCGAGGCGGGTCAGATGTGGATGAAGCCGACCAAGACGTCTCGGCCCGGGCGATTATGATACGCCGGCGGTCGCGGCGCGAATAAACAATGTACTGGACACCAAGAATCATGTCGATGCAGACGTAGTAGGCGGCAAGAAGAGTCTGGAACGGCATCTGGTGGGTAAGCAGGCAGCCGAGCAGGTTCGTAGCGTCGCCGACAAACCAGTTGAGCAGAAAGCCCCAAGAAAGACCCTCGACAGACTGGTTCATGTAGTTTTCGGCGACCTGGGGCAGCTGGGCGCCGAGCCAGGCAGCAAACGAGATGGACCCAAACAACCACGAAGCAGCGGCCGCATCGCCGTAGACGCACGAACCCGAGACCCCGTAGATCCACCGCACCAGCGGCAGACCGTCCTGGATAGGCTGGCAGAGCCCGTAGTTGTCCATGAGGTTGCACCGCGAGTTGGGCGTGAGATCGCAAGTTGATGGTAGGTCGGAGAGATGATGCCGCAGGCGCAGGCTGGAATGCACGGAGCCACTGATAAGCCGTCGATACAATGATAAGCCCGATGGGGCAGGTAGCCCGTGCCCTGACGCCGTGTGCTGGTCGTGTGCCTGCAATGCAGGAAGTGACGTAAGAGGTAAGAGGAGATGTGAGGGCAGACCGTAACAAATGAGAAGGCACGTAAGAAATGAGAGGAGAATGGGAAAGGAGAATAGAATGAAAGGAGAATGGAAAAGCTAGCTGAAGGAAGAAGTGTTGTCAAAGAACAGGAATGGGAGTGGGTGGTAGAATGGTGACGGTAAGTACGAGATGCAGTATGGGGCATGAGTTTACTGGGTAGACATATAAATTATGGGACATTTGATTATGCCGGCTAGTCAATGTCGGCATTGAGTATGGCCTTGATGGCTGGCGGCACCACGGGGCTGAGCTGTTCGAGATGGGTCTGTCTCTCGTCAGCAGGCTCGGCCAGGTTCGGTGAAGCAGCGGTCAGAATGTATGCAGCCGGATTCTGCGATGCCGGAGTCTGGCCAGCATCGTCGTCGGAAATCTCGTCAGCGTCTTCGTCAGCGTCTTCGTCAGAATCCTCCGCGCCAGAGAACCCGAGACCTACAGTCTTGCGAACCTCGCTCAAGACCTCTGGTTCTGATTCAACCTCGTCCCCGTCAACCCCGTCATCCTCATCAAGCAGGCTGTCCTCACTTTCATCGCTGTCGGACTCGTCAGAGAGAATCTCGCTGTCCTCGTCATCTTCCACTTGTTTCTCCTCAACTTCAGATACAGCAGTGTGCCCCTCGTAACCAGACGTCTGCCGCAGTTCGGCAAGAGTCTTCTGCAGAGCATAGGAATCAGCTTCCACCTGATCTTCTTGCTCCTTGAGCTCAGTCTCGTGCAGCTCGGCAATGGTCTTCTCCTGAGTTTGGATCTTGACATTCTGTATGTATAGCAGCTCCTCGAGATCATCAATGTGACGCTGTAGCTTACGCACCAACTTGCGCAGAGCATCCGCCTCAGACGCCTCTGGAGCGCTCACGACACCTACAGCCTCGACAGGCATCGCCTCTTCTGACACGCGACGTCGCTTCACGCGAGGCACAGAGCCAGAAGCTTCAGGCGACGCAACATGGTCAATGTCGTACGACTCAGACGCCTTGGTATAGGCGGATCGGACGGTCCCAAACAGCCGGCTAAACATGACAGAGCGTTCGTGTACAAGGTAGTGGGTTAAACAGCGGGGGCGACAAAAAACGGGGCCACGCGCTATTTATACGTTTTGGGCAGTCGGCAAGTCCAATTGACTCGTCAACTGAGGCCGAATCCGTTCAGGGGTTTCAGGCTGCCCCTATTAGATGTCACGTGAAACGCGCGTCAAGTGTGGAGGTGAGAAAGAGGTGTAATAGGTACAGGGTGTAGTAAGCTGAAATAGGCACAAGGTGTAGTTGGTAAGGGCCTGGTAAAAGTAAAAGAACGGCCTGTTAAGGTGCACCATCGGGTGATACTTCAAAACCATCTAGTATTGCAGAGTTATGTTCTAACCATAATACACATGTGTCATAATCAATCGTAAGGAACACTGGAGAAAGATCAATCTCACAGATGTCGGGGTAAAGTTACAGGCCTGCAGAGCAGGATCCATCTATCCAATCTATCAGTACAGTTGAGTGGCTCCCTGCGAAGACACGGGATATGCGCCGGGCTCGTTGGGATTGAACACCATCGACAGCAACGCTGCCTGGTTGGGCATCTGCGACGTCGAGTACTGCTCCACGCCGTACTGCTCACCCTGGTAGCTCGCGTTGCGCGGTGTTTGCACCGACACGCCCTGCTGCTGGTACATGACCGGCCGCTGGTAGTCTGTCTGGTGAAACGATTGCTGGGCGCCAGGGGGGTGGTGTGCCTGCCACGCATTGGGGTACACCTGGTGCGCAGGATACGCTCCTCCGTCTCCACTGCCGACTCGTGCGTAGAACTGGCCCACGTTCGAAGTACTGCCACTCTGAACGTGCTGTCCTTCGCCTTGTTGACCCGGAAGTACCGCCTGATAGTCCATGTACTCGGACTTCACATACGGCCCACCGGAGCTGACCAAAGGAGGCAGGTTCGACGAGCCCGGGTGCTGGTCGCTGACATTGGCGTAGTACACGTTCTGCGGCGACCGGCTTACTGCTAGTGCCGAGCCACCACTGCGCGTTGCGTACTGCTGTGCCGTCACGAGCTGTCCATGCTCGGACTCACCCCCTGCATATCCAGTTGGCATAGACAGCGGGGCGCCGCCAGCTGTGAAGGTATACCGAGGATGACCCGGTTGGCTATACTTGAGGGCCGTGAGTGGTGGCACCACTGCTCCGGAGCGAATGACGTCTTCGACATGGCCGCGGAACTGGGACGGCAAAGACGACACAGAGGCCTTGGCCAGCGTACCGTCTGGCCGCATTTTCCGGCGGCGTGTCATGGAGGCTTTGCGAACACGCACCTTGCACCCCTGCGAGGCCATCTCCTTGATGAGGTTGCTCGAGGTGCCGAGACCAGGGAACGCCTTTGGCGAATACACGACAATGACATTCGACATCTCGCGGCCGCGGTGAGTCAGGTACGACTTTCCGGGCACGACTTCCCAAACGTTGAATTCGAGTTGGTATTTGCCCTCTTGTCGTATGGAGATGTCGTGTAGTATGAAGAAGAACTTGCCTGGTGCAGGCAGGCGGATGTGGGACAGCGAGGCCAGCGTTGAGCCGGTCAGGCGTCGCGACGCTATGCTAGTTCGCACGCCACCGTCGTTGGATATGACCTCGTGAAGCGTCGTGTGCAAAATGAAGTTGCTGGGTATCTCATGGGTGACGGGCTTGCCGTGGGCGTCACTGATGGTGAAGTATACTACAGGGGGCGGATCGACGGGCCGGCGTGAGTCGCCTGTGTTAGACGGTATGGAGCTGCTGTGGGCGATACCTACACTTGATTCCCCATCCCATGGCGCGGGCCTGGACGGGTTGCTGGACGACTTCGAGAGTGTAGGAATAGCTCGATTTCCGGTCGTCAAACACGGGGGGCTCGGGGGCTGCCGACAGGTAGCTTGGCCCATACTGCCAGTCGTGCCGTTGGTTCATCATGGCGAGTGTGAGCGGGCAAAAGGGAGCAAGTAGAGGTCTCCGCCTAAAAAGAGCAGGATGCGGAGATGAACGGGAAGTCTGTTGGGTGCACACACCTTCCCCCCACCGATAGTAGCCAACTCAGTCAGTTGCAAATGGGCAACTTCATAATCCCGGGGGGAGTCCGGGAAATGGAGGCTTTTTATTTGCGTCGCAATAGGCCTGCCGATGGTGAGTTTCGGGGGGGGGGGGGGATAAAGGAAGGAGCATCGTTGCAGCCGAAACTTTGCATAACAGGCCGGATATCAGGAATCCTACCCCCTCTCCTTGCCAATTAGGTTGACCAGAGCGAGCGAACCACGTGAGAAGCGCTCGTATCAGGCGCGACGATAGGCAATGAGCTGCAGCAGCGGTCAACAAAAAGCGTTCCACAAGGGGATCAGCTTGAGGCATGCTCCGCGCCTGGCGTATTTTGTTCTTCAAAGGCGCGCACATGCAACCGTACATGGCATAGGCAGATCCCCATCTGGGAGCTTTAGGTGGTATAGAGTTTCGGGATCTCACAGAAGTGACTATCGGCGAACAATGATTGCGACTGGGCGACAAAGGGCCATGCAGTGCCCGGAAGTTGTTGGACAGTTTCGGTTGCTGCCCGACAGGCGGAGCCGTGACCTGTGGTGGGCAAAGCCTAATGGTGTTTCGAGATTGCAGGGTCGAGTGCAGGGAGCGACGTGAACCGAGCTGGCGGGTCAGGAAGCTGCAGCGCCGACATTTCGGGCATCTCGGCGAGCTGATATTATTTCAGTCTTCGAGTTCAAACCATGCCGGGGCGTGCCAAGGGAGGTGTGTCAGGGTGTCATGAAAGACTGTGACCGGGAAGACCGTCGCTGGGAAGACTTGCTGTCAGCATCTTGGGTTCAAACGGACTTGTGAAGAGGACTGATCATGTACAAGGCCAAGTTGGGCGGCTTGGAGGAGTGACCGCGGGGTTTCTTTTGGCGAGATCGGTAGGGACCCTGGCATGGCCAGCCCAACGGATCTCAGAGTGCGGAGAGCAGGCTGCAGGAGATGCAGGCCTTGAAGATCGATGGCGCACCGAATCTTGGGCCTGGATCGGGCAGCCGCCTTGGTTTTGGCGACATCAGGGTGCTCGAGATTACGGTATTACGAGACCTGCGTAATCTGTGCACAGCAGAGGACGAGGCGCGAGACGGGCGATCAGCAGAGGTCCACAGTTGTCGGTGGATCCCTCGCTTTGCAGGAGCCAAGCGAACGGGAGGAGGTTCCAGCAAGCAAATAATATCAGAGGCACTGCCAGAGGCACAACCAAAAGCAGAACAGAGTTCAGGACGCAGATGGCGTTTAAGTTTGGCACTCGCATCAACAGGGCAGCCCCGACATGTGTAAGCGAGCCAAAGTGGACGAGCATGGCGGCGTTTCGGCAGGCGAGCGCCCGGCACGGGGCCGTTCTTTGAGACCCGTTCTTTGAGGAGCCGTTCTTTGAGGACTGGCAGGGCGCCTTCGGCTGTCAGGGCGGCGTGCTGCGGAGGCTCCAGACCAAGGGCTCCAGGGGCTACAGACCAGTATCGCAATGGAGTAGTTTGCACGGCACCGAATAAGATTCGTACATTAGATTCACCCATAGATTGTCACTTCGATTCACAGGGTAGATTCGCCATCTGGCGGCAGGGGAATGTTGCAGTTTGGCTTTGCAAATGTGATGCGACAGATGAGACGGGGGAATGATCGGGCAGTTACTTTTGGGCGACCAGTCCGGTAGGGCGGCGGGCCAGCTGAACAGGGAAGAGCGCAGCGGCAGATGTAACGAAGCAGGCTTTACCTCCGTGGTGGAACGACCCGCCCGACATCGATATTCAGGGGTCCACCGTGGGGATGGAGCAGCGTAGCTAGTAGTGTGAGACTGGGTGAGACTGGGTGAGACTGGGTGAGACTGGATGAGACTGGCTGCTGGCTGAGTTGCTGTCTCGTAGCTGCCTGCCTGCTCACATAAGCGGAGGCGACTGCGGACTCATGACTATATTTTCGGCAGGCATATTTGCTGGTTAGGAATCGACTCGATTCCGGCTAAAGATCAACGCAATTCTGGGGTCCCAAGATGCCGGGTCCCTGGCTCAGGGCTCGCCAGATAATAAACCTTAACCAACGGAGGGCAGGGGCCAGGGCTGGGGCCTTGAAGGACTGGCAGACCCCCCCTGGCCCCTGCCCTGGCTATCAGCCGGCCGGAGTCGCCATGAGAGACGGGCGGCACGGGAGTCGCCATGGGGCCAGCGCAGGGGCTGCGGCAAGGCGTGTAGATGCAACATTAACCGGCGGCGTTTCCCCTGATGTGATTAGGCGGCCTAGTGCGGTGCCCGGGTGACCCATGAGCCCGCCCAAACCAGCTACCGTCGACCCTCTTCCTCTGCCCTCTTCCGCTGCCCTCTTCCGCTACCCTCTTCCGCTACCCTGCCCCTGATACGGCCCTCTGCCCTGCCCTCTACCCTCGGCCTGCTGAAACGTCTAGTGGCATGGCATGGGGCGTGGGGCGTGGGGCGTGTCAGGGCGGATCCGAGGGCTAACTCGAAGCGGTTGTGAGGGGTAACAGGGGGGGGAGGAGCAGATATGGCAGTACAAGTGTTGGGTGAGTGTTACTATTGGTGGTAAGCTGGTAGATTTAGGCTGGTAGATTTAGGCTGGTAGATTTAGGCTGGTAGATTGTCTCGCTGGTAGATTGTCTGTTACACTGAACTGCTATTGGCTACTGGCTACAGCTACAGCTACACCGCCCCTGCTGCCTCGGAGACCGAGTCCTTGTTGTGCCCCTGGACCCGGCGATCCCCCAGGCCCAGGAAACCACGGCTAGCCAAAATAATATCGGCCGAGAGTTCTGACAGCCGGCGGGGGTCGACGAAGCGCCGGCAATTCAGGCACGACATTGGCGCTGTCACGCGACGTGCTGACGTCTCGAAGATGCTTTAATTTGACCGTCAATTGGTGCTAAACCGCCATACACCGCGCGATCGCTGGCGTCGGCGACAGGAAAAGCAAAGGGCACTTGTCGCGTGGCAGTGGGGCGGCGTGCCGAGGAGGGCCCCATATAAAGGGCGTCTGGCCGCCAATTGTCTTGTCCTCATACTCTTTAACCAGTCTATTATCCATCATGAACTTTGTCGAGAACGCAATTGAGAACCAGGGCGAGCAGAAGCTCGTCAACGAGGCCGAGGGCTTCGCCGGCGGCAACAGCGGCTCCAACCAGCAGCAGGGCTCCAACCAGCAGCAGCAGGGCTCCACCCAGTCGGGCGGCAAGTACGACAAGTACGTCAACGAGGGTCTCAGCACCGTCGAGGGCAAGCTCGGCGTCAACCTTTCGTCCAGCCAGCAGAACGAGGTCAACGTGAGTAGACGAGCCAATTGACCATTGACCCCACTAACCCAGTCTTTTGTTGACAAGCAGGTCGACGAGCGCTTTTAAATAGTTGTAATCAATTGATTTACTGTGCTTGCAATTGTGTATACACACGAGTAGACAGACGAGTAGACAGACAAGTAGATGAACGCAAATATAACTGACTTGAAGGGACGTGAACAGCCAAACTGCCTCACAATTCTGATGAACCTCTCCACAGCCAATAGCCATTGACGTGCCTTTACACCTTCACGCCTTCACGAGCTATGCCTTTACGGTCAATTCCTTTACGTTCAATTCCTTTACGTTCAATTCCTTTACGTTCAATTCCTTTACGTTCAATTCCTTTACGTTCAATTGCAATGTACACTCATTTCACAGGTCATAACTAACCAATGGCTCGTCTATGCCCGTCTATGCCCGTCTATGCCCGTCTAGATGCTTGGGGTACTTCGCGACAATGGCTACGTGCCTGACGCGATCTCCGCCAGTTGGCCGCAATCTCCCCCAATTGGCCGGTAATCTCCGTGTACCTCTCGCGTACTTGCCTATTTAGACGACAATTGACGCGACCTACCATATAAATGTCTACGCCGCTACCATCGTCTAAGTCGCTACTTTTATGACTACCGCTCTACCGCTGGCCAGTTTCCGGGTAGTTTCAAGGTTCAACGGTAGCTACTCCCCATTCACCGGTATGCATGTACACATTCACTGTATTCTAGATATCAACTACACCCAAGTATAGGTAAACGTAAAAGTTACATAGTCTTTGTTAGCTTGGTCTCAATAGCCAGATGTCAGATATTGAAAAGCTTGGTAATTCGTTATCTTCATGAATTGTGGTCAGAAGCAGAACTGAATTTAGGTATCATCATATCATCTGGCAGCATCGAGCACCTACCTTGAGCAATAACAGACGACTCCACAAATACGCGCTACAGTTAGCACTGTACAAATACACGATAAAGCCGAGTGATCAGATGGTGATGCATGTTTTGTTCTTGGATCACGTAGTCACCGAACAGTAAGTTGTGAAAACGTTCCTCATCTCACGGCCGACACACTGTAATTACCTGTCGTTAGCCACTGCAACGTAACATTCGCACCAATAAAAGGTCATAAACGAAGAATTCCTAAAATTTCTTAATGTCCTGCATATACATCCTCAGTAAAAAGTTTCAAATCATCCCCAGTGCCCTCGCTGTGCTTACCTTGATATGTTGAGAGAGCCGACAGAGCAGCAGCAATGCCGCTCCAGCAATGCTGCTCCAACTCGTCTCTCTCCAGCACACCACCAAAGTCGTCCAGATCAGCACCTGCAAACTTGGACCACTTTGGTGGTGTGTGTAAAGAGTAGAAAATTTCAACCAAAATTTCTGTTTTAGTTCATGGCCAGGGTAACTGCGTCTCCGTGGTTACTACAGCCAACTGCCCGCACAGAGGGCTTACGAACTATTGGCTCAGCCAGTTAATTAACCAGTTGATTAAGCAGTTGATATCGTATCTCAATTGCCTGTTAAAATGACACCGGAAACTCTGAACGTTCTACGGCTGTCGATCCGTTTGGAATCTAACTTCACGATAGCCAGGCGCTGATTAACATAACAACCAAGACTAGACCATTCGACACGTCTAGCGCTGCTTAAGATAGCAGTATATTCGGCATGTAGAGTACAATTTTACACTGCATTATTCCGGTCAATTACTTGATTTCATGCTCGGTTTCAATCGATATCATACTGGACGTCATACTGGATATTACACTGAGTATCATACTGGGGGTCATACTTCCTCAGTAACTCCTAGGATACCAGGCTTTCATCGTCGATGGAAAGTTATCACTGAATCATGTCATTTTAATGCTACAGCTGAATTACATGCAGAGCATTCAACTCATATACAAAACGTTTAGTCGGATCCAGAAGCACGGGTGAAGGTGTACTGCTTGCTGTGGCCAATGACGGGCTTGATGATTCCCTGGTCCTCAAGGTCGCGCAGAGCGCGGCGAGCCAGAGATCCTCCAATCTTCAGACGGTCCACCAGAACAGAGACTGTGACAAGCTTGTAAGTGGCGGCCTCCTTGAAGATACGGTCGTACAGAGGCTGGTCAAGGATGACGTGGTGCTGGGCCTTGTCCTTGACCTTTCCCTTGGACCACTTCTTCTTCTTCGACTTTCCACCAGCGGCAGCGGCGGCGGCCTTGGCGGCCTTAGACTGCTGAATCTTAGGAGGCATTCTTCGCGTTAGACGTGGTCAATGTGGTGCGGATCAGAGGCGACTTCAGCGCTGAACAATAACAACAGTGTTATCGTTGAGTGTCGTTCAATTATTCGCTGTTGTTCGCCCCAAGTGTACCGCGTTGTGTCGTTAATCTACTCACTTAGTGTCTCGAGTTCTTCGGCTGAGGAGAAGAACAATTGCACTTTTGGCAATATGCTATATTGGACACTGGAGTCGGTGCATACGTCGGCGTACATACAGGTCTGGGTATAAGTGTGACGATATTTCCTATTTTGGAAAGTAGACAAGCGCATGATGCGGCTGAGTAAACCCCCGTTAAGCGCATTACCCTCACCATCCCATCACTCTAACGGACGGAGACTATTTACTTTGAAACCGTCGAGTCTCGGTTAAAGGCCTAATCATGTCCAAGCGCAGAGCTGACATCCAAATCGCTCGAGATCAGGCGCCTGACGACCAAGACGATGATCGCGATGCCATCGACCCGGCGCGCCGCGCGGACCCAGCTGTACTGGCCAAGCGAGTGTAAGTTGTCAACAACTTCAGCATGGCAAATCTAACTGTAGAATCGCAAAGCCGCGGTCAAGACTCGCCAATGGCGTGCGTCCTGGCTCGTCAGCTCCGGCAAATCCGTTCTCGAGTCTGTCTGGCACGTCGGCACCTCCTCAGGCCAACTCGTCGAATCCATTTGCTGGCTTGACAAACTTTGGCTCCCAGACGCCATCTACACCGACACCCGCTGCCTCTGCTGGCTTTGGTTTCTCCTCGACAAATAATGCTTCTAGCACCTCTTCCAGTGCGTCCAACGGAGCTCCGTCCAAGGAAATCCTGTTTCGAGCTCTCAATGAAAGCTTTGGTGACAAGATCAAGTCGTTGTCATCTGCATCGGCCTCGCAATCGTGGAAGCGAGTCGCCGAAGCTTATATCAAGTTTGCGAGCGACATTGAGTCGGGAAGTCTTTCAGGTACAGGCCCTGCACCAGAAGTGACGCGCGAACCGGCCCCATTTTCGTTTGGTGCTTCTGCTTCTGCGCCGAAAACCACCCCTGCCGAGACGAAGCCCTTTAGCGGCTTCTCGGCTCAGGCGAAGCCGTTTGCATTCGGCTCAATCACAGAACCGGCAAAGCCTGTCGAACCGACACCACAGCCTGTCAAGCCGGTAGAGGCTCCCAAGCCTGCCCCATCTGAGGCCATGTCGGACTCAGAGAGCGAGGTTGAGGAAATCAAGATCCAGGGCCCGACTTTCTCTCTTTCTGATCTACCCAAGACGAAGAACGCACCGTTCTCATTCGGAGATAAGCCCAAGCCGAAGGATGACTCTGACTCTGACTCGGACGACGATATCGTTATCCAGGGACCTTCGTTCACTCTTGACAAGCCACCCACTTCCAAGAACACTCCATTCTCACTTCCAAAGGCGGACAGCGCCCCACCCCAATGGAGCAAACCGGCCGAGAAGTCAGAGGATACTGCTGAGGAGGCCGTTTCCGAGCCAGCAGCCAAGCCGGCAGATACCCCAAAGACGGCCCCCGTCTTCAGTTTCGGCGCACCTGCCCAGAGCCCGACAGCTGTCAAGGATCACAGCTGGTCTCCTGAAAAGGGGATCAGGTTTGGAGCAGCCGATGCGCAAAAGGCTGCACCGAGCAATTCTGACGATACCGTTGCCGACAGTGGCAGCACTGGCGCGGGATCCTTCCAGTTCAGCTCGACCAGCACGGTGACGCCGTTTAAGTTTGGCGCTACCGAGTCAAGTGCCAGCGCACCAAAGCCGTTTAGTTTTGGCGCATCCAACAACGGGACTGCGTCTGATTCTCAGCCTGCTAAGCCTCTGTTTGGATCGGCTAGTGATTCAAAGCCGCTGTTTGGTGCGTCCAAAGACACGCCTGACTCTCAGCCTGCCCAGCCGCTGTTTGGCGCATCCAAAGACACGGCCGACTCTCAGCCGGCCAAGCCTCTGTTTGGTGCTAGCTCTGGTGAATCTGCGAAGCCGTTGTTTGGAGCAGCGCCTGCTAAGCCTTTCAGCTTTGGAGCGCCATCTGCTTCTCCCTTTAGCTTTGGCACTCCCGCTAGCGACAACTCTAGCGAAAACTCTACCCCGAAGCCGTTTTCGTTTGGCAACAACTCGTCATCATTTAAATTTGGAGCTCCTGCTGCACCAGCAGCAGCGACTGAGAAGCCAGCGGAAGACGGGGCTGCAGCTGAGGACGGCGAGGCCATGCCCGCCGAACCCCAGACGGATTTGTCAGAGAAGGGACCAGGTGAGGAAGACGAGACTGTTGCTTATGAGAAGCTGTGCCGTGTCTACGAGCTCGTCAATGGCGAGTACAAAGTACAAGGCAAGGGCCCACTAAGAGTGCTTGTGCACAACACGAATAAGAAGGGTCGTTTGCTGATCCGCGCCGAGGGCTCGGGTCGCGTGCTCATCAACTCGCTGCTCCGGTCACAGCTCAAGTACACGAGTGCCGGCAAGGGCCGCATGCAGATGCTTGATATAAAGCCGGACGGCAAGCCGACGACGTACATTATCCAAGTTAAGACGGAGAAGGACGCGGAGGAGCTGACTGCTGCGTGCGAGAAGAACAAGTCGTAGGCGAGGAGGAAAAGTGATGAGACTACAGTATATTAGCATGTATTATAGACCAATGGACATTTGGCGAGATTAGTAGGCGGGCTGTATTGTAACAGCTTGTATGACATGTTGGGGGATAACATCGTGATTTCAAAGTCGTGAGTGTATCATACGATTCTGTACTGTTAAGTTTCTACTGTCGTGTTTCCACTGTCATGTTTCCATTGTTATAATTCCACTGTCATGTCTACTATGTCATGTCAGGGACTGCTGCAGCTGATAACGATAAGATAAGATGGGCTAGGGCCGCACCTAAGTTCTGACAGCAGCTCGCACAGCCAGCGTTACGTTGTGTGTAATTGTATAATTGTACATTACTATGCGTAGAGGTAGCATGGCATAGTATTAACAAGGGTGCGGATTACTGCTAGTGGGCTTTCCGTTTCGTCGGGATTTCCGTCGCTTCATAAGGTCCTAATGTACGTTAGTCCCAATGATGCAGTGAAAGGAAATGTGGGGTACCGTATAAGGTTTGATTGGATGCCTGGAGGGGCAACCTTCGGATGGCAACAGCCGATGCTACAGCCGCCATAACTCACAACTTGACACTGTGGCTACCGCCCAGCCTAAGACCCCGAATCCCCACATTGAGTCATTGCTTCAGCCGCCGAGTTACCCGGGTATGCAATGCAGGACCCCTCATTTTTGACTGGCCCATGCCATGAGTCAACGGGTCGTATAAATATAATCCGAGGTCCAGCTAAAGCGTGCTTTCTTCCTTGTAGAATACAGGTACTTCGGGACATTTTTGGGCACTTTGGATTTGTTCAGCGGCTATTCACTCTCGTCTACTACTGAGTCCCTTTGCTTTCTCCACACCCTGATCTCCGATTTCGGCCAGTTTGGGAGCTTTTGAAAAAAAAAACCTTAAATCACAAGTTTTGACCAAGTCACATTGTGGGTTTACTGAGCACTTTACAACTAGGATCCAACAGTCTGTGTCGTTGACGAGATTCCGCACTTTTTGCCAACTATCTCGCTTGTTTGACCCGATTCCGGCACCCCCGTGTCGCACCTGTACGCATCTCCGATATCGGCTGCGCTCTCGGTGATTCAAGTGCACCACTTCGTGACTCTATTTCCCGACTTGATTCTTGCCTCTTCACCTTGACAACCCCCAAAATGCTGCGAGCATTCTCAAAACGCCCCGCACAGGTGGGCTCAGCGCTGTCATGGCGCCGACCTGCTACCAAGCTCGTCCGAGCTGTTCACAGCTCAAGGAAAGACGAGGCCTCTCTGGCCACTGCCACGCCTACCAAAATCACGCGCCCCGAGCCCGCTCCGTCGTTTAATGCCACTCCCGACACGCGCTCCAAGCCCAAGCCTTTGTCGGTCATGGACGACAGCTTTATTGGCCTTTCAGGTGGCCAGATCTTCCACGAGATGATGCTGCGTCACAATGTCGACGCCATCTTTGGCTACTCGGGCGGTGCCATTCTGCCCGTCTTTGACGGTCTGTATAACTCGCCACATTTCCAGTTCATCATGCCGCGACACGAGCAGGGAGCTGGACATATGGCTGAAGGCTATGCTCGCGCTACTGGCAAGCCTGGTGTCGTGGTTGTCACTTCCGGCCCCGGCGCTACCAACGTCGTGACGCCCATGCAGGACGCTCTTTCCGACGGAACCCCCATGGTCGTCTTCACTGGACAGGTACCCACCGGTGCTATTGGTACTGATGCCTTCCAGGAGGCCGACGTCATTGGAATCACTCGCTCGTGCACCAAGTGGAACGTCATGGTCAAGTCCATTGAGGAACTGCCCCGACGCATCAACGAGGCCTTTGAGATCGCCACCTCTGGCCGTCCCGGTCCCGTGCTCGTTGATCTGCCCAAGGACGTCACTGCTGGCGTGCTGCGGAATCCTATTCCCACCGAGTCGACGATCCCGTCGCGATCTCTCGCTACTCTTGCCTCCGTTGCCATCAACGAGATGCAGGAGGCCGCCATTCGTCGTGCCGCTGATCTGCTCAACGGCGCAAAGCGCCCCATCATCTACGCCGGTAACGGTATTCTGTCGTCCGAAGAGGGCCCCAAGCTTCTCAAGGAGCTCGCCGACAAGGCTTGCATTCCTGTTGCCACTACGCTGCATGGACTGGGTGCCTTTGACGAGCAGGATGAGAAGTCTCTGCACATGCTGGGAATGCACGGTTCCGTCTACGCCAACCGCGCTATCCAGAACGCTGATGTCATTGTTGCCCTCGGTGCCCGCTTTGATGAGCGTGTCACTGGTACTGTGAGTAAGTTTGCTCCCCAGGCTCGTCTCGCTGCCCTTGAGCACCGCGGTGGTATCATCCACTTTGAGATCCTGCCCAAGAACATCAACAAGGTTGTCGAAGCCACCGAGGCCATTGAGGGCGATGTGGCCTCGAACCTGGCCAGGTTCCTGCCGTTTGTCAAGAACGTTGAGTCGCGCCCTGAGTGGATGGGCCAGGTCACTGAGTGGAAGAAGGGATTCCCGTTTGCATATGAGAACGACGTTATTGGCGAGCCCATCCGACCCCAGACCGTCATCACGACGCTTGCCAAGGTGTGCGAGCCGATCAAGCACAAGACCATCATCACCACTGGTGTTGGCCAGCACCAGATGTGGGCTGCCCAGTTCTTCCGCTTCCAGCACCCGCGCACGCTTATCACGTCTGGTGGTCTCGGAACCATGGGATACGGTCTTCCGGCTGCCATTGGTGCCAAGGTTGCACGCCCTGAAGCTGTTGTCATTGACGTTGACGGTGACGCCTCGTTCAACATGACGCTGACGGAGCTGACGACGGCTGTGCAGTACGACATTGACGTCAAGGTCATTGTCTTCAACAACGAGGAGCAGGGAATGGTCACTCAGTGGCAGTCTCTGTTCTACGAGGACCGCTTTGCCCACACCCACCAGCAGAACCCCGACTTTATGAAGCTGGCCGATGCCATGGGTGTCAACGGCATCCGCATTGAGCGCCTCGAGGACCTTGAGGCTGGTCTGCAGCAGATGCTCGACACCAAGGGACCTACTCTTGTGGAGGTTGTAGTTGACCGCAAGGTCCCTGTGCTGCCGTTGGTTCCTGCTGGCAAGGGTCTTGACGAGGGCATTTCCTACGACGCGACCGTCGAGGCTGAGCGCAAGCGTCTGCGAGCCGAGCGTCTTGAGCGTCTCGCCGAGACCCAGGCCGCGCGTGCCGCCGTTTCCAAGGCCCGCAAGTAAGGCCGTCATTGCATGACATTGCATGGAATCAATGGACTCAGCCAAAAGCGAGTCGTTTAAAAGCGTTCGCAGAACAGTTTGCAGGAAAACTGCGAGTTTGTGTTCAGTCTAGTGGTCTAGTGGACTATCTAGTAGCCGCAATATGAGGTCTCTAGCCTCTATTCCTGGCTCGCATTCGGGCTAGTAGTTGTAAAAGTACCAGTTTAAGTACCAATTGAAAAGTACCAGTTAAAGAACCAGTTGAAAAGACCAGTTGAAGTGCCAGTTGAGCACCAGTAGTACCAGTTGAAAGACCAGTTAAGCCAGTTAGTGCCAGTTGAAAAAGTTGATTGACTTCTCAGATGAAGCAGTTAATTGATTTCTCAGATGAATTTCGCATATGGAACTGTCATTTGATTTTCGTAGCACGCGCAATGCAATTCTAGTGGTGCTCCTCCTCGGGCACGTCCTCGATGACGAACCAGTCCTCCTCGACGGCCGAACCCTGGGTCTCGCCAGCCGACGAGCCAGCAACTTCGACGGTCTGCGACTCGTACTCGGCGACCTGGGCGAGATCAGCCTCCAGGGCCGGAGCGGTGGGGGCAGCGGGCTTCACCCATGGCTTGACATTGCCCTCTGAGTCCTTGGCGCTGACGGGCACGGGCTTGTAGGCCTTGATCTCCTTGAGGTACAGATCCTGGACGAGGTCGACGCGGGCAGCGGGTGTTGACTGGAATCCGCGAGCCGCGACACGGGAAACGGGGGCAAACTGTCGCTTCAGTTAGACATGAGGGAACATTGACCAAGGGCTACGTACCAGCGCAATTCGGGCGAGCATTTTGATATGGGTGTTGTGCTACAGATGTCGAAATGGGATTTTCTACCAATTTTGTCACCGCGAGCCAATCAGACTGCTAGGGGCGTTACCCGTCGGGAGGTCGACAGGGCAGGGGTCCAGGGGTAGATGACAGGCGAGACATCCACTATCAGATCATCGACTATAGCGGTGATGAAAGGACGGTAGGGACGAGAGAGTAGTGAGCTTGTTACCTGTGACTAATTGTGATTCTACTTTCCATACGACTGTCAGGAAGCATGAGGCAAGATTGATGCTCAGTCGAACAGCCATGGAGATGTGGTACGGCATTGGCGAGAATCACCGGGCGAACCATTAGCTCGTAATAATTACCATCAGATGGAACCGACCTTGTGATTGACGGTTCGATTGACGGCTTAATTGACGTTGGACTGCCCTTTTGACTGTTTGATCTCTCGCCTCGTACCTCATCGCATCGACTTCCCCTACTGGATCTGGCCAGCCGCGCTACGGGTCGGCTGCAGCTGGCGGCTATCTGTCATATCGATAGCAGGCCGCGGGCATGCGTTTTTGGCATTCCGGCTAGATACCGCAAGTTTAGTGGGCCTGTCTGGAGCCTGCTCGGCAGTGGCCCGGGTCTAGCGGTTTGGGCGATAGATCACCCTAGATACGAAGTAATGCGAGGGGTCTTAAATGTCGACCAACTACTGCCAGTAAGTACTGCCCAAAAATTACCCAGTAAGAATACCCGTGAAGTATATCTATTCATCAATCCTCTCCATACTAATTCCTCAAGTCGTTCTCTTAGTTGTGCTTGTAGTTCGCTCTGTCGGCTATACCCCGCCAATACCCGTGTACGTTAGATCGCTTACCGTTTCGGGCACCCTCCGCGCTTTGGCCGCGCCAACCCCGGAAACCCCACTTACGTGCATGTTATATAAAACCGGGGTTCAGCACCAACTTTCTCTGGTTAACCTTGGTCTCTAACGATGCTTGGAGCCACTGCGAAGCATCTGCGATTCGCGCGCCCGGTGCGACTGGCGGCTCTGCGCCACGCCTCGACGGCCAGAACTCACGACAAAATCGCCAATCCGCCAAACACCCAGGGCTACGTTAACAACCAGTTTGTCGAGAGCAAAGCGACCAAGTGGATCGACGTCAATGACCCGGCTACCAACAACCTTGTCACGCGAGTGCCGCAGTCGACTCCGGACGAGCTCACGCAGGCTGTGGACGCTGCTGCCGAGGCGTTCAAGACGTTCCGTGACACATCTATCCTGTCCCGCCAGCAGATTGCCTTCAACTTTGTGCGTCTGATCCGCGAGAACTGGGACGAGCTGGCCAGGCTTATTACGCTCGAGCAGGGCAAGACGTTTGCTGATGCCAAGGGCGATGTCCTGAGAGGACTTCAGGTCGCCGAGGCCTCGTGCTCCATCACCTCGGAGCTCATGGGCCAGTTCCTCGAGGTGTCCCGTGATATGGAGACGAAGATGTACCGCGAGCCGCTAGGAGTTGTGGCTGCCATCTGCCCGTTCAATTTCCCCGCCATGATCCCGCTGTGGTCGATTCCTCTGGCGATTGTGACTGGAAACACGCTTGTGCTGAAGCCATCAGAGCGCGACCCCGGCGCTGCCGTCCTCCTCGCTGATCTGGCCCGCCAGGCCGGAGCTCCTCCTGGAGTTGTCAATATCGTACATGGCCAGGCCCCGACCGTTGATTTCATCCTCGACGAGCCCCGCATCAAGGCCATTTCGTTTGTCGGCTCCGACAAGGCTGGAAAGTACATCCACACGCGAGGAACGGCCAATGGCAAGCGTGTGCAGGCCAACCTCGGCGCCAAGAACCACGCCATCATCGCACCCGACGCTAATAAGAACCATACCATCAACTCCATTGTTGGTGCTGCATTTGGCGCTGCCGGCCAGCGATGCATGGCCCTGTCAGCTCTTGTCACTGTCGGCAACACCAAGGAATGGGTCAATGACATTGTCGAGAGTGCTAAGAAGCTCAAGGTGTCGGGTGGTTTCGTTGAGGACGCAGATGTCGGCCCCGTCATTACCGCTCAGTCCAAGGTTCGCATTGAGGAGATCATCACCCAGGCTGAGAAGGAGGGTGCTACTATTGCCCTCGATGGACGTGGCTACAAGTCCGAGGGCTTCCCCAACGGTAACTTCATTGGCCCCACTGTCATCACCGGTGTCAAGCCGGGCATGCGCTGCTATGATGAGGAGATCTTTGGACCTGTGCTCGTTGTGCTCGACACTGAGACGCTTGACGACGCCATTGCCCTCATCAACCGCAACAAGTACGGGAACGGAGCCGCCATCTTCACCCAGTCGGGCCCCACCGGCTACAAGTTCCAAAAAGAGATCGAGGCTGGCCAGATTGGTATCAACGTGCCTATCCCTGTGCCTCTGCCCATGTTCTCCTTCACTGGAAACAAGGGCTCGTTCCTTGGTGATCTCAACTTCTACGGAAAGGCTGGAGTCATGTTCCTGACCCAGTACAAGACCGTCACGGCCCACTGGCGCCACGAGGATGCTGTGGGTATTGCTGCTACTGTCAACATGCCCACCCAGAATTAATTAGTCTGACCAAAAGAGATATTTGACTCGTACCTCATTGTAATACTGTAGCTTCATGTGCCTTCGATTCGTACAGTGGACATCAGACACGGCTGATATCACGTGACGGAACGATATAGAAAAATTGGTCCTTGGAAAGTTGGCCCTATGAAGACTCGATTTGAGATCAAATCAACGCCTGCGTGAGCGCCACCTTTGCATCGCGTTCTCCATCCCACGAACAGAGGAACTAGCAATTTGTACTATCAATTTGCCTCTGCCTCTACCATCTCGACTATCGAATCAACTACACCAACTGGTCTCTGATAGCGTACTCTCATGTTCAGGAATCTCGTGAAGAGCCCGGCACAGGGCTCGCTGCTACGTACACGCTGCCTCATGTCGGGCCAGCGGCGTAGCACAGCACAGGTCAGCCGGGCATGGATCAGGCGTCAATTCCACAGCAGCCGCCAGACGCTCGCCATGAAGGATCCGTACTCTGTACTTGGCGTCGACAGATCCGCCTCCACCAAAGACATCAAGAAGAAATACTACCAGCTGGCAAAGAAGTACCACCCGGATGTCAACAAAGAACCAGATGCCGATAAGAAGTTCCAGGACATTCAGTCGTCGTATGAGATTCTGTCGGACGAGACGAAGAAGAAGCAGTACGACCAGTTTGGAGCTGCTGCGTTTGAGCCTGGTGCAGGTGGACCCGGTGGACCGGGCGGTCCTGGTGGCCCTGGAGGCTCTGATGGCCCATTCAACCCGTTCGGTAACTTCTCAGGCTTCCAAGGGTTCAACTTTGGCGGTGCTCAAGGCCAGAGCTTCAACTTTGAGGATCTGTTTGGCTTTGGCGACATGAACGGCCGTAGGGGACAGGGGCGCGGCAATGGCTTCACGCACTACAAGGGTGAGGACGTTGAGGTTGTGACGCGCATTTCTTTAGAGGAGGCTGCTTCTGGTAAAGCGCAGAATATCCAGTACTCGACTCTCGACCAGTGTGGCACATGCCACGGCAACGGACTCAAGGCTGGGCGCAAGAAGGATACATGCCCCAGCTGTGGTGGTACTGGAAGTACCATTCATCTGATGCAGGGTGGGTTCCAGATGGCTTCCACTTGTGGCGCCTGTGAAGGCACCGGAGTGGTCATTCCTCGTGGAGCCCAGTGTGGAACTTGTCACGCCAAGGGAGTCGTCAAGAAAGAGCGATCCACAAGTGTTGATATCCCTGCTGGTATCGCTGATGGCATGCGCCTCAAGCTGGCCGAGGAGGGTGATTCACCACCAGTACTAAGTTCGTCCAACGTCCGTATCAGCAAGGGAGACCTGTACGTGCGCGTGCGTGTCAAGCCACATTCGTTGTTCACGAGAGCCAATTCGGATCTGCTTTACAAAGCCAGCATTCCCATGACGACTGCTGCTCTGGGTGGAAAGCTTGACGTTCCCACCCTCATGGGTGCTAAGATACAGCTGACTGTTCCAACAGCAACGCAGCCATCAACGACCATTACGATCAATGGCCAAGGAATGCCTGTTCTCAACCGACCTGGTATCCGAGGAGATCTTAAAGTAACCCTCGACGTCAAGACCCTCAGACCGCAGACAGCAACTCAGACAGCCCTACTCGAGGCCCTAGCCGACTCGTTCAACGACAAGACTGCCAAGCGTGTTAACCCATCGTGGAAGCCGGATGAGAACGCGCCGGAAGCCAAGGAAGGAGAGGAGCACCATAAAGATGGCTTCCTCAAGAACCTGTTCAAGAAAATCACTCACCACGAAAGTCCAAAGGACGGTAAGGAGGACGCAAGTGAGCCTCCCAAGGACACTAAGCAGTAACGCTGCACGCTGCCTACGGTGAATTGTAAATATGTAAATAGTGTATATAACCACTTGATATCTGTAATAGAGATAGTTAAGATGATAATCATTAAAATTATCGAACTGATATGTTGTCTACTAAAGTAATCTCATATTCCAAATTGCTATGTTGCCTGCTTAACTATTGCCTCCAAGTAAATCAGTAGACGCCATTAGAACTTCTGTTGGGTGAGCTTCTCACTCAGATCCCACAGCTTAGCGGCAGCATCCATGTCCTTGGCATGAGGAGCACACAGATCCTCGCTGACTTGACAGTCGGCGAGGTACGAGCCAGCATCAGCAGCTTTGGCAGGGTCTAGAGCAGCAACGAGCGACGTCGAAGCACCCTCAGCGACATTCTTCAGCGGTAGACTTGCAAGAGTTTCAGCGTCGAAAGCAACGTTTCCCCAGTAGTCCTTGACAGGGTTGGCCATCACTTCGGCCAAGTCCATGTGACGACCAAGGTTAGTGCCAACATTACCTGGGTGGAGACTGAAGGATATCAGGCCCTTGGAAGAGTAGCGCTTATTGAGCTCACGGGTGAACAGAATGTTGGCGGTCTTCGACTGGCCGTAGGCAATGAACTTCTCGTACGTGGCACCGTTTGAGAAGTCGATATCGTCAAAGAGTATCGGAGCAACGGCGTGGCCGATCGAGGCTACATTCACGACTCGCGGGTTTGTGCCTTTAAGCAGCTTGCCGAGAATGAGGTTGGTGAACACAAAGTGGCCAATGTGGTTGCTACCAAACTGGAGCTCAAAGCCGTCTTCGGTCTTGGTGTATGGAGGAGCCATGACACCGGCGTTGTTGATGAGCACGTCGATATGCTCATCGTAGGCATTGACCTCGGCGGCTGCGGTGCGAACTGATTTCAGCGACGCCAGGTCCAGCACGAGCGGCCGAACATTGGCATCAGGTGTCTGCTCCTTGACCTTGGACACAGTATCATTTAGCTTGTCAAGATTGCGACCAGCTACGACGACGAGTGCAGCCTTGTGGAGTGCAAGGACGCGTGCAGCCTCTGCACCAATGCCTCCCCATGTGGCTCCTGTAATGAGGAAGTTGCGGTCCTTGATTTCTCCGTCAAAGTCGCTGGCTACCTCCTGGGCAGTAGTTTTTCCGTTGTACTTGTTAGACATTTAAGTTGCTGTAGGTTCTTCACTGATGGTTATCGGGATAGGCTCTTTAATTGATGATTAGCGGGATAGGCTCTTCAACTGATGATTAGTCGGGATATGCACATTTATATTAATCGGAGTCGGACGTATCGCCGCCAGGTCGGCGCAAATGCGCCGCTCTTGGCACCGGAGGTAACCATCAAGCTTGAATCCGTTGCTTTCGTGGAATTAAAGCTTATAACCACGGCTTTAACGGCGCTGAATCTCTAGACGTAGCCAGCATAGCGAACGGTAGCGGAGATCTGCACAGTTGATGCATCGGGCCTGCATGTAAAGCAGGTTAACTCCGCCGGTTGAGCCCTGTCCTAACCTCAGGATCCGAGTACCGGCTTTAAGCGGAGGCGACAGAGTCTCAAAATAAGGAAGTACCCAGCGGTCTGCTGTTTAGTAGCGTGTGCAAATGTTGGCTAAAAACGACATGTTCCATCGCGAGTCCTGGAACAGACCTGATTAGTATGGCTAAGCATTGACAATGGTATCACTCCTCGGGATACGCATTGCGGACAGCACATGCCGAGCGATGTCAGTCAAGGAAGTGGCCAGGTCAAGCAAGGGAGCGTACACATTATTCAAGAGATACCTGAATCAGCAATCATCCGGATACTAGTACAATGCGCCCTGTTGCTTCTTGAAGCAGCTTATCGAGGCATTTCGACTTTGTTCACGTGACTAGAACGTTTACTGGATACTAGCATACATCATCCTCCGTAGCGCATACAGATTAGGGCTTTAGCAACGGAGAATCCGAGCTGAGCTGCAGAAACTCTAAAGATAGGGGTTGAGCAATGGGAGGTATCCAGATTGGGATAATTGAGGAACTGGTGGGAGCAACGGGAGAAAACCAGGTTAGCAAAAATTGAGGAAGTGCAACTTAAAGCCGTAGTCTGTACGGGCTAATGACTAATGACTAATGGCTAATGGCTCCGGCTATACGGGCCGTTAGTTCCTCCGTAGGCTATTCTTAGCACATGCCAGGCTCGGAATGTGAGGTGTTTGAGTCGGCGAAACCTAAATTGCGGGCTAAAAGGCCCTTGCTTGGGCGCAGGGCAGGGGCGCTTGACCAGATTGAGCAGGAACCCGTCAACGCGCCGCCCAACCGGGCAACCAACCCTCGTGCCGCCGCCCTGACAGTCTCGATTAGGGCCAGGCATGCAGCAGCAGCGACTTGGCCCGGCATGGCAAATTCCATTGTTGAGCAGGACAAGGGATCGGCCGTGTGGGCGTACCTGGCAGGTCCGGTTGGGCCGGCGGAGCAATCTAGCGATGTGGCGCGTTCCTGAGCCCGGGGAAGTGGTAATTGTTGGGTTGTTTGCGGGGTTGCTGGGTGGCAGGCTGGGGGGGCAGACTGGCCGCCCTCTCATTCCTCAGCGGGTGCTGTGGTAACGGGTGGCTAAAAGGGGGCAGGCACGTTAGGGTTAATTAGCCCGTTTGGGCCGGCGCAAGCCGTTTGGCGACGGCGATCCTGCCAGTGGCTTTTTGACCATCAATGGATGTGGCAGGTCCAAGTGATAGTCGGCTTATCGGGGCGTCAATGCAAGCAATGATGGAACAAACAGCTGTGCACGCACAGCGCAGTGGCTGGGCGCCCTCCCCGGATCTCTCGGCTGTTCCCAGTCCCGACGCTGCGCTCCAATGCTGCTGCACTGCTGCAGCCTCTATTGGGGCGCATGTTGCAGCCTACGCCCTGGCTATCTTTTTCGATGCGCCGAAATTTCAGCTCACTACCTCCTATCTGCATCACTTGTGCGAATCAACTTCGACAGGTGCACCAAAAGCTTGCGTCTCGACCTTTCTCTTGTTTAGACCTCCTCTCGACCTCGACATCTCCATCTCTGCCTGGACCTCTGGACCCTCTCTACCCTCTATACCCCTAGTTGATGTCTCTCGTTCTGACTGTTCATTGCTCTGTCTGGTAACCAGACCCGGAGAACAACCGAAATATCCACACATTCACCAGTAGCTGGAATAACTGGACAACACACAACCTCTCCACTCGTTGTGTTAAACCACGCGCCTACCATCGTTTATTCCCTCGTTCCTAGGACCTGCTCGTTGTGTCACGCCTTTCGTTGTCTGGTCCCATTAAGCTTGGACCCACAACAGTCACTTGTACACTGAACAAGTAACAAGTAGTCTTCTACACGACTCAGTACTACACGACACACGACACGACACGAGACGACTACAATTTGGTACATCTGGCTACTCGTCCGCCTTCTCTTGACCGACGCTCCCAACCCACCGCGTCGTGTTTACCTACTAGCCTGTGACTGATCCAACTACTCTTTGGCGCGTCACTACCATGTCCGATGCCGACGTGTATGTTGTAGAGCCGCTGAGGCTACCAACGCCGACCAAGACACCGCCAACCTCGACGGTCGTGTCGCTGGTTGGCGACTTTGAGGACATCTCGCTGCGCGAGTCAATGACCGACTCGCCGTCTCTCTCCTCGACCAACTGCTTCTCCGACATCAGCTCCTCGGAGAGCTCGCGTAACTCGTCGCTGTCGGTGACGTCGGACGACCTCGACAAGCCCTCGACTCATGCCGTCTCGGCCACCCCAGACAGCCCGATCGCCGTGTCGCAGATGCCCAAGCTTGCCGGTTACATGCGTGGCTCGCTCAAGTCCAAGTCAGTGCACGCTCTGGGCTCAACAGCTGCTCCTCTCAACCGCAACTCGCGCTCCGCCATGTCCTCATCAGCCATTTCGTCTCTCAACCATGCGTCCCTCAACCACGCCTCGGTCTCCTCCATCACACGCGTTCCCCGCCATCACCACTCTCCCTCGATCGCAAGCACTGCCTCGACAGCTTCAATACAACAGCCCACGGCTCCGACACTGACCGACGACGTGGATCTCGTCACCAAGCGCCTAGCCCGCCAGCGCTCCATTGGCTCGAGCCACCGACCACAGCGACGCGACGGCCCATTCCCGCCCATTCGCCGCGCATCGACGGGAACTTCACTTCCCCATGGAAATGCTCAACCCGCCGGCGCTCATGGCGTGGCCCGGGGTGCTTCCCTACAGGGCAAGCCCGTGCGTCGACCAGCAGGCCCCGATCCTCTTCTGCGACGCGCCATCAGCTCGAACCAGCTGTCGCGCGGTCTCGGCATCTACCCCGAACTCGACACGGCAATCGCCGCTCCATTCAAGCCTCGACGACCCACTAAGCGCCTGACGAGCGACGAGCTCGAGTCGCATTACGATGATGCCGACGACGGCGACGACGAACTACCTGATGCCACGAGCTGGATGTGGAACGTACCCATGTCTCCTGCGCTATATGCCAAGTCACGTACTCAGGCCAGCCCGGCACCCTCCCCGGAGATTCCTCAGACACCAGTGACGAACCACCGCAGCAAGCGACCTTCCATTCACAACTCACCTGATATTGCAACACTCCCGTCAATCAAGGAGTTTGAGGCTGTAAGCGCTACAGTGGGACTTGAACACCTTGATGACGACGCAAAGGATCTAACCGTCGCATTCAACGCGCTACCAGCAGCCCACGAGTTTGACCGCCGCGTGAGCACTGGCAGTACCAGTGCCAGCTCGTCACGGCGACCATCGCTCGTGTCGATGTCGAGCCAGCGCCCGTCGCCCCAGCGCTCCTTGAGCGACGTCAGCACCATCACTGCTATGACGGACGACGACTCATTTACCATGTCTCCATCCTCAAAGACGCGCCCAGCTCACCTGCCGCGTAAGTCTGAGAGTGAGGAGCGCAAGCATCGCGAACAGCACGCAAAGCTTCTCGAGAAAGCCGCGTCAGCTGAGAAGAAGCGCGAGTCGAAGCGGCTGTCTGACCTCAAGGCCCGCGAGAAGCAGCAGGAGAAGGACGAGGCCGAATGGAAGCGCGTGCTCCCAACTTTGGACGAGTCTATCAAACGCTCCACCACGCGAGAGCTTTGGTGGCGTGGAGTCCCTTCAAAGTATCGCGAACAGATCTGGAAGCATCAAATTGGCAACAGCCTTCAGCTCGAGGCGTCTCGATACCACGAGCTTGTCAGTGAGGCTGCCAGCAGCTTGTCGAGTGACATGATGGCTCAAATCTCCACCTCTGCCGCTCAGACTTTTCCCGATCTACAAATCTTTGGCACTTCTGGCCCCCTGCATGATGATCTTGTAAATATTCTGGTTGCATATGCTATCTACAATCCTGCTGTGGGCTATCAGCAGGGACTCAACACCATTGCCGGCATGTTGCTGCTCAACATGGCTGCTCCGGATGCGTTTGTGTGCCTGGCAAACATGCTGCGAGGCACGCTGACTCTGGCTCTGCTGAGCGGAGACGAGCGCACCGCAACGACGTACTACACGTCTTTTCTCAAGGTCCTCAAGACCAAGCTTCCTTCACTTTACCAGCATTTCCATCGTCTTCGCCTTGGCCCGTCTACGTACGCGGCGCCCATGCTGCGAGCCCAGTTCACGCACCATCTCTCGGTGGACGTGGCGCACCGCGTTTGGGACATCTACATGTTTGAGGGTGATGCGTTCCTTCTGCGAGTAGCACTCGGTGTGCTGAGCAGTGTGGAGCACAGACTCTACGGAACCTCGGCCGAGATCGACTGTGAGCTTGGCTGGGACCATGGTGTTCTTGACGTCGGCAACGATGATGTATTTATAAAGACGGTGCGTGACTCTCTCAAGTCGCTCCCGCTCTAGTCACGACATGTTCGTGACCTCGTGCTTAATTTGGCTTCGAGCAGCAATTTTTAATGTGTCTATAATGAATAATCAACCTTGCTTAGTTACGCGTATACGGAAAAGGAGCATTTTGCTATGCATTTCAGTTATAACAGCGAGACCAGATGTCAGGTTTGCAAGAAGCCAAAGGTAGCTACAGTTCAGAAAGACTTCCTGAATTACCGTCACCAGCTCGGAAGTCTTCAGTCTTAATTCTCGGCTACTATTAATATTGTCGATTGATGGAGTTGTGGATAGCTGGAGTTCGCATCAGTGGGTCTATTTGCTCAGATCACCCTATAAATCACATAAACCCAATTCTCCATCTATGAGTGTGCGATCAAAAGGTCATTTTATCGGTAATCGACTCGTGCCAAGCAATCCATCGCGGTCCGAACCGAAGGTCAGGCCATTGACGATCATCCGACGAACCCTGGCCATTCACGATCACGACTTCTCCAGATCCCGCTCCTCCGCCAATCGACTCTCGACCAAATCGACTCTCAACCAAATTGACGCCTTGACAGAACCCCGACTTCTTCGATCTCTTTACACCGCAATCCCCTGGATTCCAATTGTGCCGCAGGGGCTCCGTGCCGTGGATAGCCTATCGGGCACTTGCATACGCCGTGGCTGTTAGGGCGCGGCGCTGCCACAGCCACAAACCTTGCATCGTATTGACGACCAATCAGCGGGCGCGCCTGCCATTGCCTCGGTGGCACGCACGGCTGTGTGTGGCAGGTGGCCGTGCCACAGCCACAATTATAAATGGGCAGCGATGCCCACCCCGCTCCGAGGATTTTTACGCAAACCTTGTGATAACCGAGCTTTTATCCAAACAGCCGGCTCGCATAACCGCACTCTATAACATTCACTACTCGACTCCGTACCTACTAGTCGCTTTGGACCTTTTGCAAACTGTATCGTTTATCTCCTTTTTACGATGACTCCTCCTCTTAAGCTCGTGCCTACAGAACCCGAGCGCATCGTTGTTCGCGATACCCCTGTCAAGGCCGGCGCCGAGGCTCAGGTGAGCAGCTCGCCAGAGTCGCATGCCGAGCTGGACATGCACTCGACGGACGACGACAGCCACGAGCTCGACACGCCTAGCGACGGCGACCTTCACGACGAGTACCGCCTCGACGATGTGTCTGCGCGCCCCGGCCGTATCACCACTGTGTCGGGCCTCATCGATCGCATCAAGGAAGTTCTTGGTGCTGAAGGTGTCGGTGAGGATCTGGTCAAGGTCGGCCGACTGTGGGAGCTGCTGGACAGCTTTGACGCCTCAGCAGCCTACGAAGACTGGAAGATGTACATTCACAAAGATGGAACCATTCCGTACACGCGCAACGGCGTGTCGACCATCAACGAGAAGGCCACGCTGCTGATTCTGGTGTGGAATCCGCACATGGGCTCGATGGTTCACGACCATGCCGGTGCCCACTGTCTTGTCCGGCTGCTGAGCGGCCAGCTCACCGAGACGCGCTACGAGATGCCCCATGCTCATGGCCAGCTCGAGCTGAAGGACGAGGTACAGGTTTCGGCCGGCCAGGTTACGTACATGTCTGACGATGTCGGACTGCACAAGATGTGGAATGACACCGACGAGGTGGCCATTTCGATGCACCTGTATACGCCGCCCACAGCCACGGCCGAGGGCTGCAACGTCTACGACGAGGCCACTGGCAACAGCCAGCGCCTCAAGTGCTCTCTGCACACGGACGGAGGGCGCCCAGTGAACGCTTGCGACTAGATGCTTGATTCCTAAGACACCACGGCAGCCGCCGCTCTATTTATGATATATTAATGATGTACGCTCGAAGCAGTAGGCAGAGTGAGGCAGCAACGAGGCAGCAACGAGGAAACCACTTGGCAACCACTAGGCAACCGCTATCTGACATCCTGCTGAAACTCCAGTTGAAGCTTCAGTTGAAGCTCCAGTTACTCCAGTGTATAGCGCTTGTTAACACGGTCGCACCCCCTCCTGAGGTAAACGTACATAGATATCCACTTTTGCCCCTGTAACAATCACAGGGAAAACTTCTTGTTCACGTCAATCAGGTCATCGGGGACCCTGCCGTGGCGGTAGTCAAACTCGCCGGATGGGTCGCCCAGCTGACCATGCCCCCGAGAGTAGATGGCCAGCCCACCACACTCGTAGTCAATCTCGTAGTCGTCGAAATCGGCGAAGCACGGGCTATAAATAACAGGCTGTGTCGGATGCCACGAACACTCGCGCACGCAGCGGATGGAGAAGTGGCTGTTCTGGTGCAGGCCCGTGTCGGTTTGGCCGTAGATGTTGAAGTTGCTTGCGTGGTTGCGAGCAGTGCTTCGGGCTTGCAGAATGCGCACAAGGGTACCATCGAGCTTCCAGATATAAATATTGCCATGCGAAGAGCCGGAGTAGACATACTGCTGACCAGTACTCTCGGCAGGAGAAAAGTTGCAGCGGATGGCGGTTTTTTGCACCTCGTGGCCGCGGTACGTCATGACACTCTTGTCGTGCGGATGCTGCTTGTATTTGGATCCATTGTACTGACTTCTTTGGTAGCGGTAGCCTGATCTGAATCGTGTGAGGTTAACATCAACAGACCCCGGTAGCAGTTTTCGGATATCCCACAGCTTCATTGTTTGATCTTTGCCGTTGGACAAAATGTATCGACCGTCGCCTCGCGTCTCGACACATGTGATGCCCTCGAGGTGGCCGACGAGGCCTCCGATGCACTCGTTGCTGCGACGGTCCCACAGGCGGATCGTCGAGTCATCAGATCCACTAATGACGACGTTACCGCTTGTATCGAGGAATCGCACTGAGTTGATGTCGTCCATGTGTTCTGCGGAGAACTTTTGAGATTTGTCGTGCTCGATGTCGTAAACCTTGACAATGTTGCTTTGACTACCCACAACAAGATGCTTTGCGTCGTCGCTAAAGCGGACGCTGAAGTAAATGTCCTTGTTGATATCACTCTCGTCGGCAATGATGACTTGCGTCGAGGTTTCATGCGACGTATCAACCTTAGATAGACTCAGGATCGGTGAGCGTGTGCAGTGAACCAGCCACTGGTTGTCTTTGCTCATGTCGGCGTCAGTGATGGTCCACTGCGAGTTGAGGGGCATGATGTCGGGCGAGCCCGAGTGGAACGAGGCAATTTGCTTGGGTCTAGTGACATTCTCCGTCGAGAAGACATGCACCATGAACTCCTGAGTGTAGACGTAGAAGAGGGAGCCATCAGCCGAAAAGCGGCCGCCGTAGGCAGGGGCCGGGAACCGCTTAACCATGTGACCCGAGTTGTTGGGCAAGTAGCGCTTGGTGACGTCGGTCAGCGGTGGTCTGTAGCGGGAAATTTTGCGCTGTAGCAAGCTCAGGCTTGTGGTTCGTGCCGAGAGCACAGCATTGGGCAGATATGGAGCCAGCGGCGGCTGAGGGCCGAACTCACCGGCCTCCACGAGCTCAACGATGTGCGGGTTTGGCACTTGCTGGAGGGTACTGCTGTGGGCAGCGAGAAGGGCTGTTTGCGAGAACTTGCGGAACGCCGTTCCAGATATATCTTCCTCCGAGTCTTCATCATCCTCTTCGTCCTCGTCAAGCATATCTGGATTGTAGTCCTCGTCGGTGTGGGCGTTCTCCACCGTGAGGTGAAGTAGATCAGGATTGCGCATGTCAATGTTGTAGTTCTCCCCGAATTCGTCTTCGTCGTCATCGTCATCGTCGTCGTCGTCCTCCTCCTCATCCTCGGTGGCTCCCAGACCGTTGGGTACGTAGTCCGAGTCTTCCTCGTCCTCATCTTCCTCGTCCACAACCGCAATGGTGTCCATCATGTGCTGGATCTGGCGGCGGATATTTGGATCCTGCATTCTCAGAATGCTCTCGAAGATGACGTCGTTGACTTCGGAATGCTCGAGCCGGTCGTTGAGGAAGAAGTAGGTGTTCATCTCCGACGTAGGCGACATTTGGCCGTCACCGTCACTCGACGTTTCGCTGGAGTCACGGGCTGCGGCGGAAACTGCGGAGGCTGGGTCTGCTGAACGGCCAGGCGTGCCCGCCGTCTCATCTTCGTTTTCGGGCATTGCCGCTGTAAGTTTGAGCTTGGCTGGTTGAAGCTGGCTCTGGTTTTCTAGATATCTCCAGATAACGGCAAGCGGGGAACGTCCGCCAGGTCATGTGACCCAGCTACGAGGGCGAGGATTTGGGCGAGGATTTGGGCGAGGATGTGGCGAGGGTGTGGGCGAGGACTGCGGGTAGGCACTTAACGGACTATCACCATACGGCGACGGATGAGATTACGGATGGATTGTGGAGATTCGATCGGACATTCTACAGTTTGATCATCATTCGTTATTCGTCATTAAATAATTAGCGTGACTGCACCCAAAAGTCCGAGGCGCCCGATTGGCGCTGGCGCTTGAACTCGCGGGTCAGGGCGAGCCCCGTTTCGTACATCTGTCGATCGAGAAGAGAGATTTGCTCTGCTAGTGCGGTGCGCCGCTCACGCATCGATTGGCGCGTCTGCGCATCGTGCTTGTAGAGCTCAATGCGGTTGTCCAGTACGGCCGCTAGCTGATCGCGCTGTTGGGTCAGCTTGCGTTGGCGCCGGCGAATGACATCGAGCTTGTCCTGCAGCTCGACGGTGCGGTTGATGGGGGTTGCGATTGGAGCCGACATATCGGGCAATGGTGCGGGCACGGGCCGGGCCAGCCGGCGGGTGCTCAGCACAGGGCTTGTGGACGATACGGGCGAGTCGATGACAGGCGAGGATTTGGTAGACGAGCCGGGACTCGACAGGTAAGGACTCGACGATGATCGCGAGTCGCAGTCCGATGCGGTCTCTGAGCCCACGGAGCTGGCCGTCGAGCTCGATGTCGAGCTGGTCGAGCCGAACCGGTGGATTCGCGACGTCATTCGCGGCGACGTGCGCGTGCTGTATCTGCTCCAGCGCTCGTTGAGGGTGGTTCCCTTCCAGGGAGACTCTGGCGCGATGAAGATGTCGTCGTAGTCACTGTGTTAGGAGGTTTGCAGAAAGAGAAAGCACATAAGAGAAAGCGCAAAGGAGACAGGAACTTACTCTGCAACGACAACGAGGCCTTGGATAGAGCCGGGCATCTGCTTGCCTGGACCCAGGTCGACATTGAGCCCAGAGTGCGCCAAGTGCATGGTGGAGAAGCGTGGAGAAGGGAAGAAGAGGTTCAAGTAAAGCGTGAGTAAAGGAGAGTTTTGTCAGCAAAGCTGGAGAGAGTGTCAAGAATGGGTCAAGACAGTGTCACAAATTGTCAAGGACAAAGTCGAAAGGACGGACAGGGCAATTAAAGAGCCTGATAAATAAGGGCCTGATAAATAAAAGCCTGCGCGAAGACTATTTACTGCGAGAAGCTGGCTTTTTATCAAGGATCGCCCAGCAGCGGGCAAAAAAAAATAAAACAAAAAAGCCTGCAAACGTGACGGCCCGCCCCTACAGAACTCTAACTGAACACGACGGGAATCCATCACAGAGGGAATGGCTCTCGAGACGGTGGATGTGCGCAGTCAAAGGCACTAGGCAAGGATGGGCCTCGGGCATGCAGCTGCCGAAAGAGTACAGTGCAGCTTCCTAAACGGGTGCTGGGGGGAATTGGGTGGCATTACGGGCTGCATGAAGGATTGGGTTTGGGGGTACGGTTACGAGGTTACAGTGGACGGTTAAGGCCGAGGTGGAGAGGAGGGGGAGTCAAGAGGTAGTCACTCAACTAAGATTCGAGAATACTCGTTCCTGTGCTGCCTTTTACGTCGCCCTGGTTGATTCTGGCTGATCTGCTACTTGTGGCTTGTGGCCCACGGCAGTGGGGCCTGCACAGATGGCCCTTTTCCTTCTCAACCTGTAACTCTCAAACGGCCCAAGCCCGATCAGTGGAGTGAGGGGTACGGGCTGCAGCAGTGGAGGCTCGCACTTTAGGTTTACCGGCACGTTGCTTTTCGCATCGGGTCCATGCGACTAAAACGCATCGGGCGAGGCCGCCAAAGTGCCAGCTAACAACTGGCTTTACGCTTCATTTGCCGGCAACGGCGTTTGTTGATTGGCCACTGTTGGGCACTTACTGGCCGGTGGTTGCGTGCTTATTGGCAGACTGCTCCGATCATCGGTGTAACGGTCGTAATGCATGCGTGTAGACCCACTTTGTGTGAGACCTCTCGACGCACAGGCCGCTGCACAGACCTAGGTCTAATAATGGTAATGAGTGCCCCCCTCTGCTGCCAAATGCCAACCCGCACCAGTGGGTGCGGGGCTGACCAGCGCCGTTTGGGGCATGCCCCCCCTTGCTTCGCGTCACAATGACCTCAGTTCCCCGCAGATCCGTGCCTCGCCCGCGGTCAGCTCACATGCCCGCGTCGCGCCCCCTGGCAAAAGCGCCGGGCCATTTGTGCGCGCGTCGGACCCACTTTAATTACATTGTGCAGCTCCTGTGCTCGCCCCTCGGCCCCGCGGCGCATAAACTCAAATCTGCCGGTCGCAAATGCGCCGAGCCCATCTACCGACTCGTCTATCTAAACAAGCCGGCAAAAGCTGCGACTTGGCATGCCCCTGAGATCCAGCTCTTGGCCCCTTGGATCCCTACATGACCAACGCACGATCCTTGACACCTGTGCTGGCGATCTGGCGTGGATCTCACCGGCCACCGTCTAGAGCACACTAGTGCCGGCCCAGCTCCTGCACGGCCAAGCAAGGGGTACATGCATGTTCATGGTACCCCTGATTGAGCACGGGCTACGGCAGCTTTGAGTTTGCGGAGCAGCGCCCTGACACCGGCGATCTCATAATATCGCCCCTGGCATGAAACAGCCCAGGGATAGCGAGGGGCCTGGATTCCAAGGGGCTTCCAGGGCCTCGTTTCAGCGAGGGCCTCGTTCCAGCTCGACGGCACCAACGCGCACACACCATTTACACGTCAAACTTCACCGAAAGCAATACTCCGCTGATCCCTATTTACAGAAATATTACAGCAATGTCCAGAAATATCCCAGAAATATCCCAGCATGTGCCAGCAATGTACCAGAAATTGTGTCCAATATACCAGCCAAATCAGTGGATCCATGCAGCAATAAGCTGGCAGTTGCTCAGCCAGTTAATCTAGTGGCCCATCTAGCAGCAGTTAATAAGTTCCCCAAGTATCTGGCTCCAAATCCTTGGATCTCAGTTCTGGATCTCAGTTCTAGTCTTAGATCTTCTACTTCTTGGTAGTAAATGAACTCATAAATTCAGAATAAATAGTCTAAGGTATCGCGGTGTCATTAGGTGGATCATCATGCAAACAAGCGGGTGACGGGAGCGCGCTCGACCATGCGCTGAACAAGCAGCGTGGTGGTGTTGGCAGACGCCGAGGCCAGAGCGCTCGACGAGGCCGCACCCGCAGAGCTCGTCTCGAGAGCGCTGCTGGTAGCGTTGGCTAAGCTAGATGCGACCAGCGCACTGTTAGCCGACGACACCAGCGAGCTGATGATGGATGACAGAGGAGTCGAGCTGGAGGCCGAGCTGGAGATCACAGAGCTGGAGAAAACAGAACTGGATGCAGAACTGGAGGCAGCAGAACTGGAAGCCACAGAGCTGGAAGCAGCCGAGCTGGAGGCCGAGCTGGAAACAGCTGAAGACTCGGACACAGTTGACGAAGCCGCCGAGGAAACAGGTGCCGAAGAAGCAGAAGAAACAGCGGAAGAAACAGCAGAAGAAACAGCAGAAGAAACAGGGGCAGACGAGACAGCTGAAGAAGAGATAGCTGAAGAAGAGACAGCCGAAGAAACAGGGGCAGAAGATGCAACTGAAGAGATAGCAGACGACGCAGGGTCAGCTACCGACGAGTTGGCAGCCGAGGAGACTGGCAAGACGGCAGAGCTGGCGATGCTGGCGGCGGTGCTGGGGGCACCAGTGGAGCTGACAGAGCTGGCATTGGCAGTGGACACAGCACCAGACGCGATGGGCGAGCTGGGAGTGGCTGTGGCAGAGGAGGTGGCGTTGATGAACTGGTTGACGGTGGTGGCCGGGTCGACCGAGACGGGCTCAGTGGTGGGCACAGCCTCGGTGAGGGTCTCGGCAAACGTGGAGTTAGGCAGCGTGATGGTAGTCGTCAGCGTGATGATGACTGTGGTGGTGAGCTCCTCGGTGCTGGTAGGTGTGGCTGTCACGACGGCGACCGAGGTCTCGGGGACAACAGTCGTCTCAAGGAACGTGCTGTTGGCCGAGGTGACGGTCTCGACAATGGTGGCCATGTTGGTGAAGGTGGAGGTGGGAGTCACGACAACAGTGATCTGAGGAGTGACAGTAGAGGTGGCAAAGATGGTCGAGGTGACATCAGGGTCAGACGGGTCGGCCGTCTGGACCTGGGTGCCCTCAGCGCCAATGACGAGCGTGCCAGTGCGGGTCTCGCCGCCAACGAGGAAGGTGGTGGTGATGGTACGAAGACCCGACGAGGCGGGGTCCTCGGCCGTGGCCGTCGACCAAGCTGTGGTGACGCCTGTGACGGTATCAGCAGGCGGGTCCACGGTGGCGGTGAGCGTGGGGTCGACGGTCTGAACGTTGGTCACGAACTCGACCGAGGTGGGGTCGACCTGGGAGCCGCCGTCAATGTTGACGACGGGGTAGCCGGTGGAGGTGGCCGGGCAGAAGCCGGCATCGCCAGTGACGGTGACGTAGACGGTCTGGTGAAGCTCGGGGTCCTGCCATTCCTGAGCAGAGACGGATGCGGCGAGGCCAGCGGCGAGCAGTGCAATGGAACCAAACTTCATTGTAGCGAGCGAGTCAAGTGGGCAAGTAAAGAGTGTTTTGAGTTGGGACTTGACGTGTGTAAAGAGTGACGACGACTGTTCGGTGAAGAGCATGGGCCCAGCCGGGGCGTATTTATAATTAGGACCCGCCCAGCGAGAAAACGGCATGGCGAGGCAGATCTACAGTTGGCGGCTGAGACATGGCTCGATTGGGCGCCATGTGTCCGCACGCAGAAGCGAATGCACGGGTGCGCAGCTGTGGCTAGCCGAAGTGCCGCTGAGTGGGCCCTGCCTCGCCAATTTCGTGTTGGCGACGGCGAGAGATGGTTGGCTGGGTGGTTAATTTTACGCGGGAGGCAGGTTCGTGGGGTTCTCGAAACAGCCGCGTGGCGGGTCGCAGGGTCTACCGCCGCATGCACCCTGTCATGTATTAGGACCGGACGCGGGAACGGCACGAGAGGAGGAGACAAATGGGGGGAAAGTGAATGGAAAGGTGAATTGTGTGGAATGAATGAGCTTTCTCATTCAAGGGCATTGGTGCTTGTTGGCGGCATTTCACCGTGTAGTTACAGCGAGCTGTCAAACTGGGCCCTGCATTAGCCCCGCGATAGCCCCGCTAATTGAGTCCCTGCAATTCAGGGGGCTGGCCGCGCAGGCGTATGCCAGATCCATCCAACAGAATGGCTTGGCAACGTCAGGCATCAGCTGAGAACGGGCGCGTGCCGAGCGCTAGACAGGTTTAGCGACATGCGTGCGCCGTCAAACTAAGGCATTGTTCACGGCTCCGGGGCTCGTTTTCCGAGCAGACGGCATGTAACTGTTACGCTAGACGCTTGCCTATAGCCAGACAGCTCGCAGTTCGGCTCGTCTGGCGATACATCGGATCGAGGGGGCTGGCACGGACCTGCCTCAGTAGCCGATCTAAAATCGAGATAGCGCAGCACGTCCCGTGACGGACGAAGGTAGCGAAGGTAGCAGTAGCGGAGTAGCGGAGTGCGGAATAGCGTCGTACTGCCCAGTCGCTAATGCACCCATACTCGTGTCAGTGAGATGAAGACTGATGTAACTAGTGAAAATACCAGAGACTATTGGTGTAGCGATGTAAATACTAATGGCATTGAATCGAGTTATAGGATGAGTATTATGAGTAAATGACGGGACTATTATGTAGAAATAGATGGAGTCATAAGATGACGACGAATAGGTGTATTGTAAAGTGGCTAGCTGAAGCGGTGAATGGAATGGATGTGCTGTAGTTCCATGTCTAACAAATTCGTCTAACAAGTTCGTCTAATTAAATTCATGTGTAATAAATCCATGTCTGATAAATTCATGTCTAATTCATGTCGGTGATGGAGCTATAGGCTCGAGCCTCGGCAACCAGCCACGCTATGATGGTTTAGACTTTGGCCGGCCAAGACCCAGTAGGCTGAATATGTAGAAGAGGATGGCTATGGCGCGGCGGAAGCCGTCGCGGAAGACCTCGCCGGCCTCGAGCAGGATGTCGAAGAGTGCCTCGTAGCTCATGGAGAGGAGAGGAGTACGAGGAGGGGAGAGAATCGATGAGTCGATGAGCCGAGTAGCCGAGGTGAGGGAGATAGGTACAGCGAAGACAGCAGCAGAGTAATGGGTGTAATGGGTGAGCGGAGTGTTGGTGGTGACTTGGCACTGTAGTGTCGTGTCGTGTACTCTACTGTAGTGTAGTATGGCCGTGTAACGACTTGTATGTGGTGTATTCTGTATGTCGTGTCCTACGTACCTTTATGTCTGGGGAATGAAATCGGGCGTGAGGGTAGGGTCGGGCCGGACAGCCGTGTTGGAGGCACGGCGGGAACCACCGAGCTGGTAGCAGGCACAAGAGTTATAGGCGGGTAGTCCCAAGGAGCCTATAGGCGTCGTTTGCATGGTCACGGCTGAAGGTTCATACCATATTTTCGGGTTCCGCAGTTTATGGTTAATAAGGGGCTGGTCAACGGATGGGAGGGGCACGGCTGGTTGCGGCCGGTTGCGTCAGCGGGCATATAGCCCTGCCGCCCAGGATCATGGAAGCAGGCGGCAGAACTAGGACACAAGCGCACAAGCGCTGGAAGACTAGGGCCCATATGAACCTAGAGAGAAGGGAGCAAATGCCAGGCAGCAACAAGAGGATGAAATAATATTTCACGATCGCCAGTTCAAAGCGTGGGCCGTGGAGCTAAGGCAGTTCGTTGCTGCCCCTGGTAGCAGAGGATCCGCCCGGCAGGTTAGGGCGGTTGAAACGGGATCGCCGAGGTCAAGAGAAGGAGAGGTAGGAAGGGAGAGATAGGAGGGAGAGATAAGAAAGAAGAGGTGGAGTCATGAACTTGATAGTGTATATTGACATGAGATAAGCTGTCAGTACATAAGATTGTGTGCTATTCTACTATCCAAATTAGACTCGGTGGGGTAGGCTGGCTGCAGTGCCAAATTGGTGCGGGTGGGGTTTCGTGGCCCATTGTGTGCTCGAGGTCTACTCCTGCATGTCATCTCAGCAGCAACGGCGAAGCCAAGGAAGGAGAGGAAGAGGGGTAGACAGTAGAAAGATCAGTAGTAGAGTGAATAGATTGGTTATTTGAATTTACCGAGTTCGTAGCATACCATTCTCCCTTCCTCCACTGCCATCGGCTATTGTTCTGCTCCCGTCCAGAGGGTTTCTTTTTCACCACCTTCCCAAATGGTTTTATTTTTCCGAAACTGTGCATCTCCTTTTGGTCCTGGAGATTGCTGGCCCCGCTACCAGCGAGCTTCATTCGACAAACTAAAGGACAAGGTAAAGTGCACTCTCCCTTCTACTCATCCGTAGTGCTCGTGTATCGTCGTGCTCTTCAGTGCCGTTGTGCTGCCTGTTGTGCGCTCTGTTTTCTTCCCTCCACTGCATTCCATCCCATTGACCCAATCGGGCCATCTTCTCCCACGTCTCCCGTCCCTGAAAGCCGTTGTCTTGCAGGCGCCTGATCCGCAGTCTCACCTTTGTCTGGCTGATTGGCCTGAGCCTCTTCCGCTTCTACCTACACTACACCACACTACAGTGTACACTAGAGTGTTTGGCACTCCGTTCCTTGGTCTGACCCTGCCCCTAACTGGTCCTGCTATTCTTGGATCAGCCTTCCGAGCCTCCTATTGTTGTTTCGACAGTGTGTCGAAGTTTGGCCCGTCTTTGCCAGCTCGTTCCACTGGCCCACCGCCTGTCGTTCAGTGGGTCTGTGTCAAGTTAACACTCGTGTCTCGATTCTTCTGTTGACTCTCATCTTCAGTTGACTCCTTTCAGTTGACTCTCTTCTGTTGACTCTCTTCTGTTGACTCCATCTTAAAATAGCTCTGTGCTGACAAGTCATCTTACCATCTACCGAAACTGCTATCAATCTTGGTTCCTTGTCCTCGTCTCCTCTTCCTCGGTCCTCCTTCATTTTCTCCCTCGTTTACTCCCTCCTCTCCCCTCCTTCTCTCCTCCCTCTATGCCCTGTAGTCACAGGCTGTCCCTCGTTTGATCATGGCTTCCTCGCCAGCCCTCGAGATGCTCGAGGCCCCGATCGCCAAAAGCCAAACGTCCATTTCGCCGACCTTGCCGACCTCGCCGACGTCAATAGCTCTCAAACGCTCGTCACTGCCCTCGCTGTCGACTCTGCCCTCGCTGACCTCGCTTCCGTCCGATAACCCGCTCGACCGCATCCCGTCCATGTCCTCATTAGCCAGCCGACGACTGTCTTCGCTGCCGACACGCCTCGGCCACTCCGACCGCAGCTCGTCGCCCTCGTCGTTGTCCTCGGCATCGTCGTCAATTGCGACAAGCCCGAATGCGACGACCATCTCGTCGCTCGAATCTTCGTTTCCTCACTCGCTCAACCTCTCGGATACGAGCTCAATCCTTGACTACCGGAGTAGCGACGCCAGCTCGGGCTTTGCGACCCCCAGCCGCCGTCACCGCACCCTCTCGGTGCGCCGGCTTGCCAAACAGACGTCCCAGCAGTGGTACCGCGAGTTCAAGGTCCTTGAGACCGAACTGCCCAAGTTTGTGTCGAAAACAGGCGTCATCAAGGCGAATGTCCTTCGTTTGGCGCTGCTGCCGTTTCTGCGCCAGCGTCGTAGCGATGGGCCCACTGATGCCTCCAACAACCGCCAGCGCATCACGCTGCTACAGCGCTGGTGGACAGCCATCCTCGATGCCTTCAAGAAGGGCTCCATCTCGGGCTCGGACCGCTCGGCCTACCTAGAGGGCCTATCGGGTCTGCTAGCCCGCCTCGAGTGGCTCCAGAACACTGACATCTACGAACAACTGCTCACTGAAACTGTGCAGATGGTCATGTCGAAGCTGGCCCTCAAAACAGTGCCCCTCTCAATGGCGGCATTCGCGGGAAAGGTGCTCGCCTATGCGTTCTTCTGGATCCCCGATCTGGCTCCCGTGCTCCTCCATCTGCTGGCGGTGCCCCAGTCGGACATCAATCGCATCCTCACCGTCTCGTTTTCACAAACTGAGCTCTGCAGTCTCGAAGAGGCCCGCACCCTCTACGGATTGGCAGATTGCTTCCCGGCCCACCTCCATCATTTAGTGGGCTGTTTTGAGGGCCGTGGTGCTCACGACTCTGCGCCCCCACCGCCCACGCCGACCCATCTCGCTAATATCTACGGCCCTTGGACCCGTCGCTGGGCCTCGTCGAACAGCGACGTTTTTATTGCATTTCTCAAGCATTACTACTCAATTATCTCGTCTTTGCTGCCGCGCGACCTGCCTTGGAACGCTCATTTGGCTGCTCCGGGACTGCTGCACATCCAGGCCTTTATCCTCGGAAGCCTCGATTTCGCTGTCCACTCGAAACGCCTCTCGGAATCGCCTCGCATGGACGTAGCCGACGCCATTGCCGTGGGCCCCATTATGCGTGCTCCGCGCCGCCGTGTGGATCAGCTCAAGGTTCTCATTGCCATTCGCGAGATTCTCCACAATGACGAGTCGTGCGTGACGTTTTACGAGCAGTACTGCTGCCAGTTTGAACGACTTCTGCATGCAGTAGCTTTGCGCACAAGCGTCTACGACGTTGAGAGCTGCGTTGTCTTTGCCGACCTCGTCGAGGAGTACCTGTCGAGTCTCGTGCTAACCCATTCGCTCACAAAACAAACCGTCGAGATCCAAAAAGACAAGGTCATTGACTGGGTGTTCTGGATCCAGGTCGCCCAGCGTATGCTCACCAGCGAGAACTGCCATACTGAGCTGCGAGCATTGGCTCTCCTGTTCAACATGTGGGACCACATTCCCATTGGCTGCGGCCAGCGAACGACCTCGACCCTGCTCCCTAACAGCTCGTCGCAAGATCTCGAATTCTGCATCGACGAGTCGGAAGGTCTCCGTTGGAACTGCATCATGTGGCTGCTTTCGCCTGCCATGTGGAAACGCTACTTCTGCCACTGGCAGCCTCTCGTTCGCGCCTATTACCAGCGGCTAGTATGCTGGCGAATTGCATCGGTCGACTCGGACAGTGGCCTAATGTCTTCAGTGCTCTACGCCAACTGCACCGCCGATGCGCGCATTGTACTTCTAAAGCGACTCGAACAGACGCAAACCCGCGTCGTGACGGCCGTCCAGCATTGCAAGGATATTGGCTATGCTCCTCCATCTCTTGACGCTGCTCCACCCGTTGTCAACCGCGAACTGGCCATATCTGTCAACCCTGTTCTGAACAATGGTGTTACTCAGGTCGACTTGCCTACTATTGGTGATCCGCAACTTGTTGGGAGCCAGCACCTTCACCGTGTTAACCCGTTTGACGTGTTTGACGACTATGCCTATGCGTACCCTCCCATGGCTTCACCACTGGACCAACTGTTCCCGCAACGGGGTGCTGCATCGCCAACGCACTCGACGCGCCGTCGTTCGGGCTCTACGGGCCGTGATGACGACTACTTCCAGTCTGTTTCATCGGATAACGCCTCGATTCTCACGACTAGCAAGAAGAAGTGGGGTCTTCTCCGAGAGTCGACGCACAGCATCAAGCGCTATTTCAGCACTGGTGGCATACGCAGCTCGTCTGCACCATCTTTTGCAAAGTCGAAATCGGCGGCACAGTCTCCTGAACTGACACCCCGTGCTTCTATGCACGAGTCCGACGGCCCCGACTCTGCGTCTCCGCGAAGCCTGAAAAAGGCTGGTCCATCCTTGACGTCGCTAATTCCTCCTCCGCCGCAACTTCTACGTGAGCGCCCCGAAATCACGCGCTCGCTGTACAAGTTCTGTCTTATACACAGTGAGGCAATTATGCGCCGCCAGTTTGAGCTGTTGCAGCGCCGACGCAACGGAGTCACGGCCGGTAACGATCGTGAGATTGCCCAACTGCGGGTCACACCTCGTCTGCCTTCTCCAGGAAAGCGCCGGTCTTTGTGTGACGGTCTTGAAAAGAAGGAGGCTCTTGTGACGGTGCTTGGTTTGGACGATTCGCAAGTAGTTGAAGCCGACAGTGCGTCGGATCTCATTGATTTTGATGCGTATGCGACTTGTGATGAGTCGGATGGTGGTGACAATGAGTTTGACCGTCTTAGCCACGACCAGGTCAAGTACTGGAACTATGCTGGACGGTCGCTCAGTGAGTGGGCGGGAGTTGTTACACAGTTCGAGGAATTCGTTTTATCACGAAGGGCCCTGTCTGGTGTATCGCGTCTCGAGGATCTTGGCATCCCTTTTCTTGTAGCCGAGATCCCCCCGCGCGTTTTGGCTGGTTGACGTTCCGTCTCCTGTCTCTGCGCATACTATTCTCTACAGATCTTAGCATTCTATTTATTTTAATTCTATGGCATGTACCATACCGATGCAGTTGTGAGAGGTTTTGTGTCAGAGCTTCATGAATGCTCAAATAGACGTGAAGGTCATGTTGGACATGTTGGACGTGTTGGAGTGGCGTTCGTCATAGTCCGAGTCATCGTCGTAGAACGGCAATGGAGTTGCTGCTGGCGTGAGTAATCCAGCAGAAGCGGCGACGTCACCCGGGTCGGGGCCAAGGTTGGCGAGCAGGTCGAGCTGGGGTCGATGTGAAGTGTCCGGAGAGTTGGACTGTTTTTCTGTAGGGGTCGAGGTCTCAACCGATTCTATCACCGACTCGGTCTCGGTGTATTCAGTCTCCTCGTAAGGTTCTTGGGGCTCGTCCTCATCATTGAGGTCGTCCTCGAGCTGGTACGCGCGGAACACGAACCAAGCAACAACGAGCATGAAAGTCGTCTCAACAAACCAGAAGAACCAGGTGCCGATGAAGAATGTCGTGTAGAAGTAGTGATACATAAAGTAGCGGATGCCCGTCCATTGCACCGTCCACTTGAGCGATGCGCTCGTGATGTGCACGTTACGGTCTAGTTTGACGAACACAGAGCGTATTGAGTGCCGGTCGTCGGACCAATCCATGAGGTCGACATTGAGGATCGATTTTTGGACTGACCAGCCAAACAGGTATAATAGCGAGAAGACACTTGTGTCGAGAGTCTCGAGAAGGTCGCTCTTGTACGGCAGTATAGCCGGCTTGTTTGCGGTTGAGTGGGCCAGAGCGGTGTTGAAGCGAGGGCATCTCGGTCTTTCGTCGCCCATGACATAGAACGTCGACGGGATCCAAGGGTCAGCAGTGGACGACGGGTTGACTGTTATCAGCTTCACCATGAAGTTTCCCAACATCTGGTTGTACTCGTCGCGTGGCAGGTCGAGCTCGAGCGAGATATGGTATGGCACTGACGCGAGGTGTAAGCCAGTGATTTCGACGAGTTGTTGAGGAGCTCCGCATCTAGTTAGCAGGGAACGGAGACAGGAAGCACGGAAGGCAGAAATTGCGGCTCCTTCAATTAAAACTCACGTGAAGTCGAGGTTCAGTGGCAGTTCCACCACGGGATACGGGACATAGAGCTGGTAAGCAATGTAGTATGAGAATATGGCGAGCCCAAACAGCACGTAGACGGCGACGGTGGTGATGGCGACATAGAGCCAGCCACGGGCCGCCCGTGGAGTGAACAAATATTGGACTGTTTCCTGGGTTAGTAACGACGGTGGATTGCAACTCCAACGCACCGTCCAGTAGTTCATGGCTGGTCGTAGAAAGGAGCGTTGCGATCGCGGGGTAGATGTAGCCGTGCGGCGGGGCGTTCATGGCTTCGGAGTGAATCAGGTGGAACAAGAGGGAGAGAAGGGTGAATGGATCGTTTAATTAGTGGGATGCTTATTATTGGTACTGTGGAGTAGTGTACAATACTGGGTATTGCGTAGTACTGGTATTACTGGGTGACTCCGGGTGGTACTTGGTGGTACTAGGTAGTACTCGGTTTTCTGCGTGAACTCGATGGTACTGGGTGGTACTGGATAGTATTGGGTATGCAGTATACCTTGGTCGATCAAATCTTTCGCATTTGAATAACCAGATTAATTCTCACCTTGGCCTGATGACTCTGATAGTCAGCTCATCTCCCTAATCACTCCGCTGTAAAGTAAGAAGCCAGGTTGAGGTCTTACTTAAGTATACCAGCCGCGCCCGACACCCCCATGGGACTTCATTTGTGAAAGCTGGCTTGTTTCACTTTAGACTCTTAACTCCCTAACTCCAGTGACGCCCTTCGTTTAGCTGCTATTCTGTCTCACTTGTGTCTGTGCTGTGTCTGTGCAGTAATCGCGCAGGCCACGATAAGACAAACGGCTGGTCCCGCGCCGTGCCTAATCTCCGTCTGATATCTGATAGCCATTCTGGATTCTCATTGTGATATCGCTATACTATTGGAATACCTTCGACTCCTCGTTGAAGACACTGTCACCTGTTCACTGTCACCTGTTCGGCTCATCTACCGCTGACAAGTCGGCTCTCGCTTCTCTGCATCTCCGCTGCGCGTAATTTATCGCTCCGGCAACGACTCGCGTCCTACTCAGGCGGCTCGCCTTAAAATCCATGCACCATCGCTGCTTGCACCCGACTTCGTGAAGTGTTAACTAACCGCGCGACTCGTTACTGAAGTTTACTTGTTGCTCATGGCTCAGGTCGACGTATCTGTGGACCGCCTGCGGCCGCTGTCGATCAACAAGATTGACGAGGTGGCCGAGGTCGGGTCCGAAGGGCGTGAAGAAGTTGTTGATGTCGACACCGCCTCTGATCTCGCTTCACCGACCTCGGACAGCGACGGAGCGCGGTCACCGATCGCGTCGGGGCCTCTAAATGGAGGTTCGCGCACTTATACACACGTTGTGCCGCTAGGCCGCGGAATGCACCGCCAGCGGAACTCGGCTTCGTCAGACCTGTCAACTGCCAGCACGCGGTCGCACCGCTCGCTGAGCAATGAATCGCAGCAGGGGACTGCCGGCCCCTTCTCTGGTCCGCCTGCTCGCTCGGCACTGGCTGCTGGCGCTAACTCAACTCCTCCTACCCGCAAGAAACGTATCAGCATGAACTTTGCTGCCCTTCCCGTCATTGCCTCGGCTCCACCTGTGCCCGTGGCCAGCAACAGCTCAAGCTCCTCCTCTACGGCAACCGCCTCCTCCACCTCCACGGCCCCATCAACATCTCCATCCCTGCCTGCCCCACCCATTGCATCTCCCCATCCCACAGTCTCTCCTCCGGCAAAGTCTCTCCCCACAGGCGCCACGAGCCCCGTGCAAGCCGACAAGGGCCTGTCTAGCATGGAGACGTACCTCAGCCAGCTGGCAGCGAAGGAGCGCCGCGTCGTGGAGCTCAAAGACGAGCTGAAGCGCGTCCAGGACGACCTCAAGCGCGCCGAGCTCGAGCTAAGGCTGTTCCGTGACGGCGCCAGCAGAGCCCTCGCTCCTCCTCCTGTGAACGCAGCGCCCAAGCCACCACAGTCTCAGACACCGCAGTCGCAGCCTATTCAGAATGCGGTGCATGCCGTCCAGGCAGCTGCTCAGACAGCTGCTCAAACAGCCCGGCACAGCTTCAACTTGTCGACCTCGTCGCAGGAGAGTAAGTCAGATGATGGACCAAGAAAGTCAACGGACCAGGCTCGAACGTCGCTAGACTCGAGCCAGGCTTCTCGCAACGGTCGCAACAGACTGTCGGCTCTATTCCTCAACTCGTCCGAGCTTGGGCCTGACAAATCACGGCCCAAGCCAGTGCAGCGCGTGTCGTCTGGATCGTACGGTGCCTGCCTTGACCCTGACCGCTCACCACCGGTGCAGCGTACGGGAGTTTTGAACCGACCGTCCGCGAATCTCGACGACAGATCTCGACCCAACTTTGCGCCGCCCGACGATGTCATCAACATGGGCAAGCGCGTTGTCGAGGAGCTAGGAACACAGTTTTGGGGACTCTTTGAAGACATACGGAGTGCCACGATTGGCGAAGAACCGCGACATGTGCAACAGCAACAGCAGCAGCAGATGCAGCTCCAGTACAGCCAAGCGCACCAACCACAGCAGTATGAGCCCGAAGAGCCTATCAACCCACCCAAACAGCGACCACGCTCCAACAGCTATTATCAGCTTTAAGCACGATTGACGAGCTCCAGCTATTATGATTACGTATAAACAGCATTACATACAGTCCATGACCTTAAGTCTCCATACCATCTCCCCCGGCTACTCGACAAGTACTTCTCCTGGCTTCTCAACTACTGCCCTTAATGGCGGCAACCCAGGCAGGGGCGATGTTTGGAATAGATGCACAGGCACCAAACAGGCCTACCGTCGTGTCGGTAAGGAAGCCCTTCTCGAGCGACCAGTGCACTGTCAGCGGTAGCCACGCGAGGTTGATAAAGAAAGGCTTGAACAGGTCCTTTTCGCCATGGAGCTTGCGCTGCAGTAGCTTGATGAGCTCGAGCTGGACATGAAGCGCCCAAAACACGCACGAGTAGATCCAGATCTTGCCCTCGACAGCAGGCGCGATGTTGAAGACCTTCTTCGACGACAAGTACGCAATGCTTTCCAGCACCTGGTAGAACGTGCCGGCCACTGCCTGGATATATGTACAACCCCTGATGAGAGGATCCGACGAGCCGGGGTTCTCTAGCGTGTCGATAGTCCACTCCAGCACGGATAGTGTGCCCCACATGCGGTAGAACATGCGGAAGTCACTGATCATGGCGTACCCGCTGCGCAGGTGCGTGGCGAGCGAGCCGATCTGGCCCGTCTGTGAGATCTTCTTGAGCAGTGCCGACGTCAGCAGCGTCGAGTATCCAATCGACGACAGCGAGTTGTCCATCCGAGCCGCCATGATGCCGGTGATTCGCCGGAGGTACTTCCTGAATACCGACACCAGCTTGTACAGGGTCAGAAGTGCCTTCACCGAGCAGCTATTGCTCTTGCCATGTGGACTCCCTGATGTGCTCGAGCTCGACGGGCTCGACGGGCTCGTACTCTTCTCGTTCAAGCGTTCTGGGCTCTTGGCTGCCTCCTTAACAGGCTCGGCCGGAGTAGATGCTGCAGACATGGTGATTAGATAACAGACTGGCTGTGTTTCTCCTGTTACCAAGTGTCTAGTAAGTTACTCTCGCAGGTTACTATAGCAAGTGTCCTCAGGTTCAGTTGCAATACCAGTAGTGTAGAGATCAAGTGTGGGGTGAAATATATAGGTGAAATATGTAGATGCCGACGCCGTTCATCCGAGGTCCATGCATGCATAGTGAGAGACACGCCATGAACAGGCCATGAACAGGCTATAAACAAGTTAACAGGGATAATCAATAAATAACAATAAATACACCAGAACACCGTGGTTACAGACGGAGTGGGACAAAGACAGGGTGGACAGCAAAAAGCCTGGTAAAGGAGCACAGCTCGCATAGTACCTTTGCACACCTACGCCTCTACGAAGACCACAGGAATCCACACACGCCGGCGCATGTAGAGTTCCAGATAATCCCCCATAATTATTCCAGATAACCGTAATAGCGAAAAAAATAGCAATAGCAGGCAGGCATCCGACCAGATTAGCTGGTCAGCACAGTACTTCATGTGTACAATGGTCTGACCAGAGGATGCCCTGCCAAATAAATAGCAATGGCCACTAAGCTGAAGCAGCAGCTGTGGTGCCGTCGTCAGCAATAGTGGCCGAGAAGAACGGGTGACGCAGGGCGTCACGAGCAGAGATGCGCTTGCGAGGCTCGTACACAAAGATCTGGGTCAACAGATCCTGGAACAGGGTCCAAAAAGTGCGGTCCTTGGCATATGGCACCGAACTCTGGATGATCTTGTGAAACGGCTTGATCGAGTTGACGTACTTGATGCTCGCGGCAGTGACATTGTGTTTTGGGTAGCAAACCGTCCACGACTGCTTGTCAATGAACTCTGCACGACCCGTGGCCAACCACGACTGCTGCAGCAGCTTCTCAGGAAACTTGCTCCCAATGACCCGTTCCATCAGAGCCAGGTGCTCGAGGTTGTCGTGCGTCTGGAACAATGGCTCACCGGTACAGAGCTCGACGAGAATGCAGCCAATCGACCAAATGTCGCACGGGAACGACCAGCCCGTACCGAGAATAATCTCGGGCGCGCGATAGTGCCGTGTCGACACGACCGAAGAATGGTGCTCGTCATTGAAGATGGCGGAACCAAAGTCAATGAGGTTGATGGCCGTTGACCGCAGCACATTGCGTTTCTTGACCGACCGCGCCTTACGGTACGGCAGCGTGAGTGCGTCGCTCGAAGTGAGCAGGATGTTCTCGGGCTTGAGGTCCGTGTGCACGAGCGAAAGGTCGTGCAGGAAGGCGACGCTCTTGAACATCTGAGCAGCAAAAGCCTGAATCTGCGACCCTGGGAACGGCATGAAGTCGTTTGACTTCATGAAATCGTAAATGCTGATGCCGAGCAGGTCCGTGACAATGCAAATGTGGTTGCGGTAGTCAAAGCACTCTCGTAGATGGATGCACTGGTACGCGTTGGACTTGTCGTAGGCCGCCAGGGCCGTCAAGACACGGAGTTCGATGCGCGAGGCTTCGCGGTACTTGTCGACTGCGCGGATAATCTTAATGGCGCAGTGCGACTTCGTTTTGCGATCGTAGGCAGCAACGACCTTGCCAAAGGTGCCCTGTCCCAGTAACCGGCTCACATGGTAGCGGTTGGCAAAGGGTGTGTTGGGCTTGACAACGAAGTGGCCGTCGTCGTCGTCACACGCCTCTGCCGGCAGTTGGGTGTCTCTGACTGTGGGAACGGAAATGTCGAGGGGTTTCCGGATGGGCTGCTTGGGCGGTAGATAGGCCGTGTCTATGAGCAGGGGATCGGAAGCCGCGACGTACGAGGGCGCGGGAGCTTTGTTGCGGACGCGAGATGAGCTCGACAGGCGCTTGCGCTTCTTCTTTATGTTTGTTGAGGAAGAGGAAGATGACGACGACTCGGGCAGGTCGAGAACCATAGACCCGCTGGTGAGCGAGCCACCCAGCGAGCCGGTGCTGTCGGCCATGAGCGACAGCTCCGTCGAGTACGGGGAGAGCGTGTAGTCATCGTCGTCGTCGAGGATAACAACTTCATTTGCCGGGTCGTCAACGTACTTTGTGCGGAGACGCTTGGCGTCGGTGTAGGTCGAGGTTGCCTGGGACGACTGGGACGACAGCGAGGGCTGGCTCAGGGCCGAGACGGCCGAGCCCGTCGAGCTGGTGGACGAGGTGCTGTCATTGTGGGGTCTCCGCGGGTAGAGGGACGAGGCGATTTGGTACTCTGGCTCAGCTGGCGGCGCGACGATTTCGTCGTCATCGTCGTCGCTGATGACAATGACCTCAGTGGGGTATCCGTTGCGGTAGAACGAGTTCCAGTCGGGCTGGCGCTCGGACTGGGGCAGCGTGTCGAGCGTTTGTCGCGAGGACTGGATAGCGGTGGACATGTTTGGCGCTCGGGCTTTGCGGGCCCACGGATGGTCGGGTTCACGGTGATTTGGTTAAGGCTGGGGGGTGAATTCGGTGGATTGGCCGAACGGGGATTGCGGTGCAAGTGCCGCCGAGGTTGCCGCTGGACAGCGCAGTCGATTGTTGAGGTGCGATTTGTTGTATAGTGTCGAAATCAAACAAGCCAAGCCGGCGCCCGAACCGAGCTTCAACCAGGGTAGGCGGGAGCGATACGGGGAGCGATACGGCACGGGAGGGCCTCGAGAGCAGGAGAGCGAGACTAGAGCGCAACACAAGAACTTAGTAGGAATAAATAGGAAGGAGGATGAAAAAAATCGGCCAACATAAACGTCACAGGTGCCGAAACCAAAACCACTACCGAAACCAGTAAGCAGCGGGTGGGTTGTTCTTGGGGCCCGAACGGGCGAGGCGAGGGGAGGGGCGCGCGTGTGCAGATTGCTGGATGGTTGTGGGTTAGTGGCAGAGTTGGGTGCTGGGGCGGGCTGCAGCAAGTGGTAATTAGCGGGGCCCAAGAGGGAGGAGAAAGGAGGGAGGAGCAGGGAGGGGGGAGAAATGAGGGAGGAGAAGGGAGGGGGGATAGAGGAGAAAGGGAGAACTAGCGAGCGTAGAGAACTGGAGAGTACCAGGCAGTAGTAGCCAGGTCTACCGGGCTCACCGGCTCGGTGGGCTGTGGGTTCTGGTGATAGGCTACGGCTTAGCTGGGCGGTCCATCGGCTTATCGGGGGAACATCAGAGGTAGGTAGTGGGAGGATATCTAAATAAAGCTCAGAAGCAGCTTAAGTGGCAGCTGGCGTAACAGCTTAGGTAACAGGTTCATGTAACATCATCAGCTCTACTCTGTGTGTATCTGCTACTCTCTGTTCTATCGGCCTGTTCTCTCCTCTCCTCTCTGCTATGCTGTGACCTAAAGCTGGGGGTGGGGTGCAGGGCAGGGAGATTGCCAAGAGATGGTGTGAGGGCACGCAAACAAAGAGGCACAGCAATGGTGCGGGATTTAGCCGGTGAACTCAAACCAGCGAGCGAAAGGGGTGGGAAATGGGGAGCGAAAGGGGGTGGCGCGGATTGGTGGTTGGGCCGGCCACGTGGGCCTGTTTGCATCCGCACCAGCCGATACTGCGGGCAGATTACATGGTGCGTCAATGCCACAGAGCCCGCTTCGTTGCCATGGCTTCACTATCGGTGCCGCGGGGTAGGGAGAAGTGGGGGTAGGGTGAGGGGTGAGGGTAGAGTATGTATATCAGGGTAGGGGCCAAATTGGTAAGGGCAGGGGCAGGATTGGTAAGGGCAGGGGTGGCTAGTGATTGAGTCAGGGCACGGGCAGGCCAGCCGCCAGACGAGCCTCAGACGAGCCTCAAACGAGTAAACCAGTGGCTGACCAGGATACAAATGCGACTAACTACAGCGTAAATTCCTCAAGCAGATTCGCCAAGATTCCTCGGAGCCCACGATTGAGCTAGCGCTAGTGAAAGGGGGCGCGTTTCGGCGACGTCTCAGACGTGACTACAGCGGCGTGTTGGAGTGAGTGAAGCATTAAAGGTAGCTGAGCAGGTGAGAAGTAGGTGAGAAGTAGGGGTGGTGGGAACATATATTGAAACGCGAATATATTGAAACATGAAAGCCAGAGTACTAGATTGGAAGGGATTGGACGAGAAGGAGGGATGAAGAAGGCTGATTGGCAGCAGCGCTCATACAAGCTATATAGCTGGTGGAGCTGATGAACTAACTGGCGTAATGGACATTCCCTATAGGACTATGTTTAGAAATACAGCGAGGACAGCGAGGACACCGTAGTAACTACTCAGTACTCACGTATCTGGGACTCATCATGACTGGCCTCACCATGTGATGGCAACTGCCGTTCTTCTGTAGAATAGCTGTAGAATAGCTCTGTAGAAAGCAGCTGCATGTGAAGCTGCAGGCACCATCTGCAGTCCAGCCAGATACCACCAATTACTCTGGCCATCATTTCTGACTCGGTTGATAACCACAAAGTGTTACAACTTACAAATCACAGTTACAGTGTTAGAAACCGTTCTGGTGTAGTTTTACACTGCTATAGATATAGGTGCTCCTACCCTCGACTATACATTATTGGCTCTACTGTACACTACGGCTCCACTCTGCACGCCTACTAAGTCACACCACGGCTGCGCTACGAGCTACAGTGGCTTAACGCCGAAGCGTAACAACCAGGCCCTCTAGCCTCAATTGCTGTAGTGATCTCAACTGAGATAATCTCAGCTCACAGCATATATATTTATAGAGAATTGCTCTCTCTTTCATTGCCTCACTTCCTTCATTACACTCCTATGCTCGGAACCCCTGAATCTCATTACCCGGGTCCTTGGGAGGTAATTTTGCTGGTGAAAAAATTTGGGCCGGTAAAAAAAGCCCTGGCACCCTGGAATTTCACTTTTCACCTCTGACAAGCCAGTCAACCCAAGTCACGAGCCGTAGTATCACCTTTGGGATACGGCCAGATAGTGACGCTCGGGTAGTTGAGGTTCCCCTATAAAGTAAGTCGCCTCCCCCTCTCCAAACCTCATATCTGCTGTGTGGGGCTTCGTGATCAGTTGAGGCCAGCAACCGCGCCAGATGACCAGACCGCGCCAGCCAGTCGCCACCCATTGCCTCAACCAAGGCATTCATCACGCTCCGTCTCTAGCTCTTCTCTCAACGGGTCCTCTATTCGCCCGAACACGTCACCCCACCCCCACCTCCCTTGTCTCTTCACCACTAACCAAAGATTCAGATGCAAAATAACGGATCGGCCCCGACGCAGGCCCCGCGCACCGTTCCTGGCGCTGCTTCCACCGCTCCGGCACCCACTGGACCCGCCGCCTCTCCCGCGGCCCCCTACGCCAACGCTTCTCCGGCCCCCGGCGCCACCGCATCGCCTGCCACTCACCCTGGTGCGCGTCCCGGTGCCACCCCATTCAACCCGCACCGTGGAGGCCGCAACAACCACCATCAGCAGCACCACCAGCACCATGGAAGCCAGCACCAGCAGCCGCAGCAGCAGCAGCAACAACAGCAGTTTGTGCCGGGCCCACAGGGTTACTCGCCATATGGCTTTTACCAACAGTACCCCGTCTATGGAGGCGCTCCTCCCATGATGGGCTACTACTCGGTGCCGCCATACTCGCCCTCGGCGGCCATTGATGGCGCCACCCAGCCCCCAGGCTCGCCGTCTATGGTCTCGCCAAGCAGAAAACCCGCTGCCATCAAGCTGCTCGACCCCGTCACTGGTCTGCCCATTAACCTGTCCAAGACCGGTTCGCCCCGCACCTCGGCTAGCCCTGCTGTACTCGCGGCCACTGTCGCGCCCGCTTCGCCGCTGGTGCCGGTGCCGTCGCCTATTCCCGTTGCTACACCCCCCGTTGCCGCTGCTACGCCCGCCAAGTCGTCGGCTAGCATCGACATCCGAAACCAGCTCAAGGAACAGATCCGCAAGCGCCTCGAAGAGGAGCGTGCAGCCAAGCAGGCCGCCGACGCGGACGCCCAGCAGAAGGCCGATGTAGCCAAGTCCGCTGCCGACGCCGAGTCGAAGCGCGTCGAGGACGAGAAGCTCGCTGCTGATAAAGCTGCTGCTGACAAGGCCGCTGCTGACAAGGCCGCTGCTGAAAAGGCTGCCGCCGACAAGGTTGTAGCTGACAAGGCCGCCGCTGACAAGGTTGTAGCCGACAAGGTTGTAGCTGACAAGGCCGCCGCTGAAAAGGAGGCTGCTGAAAAGGTTGTCGCTGACAAGGCCGCTGCTGACCAGGTCGCTACCGACAAGGCTGCAGCTGACGAACAGGCTACTGCCGAAAAAACTGCTGCCGACAAAACTGCTGCCGACAAAACTGCTGCCGACAAAACTGCTGCCGACAAAACTGCTGCCGACAAAACTGATGCCGACAAGGCTCTCGAGCCCGAGCCCCATGCCGAGCAGGCCTCGCCCTCTAGCATTCCCGTGGACGACGACGCCAACGGCCGCTCGGCTCCTGCCAGCCCCCTCAAGTCGCGTCACGCTTCCGAGGCCAACATCCCTGCTGTTCCTGCCATTGGCACTTCGCTGCTGGCCACTGCCTCGCGCCCCACTGGCGAAGAGGTTTCTGCATTTTCGTACCCCGCTTCTATTCAGCCATCTACGGGCAAGTCTGTGGGTGGTGTGTACCACTACGATGTGCGTTTCCTGCTCCAGTTCCAGGACGTCGTTAACTTCCCTCCCCGGGAGAACTGGGCCGAGATCCGCAGCATCATCAATGTCGAAGCTAGCGGAGCCGGCAAGGCGGGCGGTCGCTCGTTTAGCCGCGGCACCTCGATGCGTGGTTCCGGCGCGGGCCAGCAACCCATGGGATCTTTTGGCTCTGGCTCAGGTTTCCGCTCGTCGGACCGTGCCGGCTCAATGTCTGGTCAAGGCGGTTTTGGCCCCATGGGACATGGTGGCAAGCTCAACCGCATGCCCTCATCTAATAACCTCATGGGCTCCAAGAGTAACCGACAGCCGTCAAACCGCCGTCGTGGAGGTCCTGGAGACCGGTCCGGTTCCAACCGTGGCCATGACGACGGACCACCACCGCCTCCCGCTGCTCCTCTGGTGAAGAGCGCCAATGCTTGGGCTCCTAAGAAGAGGGATGCCACTGCAGAGGAGGAGGACGGCCGCATGAGCCCCGAGGTCGTGCAGCGCAAGGTCAACGCGCTGCTCAACAAGATGACGCTTGATAACTTTGACAGAATCTCGCAACAAATTGTGGACATCTCAGCACAATCAAAGGACGAAAATGATGGTCGCACCCTTCGCCAGATCATTGAACTCACTTTTGCCAAGGCCACCGATGAATCTCACTGGTCGGCCATGTACGCCCGCTTCTGTCTGCTCATGACGACATCGGTTAGCGCCGACATTGAGGACGAAAATGTGACGACGACAAAGGGTGGTGCCCTCTTCCGTAAGTACATGCTCACGCGATGCCAGGAGGAGTTCACGCAGGGATGGGAAGACAAGATGCCCACGCACGCCGATGGTACGCCCGATTTGGAGTCGGATGACTACTACGTGGCTGCCAAGGCCAAGCGACGAGGTCTTGGTCTTATTCGCTTCATTGGAGAGCTCTACAAGCTCAACTTGCTCTCTGAGAAGATCATTCACACTTGCATTACGAGGCTGTGCAGCCCCGACGATCCCAGTGAGGAGGTCATTGAGTCTCTGTGCCAGCTTATGACGACTGTTGGAGGCCAGCTTGAGCGCACAACGCAGTACCGTGACGTCATGGACGTATACTTTGACCGTATGGCCAAGCTGCAAGCCAAGGAGTCGCTACCGAGCCGTCTGCGCTTCATGCTCATGGATCTGTCAGATCTTCGCAAGCGCAAGTGGGTCGACAAGAAGAAGGACCAAGGTGGCCCCAAGACCCTCACGGAGATTCACGACTCTGCGCGCAAGCAGCAGGCTGAGAAGCAGGCTGAGGATGCTCGCTCTCGTGGAGGCAACCGCATGGGTGGTTCGCGCGGTGGCATGGGTTCGATGCGCTCTAACAACAACATGATGGCTGGTGATTTGAGCCGTGTTGGCATGATCCGCTCGCAGAGTGGTCACCAGACTTTGGGCCCCAGCTCCATGCTGAACCGAGATCTTAGCGGCTCCAACGGAAGCCGCAAGTCATCCTCGTCTGCTGGTGGCCAGCCCATGTCGAAGGAGGGCTCGCGAAACCCGAGCCAGAACACACGTGCCAACCTGTACGAGCACCTCAATGCCGAGGAAGAGTCGGGTGACAAGAAGAGCGACGGTGAGTCCGAGGCTGAGGCCGAGGCGGAGGAGTGATGCCGGGCATCAAGGGACAAGCGGTGTTGACCAGCTCCTTATCTGGTCTCAAAAAGTTGGCGTGCCCCGGCGCTATGGCATAGAAGCGTTGCATGGGTGCGCCTTTTGATTTGTTTTTGCTTTGATCCGCTCGCACTAATACGTTTGTCTCTGGAATTAGCATGTTATCATAGGATGCAATAGATCTGTGACTGTGGCTGAAAGTAGTTGTAAACTAGTGGATGAGATTCACCATAGATGTAGTTGATTTGTATCACATAGGAGTAATTTAATGCTCACACACGCTTCACCGACATCACTCGGTTTCGGCGATGGAGACTGCCTCGGCGCCCCGCAGCGCGAGTGTACTCTTCGAGCCCACGGTGGTCTTGAGGACGCCAAAGGAAGTGCCACGGCTGGTGCAAACGCGTGCGCCGGCGAAGTAGACGCGTATGGGTACGTCGATGAAGAGAGAACCACGGACGCGTCTTGTGGACGTCGGCCTCAAAGACGGGCACCTGAGGCGAACTTGGCGGCGTAATCCTGATCCAGTCGTCCTTAGACTCTCTAAATCGGCGTTGCGTAACTGGAGGCTTTTCTTGGCTGATCTGGTTGACGGGTACTGGAGGCTGACCTGTGGTGCCTCCCCAAATGAACGTGCCAAGAACAGATCCGAGATTGCCCATTAGTCTGTTCAGCCTGGCAGTAGGAATTCGGTTCGTTGACTGCACCGCCAGGTTGACTTCGGGGCCCGGAGAATGATCCGCCATTGACTTGTGAACAGCATCAAGTTCAGCAGCGAGCTGAGGTTCCACTGCCGCTAGGCCCACGGAGTCAATAGGCGTGAACGAGATCTGTTTGGGAACTTCTAGAGTCGTAAAGAAGTTGCCAACAGCCACTGGCTGGCGTGACCAGAATAGTGTCCGCAGCATTGCCAGGTCAACGTCGGCGTTTGGCATTTCAGGCATCTCCACAAAGATGTCATGTTCACGACTTTTCGGCGGCACTAAGAACTGCAGCAGAGTGAACATGGCAACGACGCTCAAGTCGACAGGAAGGAGCACAACAGATCCAAGACCCCTCATGGCCTTGTCGGTACAGTCTCGCCATAGAAACAGCAGCTTGATAGTACAGACGCAAGCGATGCGAACGAACACCAGTAACCAGCGCGACGCAGTAGCCTGCCAGCTTCTCAGATACCGGGCCTCGGCATCAAACAGCAGTCGGCGGTACTCTGGGTCTCCAGCGCCGGGAATGTCTGGCATAGCCAGGTTCAGCAGATCCATGGCGAGCACTTGAAAAGTGAAATGCACACAACACTAGGGATGTCGTGGGAGGGCAGGTCAAGTGACCGGAGAAAAGAGTATAAAACAGATCCCTCCGACATCTGCTTGTTAATGCGTTACAATCCTACCAAATCGTTGAGGATGACAGGAAGACTTGAGATGACGGAAAGACATGTAAAATAGCGCAGATGCGGGCCTGAACTCCTGGGATTGAATTCTGCTTGAATCGTGCACGCCATTACTGTCGACGGAACCGCGACGAGAACTTGGTGACAGTAGCGTAGATGAGCAGCGCCGAGGTGATGGCCACGAACGAGTAGATGAAGACCTGGTCCTTGACGGATTCGCGTTCTGCGTTAGTACTGACTGGCTGGCTGGCGGCTACTTACGGAAACAGGCTGCGGTGATGACGGTATCTTCAGGGAGATCCTGGCAGATGCCGGCTTTGTCAATACAAAAGTTGCGCGTGCAATTGTTACAGCCGAGCTCGATTCCCTGGTCGAGCAGCGGCTCCACGCTGTACTTCAGACCGCAGTTGCATCGGCACAGCTGCAGATACCCCATGGCGAGATGAAAGCTCAACAGTAAGCTGACAAAAGCGAGAATCCGCGACATTTCAGCGTTACTCCAAACCTGAATAAACCGTCTATTAAACAACCGAATTGGCCGTTATATCTCGGAGGCTGTTATAAATTGGCTGTTGTGTCGTTCATGGAACTACAGTGGTGCTCCACGTAGGCTGCACAGCCGTGGCCCTTGCCGCATTTCATAAGCTAATCGTGCCTTCACACACTCTACTGTTTGTTCCGCCACTACCACAATGGCAGCCGTAGCAAGTTCACAGGGTGGCATCCAGCCGGTGAGTTCTTGTGCGCAATATACCAACCTGACTAACCCAGTTCTTCAAGCAGAAGATTGAGGAGGCAGAGCTGCAAATCAATGAGAAGACGCAAAACCTCCGACGCCTCGAGGCGCAACGAAACGCGCTCAACACCAAGGTCCGCCTGCTCAAGGAAGAGCTCCAGCTGCTCCAAGAGCCGGGCTCATATGTGGGCGAAGTAGTCAAGGTCATGGGCAAAGACAAGGTGCTCGTCAAGGTTCATCCTGAAGGCAAGTATGTCGTTGACATCGGCCCTGACATTGATATCAAGAAGATCACGCCCTCGCTGCGTGTGTGCCTTCGATCCGACTCATACCAACTGCACCAGATTCTCCCCAACAAGGTCGATCCGCTCGTGTCGCTGATGATGGTGGAAAAAGTCCCCGACAGTACCTTTGACATGGTTGGTGGACTCGACAAGCAAATCAAGGAGATCAAGGAGGTCATTGAGCTGCCTGTGAAGCACCCGGAGCTCTTTGAGTCTCTTGGAATCGCTCAGCCCAAGGGTGTCATTCTGTACGGACCTCCCGGTACCGGCAAAACCCTGCTAGCTCGAGCCGTAGCTCACCACACCGAGTGCAAGTTCATCCGTGTCAGTGGTTCCGAGCTCGTCCAGAAGTACATTGGTGAGGGTAGTCGCATGGTCCGAGAACTCTTCGTCATGGCGCGTGAGCACGCTCCTAGCATCATCTTTATGGACGAGATCGATTCGATTGGTTCGAGCCGAGTCGAGGGCTCGTCGGGCGGCGATTCAGAGGTGCAGCGCACCATGCTGGAGTTGCTCAACCAGCTGGACGGTTTCGAATCTTCCAAAGATATCAAGATCATCATGGCCACAAACCGTCTGGATATCCTGGACCCCGCGCTGCTGCGTCCCGGTCGTATCGATCGTAAGATCGAGTTCCCGCCGCCCACCGTCGAGGCCCGCACAGATATTCTCCGCATCCACTCAAGATCCATGAACCTCACGCGAGGCATCAACCTCCGAAAGGTTGCCGAGAAGATGAACGGCTGCTCGGGTGCTGAAGTCAAGGGTGTCTGTACCGAGGCCGGCATGTACGCGCTCCGTGAGCGTCGTATCCACGTTAACCAGGAGGATTTGTAAGTTTTGCCAATTGCCTCACGAGCTATACTAACCCAGTGAACTGGCTGTTGCCAAGGTCATGTCCCGAAACGACGAGGGTCAGATCTCTCTTGCTAAGTTCTTCAAGTGAACGTTTAGTCGTTTTATGTGCTGTAGTAATGTATTACACTCCATTTCTCAAGCGTAAATTCTCGAGTTATCTAATAGAGTAGTTATCGATGCTGCGAATATCAGTCTATTCAATGCTAATGTAATAAATAATGTGGTGCAGATCAGGCCTCAGAGACTAGAACTCCATTGAGTTCCAGCCATCTTCGAGCCTCGGGTTCATTCCCTTGTGTCGCACCAATGGCTTGACAGCTCCACTCACGGCCATAGCTCGCAGCCTTCTCATCCGTATTGACAAATAGCATGCGTTTCGTAGCGGCTTGGTCGACACAGAACCAAAACTTGGCGGGGCTTTGCGCAATAAGCATCTCCTTCAACTCCATGACATCTGCCATCTTACGGCCCGGCTGTGGGTTACCGGTGGCACAGTATGGGTTCATGCACCAGTTCTTTCGGCATCCTCCACTGAGCTGTATGACATAGCGGCGCTCTAGACGTGAGCGAAACTGCTTCCCGTCGGGATCATGCTGCGTAGAGTGCAGTGGCCCAAAGCAGAAGCTGCACAATCCAAGGTTGTTTCCCGCGTCAACAGGACGAGGGCAAATCTCATTATGGCAAATGAGGGGAGTCGGCTTTGACAGTCTGATGCGGTTGTGGTACTCCATGTGTGAGTCAAGTTCACGGAGACGAACCGCACGTTTGCACACCTCGCAGTCTGTGGTGCGGTTTCCACAGTATGCCTCGTGACCAGTGAGGCCAACGAGGGCATCGGCAGGGGATGCTTCTTCCTGAGGCAGTCTCAGATGGCAGAAGCGGCAAACATGCAGCTTGGCAGGACAAGTGGTGGCCTGATGTAGGGCACAACCAGTTAGGTTGGAAAACTGAGCACCGCAACCTGAACATGCTTTAGGCTCATGTGCGAGACGGTGATGTAATGCTTGGCCCTCTGCTCCAGAGTCGCCGACAAGCTCACACTCGTGACAGTGCCAGTGAGAGGCCGGTACGCCCGCATTCTTCTGGAAGATGCGACCGCAACCACCAGGACACAGCAGATTGTTCCTGAGACAGAAGGTTTCATGCAGCTGGAACGAGCGTGTTGCAATCCTGCGATGGCAATTTCCGCATTCTTTAGTATCGGCAGTATCAGCAACTTCGCCTGGCTCGACGGAATCCCCGAACCTCGTCTCAAAGTAAAAGTTGACTCCTGTAGATGCATTCGAGTGTAGAACAACGTACACGTCCTTGGAGGCATCCAGGTACGGATCGCTCGGGTGAATCACGATTTCGCCCTTCGAAGAGTTCACATTGGACCATAAGAAACAGCTGGAGCTAGTAATATCAGAAGTACCAGCGTACATCTTGACCATCTCCAGATCGCCGGCATCGCTGCCAGATGCGCTATCCGGAACGGAATACTTGAAGGATAGTGGTTCTGTCCACGACGTTACAGCCACAATCACTTTGAAGTCCGAGTCTGGCTCCAGATCAATCACATCAACGGCTTGGCCAACTTCGAGCGATACTGGTTCCATGTTCCGTTTGGCAGGAACCTTTGGGCGATTCTGTCCACTGGGTACAATATCCAAGTCCAGCTCGGTGTCGACAATACAGACAGCATCTGCAGGTTGAATGTCGGCAATGAGAAAGTCATAGGTCTTGGACTCGCGAATTGGATCGGGGATCGTCAAGACATCGCCTTTAGTAAGCGCAGTGAAGGCGCCATGCAATTTCGATTCGAGCAGTGATTTCCAGTCAACGTCGTCTTCATCTCCCGGGTTCAAGGGCTTCAGAGAAAGAGCTGTTCCCTTGGGGAGAACCTCTAGAGACACGCCAATGTTACTGGGCTGAGTAAGATCGAGGTTGCGAGAAACACCTGGCGGCAGTTGGATCGTGTTTTCGACGGCGGAGAACTCACGCACGCCTACGTGAGTTGATTTGCCACTTTGGAGATTTGTGACTTTGAATAAGAGCGGTGAAGGCAGTTGGTCAAATCCGTTTGATTGATCCAACAGGCTCTGTAGCACTGACGGCGGCAGAATCACTTTATCACTGTAGGTGTTCGGACCCGGAGACGAGCGTCCTTCGTCACTCGACGTGGCTAAGAGCCGAGAGTGCCAGGCAAAGCTTTGGATGGCCTCAGCAGTCATGTAATTGAGAAATCAACTCAAAAGTATTAAGAAAATATTAAGAGATCAAGTGGTGGCAAGAGAGCTGGATATGAAATGGTGAATGCTGATTACCAACGATCCGCGAGGTCATGTGACCGTGGAAACGACTGGATGTTTTTTCAGCGCTGCTACGATGTGAAGTTAAACCAAAGCTTCCAGCATATATTTCTATAGTACGGGAATATACAAGGACCAGAGTCCAGGCAGTCCAGTACTTGGCCGACTGGCTCTCCGTTGATACGGGTCTAATCGATCTAATCGACTATTGCAGGCTTGTGTTAGAGAGGTTCGTACCAATTGAATTGGCTCAAACAGTGAGGATCAGGTGTTATGGTTGGAAAAAACGTTATCAGCATGATAAATTCTCAGAGTGAGCTGAGTAAAGGTTTCATCATCTCAACACTGTTCGAGCGTACTGTTGTTCGACTTACATTGCAGTGCTTGAGTAAGAAGCAGAAAAAAAATTCCTCTTATATGCGTGTAGGGTCAGGATTCAGGGGTGCATGTCACTGTAGCGACAGGTAGCGATGGATCAAATAAATAGCGGATGAGCTTGACGCTGTAGCTCTCAGTTGTGGAGCTCAATTGAGCTCAGCTGATCTGGATGCTCCGTTTATCGAGCTCGGAGACGATGTCGTCGAGGCGGACGAGCATGGCGTGTGCGCGGCCGTCGTGATCTTTGAGCAGCTTCTCGTTGGAAACAGTCGTTTCGAAGTAGACGATTCCACCAATCTGGTCAATTCTGGCACTCAGGCGGTTCTGTGATATCATCTTGGCTGTGTAAGATTCGGTCTTGGTCTCGTCGAGCTCGAGAATCTGCGCCAAGTGGTTGATGCGGATGTTGGTGTAGATCTTGGACACCGAGAGCACATTGTGGTCTATAACGGCACGCGATAGAACTGTAGTCCCGTCGGGTAATGAAGCAACAGCGTACTCCTCGAGCTCTGTAGCAAAATCGTCGACTTCTTGCTTTTGCAGCAGTCTGTCATGGTAGACTTTGTCAAGGATAGGGAACCGTGGCAGCTGCCTTGATCTCTCGTCATTGTATAGTTTGCGTAAGATCTGTCCACGCGCAGGGCCTGCAGAGGCAAGAACTGAGCACACGAGCGCCTTGGATAGGCATTGGAGACGGTCAGCTGGGTCGACAGCCTCTTCTCTCGACACATCAAAGTAGCGATTGGCAGCCTCAAGAAACCGCCGACTGCTGTCAAGTGTACGGGCTTGGCACAGCTGATAGTGTATATCGACAATTGGATCGGGCTGCTCAATGGCTCCACGTAGATACTGCGCCTTGCTGAGGTATCCAGCGGCATGTTCAGGTTCACCGGCTTCTAAGTAATTGCGCGCAATGCGGACGTAGACTTCGAATTTGTCTGTGTCGGACAGATTTCCACCCGTGGAGCCGCCAACGATATCCTGAAGGATGACGGCGGCCTGGTGGAAGTCGTTTCTGGCTCCGTACAGCTCACTGAGGCGACCCCGTACACGTCCATCCAACCCCGCAAATGACGCCAGCATAGGAGTGATCGCTGAAAGCATGTTTGTGAGGACCTCCTCTTCAGCTGGACTGCCCTTTATATGTTCGGTGAGGTCCTCGATAACAGGCACCACCGCGCCATGGCCGTTGGACAGTATGTACTGGACAAACTGATTGAGATGCCCAACATCAGACTGTGCCGTGGTTAAGCTTCGGCCAATCGCCGTGTACTGCGCGACACGCTCTTCCTGACTTCCTGCGGATCTGGACACCTGTTCTAAAGCGTCCATTGCGTCTGCCATTGTGGTTTGTGCCGAAGTGGCTCTGTAAAGTAAGTGACTCTGTAAAGTAAGAGTGATATGCACAACCCTATGCACCCCGATTCATATATCTGCACCCACATCACTTCCATCTTCACTTTCACTTCCATCTACACTTTCACGTCCATCTACAACAGCATTGCGCATATACAAGTACTTGGTTGATCAATTAGAACGCCTTGAGGCAGGATGAGTCAATGTAGGTGAAGTACTACCATGAAAGACTACCTCTGGACTCTTCTAACCCAGCCGACGTGTGCTCTAAGATAGAAGCGAACTACACAGGACTGCTACGTCTGTCACGGTTACGACGCCTGGGTCAAACTGGGGATCGTGCAGATGCTATAGTGGCCTATGAGAGGCTGCTCGAACGTATAACTGCCGAGACTCGCAATGTGCGACTTTACCAAGAGGTGTTTGACGAGATGTTGGGACTCAAGTCCCGTAACTGGGACGGTTTCCCGCAGGTGTTTCGCGATGAGGCCTGGATAGCGGCGAGCATGGATAACAAGCTGGACAAGAACCGCAATGACGACCAGCCTCTGGAGATGGCAGATAGGAATATCTTGCAGGGCCGGTTCTCTTCGGCTATGGGCAACTATCGCTGGGCGACAAACATGGAGCCGTCAGAGACACATTCGGTAGCGCTTCACCGTTTGCTGCTGCTTGTGCTGTACATGGATGACTGGACCGAGGCACGCAGATTGAAGACGCGGTACGCGGCAACCATGGCAGCACATACGCCTGAAGCCAGCCTCGTCAAGCTAGCTCTGGGCCTCAGCTCTCTGTCTAGTGGAGAATTCGAAGAGGCGCTCTCCTACTTTCTGCATCTTCCAACACAGGGCCAGGCAGCCATCGGCCAGGCCCTCAGCATTCCAACTGAATTGTGTACGATGGGGGATCTCGGTATCTACATCACGCTGTGTGCATTGGCGACGCAGCCACGACACCATCTCAAGTTTCTTCTCGAGAAGGATGATTTATTTCGCGAGTGTGCAGGCCACAGCCCGTTCGTACGGTCTATGGTGTCGGCCGTCATAAGCCTCGACTATAGCCAACTGTTCAGTCTATGGGAGACGCATGCTCCCAGTTTCCAACTCGACATCTTTGTGGGTCCTCAATATGAGGTTCTCGAACGCCAGATGCGCAACAGAGCCCACGATCTTTACTTCTCCGTCTTCTCGGCTGTCAAACTCGACGCCATGGCCGTCAACTATCATTGGAGCCGGCAGCAGCTCATTGACGACCTCACAAAGTACATTCGCAGCTCGGAGACGGACGCACGCATCGATGTCTTGGCCGGCACCATTACACTAGAACCTGCTAACGAGACTAGCCAAATTGTCGAGAAATCGTCGGCGCTTGCAAAGGACTACATACGTGATTCGAGGACCCTTCTGTGGGCCATTGAGTCGCTGTCGCGCGAGGATCGTATGTGGGAACCACTTCCCCGCGATGCAGTAGAATCGCGCGCGTTACTTAGGTAACAATTGTATTCACTGTAGTAGAATGATAATGCATAGCATAGTATGAGTTAAATACAGCTGCTACTGGTGTCAGCTCTGCAAAAAAAAGTGCTTCGTTACTGGACGAAGCAAAAAACAATGGTCTCTGGCGGGATCGAACCGCCGATCCTCGCGTTACAAGGAGTTGTATTAGCACGATGCCTTAACCAACTGGGCCAAGAGACCTTCGAATATGATATTGAATTGCCATGTACAATATATGGGCGTGCCAAAATTTCGAAGTAGCACTAAAGATGACATTTCAGAACAGTTGAAAACATGAGAAGGCCTCTTGACGTCCTATTCAGCTAGCTGTTTGAGAAACACCCGCATTCATGCACTCCTCGGCTGCAGAAAGCCGGCACTAAAACCCCAGGTGGTGAGTCCTGGACCCCTACTTACCGCACGGCTGACTGGGCAGGGGCAGGCACCCGCCAATCAGCACGAGGCTTTTTCCATTAGCAAAAAGCTCCGCTTCACAACTTACCGAGTGTTGCATCTGGAAAAAAGCCAATTCGCACGCCGACTCGCTTCAACTCCGTCGCAATGCTGGCTTCCAGGACTCTTCGGGGTGTCGTTAATCGGGCACGCGCTACCAGAGGCCTTGAGCTCCGCCGTGGGTTGGCGGCTTCGGCTGTCGTAGCTCGCGCCTATGGTGGTCTCAAGGACCAGGACCGCATCTTTCAAAACATCTACGACAAGTACGGCCACGACCTGCCATCGGCCAAGCGCATGGGTGACTGGTACAAGACCAAGGAGATCATCCTCAAGGGCCACGACTGGATCATTGGAGAAATCAAGAAATCGGGACTTCGCGGCCGAGGAGGTGCTGGTTTCCCGTCTGGCCTCAAGTGGTCGTTTATGAACCCACCGGGATGGGACAAGAACCCGGGCCCGCGTTACCTGGTAGTCAACGCCGATGAGGGAGAGCCTGGTACGTGCAAGGATCGTGAGATCATCCGTAAGGACCCTCACAAGCTCGTTGAGGGCTGTCTCGTGGCCGGTCGTGCTATGAACGCGACTGCTGCGTACATCTACATCCGTGGAGAATTCTACAATGAAGCCGCCATTCTGCAGAATGCCATCAACGAGGCCTACAAGGACGGTCTCATTGGCAAGAACGCGTGCGGTTCGGGATACGACTTTGATGTGTACATTCATAGAGGCATGGGTGCGTACGTGTGCGGAGAGGAGACGTCGCTGATTGAGAGTCTCGAAGGCAAGGCCGGCAAGCCTCGTCTCAAGCCGCCATTCCCCGCTGGCGTGGGTCTGTTTGGTCGTCCCACCACTGTCACCAACGTCGAGACCGTCGCTGTCGCGCCTACCATCTGCCGTCGTGGTGGAGACTGGTTTGCGTCGTTTGGTCGTGAGCGCAACCAGGGTACGAAGCTCTTCTGCATTTCAGGTCACGTTAACGAGCCGTGCACCGTCGAGGAGGAGATGTCGATTCCTCTTCGCGAGCTGCTCGAGAAGCACTGCGGTGGTGTCAGAGGTGGCTGGGACAATCTGCTGGGAGTCATTCCCGGCGGCTGCTCCGTCCCCGTGCTCACAAAGGATGTCTGCAACGACGTTCTCATGGACTACGATGCCCTCAAGGATGTGCAGTCGGGTCTTGGTACCGCTGCTGTCATTGTCATGGACAAGTCCACCGACATTGTGCGAGCCATTCAGCGATTCGCCTACTTCTACAAGCACGAGTCGTGCGGTCAGTGCACACCCTGCCGAGAGGGAACCACCTGGCTGCTCAAGGCCATGGACCGTTTCCGTGCCGGTCAGGCCAAGGAGCGCGAAATTGACATGCTCTTTGAGCTCACTAAGGAGGTTGAGGGCCACACCATCTGCGCCCTTGGTGACGCTGCTGCGTGGCCCATCCAGGGTCTTATCCGTAACTTCCGTCCTGAGATGGAGAAGCGCATCCGCAAGTTTGAGGACGAGGTTTCCTCGGTGTCGGTTGGTGGATGGACTCCCTCGGCGGCTCTCAAGGATGGTCACGTCGTTGGCGCCAACGTCCCCGGCGCGCACTAGGCGTAGCACACTAGGCGTAAACGCCATGTAATGAATCATTTGCACTAGAGTACCATTAGACTCTGTAAGCTGGAACTAAATTTTGTTTGGCTTATTGGCCGGTGAAGTTACTTGATGCAAGCATATCTATTTACAATGTCTCCGGGAGCTCTGCCAGGACGTGCCACCCCATTAAGCTCGACTAGTGGCGAGCTCCTCAATCTCGGCAATTTCCTTGGCAGCATCGGCCGTGAGCACTTCATATGCCGACTTGCCAATGACAACGTTGTCCTCGATGCGAATTCCAATGCCCTGGAAGTGCTTGGGCCATGCGTCAGTCTGGGGCACGTAAACACCCGGCTCGATGGTGATGACCTGGTTTGACACTAGAGGCGTCACCGAGGAGGCTGTCTTGATGTCGTGGACATCGATTCCGAGGTTGTGTCCAATGTAGTGCGGGTATAGCTGGCGCAGGTTTGACGGTGTCAATGTGGCCATACCAGCGTTGCGCAGTTCCGTGTAGAGAAACTCCTCGGACTTGCGGTGGATATCAGCTAGCGAGTAGCCCTGGTCGGTGGTGCAGAGCTCAATGCACTGCTTCTGGGCGTTGAGCACGGCCTGGTACAAGTCACGCTGGGGCTCAGAGAAGCGGCCATTGACAGGCCACGTCCGTGAGATGTCGGCGCAGTATCCGCCGTACTTTCCGCCGGCATCGACGAGGACGAGCTCGCCATCGCGGAGAACATCGTCATTGCGCGTGTAGTGAATGGTGAGAGCATGCGGTCCACCGGCCACGACAGCCAGATAGGCAGGCGCCTCGCAACCGCCGATGCGGAAGTTGTAGTCCAAGAAAGCGTGGAGGTCGCTTTCAGAGGTGAACTTTGTTGCGTATGCTCTGTTGTAGGCAGCAGCCGAAATCTCGGACGCCTGGCGCATGGCGTCGATCTCGGGCTCAGTTTTAACGAGGCGGAATTGCTCCACGAGCGCCTGGGCACTGTGGATCTTGCTGACGGGCGAGTGCTGGAGCGTCGTCGTCAGCGACTGGTTGAAGAAGGCCGGGTACCGAGGCTGCGCCGCGGTGTCGACGTAGGCTGTTGTCGATGAAGACAGCAGTTTCGACAGCACGGGCTGGATCTGATCAATAGAGTAGGCCTCGTCAGCATTGAAGATCTCAATCGCTCCTTTGGTGCCGGTGCGCTCGCCGTCCCACAGCTCGACGGCCGGGTTGGAGCCGGGCACGAAGAAGACGGACTTCATGTTCGAGGATGACTCGCGGTGCAGTAGAACTGCTGAATTGGCCTCGAGAAAGCCCGTGAGGTAGTAGAAGTTGGGGTCCTGGATGAACGGGTGGAACACGGATGCTGTAGCGAACTGGGTCGTGTTTCCGGCCACGAGCACCGCTGAGCGATCAGGAATCGACTCAAGAATACGCTGGCGGCGAGCATAGTACTCGAGTGCCGAGATGCCCGGCGTCAAATCGCCGTCGGCAATTCGATGAGGTCTCGTCTCATATATCGGCTGTCCGGCTTTTACCTTTGTGTGTGCGTACCGTGCCAAGTTCGCCCCGCCAAATTGGCGCGAACTAACGCGAAGTCTAGTAGTGAGCATTGATGAAAAACCATGACACGGCTGGACTGGCTGATATTTAGCTAGCATAAATAATTTAGCTGCACCATTGAGACACTAGTACACTAGACGACGCTAACAGATTGAGAGGCAACAGATTAAAGCACTAACATCAGCCTGGTCACACGTGAGTCATCATGAAGAAACAAATTTTTCAACTGTTCACGACTACATTTCACTAGCTACATTGTACCTCGTGCGCTTCGTATACTTATAGCTCTCGTAAAGCAAATGTCGGCCGTGAACTGCAGCGCCAATTGCAGCGCCGATCACACACGCAATGCCGACTCACGCGCACAGCTGGCTGCTGCTGGGGTTTACTACTTTGCGGCCAGCGTTTTAAAACGCCTTATCGGTACCGCGATCGGCCCAAGTTAACTTTAGCTCTCGCACGGCACCAATCGCGCCCATTAAGAGTGACGCAGTGATGGGTCATCATGCAGTCACCCAGCGCCGTGCTCCTCGATAACCCCGCGCCGTTAAAACCGGCCGGGCCTGCAAGCTTCTTGTCAACCTGATTTACCAACTGCTGATTTGACACAGAGCGATGCATTTCGACGCTTCCTCTGGTCAGTGGCACCACCAGATGGTGTCGGTGCTGTCGAGCGCATCGAATGGGTCCTATGTAGGCCTCAACTCGACAACGCCCATTGATAAGTTCATGTGTCGCCGGAGTTCCGGCTGGTCTCTACTAGCCGACAACGGCTACTTCTCGTGGTGCTTTCTCGACAACTACTTGACGCTGCTTCCCGACCTGATCTTTTTCCTTCTTGCTGTGGCATCAACTGCTGTGCTTTTCTCCAAGAAGCGCCGTTCATCCTGGACCTGGGACTTCATCACGAAGCTGGTGAGCAACCCACTAGTTGAACTTACTGATCTGATCTAACAACAGGTTCTTTTACCTCTTCAATTCATCGTCACGGCCATCATCTCGACGATCCGCTTTGGTGGAGTGTCCAGCTTTGAAGACCGACTGCCTGCGTTTACCTCGTTTGCAGTGCTGTTTGGCGTCTCGTTTCTTCACTACGCCGAAAACGGTGTGCTCAAGATCCCCAGCGCCGTCCTGCTGTGGTACTGGCTCATCACCGTCATCTCCGCGGTCCTGCGTCTCGTTGGTGCCGTTGTCGATGGCTCCGACCTCGCCCTCACCATTGCCTACTCCTTCTTGGTCTCCAACTCACTTCTCATCTTTCTTTGTAAGTAATCTGCACGATCCGCTTGATCCGTGTTTGGTCTTGATCCGTCTAACCCAGTGGAGTGGCTAGTGCCCAAGTTGAACACCCGCGGTGAAGAGCCCTGTTTCGACAACTCGGATGCGTTTGCTCGCCTCTTCATCACCTGGGTCAACCCGCTCATTGCCACGGCATGCTCGCGCGTCTTGGTTGAGAAGGACCTGCCCAAGCCCGAGGATGGCTTCACCTCGACGGAACTGTCCGATCGCCTCTACGCCTACTGGGAGGGATCCAAACGCCGAGACGCTTATGGCTTTGGCTGGTGTCTCGTCAAAATGCTGCGCTTCGACATGACTGCTCTCATTGCGTCGAGCGCTCTTCACGATCTCAGTGGTTACCTACAGCCGTTTGTGCTTCGATACCTCATTGCGTTTGTCGCCAGCCAGACAACCAGTCACCCGCAGCCCATCTACAACGGAGTCTACATCTCGCTGCTCGTATTTGCCGTTTCGTTTGGTGGCAGCTTGCTCATGAACATCACGCGAATGACTATGGTCAAGGTAATGCTCGCTCTGGAAGGCTCAATCTACGGTGCCGTCTTCCGCAAAGCCCTCAAGCTATCGCCAAAGGCTCGCGAGACGCGTACTGCGTCCAAGATCATGAACCTCATGACTGTCGACGTTGGAGAGGTTCAGTTCACTTTCAATATGCTTACAACCGTCATCACCGCTCCCTTTCAGCTTGTTTTCTGCATTTACAGTCTGTGGGCGTTCATGGGCTGGAGCTTCCTCGGCGGTATGTCCTTCCTGGTCATTGTCGTCCCCATCAATGCCGTCTTGTCTCAAAGACTCAACAACTACTACCGAGAAGTCATGGATGCAAAGGATGAGCGTACCAAGTTCACCAACAGTCTGTTTTCAAACGCCAAAAGTCTCAAGCTTTATGCCTGGGAGCGCCCATTCCTCGCGCGTCTCTCCAAAATCAGAAACGACAAGGAGCTTGCTGTCTCACGCAAGTTCCGACTCGTCGACACCTGCTTCGAGGCTATCTGGGGTTTGGCTCCGTACCTCACGGCAGCTTCTGTCTTTGCGTGCTTCCTTATTTTTGAGAAGCGTCCTCTTACTGCCGAAATTGTGTTCCCCAGTATGATTCTATTCAACCTCATGACCGAACCCATGACTATCATTCCTTTCGCCATCACGTCACTTATCCAGTCGAAGGTATCGTTTGATCGATTTGCCGACTTGCTCGACGCTGAAGAGTACTCTTCAGTAGGCATCACACGAGACCCTGGTAGTGTGGTACCACATGGCGAACCCACCGTAACACTCTCAAAGTCGACGCTGCTGTGGAACGAAGGCGAGGACGCCATTGTGGCCCTGGAAAATATCGACTTTACTGCTCTCAAGGGCGAGCTTGCCTGTATCATTGGAAAGGTCGGTGCTGGAAAGTCCGCAATGCTCAGGTCGATCTGTGGCGAGCTTTATCTGAAGGAAGGAACGTTGTCAACAGTCGGAAACATCGCATATGTGCCTCAGGAACCTTGGTTGCTCAACCAGACGGTCAAGGAGAACATTTTGTTCCGTAATAGGTACGATCCAGTGTTCTACCAAATGACTCTAGAGGCCTGTGACCTTCTCCACGATATTGAGTCGTTCCCTGATGGTGATGAGACCGAAATTGGTGAGCGAGGAGTTAGTCTTTCTGGTGGACAGAAGGCTCGTGTATCTCTTGCCCGCGCAGTTTACGCCCGTGCTGACATTTATATCATGGATGATGTGTTGTCTGCTGTCGACGAGCATGTTGGAAGACACCTCATTGACAGAGTTCTTGGTAAAGGTGGTCTTCTCGCCTCCAAGACGCTGATCTTGGCTACAAACAACATCCGTGTCCTTGCCGAGGCTGACCAGATTCTTCTGCTCGAGAACAAGACTATCACTGAGCGAGGCACTCCTAGTGATGCAGTTGCTGCTCAGAAGGCCATTTACGCTCTGATGAAGGAATTTGGTTCCTCGCAGAATGACGATTTTGAAGAGATCAAGGGAGAGATTGTTCACCCTCATCAACGCCGAGATAGCGTCTCAAGCCTGCGCAGAGCCAGTATTGATTCGATTGTCTCACTTCCAGACGAAGCCACCAAGGAGATCAAGCGCACGCAAAAGCCTGGCGAGCAGCAGAAAATTGGTGGAGTCAAGCGAGATGTTTTTCTACGATACTTCCGTGCCGGTGGTATAGTCTGGGTTATCGTTTCTGTTGCCGCGCTTGTTTGTACGAATGCTCTAGGAGCTGTCGGATCTATTTGGCTGAAGTTGTGGGCCGATAAGAACGAGGATGGTAGCACCGACAATCCTGTCTTCTACCTTTCGTGGTTCGTTATCATTGGTGTGCTATATTCTATTCTCAACGTTATCAGTGCTTATTTGATCTTGGTCGTATACGGACTGCGTGCTGGACAAGTTCTTCACGATCTGATGGCTAAAAGCGTGCTGCGCTCTCCAATGTCGTTTTTCGAGACAACACCGCTCGGCCAAGTCCTCAATCGATTCACGAAGGACATCAACGATCTGGACGATGCGTTGCCCTGGACCTGGCTCAACTTTTGTTCAATGATCTCGAAGCTCTTCTTTTCACTGCTTATTATGTTCTACGCTACGCCATACGTTATTGCTGCTACGATTCCTGTCAGCGTGCTATTCTTGTACTACCAGCGACTCTACCTCGGTTCTTCGCGTCAGCTGAAGCGATTTTCGAGCTCAGCTCGTAGCCCCATGCTCTCCCACTACGAAGAAAGCCTACGCGGTATTAACGTTGTCCGTGCGTACGGCAAGGGCGACCGATTTACCATTGAGAACGATAACCGGTCATCATTAGTGTTGCGATGTTCGTATAACTCGCAATCAGTCGATCGTTGGCTGTCTCTGCGCCTCCAGTTTTTGAGCGGCACTGTCACTCTTCTGGCTGCGCTCAGCTCTGTGTACATGACCACGACCGGGCACATGTCCAGCGGTATGGTGGGTCTTGTGATGGCCAATGCCGTGTCGATTACTAGTTTCATGAGTGGTATCGTGCAGCAGACGGTCTTCATGGAGCAGCGTGGAGTAGCGATGGAGCGTCTTCTTGAATACTGTGACTTGCCGCCGGAGGCGCCTGAAATCGTTGAGGGTAACCGACCTCCTGCTCACTGGCCCCACGAGGGAGCCGTCAAGTTGGAGGGTCTCAGCACCCGGTACCGAGACAATCTCGATCTAGTGCTCAAGAATGTGAGTCTCCAGATTAAGCCCACCGAGAAGATTGGCATTGTGGGCCGTACTGGTGCCGGTAAGAGCACGCTGACGCTGTCGCTGTTCCGCATCATTGAGCCCGCTGCTGGCAATATTATCATTGATGGTATCGATACGTCAAAGATTGGTGTTTTGGACCTTCGACGTAACCTTTCCATCATTCCTCAAGATGCACAGATATTCTCTGGTACTGTTCGGGACAATTTGGACCCGCTCGATGAGCACGATGACACCGAGCTCTGGCGAGTCCTCGAGCTGTGCCATTTGAAGAAGCACATTGAGGGCATGGGAGATGGGCTAGCATCGATACTGACGTCTGGCGGTGACAACTTGAGTAAGGGACAGGCACAGTTGATCTGTCTTGGCCGTGCACTACTGCACACTGCCAACATCCTTGTTTTGGATGAGGCTACGGCTAGTGTTGATGTGGAGACTGACAAGATCATCCAGGAGACGATCCGCACTGAGTTCAAGCACAAGACGATTATCACTATTGCCCACCGTCTCAACACTGTCATGGACAGCGACAAGATTGTTGTTCTTGAGAAGGGTGAGCTCGTTGAATTTGACACACCGCAGGCGCTACTCGCCAACCCCGAGTCGCTGTTCTACGGCTTGTGCGAAAAGGGAGGTTTCATCTCGAGCCAGCGTACTAGTGCGCAGCCGAGCACCCAGACCAGCCGACAGCCCAGTCCTGAACCCAAGTAAGGTCAAGAAGGGAGTCACGAAGCTGCTCGTAAGCTGGGTGGATATGCCGGATAGATAGGCCGGGTGGATAGGCCAGCCGAGGGTTCCGTAGTATAGAGTTTAGAAGTTAGAGGAACACTGATCTGTCATTTTCTACCGTAAGCATTTTCTATTATAAGCGCCAGACCGTTGGATGCCGTGCTGTCACCCACCGCTGACCACCGACTTTGGCCCGCCTTTGCCGTCATGCAACACTAATGTTCGATTAGATAGGAGATAACACGGTTAAAAGTAGTCGCATCAGTGGTGTTCCCGCACTGTCGTATTGTAGCCGCATCATGTGCCTGCAGGGCTCCCCCGCATTTGTACCTTTCTAGGTGCTAGTCCTTACCCTACATTACATTCTACGCCATTAGGCTATAAACCCTAGCCCGTATATGGTCTGACTATATATACGGATCCTTAACACTTCTATAACACTAACAGATTAAGACGCTAAAAGATTAAGAGGCAACAGATTAACAGTAACATCAGCCTGGTCACACGTGAGTCATCATGAAGAAACAGATTGTTCAATAGATTATTCACTTCGACATTTTCGCTAGCTACATTTCACTACATTCTGCCTCCTGCGCTTCGTTAGAGTTATAGCCCGCATAGAGCTATGCGATCACACACGAAAGGCCGACTCACGCGGATGGCTGCAACTGGGATTCTACGCCTTCTTTGCGCATGTGTTTTAAAACGCCTTATCGGTACTGCGATCGACCCAACACTATATTTAGCTCGCGCACGGCACCAACCACGCGCATTAGGATTGACGCAGTGACGGGTTATCATGCAGTCACCCAGCGCGTGTTCCTCGATAATCCCGCGCCGTTGAAACCGCCTGGATCTGCCAGCCTTCTGTCTTCTTGGCTACCTCATTTGCTGACCTGCCGACTTGCCGACTTGCCGACTTAAGCGATGCACTTTGAGGCTACCTCTGGTCAGTGGCACCATCAAATGGTGTCGGTGCTGTCGAGCGGATCGAACGGGTCCTATGTGGGCCTCAACGCGACTAGTCCCGCTGACAAGTTCATGTGTCGCCGGGGTTCCGCCTGGGCCTTGCTCGGCGACAATGGCTACTTCTCGTGGTGCTTTCTCGACAACTACCTGACGGTGCTTCCCGATTTGATCTTTTTCCTTCTTGCTGTCGGATCAACTGCTGTGCTTTTGTCCAAGAAGCGACGGTCGTCTTGGACCTGGGACTTCATCACCAAGCTGGTGAGTGCACTTCAGCTGCCGATTCGATCTGTTAACACAGGTGCTGTTACCCCTCCAATTGGTCGTCACGGCCATCATCTCGACTATCCGCTTTGGAGGAGTATCTAGCTTTGAAGACCGATTGCCTGCCTTTGCGTCCTTTGCAGTGCTGTTTGGTGTCTCGTTTCTGCACTACGCCGAAAATGGTGTGCTCAAGATCCCCAGCGCCGTCCTGCTGTGGTACTGGCTCATTGCCGTCATCTCCGCGGCAATGCGTCTTACTGGCGCCGCCCTCGATGGCTCCGACTTGGGCCTCACCATTGCCTACTCCTTCTTGGTCTCCAACTCACTTCTCATCTTCCTTTGTAAGTTCTCGTCTACGCCTAGTTTGCGCCTAGTTGCGCTTGGTTGCACTTGATCCGTCTAACCCAGTGGAGTGGCTAGTGCCCAAGTTGAACACCCGCGGTGAAGAACCCTGTTTTGACAACTCCGATGCGTTTGCTCGCCTCTTCATCACCTGGGTCAACCCGCTCATTACCAAGGCATGCTCGCGCGTCTTGGTTGAGAAGGATCTGCCCAAGCCGGAGGATGGCTTCACCTCCACGGAACTGTCCGATCGCCTCTACGCCTACTGGGAGGGATCCAAACGCCGAGACGCTTATGGCTTTGGCTGGTGTCTCGTCAAAATGCTGCGCTTCGACATGGCTGCTCTCATTGTGTCGAGCGCACTTAACGATCTCAGTGGTTACCTCCAGCCGTTTGTTTTGCGCTACCTCATTGCGTTTGTCGCGAGTCAGACAACTAGTCGCCCGCAACCCATCTACAATGGAGTGTACCTCTCGCTGCTCGTATTTGTCGTTTCATTTGCTGGCAGCTTTCTCGATATCATCAAACGAATGAATATGGTCAAGGTAATGCTTGCTCTGGAAGGTTCAATTTACGGTGCCGTCTTCCGCAAAGCCCTCAAGCTATCGCCAAAGGCTCGCGAGACGCGTACTGCGTCCAAGATCATGAACCTTATGACTGTTGACGTTGGAGAGGTTCAGTTCACTTTCAATATGCTGAGAACCGTCATCACTGCTCCCTTCCAGCTCGTCTTCTGTATTTACAGTCTGTGGGTATTCATGGGCTGGAGCTTCCTCGGTGGTATGTCCTTCCTGGCCATTATCATCCCTATCAATGCCCTCTTGTCCAAGAGACTCAAGAGCTACTACCGAGAAGTCATGGATGCAAAGGATGAACGTACCAAGTTCACGAACAGCCTGTTTTCAAACGCCAAAAGTCTCAAACTCTATGCCTGGGAGCGCCCATTCCTCGCGCGTCTCGCCAAAATCCGTAACGACAAGGAGCTTGCTGTCTCACGCAAGTTCCGACTCGTTGACACTTTTTTCGCGGCTATCTGGGGTTTGGCTCCGTACCTCACGGCAGCTTGTGTCTTTGCGTGCTTCCTTATTTTTGAGAAGCGTCCTCTTACTGCCGAGATTGTGTTCCCCAGCATGATCCTGTTCAACCTAATGACCCAACCCATGACTGTCATTCCTTTCGCCATCACGTCACTTATCCAGTCGAAGGTATCGTTTGATCGATTTGCCGACTTGCTTGACGCTGAGGAGTATTCTTCAGAGGGTATCTCACGAGACCCTTCTAGTGTAGTTGCACATGGCGAACCTACTGTGATACTTTCAAAGTCGACGCTGCTGTGGAACGAAGGCGAGGACGCCATTGTGGCCCTGGAAAATATCGACTTCACTGCTCTCAAGGGACAGCTTGCCTGTATCATTGGAAAGGTCGGCGCTGGAAAGTCCGCACTGCTCAGGTCAATATGTGGCGAGCTTTATCTGAAGGAAGGAACATTGTCAACAGTCGGAAATATCGCATATGTGCCTCAGGAACCTTGGTTGCTCAACCAGACGGTCAAGGAGAACATTTTGTTCCGTAATAGGTACGATCCAGTGTTCTACCAAATGACTCTAGAGGCCTGTGACCTTCTCCACGATATTGAGTCGTTCCCTGATGGTGATGAGACCGAAATTGGTGAGCGAGGAGTTAGTCTTTCTGGTGGACAGAAGGCTCGTGTATCTCTTGCCCGCGCAGTTTACGCCCGTGCTGACATTTATATCATGGATGATGTGTTGTCTGCTGTCGACGAGCATGTTGGAAGACACCTCATTGACAGAGTTCTTGGTAAAGGTGGTCTTCTCGCCTCCAAGACGCTGATCTTGGCTACAAACAACATCCGTGTCCTTGCCGAGGCTGACCAGATTCTTCTGCTCGAGAACAAGACTATCACTGAGCGAGGCACTCCTAGAGATGCAATTTCTTCCCAGAAATCGATTTATCTCCTTATGAAGGAATTTGGTTCGACGCAGGATGATGATTTTGAAGAGATCAAGGGAGAGATTGTCCGCCCACATCAACGTCGGGATAGCGTCTCAAGCCTGCGCAGAGCCAGTATTGATTCGATTGTCTCACTTCCAGACGAAGCCACCAAGGAGATCAAGCGCACGCAAAAGCCAGGCGAGAAGCAGGAAATGGGAGGAGTCAAGCGAGAGGTATTTCTACGATACTTCCGTTACGGTGGTATAGTCTGGGTTATCGTTTCTGTTGCTGCGCTTTTTTGCACGAATGCTCTAGGAGCTGTCGGATCTATTTGGCTGAAGTTATGGGCCGATAAGAACGATGATGGTAGCACCGACAATCCTGTCTTCTACCTTTCGTGGTTCGTTATCATTGGTGTGCTATATTCTATTCTAAACCTTATCAGTACGTATTTGATCTTGGTCGTATACGGACTGCGCGCTGGACAAATTTTTCACGATCTGATGGCTAAAAGCGTGCTGCGCTCTCCAATGTCATTTTTCGAGACAACACCGCTCGGCCAAGTCCTCAATCGGTTCACGAAGGACATCAACGATCTGGATGATGCGTTGCCCTGGACATGGCTCGCCTTTTGTGGAATGGTCTCGAAGCTCTTCTTTTCACTGCTTATCATTTTCTACGCTACGCCATATGTTATTGCGGCCTCGATTCCTGTCAGCGTACTGTTCTTGTACTACCAGCGACTCTACCTCGGTTCTTCGCGTCAGCTGAAGCGATTCTCGAGCTCAGCCCGTAGCCCTATGCTCTCACACTATGAGGAAAGTTTACGCGGTATTCACGTTGTCCGTGCTTACGGGAAGGGTGACCGATTTACTGCTGAGAACGACAACCGGTCATCATTGGTGCTGCGATGTTCGTATAATTCCCAGTCAGTCGATCGTTGGCTGTCTCTGCGCCTCCAGTTTTTGAGTGGCACTATCACTCTTTTAGCAGCGCTCAGTTCGGTGTACATGACTTACAAAGGGCACTTGAGCAGCGGTATGGTGGGCCTGCTTATGGCCAATGCCGTGTCGATCACTAGTTTCATGAGTGGTATCGTGCAGCAGACCGTCTACATGGAGCACCGTGGAGTAGCGATGGAGCGTCTTCTTGAATACTGTGACTTGCCGCCGGAGGCGCCTGAAATCGTTGAGGATAACCGACCTCCTGCTCACTGGCCCCACGAGGGAGCCGTCAAGTTGGAGGGTCTCAGCACCCGGTACCGAGACAATCTCGATCTAGTGCTCAAGAATGTGAGTCTCCAGATTAAGCCCACCGAGAAGATTGGCATTGTGGGCCGTACTGGTGCAGGTAAGAGCACGCTGACGCTGTCGCTGTTCCGCATCATTGAGCCCGCTGCTGGCACGATTGTGATTGATGGTATCGATACGTCAAAGATTGGTGTTTTGGACCTTCGACGCAACCTCTCCATTATTCCTCAAGATGCTCAGATATTCTCTGGTACTGTGCGGGACAATTTGGACCCGCTCGATGAGCACGATGACACCGAGCTTTGGCGAGTTCTAGAGCTGTGCCATTTGAAGAAGCACATTGAGGGCATGGGAGATGGGCTAGATTCGATACTGACATCTGGCGGCGACAACTTGAGCAAGGGACAGGCCCAGTTGATCTGTCTTGGTCGTGCGCTACTACACACAGCCAACATCCTTGTTTTGGACGAGGCTACGGCTAGTGTTGACGTGGAGACGGATAAAATCATTCAGGAAACGATCCGCACCGAGTTCAGGCATAAGACGATTATCACTATTGCCCACCGTCTCAACACTGTCATGGACAGCGACAAGATTGTTGTTCTTGAGAAGGGCGAGCTCGTCGAGTTTGACACACCGCAGGCGCTACTCGCTAACCCCGAGTCGCTGTTCTACGGCCTGTGCGAAAAGGGAGGTCTCATCTCGAGCCAGCATACTAGTGCGCAGCCGAGCGCCCAGACCAGTCGAAAGCCCAGTCCTGAACCCAAGTAGGTCACGAAGCTGCTCATAAGCTGGGTGGATAGGCCTGCCGACGGTTCCGTAGTATAGAGTTTAGAAGTTAGAGGAACACTGATCTATCATTTTCTACCGTACGCATTTCTACTGTAAGCGCCAGGCCGTTGGATGCCGTACTGTCACCCACCACTGGCCGTCGACTTTGGCCAGCCTTTGCCGTCATGCCACGCTAATGTTCGATTAGATACGAGATAACACGGTTAAAAATAGTCGCATCAGTGGTGTCACCGCACTGTCGTATACTAGCCGCATCATGTGCCTGCAGGGCTCCCCCGCATTTTGGACAGCGGCGGTCGGATGACGCACATGTCGGAAACGGACAGATCCGGGGGCCGAAGTATATAAACGGCCGGGTCCCCCCTGCATCCTCGTCACCGAATATCCATGAAGCGTGAGTATTACACGAAGGTCCGGGGCCTGTTAACACAGCCACAAACAGCGCATCTGCTGAGGCCGAGGCAGCAGCGCGCCGTCAGCTGGCGGCTACTGTCAATCTGTGCATGACATCATCGACCCGGGCCGCGTCCGGTGTCAAGACCCACGTTCACATCAAACGCGACGGTCTGCCCTCGAGCCCGTTCAAGCGCAGCGTCTAGCCGGGCAAGAGCAGGCCACAAGCAGAGCTTCCGACTGAAAACGACTGGCACAACATCCATCGTGTTGCGTACCTTCTGGAGGCAAACCCCAGCCCTCGGAGATAAGTTTCTGACGATGCTCCATGCCGACATTGCAAATTGCAGGCGTCCCATCCTATCTTCCTATCTCTTCCTATCTCTTCCTAATTATTGAGCATGTTCACCTACTTCCAGTCAGCAGTGGGTGCACTGCTCTTCCACGCGGCCACCTCCAATTTCCTCTACGCCAATGGCCGCGTGTTCGGATGCTCCTCTATAATGTACAATAGTGTGTTCAATCCATCTAGCTTTAATGTTCCGCTATTGGCGGGCATGGCATTGGCCACGCTGGGAATCAAGACCGTATTTCCTCAGTACCTGCCCGACTACTCTGCCACACAAGCAATTGCACCGCTTGGTGTGTACACTGGCGTCGTTGCAGGCTTACTAACGGGCATTGGCACCAAATGGGGATCGGGATGTACATCAGGCCATATGCTGTGTGGACTGGCTCGTCTGTCGCCGCGGTCGTTTGTTGCTACAATGACCTTTTCGTCAGTGGCAATGGTTGTTTCTCGGCTCGTGGGCTCGGCTCCCGATGACTTTAATGCTGGCACCCTGGTAAACCCATCTCAGAACGAGGTTATAGGCCTAGGACTGCTGGCCATTGGCGCTGTGTCGTTAACACACCTGTTGAGGACCCATCTGAATCCGTCCAGATCGTCTCAGATTGTCGTTTCGGTTGTTTCGGGCATATTGTTTGGTCTGGGCTTGCTAATTTCCGGCCTCGCCTCGCCTGCCAAAACACTCGGCTTCCTGTCACTGCTGACGCCCAAGTTTGACCCGTCTCTGGCAATGGTTATTTTATTCGGCATCATCCCCAATGCGCTCGAAATCTGGCGCACTGGATACAATTTGCCGTCTGGCGCTGCTGTCACCAGCTTCAACCTACCCACTGCCACTGCCATCCCCGCGAAGTTTATTTGTGGAGCTGCCCTTTTCGGCATTGGCTGGGGGCTTTCTGGCATCTGTCCCGGCCCTGGATTCATTGCCTCGCTTCTCAATGGCTCACAGGGTCTCCTCTGGATGGCCAGCTTTCTTGCTGCCTACAACTTCGCCCCTTGACTGGGATTGATTCGCACCATTAATCCCGTGAACATCCCGTGTACATCATTGTTTATCGATTGCGCATGACGTCGCTGAGACTACTCTGGCCACCATGCGTCAGTGGCCTCGCCATTTAATTGGCAAACTTAAGTTACTTTGTCGGATTCATTTCTTCCGAAAGCTTGATAGTTCATGACCCGGGCTATATGTACGGTACGTGACAGGCCTTTACATCTCGTCGGTTTGCTGTCATGACCAAGCGTTCCGTCGAGTTCCGTGGGCTTGATCGTCTCTTTGAGGAGGTCGAGATGGAATTGACCGAGTCTGATAGGCAAAAGGTACGAGACTCATTTGTCGATGTGAACCTCGAGGGCGAGCATAAGCATGAAAAACGACTTCTGTACACTCCAAACGAGGAGCGTGCTGTTGTGTCCAAGTTTGACAAGCACCTTATGCCATTTATCTGCTTTGTCTACTGCTTCTCCTGCATGACTCGCACGAGCATGGGAAACGCGAATGGTGCTGGCATGAGCAAAGATCTGAGCCTCTCTGACACGGCCTACTCTGACTTGCTGACAGCCTATTATATTGGCTATATCATTATGCAATGGTCAATTCTGCTTTGGAAGGTGTGCTCGCCAAGCGTGTATATTCCATGTGTCATCTTAGCGTGGGGCGTGATATCGAGTTGTATGTCTGCAATGCGCGCATATTGGCTGCTGCTGGCGGCTCGGTTTCTCATGGGATGCCTGCAGGCGTGCTTTAATCCAGCAATGTGCTACTACCTCAGTTTCTTCTATTTCCGTCATGAGCAGGCCCGCCGGAATGCGCTGTACATGGCCTTTTCTCCACTATCAGCTGCCCTGTCTGGGCTCATTTCATATGCCATTACAGCACATCCTGGCACCGCCATGCGGAGCTGGCAACTAATATTCCTCGTCGAGGGACTGCCCAGCGTCTTAGGCGGGATCATTGCCTTCTACGCAATGGTGGACAGTCCTGCAAAGGCTCACTTTCTGAGTCCCACCCAGAAGGAGATCGCAAAGTCTCGCACTATACAGCAAATGGGCAGCCACGATCGTGGAGGAAAGGAGCTCAACAGATCTGAACTGCGTGGTGCAGTTCTTGACCTTAAGACCTGGCTGCCCACTATGATTGCATTCTCCCATAACGTGGCAAGCAGTTCGCTGCCTGTATTCATGCCCGTCATCATTGAGGGCTTCGGCTACAGTGAGCAGAGTGCGCAGGCATTCACCTGTCCTCCATACATTGTGTCAATAATATGCATGCTCGTTGTGTGCTATATCTCAGACAAGACTCGGGGCCGTGGCTTGCTCGTCGCGGGCGTTACGTTCGTGGGTTTCATAGGCTACGTGTTACTGGCAGTCGTGGAACATGTGCAAGTGCGCTATTTTGCCCTCTTTCTCACCTCAATTGGCATTTACAGTGCACAAAGCGTCAACATGACCTGGCTTGGTGACAATCATGGCTCGGACACCAAAAAGGGTGCTGCCTATGTCTTGCTCCACCTGGTTGGTGAAGTGGGGCCTATTATCGGTATGCGCATCTTTCCTTCGCACGAGGCACCGCGATATACGACCGGGTGCTGGATCTGTGCTGGCTGCCTCCTATTGTCCTCTCTCCTAGCTCTCGCCCACCGGTACTACCTCGCCTATCTCAATCATCGGCTCGACCTTAAGCATGGCTCTTTTGACCAGTCTGTACAGATTGCCAACGACAAGAACCCCAAATTTAGATATCTACTGTAGCAAGTTAATCGTAATATGGTCCAGCTAAGTTGCACTTCTAGCAACTGTTCTCTAGCAACTGTTCTCTTATAAGCCCTTATATATATTGACTTTGGTTTTGATCGTATCTCATGTAACTATCTGGAGCTTAGAGCTTGGCAGAGCCAGAGCTGGGCAGCTCAATGGCAGCGGCAGAGATGGCCTTGGTGCCACGCTCAACAACGATGCTCTCAAAGATAACGCGGTTGCCCTCCTTCCAGGCCTGGACCTTGATGGTCTCACCAGGGAAGACGTGGCCAGCGAAGCGAACCTTCAGGTTCTTGAACACACCGAACTTCTCAACGAGGAGACGTCCCGAGATTCCGAGAGTGCACAGACCGTGCAGAATGGGTCGCGGGAAGTTGCCGACAGCGGCAAAGTCGGGGTCAATGTGAAGAGGGTTCAGGTCACCAGACAGACGGTACAGAGCGGCCTGGTCCTCGGAGGTCTTGAAGTCAACCTCGTAGTCGGGAGCACGCTTAGGAGGAACGTTAGCAGCAGTGGCAGGGCCACGGTCAGCGCCCTTGGTCTTACCACCAAATCCACCAGAGCCTCGAATGAAGACCGACATCTCAGAGTAAAACACTTCTTCGCCAGAGTTCTTATCCTTGGACGTGGCCGAAGAGACAACGACAGCAGCCTTGCCCTTGTCAATGACCTCAACGACGTTAGCCTCCACGTTGAGCTCAGCAGGAGCGGGAATGGGCCACTTGCGAATCTCAAGGTACTGCTCACCGTGCAACAGCATCATGGGGTTGAAGTTGGGCACAAGCTTGTCGTAGGGAACAGTGACTGTGAAAGAAGGCATGACACCAAAGGTGGGTACAGGTCCAAAGTCCTCAGCACCCTCAAACGAGTACTTGAGATCCTTGGCACTTGCTCCAACACCAAGGTTGTACAGGACAATCTTGTTGTCATCGTAAGAGTAGACACCGGTATCGACGGGGCCACTGGACGAACTAGCCTCAGGCTCCTCGGACTCAGCCTCAGCAGCCATCTGGAACAGAGCAATGTTGCTCTCCTGAGCGCTCTCGGGGTTGGTGGCACGGCCATCCTCAAAGTCGGTGATCTTGGACCACTTGGCAGCAATGCTCTCGACGGGCAGACCGTTGGACACGTTAAAGGCGTGACCACCGGATCGCTGCCAGCGGGTGCGAGCGACCCAACCGGCACCAGTCTCGTAAAGGTGACCAGTGACAGGAGCCTTCTCAGAGGCAAGCAGCACAACCAGAGGGGCAATGAAGTCGGGCTTGAAGGCAGCGAGCATCTCCTCAGTGAAGACGCCAGAGGTCATGGCAGTACCAGCAGTGGGAGCAATGCAGTTGACAAGAATGTTGTACTTCTTGCCCTCGAGAGCGGCAGCGCGCGAGAAACCGAGGATTCCGAGCTTAGCGGCAGCGTAGTTGGCCTGGCCAAAGTTTCCGTAGATACCAGAGGTCGAGGCAGTGTTGATGACACGACCGTACTTCTGTCGGAGGAAGTAGGGCCACGCGGCCTTGGTGACAGAGAAGGTACCGTTGAGGTGAACCTCCTGGATGACGTTCCACTCGGCGTCGGTGATGTTGGCAAACGACTTGTCGCGGATGATTCCGGCGTTGTTGATGACAGCGTGCACGGTGCCGAAAGCGTCGACGGCAGTCTTGACAACGGCATCACCCTCGGTGACAGAGTGCTTGTCGGCAACGGCCTCACCACCAGCAGCCTTAATCTCGTCGACAGTGCCCTGGGCGTTGCCGAGATCGTTGACAACGACCTTGGCACCGAGGCTGGCAAGCAGAAGCGAGTAGGCACGACCAATACCGGCAGCACCACCCGTCACAATGACGACCTTGTCCTTAAAGTCAATGGCTTCACCCTGCTCGTTGGCAGGCAGAGTGGGGGCAGTCTCGGCAATGGAGAGCAGGTCCTTGGGCGAGTTGGGGAACTCAGAGTTGGAGAAGTCCTCAATGTCGTCAAAGCGCTTGAGGACAGCAGAGGGGGTGAAGGTGTGGTCGTTGCGGAAAGTGACACCGTTGGCGCGCTCCCAGCGGACCTTGGTCACGACACCGGCACCGACCTCGTAGATACCCCACGACTCCTCGGTATTCTCGTGGACGAGGTAGCCGACGACGGGCACAACGTACTCGGGCTTGAGCTTCTCGAGCAGATCAGCGGGGAGAACAGTCTCCGTCATACGCGAGGCAGCCAGAGGCACGATGGTGTTGGCAGTGATGTTGTACTTGGCACCCTCCTTGGCCAGAGTCTCGGTGAAACCAACGAGAGCCAGCTTCGCAGCAGAGTAGTTGGTCTGGCCAAAGTTACCGTAGAGGCCAGCAGCCGACGAGGTGTTGATGACACGACCAAACTTCTGCTTGCGGAAGTAGGGCCAGGCGGCACGGGCCACCTTGTATGAGCCAAAGACGTGGACGAGCTGGACAAACTTCCAGTCCTTCTCGGTCATGTTCTTGAGCGAGATGTCGCGGAGAATTCCGGCATTGTTGATGACAATGTGCACAGTGCCAAAGGCCTTGACGGCCGTCTCGATGATGCGCTCACCAAACTCGACCGAGTCGTAATTAGCGACAGCCTTACCGCCGGCATTGACGATCTCGTCGACAACGTGGTCGGCAACGCGCTTGCCCGAGTCGCCCTCGGCCTCGCCCTTGAGCGATCCGCCGAGATCATTGACCACGACCGAGGCACCGCGGGCGCCAAAGAACAGCGCGTAGGCCTTGCCGAGGCCACCGCCAGCACCGGTCACCACCACGACCTTTCCGTCGTATCTTAGTTCGTTGCTCATTGTGAATTGCAAGTAAAGTGAAAAGGATGCGGTCAATGTGGGGAACGGGCACAAGGCTTTATATAGGAGCTGAGGTGTGGGTTCCGCTCCTCGGATGCAGTCTGTAATGCGGAGAGCGCAAGGCTGAGTCCGGGGGAGATGCCGAGGTACCAGAGGGGAGGAAGATGAATGGCCAGTAACCGATGGCAGATGGACTTATTTAGGTCTTGTAAACAGATTTATCTCCTCATGCTGTTGTATTTATTCCCTGGATTCTCCGTGTTCAACGGTGCTACTCTGGCAAAACGGCATGTGAGTGGATGTACTTGCCGAGGTCCAAAGCGCCGAGCCGTGCCGACCTCGCGGCCGAGTCATGCGGGCGTGTCGGCAGAGTCGGCCAGAACTACAGGGGACGACAGGGGACTCGGCAGAAAGAGGTAAAGCGTTGAAAGGAGGACGATATTTGAACGGAAATACGGTAATTAAGCGGGTTATAGTATGGCTGTTTAGTGACCGTTAGCATTAGCAGTTGGCCAGACAGTCGGTGGGTTGGGTCAAACCGCTGGAAGTTGCACGTCAATCACAGCCGCTATTATGTCTTGTACATTTAGTATCCAATATTGTATTTCGTCATTACACGTCCACTTTGAATCCGTGTACGTTCAATAATTCCGGCTGGTCCACTTCCCTCGCGATGATCCGCGGATGCATGCGCTGGATTATGTAATAAATTGCGTAATGCGGTAATGTGGAGATGGAAGATCTGAGTTTCACAGGAAGCCATACTGAACCACTGAGCTCAATACTAGAGACAGTTCTGTAAGTTTGTACCGTATGTACTTCTAATCTGTACTTAATAATCTGTACTTCTGTGTGGTGCCTGTACTGTGTACTTACAGTGTAGTTTGGCTGTTCGTACTGACAGTACATTAGCGTACTTTACTACGGCTGACATCACACCATCTGACTCTTCACATCATGTTCAGGTCGGTTGGCTCAATTGCACGGAGAACTGCCCTCGGTAGTCGTCGCATGGCGTCGTCCATCTCGGCCGTCGACCAATCTCTCGACTCGTTTAAACCGCCGTTTGTCCCGCTCGTGGCCGACTCTGGGTTTGTCGGGGCCATTGGTAACACCCCGCTGATCCGACTCAACAAGCTGAGCGAAGAGACGGGAGCCAACATCTACGGCAAGGCCGAGTTCATGAACCCCGGCGGGTCCGTCAAGGATCGCGCTGCGCTGTACGTGATCAAGGATGCCGAGGAAAAGGGACTCATTGGTCCTGGCGGAACTGTCGTTGAAGGAACGGCCGGAAACACGGGCATTGGCTTGGCCCACGTGTGTCGTGCCCGCGGATACAAGTGTGTTATCTACATGCCAAACACGCAGTCGCAGGGCAAGATCAACCATCTGCGATTGCTAGGTGCTGAGGTTCATCCGGTGCCAGCAGTGGCATTTGACAACCCTCAAAACTACAACCACCAGGCCAAGCGCCATGCCGAGAGCCTGCCCAACGCCGTGTGGACGAACCAGTTTGACAATGTCGCCAACCGCCAGGCGCACATTGAGACGACGGGTCCGGAGATCTGGGCACAGACGAACGGCCAGATTGACGCCTTTACGTGCTCCACAGGAACGGCCGGCTCTCTGGCGGGCACGACCCGCTACCTCAAGGACATCTCGGGCGGCAAGGTCAAGTCGTACCTCGCCGACCCGCCTGGCTCCGTGCTTTACAGCTACATCACCTCGGGCGGCAAGCTGACCGAGCGTCAGGGAAGCAGCATCACCGAGGGCATTGGCCAGGGCCGTGTCACGGACAACCTCAAGCCCGACATTGATCTGCTCGACGGTGCGCTGCACATTGCCGACGAAAAGACCATCAACATGGTGTACCGGCTGCTGGACGAGGAGGGCGTGTACCTCGGCGCTTCGTCGTGCCTCAATGTCGTTGCAGCCTACGAGGTCGCACAGTTGCTGGGGCCGGGCTCTACTGTGGTGACGCTGCTGTGCGACAATGCCGACCGCTATGCCGACCGTCTGTTCAGTCGCAAGTGGCTCCAGTCCAAGGGACTCGACATTCTGCCTGAGCACCTCCAGAAGTACATTGTCCTCGAGTAGACGTAGCAGTACGGAGAGACAGTATGGAGACAAGGTAGTACGATAAAGTATACTGATGCAGTACGAAGAGTAGTACATAGAGCATATTCATAGATCTAGATTGGTAAGCCAGGATAGCAGGATGTCAATAAATTATTCCTACTACTGAAAGTGTGATTCTCCAGAACTTACATTGATACGCTATATGCGGACATCTAATCTGAATGCTGGAGAGCAACAGAGCGATGAATCTGTGCAATAGTGCATGAACATGAGAGAGCCTACCGAGTGGTCTTGGCCTCTTGATCTCCGTGGCTGCTTTGGCCTACAGAAAATAGTCGGGGGTGCGTCGCGAGACCGCGGGCTCACCGGCGCGCGGTGACGGGTCAAACTGCAGGAACTTGTTGTTCATGTTCTCGTCGACCTCCATGATGGCGGCCTGATTGCCGCAGCGGTAGCAGTAGTTTGGCGCCGAGAAGATGGTCACGACGTTGTTCTCGTGCGACCACTGGTAGCCCTCCATGATGAGCTGGTGGGCGCGTGACACAAGCACCAGATTGTTAGTGTGGTTGAACTGCTCCGAGATGTCCTGGCCAAAGGTGAAACCAGCACCTCGCGGCGACATCCCCCATCCGCACCGGTCGTCGGGGTCGGACCACAGCAGGTCACACATTGCCCCTTCGTGGGGCACTTCCTGGACACGGTCCAGCACGCGGACCTGGTCGAGCGTTTCAATTGCCGGCGACAGGCCGCCGTGGAGGCAGAAGATCTGGTTGTCGACGAGCGCCGTCAGCGGCAGGTAGTCAAACAGGTCGGTGAAGAGCTTCCAGATGTTGGCGTTGCCGTACTTGCGCAGGCACTCGTCGTAGAAGCCGTAGACCTGGGTGATTTGCCTGCTCTCGTGGTTGCCACGCAGAATCGTGATGCGCGACGGGTAGCGGATCTTGTAGGCGACCAACAAACTGACAGTCTCGACCGAGTAGTAACCTCGGTCGACATAGTCGCCCATGAACAGGTAGTTTGTGTCGGGGCACGGCCCGCCGATGCGGAACAGCTCTTGGAGGTCGTGGAACTGGCCGTGGATGTCTCCACACACCGTGACGGGTGCGCTGACGTGCTGGACGTTTGACTCGCGGCACAGCACTTCACGGGCCATTGTACAGAGGCTTGTCACTTGCTCCTCAGACAGGATCTGGCAGTCGCTGAGCAAGCGGATCCAGCCGTCGAGCTCGCCAATTCGCTCGGGCAGCACTGGGATGTGCGGGAGAGCGGGCTCCGCAGGTTTTAGTAGAGCATCCTCGTGATGCGCAACATGTTCAAACAGACTCGTGCCCAACCGGTGCGCTTCCTGGTCGTCACCAGCAGCAAACAGCGGGTCGTCAGGCTCCATGGGGTCGTGAACATCCATCATGTGCAGTGCCGGTACCGAAGTGGCCCTCGATGGGCTGTGCAGATTATGCGGACTGGGGGTTCTGGTGCCGAGCAATTGCCGTTGGATATCGGCATCTGCCTTTGCTGTGAGATAGTGCGAATGTCGGACCTTAACCCTGCGTCCGGCACTTCAGCCGCCCCGGGGTGCGTCTCGTATAGCGCGGGGTAGCAGTAGACGGAAAGCCAGGAGACAAGTAGGCAGGTAGGTGGATAAAGTAGTATTAAAGGAAGTGTGAAGTGGTATCAAGTGGTACCAGAAATGGCAAGAATGGTAGTGGAAATGGACTGGAAATGGCACTGCAAATGACTGGCCTGACTGGCGGCTAACTACCTGCACTCTGCACTCTAAGATACATGTGCCCAATAGAGGACTAGTACTAGCTCGTAAAACGTTCAATATATAGAGCTAGATATCCCTGCACGTAATTAGATAGTCACAACACGGTCAGCCAGTAGTCCTTGTGCAGCTTCGCTTCTCACAGCTTCGCTTCTCACAGCTTAGCCTTGGCCAGCTCGTAGGCAAAGCCCAGCGTCAGCTTGGCGTGCTCGAGCATGTGGTCAAAGTCGAGACGGTCGACAGTGTCCTGAGTGCCGTGGATAAAGTGGTCCGAGTTGTCAAAGGTGCTCTCAATGACAAACGCACTAGGGTAGCCGAACTTGGCAGCCGAGGCGTGGTCCGAGCACGCGTATCCGCACTTGGTCTCGGCGTACTCAATGTCGCAGTACTCGGTAACAATGAGCTTGACAAACTCGGTCAGGTCCTCGTCGACAAAGTCGGTGATAACACCAACGCTGTCGGGGTTACCGTCGGCTGTTGAGCCAGCAGAGTAGCCGGTCATGTCCTGCTGCAGCATGGCCTTGACAGCAACATCAGCCTTGTCGTAGGCAGCAAAGATGTCCTGGCTGCCCAGCAGCCCCAGCTCCTCGGCAGAGTACCACTGGAACTCGAGCGTGTTGTCGGGCTTAAAGCCAGACTCAGCGAGCACGCGGAACACCTCAAAGATGGTCATGCTGCCAGATCCATCGTCATCAGCGCCGGGAGCAGGCAGCAGTGACGGCATCATGAGGTTGATTGAGTCCTGGTGCGCACCGACAACGACGACAGACTCGGGCGTCTTGGCACCGGTGATGCGGGCAATGACCGACTTCTGCTGCCACTCGTGGTCGACAAGGGTGACGTTGATGTTGGCAGCAGGCGCAGCAGCAGCCACGGCCTGAACATGCTCAAACAGCCACAGCGAGCTCTTGAGTCCAGACTCGCTCTTGGCGTAGCGCGTGTAAAACGACGAGAACTCGGTCAGCGTCGACTCGAGGTTGGACTTGCTGAGGTTGCCAATGAGCGAGCGAACTTCCTCCTCAAAGCCGATCTCGGCCGGGAACTGCGACTTCTGCATCGTCTTGATGCGTGACTCGTAGTAGTCGGCGTGTGCCGTGATGTCAAAGAAGTTGGTGCCCTGGCGCTTGAGGTCCAGAACCTCGGCCTCAGTCATCCACTGGCGCGTGTTCTCGTCGAGCTCAATCAACCGCTCAGAGCCGGCGCCGAACCGCAGCTGGTCGAGGCTAGCAAGGGCGTTGGAGGCGAGTCCCGACAGGCCCGTCAGGCTCATGGCCGTCGCAGACCCCACGGTCAGCGCAGCAGCAGCAAAGGAGTATTTCATTTTGGTACGAAGGAAGAGTACTGAAGTGTAGGAGGATGGAGCGCCCGCAACTGGATACTTATATACCCGCCACGGCGCTCGGAGCCCGATTAGGCCATGCCTGCAGCGGTGACGTTGGGGTATGCAGAACCGCTCCGAGTACGGCGTGATAACGCAGCTGTCGCGTGCATAGGACGTATAATCCAGGTGTGAGGTGTAGCTGGAACCGGTAGATGACTGACTGGTACGATTGGCAGATGCGATGAGTTGGCAGGTGAGTGGTCAGACGAGTCAGCAGACGCCCTTGCAAATACCTGGCAGATGCTGGCAGATTAGCTCGAGATAAGCGTGCGTTAGCGGCTGATCCGGCTGATGTCAGTAAGTAGGCTGGTGATACAGAATTGGTCATATAACCGAAGAATGGATAGAGCTGGTGTACCATATAGCATTATAGAGATGCCTGTAGATGCCTGTAGATGCCTGTAGAGATGCCTGTAGAGATGTCTGGTATTGGAACGGTTGAGAGAGAGTACAGTACAGTTACATACCCTGATCCGGTTGGAGCTGACACCAATGGTTGGAGTTAGTTACAACATGACAGCAGCTATAAAATCAGAGCGCGAACCCGTTACTATTGTACTACTAATAGTGCTATAGTGGAATAGTGAAAGTCGCATCAATAGGGTGTAACTGCTTTTAGCTTTTTAGCTGGTTTACTAGATCGCGGCACGGGTTTATATTGACTCTCACTTCTTCACTATGGAGCTGACGTTGATCCTGGCCGCGGCCGTGCCGTCGCTGGCTATTGGGCGCAATGGCGCGCTGCCGTGGCGACTTGCGCGTGAGATGAAGTATTTCCGTCAGGTCACGACCGGCGGAGTAGTCATCATGGGCCATAAGACGTGGAAGTCGATTCCAGCCAAGTTTCGACCGCTGGCGGATCGCGTCAATGTCGTGCTCAGCAGACACCCCGGCTCTGTGGACGCGCCTGCTTCGGTGCTTGTAGCTCCGTCACTTCAGGAAGCACTGGCCAAACTCGACGCATCACGACACATCTTCATCATTGGCGGTGCTGAGCTCTACAAGACAGCTCTGGCCCTGCCGGTCACGAAGCACATTCTACTCACCGAGATCTCCGCCGACGTCCCGGACTGCGACACATTCTTTGACTTTGACTGGTACGCTCCAGGACTGGACCCTCAGCATGCGCCATGGAAACGCCAGTCTCACGAGGCGCTCGTTGACTTTGTGGGCCTGCCTGCCGACCAGGTTCCTGCCGAACCCATCACCGAGTCAGGTCTCAATTACTCCTTCACGCTCTGGCGGAGGCAGTAGACGACTACCTAGAACAACTGCCTAATGCCAGTCCACGAGTCAGCCTACGAGCCAGTAGTCACGACGTAATGCCGAGCACTCAAGGAGCTAATAGCACTTGATCTCACTACCATTGGCGTGCTTGCCTAACATCCGTCCTATCCTATGCACCTCCACCCCCGATGAAACATCTAAAACATAGCATTGTACATGGTACACTCGTTAAATCATCCATCCAAGGCAATCCTTTACCTTTCATATCCATCGTTATCCATCCCGTCATCCATCTTCGTCTTCATCTTCATCGCATAGCATCTCCATCTCCGTCTTCATCTTCCCCTCCATATGCGTCTAAGCAATATATGCCTTGTTCATAATGGCAATCTCGCGGCAAAACACATGCCAGTCAACTTCGCGCAGCCAGCCTTCGCCATTGCGCCGGTTCATCTCCTCCCACTTGACGAGCTCAAACATAAATCGCAAGTTGGGCTGGATAATGACGTTGAGCCGGCGCACTCGCACAAACAGGTACGCCCGAGGAAGACCCACACCTAGTCGCTTCATCACCTCTGCAATGCAAACGGTAGCCGACCGTGACACACCCACGCGGCAGTGCACGAGTGTCGGCTCGTCGCGCTGGAACCCCTCGTCTAGAAACTCGAGACACCGAGCCAGCAGCGACGTCAGCTCATCGACTCCGTCATCCTGGATGTTGTCCATGTACATGACTTGCTCAATGCCCTCGTGGGGCTTGTCGTAGACCTTACCAAGGCCAGCGGGCTTCTTGTCCTCGTCACCGTCGTAATTGACCCATGACAACGTCTCGCCGACTGAAAGCACTCGTTTGATGCCAAGCTGGGCGAGCATGCCTGGGTTCTCGGCGTGTTGCAGCGAGCCAAGATACACATGGGGCAAAATCTTTGACGGAAAGCTGCCGTCGAGCTTTGAAAACCACGACGGCACATTCTGAGGGCTGAGGGTGAGCTGGTGATGGCGGGCATCGTCATACACCGTGGTCTCAAACGCACTGAACTTAGAGCCCTCAACTGCGGGCGAGTACTCGAGCAGCACCTCTTCCATGGCAATGATGACCAGCATGTCCATACCAAAGCAGAAAAACGGTCGGTTGTACTTGACGTGAAGGTCTACCCAGGCCTGCGAGGCGCTGACACCAGTCGAGTAGATGATGTAGGCCAGAGCGAGCAGTGACGTCTCTGTGTAGCCGTCGTTGCAGTACATGAGCACTCCAGCTGGCGAGCCCATGTAGGGCACCTTTGTACGCAGGTATAGGAGCTTACAAAGGCTGACCACGGCATAGAAGGCGTCGTCATTGCATTGAGACAAGGCCAGGCATCCTGAAGAAGGGAACTGAATGGACAGCGGAGTCAGTTCTTTAGTCGGCTTCTCGCCCTTTTCAGCACACTCGAGGATGAGAGCTGCTTCGTTGATGTACTGGTCTAGCACCGGCAGAGGGGGCAGCTGAGGGCCCTCAAAGCACTCAATGAATGTGGCCCAGTTGCGAGCTCTAAACGCCTCGTCGACAGCATCGCCAGTTGCAGCAGCGCGCTGGTGCATATCGACGTATGCTTCGAAATCGACCTGGTTGCCAAGCCACACTGAGCCATCCTGGGGCTTATCAATGAATGCTATCCGCGATGCACTGCTTGTCATGGACATTTCCACGCGCTCGTGGAACAGGAAATTGGAGTCCCAGTTCTTGAGACGCACTTCGTCCTCGTTGGCGATGCGGTCGTGGGGCGGGATCGACACGACATGCGGGGCCACCTGCAGAAACTCGCTGATCGAGCCTGAGCAGAGGAAGGTGTGGTAAGTGTCGATATGTGGGTTCTGGTCTCTAAAGGTCTGCTGGGCCTGGCCCAGAGTGTGGGCGAGCTTGCGGGCTTGGGGCACGTCGTGTGGGGTTGCGCAGTAGACGCAGATGTCGGCAATCGTGGCCCACTTTGCAATCTGGATCTGGAAGTTGCGCAGAGAAATGCCCTCTACGGGATCTAGCACGAGGAACTTGGGCAGAAAGGGGTTGTCGTCGTCAGTGGGGGTTTCGTCGTCGTGGTCGTTGTCGGTGTCGAGGTCGACGTCCATGTTGTGCGGGCTCACAAACGTAAAGTCGCCGATCCAGTCGTCATCGGCGCGTTTTCTGGCCAGTACCTCGCTGGGGCGGACGGTGCCGACGAGCGTGCCATGCAGGTTCGCCTCGTCGCCGACTTTGATGATGACGAGGCCGCGCACGCCCGAGGGAGGGCGAAACGAGGTGTCATTGACGAGGATCTCCTCGTTGATCTGCGACAAGTCAAAGTAGACGCCGGAGCGGTCGCGGAAGCGCTTGTGCGGGTCGAGAAACGCGCGTTGGTGCAGGTTCGACGGGTGCAGGCCGTGCATCCATGGGAACACGCGGTTGACGTCTGGCAGCGGGTGCGAGTAGTGGTAGTCTATGGCTTTAGTGAGGGTGCGGGCCGAGATGAGGGGGACGTCTGGGGACGAGAATGCGAGGGATTCGTAGAGGGAAGCGTCGAGCAGGGGGGAGGTCGAAGCAGGGGGCTGTGAATGTGAAGTAGAAGGTGAAGGTTGTGGCTGGAGGGCCGGCTTCTCTAGCGGGGATTCGGGAGGAGTCGACGGGGTCGAGGGGGCCGAGCGGCGCGCAGAGGCAGGCAAGACGACGGGCTCGAGCTTCGTGTGGATGGTCGGCAGAATGGCGGCCGATGCTCTTTGCGAGTTTGGCGGCGTGAGGATGCTTGCGGTGGGCGTGTCGAGGTCCATCGAGTCGGGGGCTTCCGAGGGCGTCGCTTTGAAGTGCACCGAGCCGGCCACGCGCTTGCGGGAGCGCGGGATGTTGACGGGTTGCGGCAGCTTGAACATGACGCCTGCGGGCACCGAGTGCGCCGAGTCGAGCGCCGTCAGCGGCGAGGGGTCTGTCATGAGACCTGGCGAGGTACGAGGAGGGAGGGGGGAAGTTAGAGGGCAGGATAGAGGCAGGATAGAGGCAGGTTAGAACAGGTTTGCAGGACCTTTCAGCACGTTAGGACACAGGTATGGTGAACCTTAAGGACAGTCTGTAACAAGTCTGACAATTCCGACAAGTCTGTGAACAAGTTAGCAAGATTGGAACCTTGTGCTCTTCACGAGTGCAACCAGCAAGAAGGCAAGAAGGCAAGACAGAAGGCAATCCGGCAATCCGGCAAGACGACGTTGTGAATGACAAGTCTTAGTGATAAATGGTAAGAAACAGTGGGGCACAAATGGGTGAAACGGAGGATGCGGCAGCTTTCTTGATTGGTTTTAAGGTGAGACGACTGGTGCGGTTAGCCCGTAGGTTTGAGTGGAGACACGAGAGGGGCCGAACCTTAAGAGCAGGGCGGAGGGCAGGAATGGCAGATGCACGGAAGCACGAATGGCAAAGGTCGGTGGCACGAATGGGGCAGTGGTACAGTAGATGGCACAGATACCAATCCCCGGAACTGGCTGGAGATAATATGGAGCCCCAAAAAAGTCTTGTCAGAAGACGCCTTTAGCTAGTGCCCTAGTGCCCCGTACCCACGGGGCTATCATTTAACCTTGACAAAAGGTGCAGATAGCGGATTCCCTGCCCAATCGGTACAGCCCACCCGTGCCCAGATGCTGCTGCCGCTTATCTTGCCGTGGCAAAAGCAAGCCCCGCCAAGGACGTAGTTTGGGGCCATTTTAGTGGCTGTGAAGGGAGGGACCTTACAGTCACGAGATGCGGGGTGGGGGTACAAAATAGACGCACAAAATAGACGCCGGTCATCTGGGCTGTCATTGTGTGTCATTGGCTCATTGGCCCATGCCTACGTCCGCATGCTACCCCCTGATGCCCAGGCAGTTTGCTGGGCGCACCGCCGCGTAACCTGGCCGCGCCCGGCTGTCGATAAGCGCTCGTTTGCGTGGATCGTCGAGTGGGGAAGCAGAAGTACGAAGTGGCATTGCAGATGCCATTATCCGCCATGTAATGATGAGCGTCTCAGTGTAGTCAAGTGCATTGAGATTGAGTAGTGATACTACCGAGGTCCATTGGCTGCTGCTGGTCCACTGCTGTTCACTGCTGTCCACTGCTACTGGTCTACTGCGTCTGATGAACTCTACTGAGGTACGCTCCGGACCTGCCGAGGTAACACTGCATGTGCGAACCTCAAAACGCACCGGATCAAAGGTTATGTCGCGATAAACACGATAATGCAAGGATAACAGATTGATAAGGTGTAAATAATAAGTGTGAAGAATTAGTGATAAAATAATCAGTGATAATGATAACACGTTTATGAGATTGTATTAGCGATTGCCCAGTATTGTATATATTAATGGAGTAATGTGAAGACTGGATCTCGGCACGACGCAGCCACGCAGGCACAGAACGCAGGTACGCAAATGGAGTTTGCCCCAAATTATGCCGACACAAACAATACTGACGAAAGTATAGTGACTAATGAGCGTACGTAACAGAAGCCTACGTAACAGAAGCGTACGAAAAGGAAGTACCGTCGTAACCATTACGAACGACTTAACCAGTCAGTCGACTACGAGCCTTATGAAACCATATATGCGAAGAGCTAACTAAGTGAGTAGAGCCGATGAGGGGAGGGAAACAGTAGGGGAGGGGAACGTTCAGTATCAGGTGAAAGTGAAAGGCGTGCAAATGCAGTTAGTGCCTGCTCATAGCAGGAGTGTCCACAAACATGTTAGTTCAGATGTGAACTCTGTTACAGGTACTTCTGGCTGTTACGGACTTCACTGACAGACACCTACAGCCCTCACTGGAGACTGACAACATAAATAAGGGCTGGATTACTCCTTGCCCATGGCCTGGGACCACACAGAGCCCGACACGCGCGAGAGCCTGTCAACAGCACTTCCCACCGAGTCAATGGCCGGCCGCACGTCGAGAATGAACGTCGGCATGCCCTCGTCATTGTCGGGTCCAGCATAGTAGTCAATCACGTACCGCACCGGCTGCCACTCGTCCTTGCCGTCGGCCCGCAGCACCGTCCAGTCGTGGCGGTCAAACGGCGGCTGGGTGCCGTACTTGGCAGGGAAAATGCGCGCCAGCACCTGCAGCATCTGCGCTCTGGGAGACATGTCGTCAGGACGGCCCGTGAACTTGAGCAGTCGTGGAGCAATCTTCGTCTTGCTCGTGTACTGATCCTCCCACTTGAGAATCTCGTGCCACGCACCCTCGTTGAGGAAGTTGTGCACGTCGACCATGGATTCGACGGCGTCCTCGGGTACTGGTCCGCCCTTGCGCAGCATCGCGTTGAGCATCTGCTGCGGAGAAGGATACTCCCAAACACCGTATCCATCGGCAGTGCCCTTTGGAATCGTCGACAGCGTGCGATCCGTCGGCAGCGCTTCCTGCTGGCCGGGCGCCCGCTGCGACGACAGATCGGGCATGTTGTTGAGCGGGTTGAGCTCCGAGTTGTTGGATCGCGACCACCAGCTGCGCTTCTCGTGGTCAACGGGGCACTTGAGTGGTTCAGATGATGCCGCGTGAACTGGTGCTTCGGCAGGAGCAGGCACTTCCGGAGATGAAGTCCACGAAAACCATCCGCTCGGCTTTGCGGCCGGCTTTGCGGCCAGCTTTGTGTGATCAACGGGACATTTGGCTTGCTCGCTCAGTTCCGCTGCTCTCCAGACAGCCTTGTGGTCAACAGGACATTTAGCAGGTTCAGCTGGCTTAGCGTGGTTGACGGGGCACTTGGCCTCCACTGTCTTTGGCGCTTCCGATTCAGCCCAGAACCAACCCATGGTGAAGTGTAAGGACAAAATAATTTGTGCAGGGCTGACAAGGCATCGCCGTGCCGTTTGTCCGGCTGGATTACGCAGCTTCAGGTACAACCTGTAACACGGTAGTAGAGATATAATTCTAGTTATACAAATATACACATGTGTATACCAATTCATCAAGTATAAATACCTGAAGTTGCTTCACTTCATTTCAGCTACATCTACCACTTCCTGACGTCACTGCTTCCTGGACCCGTGTTACCCGCCCTGATACCTGGGTTGTGACAAGTTTCCAGCCATCCGTGATCTGTCTGGCTATACATGCAAAGCGTTAGACATCGCTAGACTCTCGCCAATTCCCACATCTCATGTCTCTGCTGCTGACGCAGGGCCTACAGCATGGCACGCTGGTGGACGCACTCCAGGACCTCGTCGTGAGGTTCGTCATCAACTGCCCCAGCGAAGACCTCGCCTCTTCAGAGCGGGTCTTCTTCCAGCTCGAAGAAGCACAATGGTTCTACGAGGACTTTGTGCGCGTCCTCAACCCGTCACTTCCAAGTCTCAAAATGGCCACTTTTGTGGAACGCATCTTTTCCCTATGCCCCATCCTTAATCTGTACTCTAAAAACAGCTTCGCCGACCTCGAAAAGTTCCGCAGCTACAAACAGGCCATCCCCGTCCGTGGTGCCATCATTCTCAATAAGAAAATGACAAAGGCTCTTCTCGTCAAGAGCTGGAACGGCGGCTCTTGGGGATTTCCCAAGGGCAAGATCAACAAGAACGAGCGAGACGACTTGTGCGCCATTCGTGAAGTATACGAGGAAATAGGATTCGACATCTCGCCCTACCTTGTGCCCGAAGACTACATTGAGATCAACTTCAGAGAGAAAAACATCCGTCTCTACGTTGTGCGCGGTGTTCCGGGAAACACCGTTTTCTGCCCTCAGACCCGCAAGGAAATTAGCGTACGTTGGCCAAAACCACCAAAACGCCTACCTTACTAACCTAGAAAATCGAATGGCACGATATCAAGAGCCTGCCCACCTACTCCAAGGGAACGCGCTCCGAAGCGTCTGCCAACTTCTTCATGGTCACAATGTTTATGCCCAAACTGGCAAAGTACATTTCTAAAGCCAAGGGCCTTGCGTCGTCGCTTTCCAAGTCGGAATCGGCCGCTCTCAAGAACCTGCTCGGAGTTGGACCTGCTGCAGTTACGCCCGCGCAGCCAGATGCTCTCATTGACGACAATGACGCAGCTGCCGAGCACCTACTCAATCTACTCAAAAATGGCCAGAACGGTCAGAACGGCCAGCAGCAGGACACGCCGTCGGAACGCAGCATGCTGCTCGACCTCATCAACAAGGGCTCCGAAACGAACAAGGATGTCTCTGCCGAGCAGCATCAGCTCGAGAGTGCGCGCGAGATTCTCGGCCTCCTTCGCAACGAAATGGCCGAATCAGCGGCAACTCCAGTCATGGCCCCACCGCCTTTCCCGCCATATCCCATGTTCCCGGGACAGGAAGGCTTCCCGGGTGGTGCGTACCCATTCCCCATGCCTTATGCGCCAATGCCTGTGCCGAATGGCTACGGTGGTATGCCCGTCCTCCCTCCTATGCCGCAGCTGCCCCCGCAGCCTAATGGCACGTTAGAGCACGGGTCTACACCAACTCAGACCCAACGACAGCCATCATCCTTCGACATCGAACCTCCCGCTCCGCCATCAGTGCCTCCGAGCTCGCTATTGTCACTGCTCAAATCACGACGCAGTGGAGCCAATTGGGACCAGACAGCATCTCCGCGACACGACTCTCGCCAGGATTTGAGCACTCCTTCACCAGCTGCAAGCAGACCGTCCCAGGGCCACACTCGCGTACCCAGCAAAGGCAACTCGTTGCTGTCACTACTTGAGCCCGACACACCAAAGGCTGAACCTGTACAGTCGGACGTCAAGGCGGGCCAGTCGCTCATGGACCTCCTCAAGCCCCAGCCAACTTCCTCTCCTGCTCCAAGCGTGGATTCTCTAGTGAACTCTGTCTACTCTCCCACTGCACAGACAACCCCGCAGGCTAACCACTGGGCGCCCCAGACTGCCTCTCCAGGGGGTGAGTCGCTTATGGATCTGTTGAAGCCACAGGGAGCGCGACAGATCACTCCTTCACCAGCACCAACAGGCGACTCGCTCATGAGCCTACTCAGACCTCAGGCACCCCAGGCACCTGCACCCCAGGCACCCCAGGTACCCCAGGCACCCCAGGTACCCCAGCCAGCTGAACCCGCATCTACCGGCGGAGAGTCGTTGATGAGCCTGCTACGGCCACAGGCCACTCCGTCACCCGGGTTTGACAGACAAGCATCTGCTAGCAGAGATTCATTGATGGGCCTACTCAAGCCTAATGGTACACTACCTACCGAATCTCAAAGCCAGCGCGAGGCAACGCCTGCCCTAGGCGGGTCGCTTCTGAGCCTGCTCAATGAACCGGCACCTACACCCACAAGTGGATCTCTAATGGGCTTACTCAAGCCTGAACCGACGCCCGTGTCGAGCGGATCTCTGATGAACCTCCTCAAGCCTGAAACGACACCTACGCCTGGGTCAAGTGAATCTTTAATGGGCCTTCTCAAGCCTGAACCGACACCAACTGTGACGAGCGGATCTCTTATGAGTCTGCTCAAGCCTGAACCTATTGCGACGGGAAGTCCTGAACCGGCGGCAATGCCGGAATCCAAGGCTACATCTGGAGACTCGCTGCTAGGGCTATTGCAGCCCACGCGAGCCATGTCAGTTCGCGCGGAGACGCCGGTGCCAAACACGAGTGCCAAGGGCACTAGTCCTGCATCGAACGGCGGGCAATCGACACTGCATGTGTCAAAGCGCGAGAACAAGGCCGGCCGCGGGATTGGTAGCGGGCGCGAGACGGCATCGCCAATGCACCAGTCGTCGGCATCACCCCGCGACGAACGAGCCGATGCGTCGCCGAGCCGCTCGCTAATGGACCTGCTCAAGCCAGTGAATGGTGGGCAGGCCAATGGCAATGTAGTTAGCTCAATTGGCGTTAGCTCAATTGGCGCGAGCGCCGCGCCTGGGAGCGACACGAGCGATCACGACGCATCACAGCGTGGAGGCCGAAGTGAGATCGAGGGCGCATCGAGGCCATTTGCATCGGAGATTGCAGCCGACAACACTAGCTCATCGCTCCTCGATCTGCTGGGAGGATCGGGGGATGACAACGGGGTGCAATGGGAGTCGCGATCGCGAGCGCGGCAAGCATCGCGAATGCAGGCCGAGGAATCGACCAATCGGCGCACATCGCTGTTTGGGCAGGTCGGCGCCGACGCTGGCGAGGTGGGCACGGTGAAGCCGACCGCGGCGTCGTTTGGAGCAGTGGGCGGGGGCAGGCGCAAGCAAGGGTCTGCTTCGGGCCATAATATGCTCAATCTGCTTCAGGGCGACCAATTTGCGGGAGCTATGGCCAGCTCGTCCAATGGATCGCCGTCGCGCGAGACGACGCCGGTGGAGGCCAAGGGTCCGCAGACGCAGGACTTTCTGCAGTTTCTGTCTAAGTTTGCCAGCGGCCAAGTCCGAGCCGGTGATGAAAAGTGAAAAAGTGATGGGCGTGATGCAGTAGTGATAGTGTGGTAGTCAAACTGAGCAATGGCCAGCATTGACTTGATTTAGCATTAGCAGTACCAAAGTAACAAGCAAAGTAACAGAAGTGAACCCAGTCAACGAATTCAACCAACTTGTAATTCAACCAACTTGTAATTCAACGAAACTGTCAGTCAAATCACGAAGCCTCCCATTGTCACCTCACGCCAGTCAAACTCTACAACTCAAACCAGCCAGATCAGCCAGATCAGCCAACTAACCAATTAACCATAACCATTAATTGACTCATTCCCATTAGTAACTGGCTCGTCGGGCGTTGGTGCGCGGTGCTGGATTGAGTTAGGCGCTGGAGACGCACCGGACATTGAGTTAGACGAGAAATTAACCTATCGACAGCAGCTGTACGGGGCCGGATTGGGCGAGCAGGCAGACAAGCAGGCAAAGGAGGTGGTTTGGTCAGCCCACTGGAGGAGGCCGGCGCGCTGCATCGATCAGGGGTAGCCGGGGTCGAGATCGGGGGGGTGGATCAGACGAGCCAGGTGCGAGGCCGCCAATCTGGCATAATTCAGGGCCGAGACTGGCTAGCTTTGGGCGATCGTCGGCAAGTGCTGATAATCGTGTGATAGCCGGAGCTAGGGCAGTTAGCGGGCCCGATTGGGGAGAATCGGCCAAAGGAGGGCAAATGCCACAAGAGGGCAAATCCAAAGGAGGGCAAAATGGGCGAAATGGCACGACCCCCGCACCAGCATCCAGCCAGTACAGGCATGTTACACCATCCAGACATGCACTGCCAGTTGCAGACACCGACAGACAGTCCAGTGGCCTATAGGCCTACACGTAGCCAGATCACTGGATCAGTGGGCCACTGGACCACTCACACTGGAGCCACTTCTGAAGTGGGCCACTTACAGCTGGACTGCCTGGGCCACTTACAGGCCACTGCCTGGGCCACTTACAGGCCACTTACAGGCACTTACAGGCACTCTTTGCTGCCCCACATAGTGCAGCGCAGCATCAAACGAGCGCGCTATTTTTGGTGGGATCTCGGATTAGCTTCCCCCTTGGGTGGGACGAGCCAACTGGCGGGTAGCAGCGAATTTTCCCAAACAGCAGTGAGCCCATCAGGCAGGCACCAACGGGAAGGGAGAAGGGGACCGAAAGGGGCATGAAAAAGGGGCTCGGAGCCGCTATTTGACAGCAGCGCTGGCGAGCAACCTGTGCGGACAAACTCTAAAGGCCCTGTAAAGGCCCCTGTGGCCCGAGCCGTTACGAGGCTTGTGCTGGGATTATCATGAACAGGCAGGTGCATGGAGGGTGCAGGTGCAGAGTGCAGCAGCTCAGTTTGGCAAAAATCCGTGCCGTAGGTCTCCGCAGCAGGCGGTGGGGCATGCACGCAAACGAATCTTAATGGCAGGAGCAGGGGGTCCAAAGAGTGAGACAGCAGGGGGGGTGTAGGGTGACAATCGAGGGGTGGTAGAGGGAGTAACAGTCGAGTGGGGAATCGAGTAACATCGAGTACAATCGAGTAACATCGAGTAACAATCGAGTGGGGAATCGAATGGCGGCTAAGCAGGAGGAGGGAGGATAGGAGGAGGAAGGACAGAAGGGGGGAGGACAGGAGAAAGGAGAAGAGTACAGTATAGAGAACTACACACACCTCGTAACCTTCGTAACGGCCAAAAGAAACAGTCAAGCGCCCGGCCAAGCGCCAGCCAAGCGCCAGCCAAGCCGTCGGTAGTCTGGCTCCGTAGTTTGGCCGAAGCGCTTGGTCTAGCAGCGCGTAACTACAGTTGGTCGAGCAGCGTGTAGTTAGGCGGGCCGTTTACATGCACTCAGCGGCAGGAGTCGTCACGCCTCGTACGCCGCTCAAGGTTCACAGGTGTGCATGGTTGCTTGGTCGGCCGATCTACACCTTAGCCCCGGCTGGTCCAAAGTGGCAGTGGGATCCCCAGGTTGATCGTGGGCGGGACCTGGCGGGCACGGCAGATCCGACGTAGCAGTGATTGCAGCGCGCAGCAGGCAGCAGGCAGCACATGCGCTGTCGCCGAGCCGAGGACGTCCCGGTACAGATCTGCCAGTAGAACTAAATGTGAATGAAGGTGCTGTCTGGACCTCAACTCTTCCTCCCTCTTCCTCCCTCTTCTCTTCATCGTCACTCGCCAAAACCTTAATGAAACCGTCCAGTCCGGCCCTAGCCCGGGCTGGGCTGGCCGTATGGTAGCCCCAACCCGCGTCCCTGCCGGTCATTTGCCTAATTGGTTGGTGGTGGTTCGTGCCCTTGCTCAGCCCTTCCGAAACCTTGATCAAACGGCACAGCTGTAGCCCACTCCATCGGTTCAATCAATCTGTTCAATCGGCTTGTCACTTCAGTTAGTAATCAGCCCAGCTAGTCACTGCTACTCACCTGTATAGTCACCCCCGTGCTCACGCATCTGCACGAATATAAGACCTGTCACCTCGTTCCCTATCCACTGATAGCACTATGCATAAAAAGCACCTCGTCGATAGCGAGCCGCCAGAGCCAGAGCCAGCAGAGCCACAACGAGACCAAAACTACTAACGATATCAATTGCCATGCCCTATCGCTATAAGTCTACACATTTGCCATTCCTCTTACCTCTCTTACCTCTCCTCTCATACCTCTCGTTTCCTACCTCTCCTCTCCTACCTCTGTTACCTCCCTCTGTTACCTCCCTCTACCCCTCCTCTTACCCTTCCTACCCCCCACCATCGGCCCCCTTGATCCCCTGCCAACCTCACGTATCCAGGCTGGGTTGGATACCTGCATGCCGTTTCTTTTCCCCACCTTGCTTTTGCGCACTGCTTTTTCTTCGCAACTTAACCCGACCCACCCTTTGGGTGCCAAACCTATATATCCCGACTGGCGGCCTTTGTATCGACTTGTCTGCACGCTGGAATTCGGTCCATCCGTGGTTTGTTTGGGGGTTCTTGGTGCATTTCATTGGCACTGTCTGGGCTCGCTGTGCAAGCTCCTCACGTCCCTCTTTTCGGCAAATCTGTCACTTCGTTTCTGATTCCTTAGGCTTGTCAAGCTCAAGCGCTCAATTGAAGCAGCTCAACTGAAGCAGCTCAACTGAAGCCTGTTCCTTAAGCCTGCTCCTTAAGCTCCTTAAGCCTGTTCCTTGAGTCTTCCGCTGCTCCTTAGCTCTTAAGCTGCTCCTTGGCTCCTAGGCTGCTCCTGCTCTCGGCTCCCTTTCCGTTAACCCGCCGTTGCCCCGCTGTTTCCTGTTGCCTGCCTTCTGGCTGTTTCTCAAGCGACCACATTTCTCCCTCCTTGCCAAAATTTTTTCTCCTCCCTCATCTCATGTCTAGTGCCACTTAGCTACTACTGTGATTGACTTGGACTTTGTTATTTATTCCCGTTCGTACCCCTCCTTTGTACGACTGAAACTTTTGCATCCGACTTTGCATTCGCCGTCTGTTGTACAGTCCCGGTGAAGTTGACCTCCAATTGCACCACCCAAGTGCTGTTGTACCCTCCATCCCCGCTCCACTCCGCCATTGCACTTTCCGCCCGCTCCCCCTCTTCCCCTCCCCTCTCCGCCACTGCACTCTCCCCCTTTCATCCCCCCTCTCTTCTGGCTGCTTCGTGCCACTTTTCACTTCCCCTCTTCAGCCGCATCGCCCACTCGGCTGTCTACCGACACTAACCCGTTTGGTCATTGTGACCCGTGAACCCACAGTTTATGCCCGTCTCCTCCAACTCCTCTGATATTCGTCACAACATGCGTTACGTCGCAGACCGCCCCAGTCGGCGTCGCACCAACCAGGCGGCCCACCTCTTGTCCCGCAACGCCCAGACCTACTCCATCAATGCCGACTACCGAGACGACATTTTATGGCACATGGCTGAGATGCAGGACAAGACCCAGTGCGATCCAAACAACATGAGCCAGCAGCCCGACATTGAGTGGTACATGCGCCCGCAGCTGCTCGACTTTTTGGTCCAGGCGCATGCGAGCCTCGGCCTGTCGCAGCAGACGCTGTTTCTGGCGGTCAACATCATTGACCGCTACACCTCAACACGCGTGGTGTTGCGCGAGCAGTACCAGCTTGTCGGAGCTGTGGGCCTGTGGATTGCGTCCAAGTACACGGACAAAAAAGAGCACATTGCCAGTCTTGGTGACCTGCGCCTGCTGTGCGCGGGCGCCTATTCGAGCGAGGTCTTCTACGGCACCGAAATGGTCATGCTCAACACGCTCAATTGGACCATTGGCCATCCCACCTACGACCTGTACGTGGACATCAACATTGACGACCTCACCACCGCCCACGGCTACACGTACTCGGACAGCGACGTGCGCACTCTGCGCTGCCTGTCCATGTACGTGTGCGAGGTAGCCATGTACCAAAAGGCGCTGCTGTCGTACAAGCCGGCCACTATAGCCACTGCTGCTGTGGCTCTGGCCCACTGGATCTGGTCGTACAACTGCCAGTTTCAAACGGCGCCCTATGTGTGCAACGGCGTCGCCTATCACTGCAACTCGCCGCGGGGCTCGGGCCAGGTCGACTCGGACACCGAGGTGTGCCTCAACCTGCTGTCCAACTACGTGCAGTTCCCCGAGGAGACGGTCGAGCACAAGTACTCGCAGCCCAAGTTTGGCCGCGTGTACCTGTTGGTCGAGGAGTTTGTGTGCCGCCCCATGGCCGTGTCGCAGCCGCTTGACGACGACGACGACGAGTACATGGGCGTCTCCAGCCCTGGCTCCGACATGGTCATTGAGGCCCCGTCGGCGTCTGTCGCGGCCATGTGGCCCGCCGAGGCCCTCCCCGTATCTCCCGTCTCAAGCACGGCCTCGCACGATTCGACGCTGTCGCAGGGCATGAGCAGAATGGCTATTCAAGCGTCGTCGCTGGTCGACATGCCGCCTTCGCCGCTGTCCATGGTCAGCACTGCGTCGTCCGAGGGTGCTGCTGTGCACACCTACAATGGACCCTGCAAGCGCAATCCGACCCAGACTCCTGGGCTGCCCATGCCCAGTGTGTCCACGCCGCCCGACTCGGGCAACTACTAGAAACCAATGCATCTCTAAATTTCTAAATTTCTAAATGATCTTAACTTAACGGCTAAATGTCTTGACGTCCAATTGTCTCAATGTAACGTCTAAACGTCTAACGGGTTTGTCTGTACGATCGGTCTAGTGTGAACGGCGTGTTGTTGTACCATTTTCTGCGCATTTCTGTTGCATGCATATATTTTTCCGCCGGTACCCGGCGCCGTAAATAGAGCCAATAAAATGGTCGAATGGGCGTTGCCGGGACTGTATGCACTCGATAAGATAAGCTTTGTGCATTAGTGTCTTGGAATTGCTTTTCATGCACCCGGTTACTGCAACAACGGTGGAATCCGGGGTAACGCTGTGCGGCGTCCGCTGTCAGTTACCCGGGTGTTCAGCCGCAGCCTGCAGGCACGCTCCCGAAATAGCCCTCGGCCCACTCGAACGTCATACCCGCAGCAATGATAGCCAACAGGTGAAACGAGTTCGGGGAGCGGAGCTGCCGGCTCAGCCCAGCAAGTAGCAA